>BLBF01000036.1:19228927-19244719 GCA_015471245.1 Laticauda colubrina | reverse complement strand
ATAGATAGATAGATAGATAGATAGATAGATAGATAGATAGATAGATAGATAGATAGATAGATGTGGAAGGACAGACAGACAAATCTCTCATCTTAAAACAACATACAGCTCTTGCTTGAATTCTTGCATTGTAACCTTAACCTTTCTTCTAATGATGGCTTATAATCAGAGCTCTTATAGTCTTTTTCCCGGGATTAACTGTTCTTGGCCCAGACTGTAAAGAAAGGAGTCTGACAGATGCATCTCACAAAAGCCTTTTACTCTAGAGCCCTTCAGATGTTTTAAATTACAGCTTCCATTGGACTCCATCAGGATTTTCAATACCAAAGCCCGACTCCCCGTTCTGCTAAAATCTCACTGTGTATCACAGCTAATGACCTAACATACTTGATTTTCTTTTTCTTTTTCCTTTTTTTAAAAGAGGCCCACAGGATAAATGCAAAACGTGCTTTCAAGCAGTCAACCATTATTCAGCATAGCACATTAAAAAATGTTAAGTACTAGTAACAGTAATAGGATCGTAATTTAAAGGCTCATTAATTGATTTCTCCAATTTCCCTACATCCAGAATGAGATGGAAAACCATTAAAATGCTTTGCGGTGGCAAATAACACTGTCCCAACCTTAGAAGGAAAAAAGAAATAGAGCAGCTAAGCAAATAGATTGTGGCTAAGGTGTGGAATTCCTTAATATTCCTCAGAATATGAAGTTATTGCCAAGAACAATGTGAGCTGGTTGGATGTCACCATGGAGATGTGGAAAACTCCAAGAGTCTCTTGAATATTTATCCCTCATATGACCCAGCCTCCTTTTATTATTTTTAATTTGTTAACAGCTCAGTATTCTGAACTTCACGGCCCTTAAGGGACTTAAAAGAAAAAAAAACCAGTAGGTATTTAATATACAATGGCTCACTTATTAAATATAAATGAAATGCCTACTTGAGGTGGTCAATATGGTATCTATCTAACTCCATGGGGCGAGGGAAATCAACTTTTTAAAAGTCCTTTTAATAGGACCTTCAATTGGAACAGGAGGCTTGGGATTAAATTACATCTATACCCCCCTCTCAGTTGCCTCCTATTTCTGAATCATAAATGCATTTCTTTTATTATGAATGTGCTCAGCAGTGCTGGAATAGGTTTTTTTCCGAAAGACATCCGTGGGAAGGGCATCAAATAATTCAAGATGAGTGATTGAAACCTTGTCTCTTTTGAACTTATGTCACATGAGTTGCATGTAAAATCAGCAGGGCTTCAATCATGCAGGTCACAATCACTATTTTGATTTTTTTAACCTCACAAGAATCTCCCCCCAGATAAAATAAATAAATAAAACAAAATAAAGACAATCCTAACCATAACTGGGGAGACATTGATAGCATTCCAATATTTGAGGGGCTGCCACAGAGAGGAAAGGGGCAAGCTAGGGGACTGGAGGCTAAAACATACAACAAATGGTTGCAGGAACTGGGCTTAGTCTAGTGAAGAAAAGGACCAGGGGAGACAGGATAGCAGCCTTCCAATATTTGAGGGGCTGCCACAGAGAGGAAAGGGTCAAGCTATTATCCAAAGCACCCCAAGGCCAGAAAAGGAATAATGGATGGAAACTGAACAAGGAGAGATTTAACCTGGAAATAAGGAGAAACTTTCTGACATCAAGCAATGGAACAGAAGTTGCCCTCGGAAGTTGTGGGAGCACCATCACTTGAGACCTTCAAGAAGAGACTGGATTTCCATCTGCCACAAATGGTGTAGGGTCTCCTGCTTGGGTAGGGGGTTAGAATAGA
Source organism: Laticauda colubrina (assembly GCA_015471245.1). Lineage (NCBI taxonomy): Eukaryota > Metazoa > Chordata > Lepidosauria > Squamata > Elapidae > Laticauda > Laticauda colubrina. Next base: position 19,242,930 of record BLBF01000036.1, on the reverse strand, counting down.
TAACCTACAAGGTTCCTTCCAACTCTGTTAATCTAATCTAATTTAAATGCAACCTGGCTAAATCTGAAAAAAGCTTGAGCTTTTTATTGAAGCAAACTGAAAAGCGTTTTCCACACTTCAGCTGCTTTAAGCTTTGCTACCCTGTGCTGATTTCTTCAAGAAAGACCCACTGGATTCAAGGGTACAGGTAGTCTGCGATTTATGACCACAACTGAGCCTAAAATTTCTGTTGCGAAACAAGATGGCTGTTAAGTTAATTTTTTGCCCCATTTTATAACCTTTCCTGTCACAATTGCTAAGTGACAGTTTTTAAGTTAGTAGCACAGTTGGTGAGGGTTTCCTGCCTAAGCAGGGGGTTGGACTAGAAGGCCTCCAAGGTCCCTTCCAACTCCGTTATTCTAAAGTTGTATAATGTTGTGAAGTGAATCTGGCTTTGCCATTGACTTTTCCTGTCAGACAGTCACAAAAAGTAATCACATGACCCCAGGACACTCTGCAGCCATCTTAAATATGAGTTAATTGTCACATGACTAAATTTTGATTTCATGACCCTGAGGATATTGCAATGGTCGTAATTGTGAAAAATGGTTGTAAGTCACTTTTTCAGTTCCATTGTAACTTACAGGAACAACCTGTTATAAATTGAGGACTACCTGTAGTAACACTTGAGAGGCATGCGATTGCAAGGGCACCCCAATTCTGAAATTCTGGCAAATTCCCGCCCACCAAACGCAGGGTCACATGACCACATTTTGGGCCCTTGGCAACCAACCCACATTGGCAGTCATTGCTGGTAGCTTACTATCACATGACTGTAATTTACAATATTTTTACTTTTGCCAAAAAATTCAGCATTTATTTAGCAAAAACACCCCATAGAGAACAATGGCTTTACTTAACAACCATCTCAAAATAAATAAATAAATAAAAGCCCTCATAAAATGCTGTTGGTCATATGATGACCCCCTTAACAACCATTGCGACTTAGGGCCGTAAGGCTCCATTACAGTTGTAAATCGAGGACTACCCATACCAGGGGTGGTATTCAGCCGGTTCGCACCGGATCGGGCGAACCGGTAGGAAGGATTTGGTGCGGGTTACCGAATCAGTAGTATGTTCTGGCTGGCTACGCCCCCGACTCGGTCACCCTCCTGCCCGATACTTGCTTCACCTCACCCGCCTGACATTTGCCTAAGGTATTTCTTTCTTATTTTTCCCTCCAGACAATAAGCTGTAGATACGATCAGCTGTGCTGGGATTCCCCTTGCTGAGGCCCAGGAAGGCAAAAAATGGAGGGAGCCCCCAAAATGGGACATGGAGGGGTGTGGCATGCCCCTCCCATGCTCTGTTTTTTTTTTTTCTCCTGAGCCTTATGGAAGCAAAAACACCCCCCCTCCCAGGCTCCTCTGAGGCCCAAAAGGCCCCAAAAAATGGGTGGGTGGGGCTGTAAAAAAGCAAAAAAAAAAAAAAAAAAAGCCATGCCCACCAAACCATGCCCACAGAACCAAAAGTAAAAAAAAAATTGAATCCCACCACTGTCTCATACCCCAAATCTTTCCTCCGTGAAATCTTTGTAAGATTCAGCTCCCTGACAGTCCAATCTCCCCTCCAGCCCCCTGTAGTTTCTAGCCTTGTTTAAAAATGCTTTTTTTTTTTTTCCTTTTTCTCTCTTTCTTTGACTGTCTGGCCAGCCTCCAGCCATTCCACTTTTAATTAGGGGGATGCCACAAAACCAGCTTGTGAACACGGCTCCTTTTTCTGGCCTGGCTTCTCTTTGCCAACACCCTCATCCGTTTTCATTTCAAGGGAGGGAGGGAGCTGAAGGGAGGACAAAGGCTGATTCTCTGTCAGTCTGGAAATCCTTAATTGGTTTGTAAGCTGGCAAAACAAGCTCCTACAGTCTCCTCTGCTCAAATTTAAATTCAGCCTCAGGTTACATTTCCCTAGTTTGAAAAGAAAAGAAAAAAAAAAAAACAGAGAAAGAAAGGAAGGAAGGAAAAGGGGGGGGGGGAAACAGTGGGTGGGTGAGGAGTCAGAGCTAATAAATACAGGGAAAGAAATGCCTTTAACATATCATCTTTGAGTGCAGCTACATTGCTAATTAGCTCATGGAAGCTACTTCTCTGATGTTGTCCCACAATTTGGACTGCCATGTGCATTATCATAGAAATTGTTAGCTGTTGCCTTGGTAACTAGTAACTATTTCTTGGTGCATGCCGGGAATCTTACATAAGGTGCGCAAAGGATTATGACACTGGGTACCAGATTCATAAATTATAAAAATAGAGAATTAGACAGGTCCTCATTTGTTAGTCTTCTTTTTCTTTCCCCCTTTACTTCCTTGCTTTTTCTTCTTCCTTTTCTATCTTCATTTCCTGTTTTCCTTTTCCCTTCCTTTCCCTCTCTTCTCCATTTTACTTAGCTTCTTCCATTGCAGTTTCCTTTTCCCATTCTGTCTCCTCTTCCCATCTTCCCTTCCATTTCTGTCTTCCCTTCCAGTCTTCCCATTCTCCCCTTCCCTTTCTTCCACTCACTCTCTCTTCCTTCTTCTTCCTTCTCTTCTCTTTTCTCCTCCCTTTTTCTTCCCTTCCCTTTTCCCTCTTCCTTCCCTTTCCATTTCTATTTCACTTTGTTTCTTGTCTTTCTTCCCACTTTCTCTTCCTTCCCTTTCCCATCCTTTCATTTCATTTCATTTTTTTCTTTCCTTTCCTTTCCTTTCCCTTCCCTTCTTCCCTTTCCCTCTTCCATTTCTGTTTCTTCTTTCCTTCTTTATTTCCCTTCCTTTTTCTTTCCTTTCCTTGTTAGCTTATGAATAGGATTGTTTGTATATTTGCCAAATTTGCCAAATTGTTAGTTATTACAATGCGGAGGGGGAGCATGTACATTTAATTGTACAAACCTAGTCCTTAAAACTTAGTATCTTAAGGCAGTTGCCAGAGATCATAGAAAAATGGTTATCAACATTAAATGAGCTTATTATCTGATTTAATGTTGATAACCACTTTTCTATGACTTCCCCATTAAGAGTTTAGGTCAAGAAGCTTATATGTTAGTTTGAAGAATCAGCTTTAGTTTAAATCAGCTTTCAAAAAATAAAGGTAACTATTTTTAAAATGATGCCATTTTTGACAAAGACATCTGTTTTCCCGCCTCAGGAAGTGAAGTTGGTTTGGACTTTGTGTGTTGCTGTCATTTACTGTAAACTGCAATTGTTCTGATTTTCTAGGAGGTGAAAGAGAGACAGAAAATGTCAAAACAGTTCAGCGTTGTGCAGTTCAGGAAGGAAGAAAACCTTTTTTTCAAACTTCCTCATTTTCATCTGTAGAAAAAGAAGCCACTGCATGGAATTTTCATACTAATTTCTCCATCATGCTTACTGATAGATTTTTCCAATGTGGTACTGTGCAGGTTTCCCTTCCCTTAACAGATAACAGATAATCAGAATTGGAATGGATCTTGTAGGTCATCTAGTCCAACCCCCCGGCCAAGCAGGAGACCCTACACCATTTCTGCAACTCTCTGGATCCGTATTCAGTCCAGGTATTATGGAAGATAGAAAATGATGGCCAGAAAATCTGGGATAAAGGTTGGGGGGAAAAATTCCTGTTGCTGAGAAAGTCCTCTGGAATAGTTTGGCGAAAAGCTATTAGTTTGTTTTTTTCCTGCTCACAGATCAAGGAGCAGTTGCATGCTGTTAAATTTGTGAATTAGTATATCGAGATAGTCTTCAACTTACAACAGTTTGTTCAATAACCGTTTGAAGGTACAATGGCATTGAAAAAAGTAACTTATGACCTGTTTTCACACTTACAACCATTGCAACATTCCACCATGGTCATGTGATCAAATTCATACACTGGCAACTGACTCATATTTATAACTTTTGCTGTGTCCCAGGGTCATGTGATCAGCTTTTGCCCCTTTCGACAAGCAAAGTTAACAAGGAAGCCAGTTCCACTTTACAACACGATACAACTTGAGAATAACAGAGTTGGAAGGGATCTTGAAGGGCTTCTAGTCCAACCCCCTGCTAGGCAGGAACCTTATACCAGTGTTGGCAAAGCACCAGAAACTGGAAGAGTAGCTCCCCAGCACACATGCGTAGGAGTACCAGAAACAGGATACCTGGTCATCCGGTTGGCCACCTGGTCTTCCAGTTTTTGGTGCGCGTGTGTGCACAAAGACCAGCTGACCGGCATGCATGCCTGCATGCACCAGAAACCGGAAGAACAATGGACGATGGCTGGCATGCCCGGAGAGATGGCTCTGTGTGCCACTTCTGACACATGTGTTATAGGTTCGCCATCACAACCCTATACCATTTCAGACAAACGGTTGTCCAATCTCTTCTTTAAAACGTCCAGTGTTGGAGCATTCACAACTTCTGGAGGGAAGTTGTTTTACTGATTAATTGTTCTAACTGTCAGGTAATTTCTTCTTAAGTTCTAGGGTGGTTCTCTCCTTGATTAGTTTCCACCCATTGCTTCTTCTCCTGCCTTCAAATGCTTTGGAGAATAGCTTGACTCCCTCTTTTTTGTGGCAGCCCCTGAGATATTGGAACATTGCTATCATGTCTCCCCTACTCCTTTTTCATCAAACTAGACATACCCAATTCCAGCAACCGTGCTTTATATGTTTTAGCCTCCAGTCCTCTAATGATCTTTGTTTTAATTATCTGCATTCTTTCTACACTCTCAACAATTTAACATCAGTGATTCACTTAACAACTATGGCATGAAAGGTCATAAAATGGGGCAAAACTCACTTAACAACTATCTCACTCATAAAATTTGGGCTCAATTGTGAAGGACTACCTATGCAATGAAATTCACTTGTCTCATGATGTCTCAGAGTTTGAAGAGGAAGTACATTTTTCATCGACAAAGGCACATACAAACACATTGAGTAGATGGTAAGGTACTGCTCAGTCTACCTTCTCTTTATTTAATATCCATATCCATACTCAGCTGTGCGAGAAACATCTATAAATAAATAGCACTGTGTACACCAAAAAGCATTTCATGCTGGTAATTTTAAATGATATATTGCTCAAGCAAGCTTTTCTACTTCTTTGAGCACTTTGGGTTTGTTTTTCCTGTTGTATTATTGCTTGCCTGTCCAGATTCACAAGAGAGAGAGAAGCACAATGAAAATTGTTTGAGATGAAACCATCTGATAAATCCTCCTGTTTAAAAAAAAAAAAAAAGAATCCCTCTCTTCAGAAATATTATTTTTCTTTCCTTTTAAAACATTACCAATAACTGAACATTTTAAAATGCCACTTTCTCGTAGATAAAAATAGTACATTTGCTCTTTGTAACACAATGTAGAGATTCTAACACTTATCAGCTAGTACAAGGGTCAGCAACCTGCAGCTCTGGAGCTGCATGTGGTTCTTTCATCCCTCTGCTGTGGCTCCCTGTTGCTAGTCAGCTCCACAATTGATAGGGCTTTCTGTTGGGACAGGTAGAGGAAAAAGGATGTCACGCTAAGAGGAGACGCTATGGTGGGAGAACCGGACTTCTGGCTGGCTTCAGAATTGAATGGGGGGATTCCGGTTCGGACCTTGTGGCTCTTTGAGTGTTTAAGGTTACCAATCCCTGAACCTAGTATAAAAGAAACCCAAGGAGGTCAAAGCTTGTCTTGCTATAGCAGTATTAGTGACTCTTAGCCTTATATACTGCTTCATGGTGCTTTACAGCAGGGGTCACCAATCTTTTGGACCTCAGGGACCACCAAACTCATAATTTTAGATCCCAGGGACCACTAACCAGTTCTGTGGGCATGGCCTAATTTGTGGGTGTGGCTTGGTGGTCATGTGACTGGCTGGGCATGGCTTGTATGTAAATATTATAAATATTTATATAAATATTGATTTTTTTTCTAAAAAAGAGCAACTTTTACCCAAAATCAGGCAAAGCAGGCAGCCAGATTGAGTTGCTCACAGGATCACAGATTCATTCAGTGATCTATCTATCTGCCATTGGCTAGCTCAGTCTGTCACATAAAATTTACGAGAAAGCAAACTCACAAAATTAACTCACAATACACCATGCATGTAAATATTGAATTTTTTATAAAAAGAGCAATTTTTACCCAAAATCAGGCAAAGCAGGCAGATTGAGTTGCTCACAGAATCATTCAGTGTTCTATCTATCTGCCATAGGCTAGCTCAATCTCTCAAATTTGCTTGCCATGAGTCTGCACTGAATTGCAAGCAAACCTTCAGTCCTAAGGGAGGTTCAGCTGTGCTGAGCCGAAGATCTAAAGACTAGCTAGAAAGCAAGAGATTCAACCATTTCCTGCTTCCTAGCTAATCTAATTCTCCTGGCACAGCAGAACAGATGATGGTCGGAAAAAGGAAAAATAGCAATTTAGCAGGCAACTTTACCGGGTAAGGAGTGAGTGGGTGGGGAGGGTTCACGCGGGCCATGTGGGTGGTGCAGCCTGGATTAATTGCTTTGGGGGGGTGCTCTGGAGGTGAGATTTCTATGAGGCCCACCAAAATTTTCTCATGGCCCACCAGTGAGCTGTGGCCCACCGGTTGGTGACCACTGCTTTATAGCATTCTCTTAAGCAGTTTACAATGTCAGCATATTGCCTACAACAATCTGGCTCCTCATTTTACTGACTGCGGAAGGATGGAAGGCTAAATCAACCTTGAGCCGGTCAGGATCGAACTCTAGACTTTGGGCAGAGTTTGCCTACAATACTGCATTCTAACCACTGCGCCACCAGAGCTGTAAGCTAAACCTGACATATTTTCTAAACTAGGGTTTCTCAAATTTAGCAACTTCAAAACATGTGCATGCTGGTTGTGGGATTCTCAGAGAAGAAGTCTACACATCTTGAAGTTACTAAGTCTGAGAAACACTGCTCTAAACTAGGTAAAATATCACTGAAGGTTAAGAACAAACACAGATGAGATCATCTGACTTGAGCAAAATGAAACTAACCTTCCTGTTTCTGTTGCTGGTGGCAGTGGGATTGAACGGCACTGTGGACTGAGTCTGGCAAGTTTCCTTCTGAGGAAGAATTATGCATGACCTACATCACAACTGCTCAAGTTCCAAATCTGTATTTCCTAAGGATACAGGTGTCAACTGTTAAAACATTTTGTATACACGTTTTATAGTTGACAACAGAAAGAAGGGGGGGGGGGTTTCAAAGAGCAGACAACAGTGTGAAATCAAAAGTACATTCCATTCCTATTTTCTTCAAAGACTGATTGGATGGCTGAAGCTTATGTCATGAAAAAATCTAATTGGAGAGCATGATTGATGACTATTGATTGATTGATTGATCTTGATTGATGATGTTTTTCGTTGGATGATACACCCAGAGGGGTGGGGGGGAAAGCAGGATCAAGGGTGACAGTGAATTACGTATCTAAGAGTTGGCTATACCCAGGTTTGTGCCAGACATAGAATGTTACCTTCAAATAAATCCTCTTTAGTTTTGGGAGAGTGGCTTGAGGCTCATTAATTGGAGTAACTGCCAGAAACCTGACAACAGGTGGGTGTTTGAACAGTACATGTAGGTTATTATCCAGTGATACCCAGACTACCCAGAACATTATCTTAACAGAGAGCAAACCCCATTCCCCTCTAACACTGATGGTGTTACCTAGTCAGGGAATGAAATGTCTGCAAGAAACCAACCAACTTAGAAACCAACCAACTTAGAAACCAACTAACTTAGAGAGCACCAATTTAGAGACCCCATTATTCAGCCCTTAGCTACAAATATTCTCCTCTATTGAAACTTTATTCCTCAATCTGTATGTAGTTATATATGGACATCTTTCTTGTCTGTCTTCCAACTAATGCCAATAGCCTTTATTATTGTTGGCAAGGATTCTTTTGCTTTCTTTGGCATGCAGGCTGCAAGCATCTGGCAATGGTTGTGTGCTTGCATGATGGTTTTCTCCCTGAGCAACATGATTGAGAGCCAGTGAATGTCAACAGGTGCATTTGAAATAGCTTTAAATGATGTCCCAGTCTGATTGTGGATGGAGACCTTCTTTCAATGCAACAACTTGTCCAAGATGCCAAAACTGGAAATATAATTGTAATATTTCATTCTCATATCAATGGTCTTGGCAATACATTTCTCGGTTATGCATATGACAAATGGATAATTGGCATTACATCGATTTTAAAGCTAGGAAGCTTTAAAGTTTAAGTTCTTTCAGTCAAATATCCACTAGGAAAAACATATCCCACAATAGGGTCTTTGTTCAAATTCCCTCAGAAATGAAATTGTATATTAATGATCATGGACATGTCTTGATGAGTAGATGCACCTGGGAGAAGATGCACTTAACTATCTAGAAAATATAGCTCTGGAAAAACAAATTAATCCATTTATCAGCTCATCCTCTGCATTCAAAAGAATGATTGGGAACAGTGATTATAGCAGGAAGAGTTTTGCTTGTGAAAAACAGAAATTAGATAATGATTTAAACCAGTTTTCCTTTCCTTGGGTTCCCCAATGTGACCTGATTACCATTCTCATGAAGACTGGGAATGATGAGAGCTGCTGGATGATAATATCATGGAATCAAATTTGGCAAAATGTCATTCTATAACTTGAATCTTTTTTCATTAATTTGGAACCTAGAAATAAACTAAATATTGAATAATTTTATATTCAATATCAATAATAAATTGATTCAAGATATGAAAATAAGTTTTAATAATTACAACAACAGCTATCAGCGATACATGCAACTTGCTTTCCTCATGCAGGATAAAAATGTTGTCAGTCATCAATCTGTACTGGAAGAAAAGTTGTTTACCCATCGCAAATATACAAAGATGAAAAACCAAGAAATAATGATCTGTTATAACAAATCAGATACAACAAGAAAAAAAGTATCTGAAAAGAATGCATCAATTCTGGAAAGAATAACATCTAAAATCAGGACAGAGGCTAACAGATCAAAGTTGATTTAAAATACAATATAAAGTATTTACAGAAGTAGAATTAGATGAACTGCACATTGTACAAAAGATCAGGTTTTGATAGTTAAATAGTTTTGAAAATTGCAAAAGGTGAAAAACTAATTTACATCTTGTCTGGATTCATTATAAAAAGGCATTTGATTCTTTATCACATGGTCAGATCATCAAATATTTTAAAACAACTGATGTCAGGAAAACATTTGGATGTTATATAAAAATAATAATGAAGCAGCGCAAGACAGAATTGGTAGTTGGAAATAAAAATATGGGCTTGTCAACATTAGAAGTGGCATCTTCCAGGGTGACTCATTATCATTCTATTATTTGTCATTATAATGATCCACTTTCAGTTATTTTGAAGAAAACACATTTTGACTACTCAACCACAAAAATAGCTAATCAAATCTCATATTTACTTTATATGGTTGATCTAAAGCAGTATGGAAAGTCAGAAATCAAAATCCAGTCACTGACAAATACTGGAAGAATTTTTAGCACAGATGCAACAGTGGAACTTGGCGAGAGAAATGTGCGATAGCAGCAATAAAGCAGTTTAAAAATCACAGGCAGGAATGGAATTGATATGCTGAATGACCAAACCATTAGGAGCCATCTTCATGAAGCCTACAAGTATCTGGACATTTTAACATCAAGCAAGGACAAGTTTTAAATGTGATTACCAAAGAATATATCCAAGGGGGTGGGGCAAATTGCTAAATATAACATTGAATGGTGGCAAAACCATCAAAGCCATTATTATTTTTTTCTTTTTATGACCATGGAATCCCTTGCTTCAGGGTGGAGTCAGGGCAACTGAATGGAATTGAGCATTTACTGGCCGGATGCCCTTCCTGATGTCTAAGTGGAGTTTGCAGTACATATTTTTTCTTTGAGCCCTGATAAGAGGAACATACGTCGCTTCCTGGTATTGAACTATCAACTCTCCAAGTATGAATTGGTATTCTTTCCCTCTAGGCTATTGTGTCACTCATCATCAAAACCATTAATATCTAGACCATACCTATGATATGATACACTGCTGGGATTATTAAATGGACACAAGCTGAACTGGACATCTTGGATCAAAGAAACAAGAAAACTAATGACTATTTATGATGCATTATATCCCCATAGTGATATTGATCGATTATACCTGCCTGGCAGAAATGGAGGCAGAGGATTACTTCAAATCAAACAAACTGTTGAAGAAGAAAAACATGCATTGGCTGATTATGCAAAAAACAAGCATTGATGCCAGTTAAAAACAAGCATTTTTTTTAACATTAAAAAAAAAAAATTAATTTAAAAACAGGAACAAGCATTGATGCCAGTTAAAAACTGGAACTTAATGAATGTATAGGAAACACTATGTGAATATCAAATGAATGTAATATGCACATGAACTGAATGCCTGGCAAGGAAAAACATTACACAGTTAATTTCTATAAAAAATTGAGGGAAAAGTCAAAAAAATAATACCTGGCAATGGCTTACAACTGGAACATTAAAAAAAAGAAAAGAAACTGAAGGGTTGATTTTGGATGCTCAAGAGCAAGTTATTCAAGCTAATGCAATTAAGGCTAGAACTTTGAAACATTTATCGAAAAGTTCAAGGAGCACACTTGGCAAAAAGGCAAAATAAACAACAGATCATATTCAATAGATTATGAAGATAACACAAAGTGATTATAAACAAGGCACAACTTGTTATAGTCACCAAAATGATTTACTGGAACATCTGTTAAAAAAAAAAAGCTGTTCCAATAATGAAGACTTGGCAGGAACATAGAGTTGAAAAGGTAGTTGAAAATGAGTAGGTTAAAATACAGTACATATTTTGGGATTTCTGAATACAGATTCGTGACTTACAACACACAGATTTAACTACAGGTGGTAAGAAGTAAGTATGGACAATTGATATGACAATAACAGAGGATAGATAAACACAAAGAATTGGAGAAGATCACAAAGTATCAAGATCTGAAAACTGAGCTTGAACAATTATGGCATAAATCCACTATGGCAGTCTCAGTGGTTATCGGGACATTGGGGGCCATATCAAAAAAATCTTGGATTGCAATTAGAAAATTTGCCTATTAACAAAATTTCCATCTGTCAATGACAAAAGGTCAGTCTGCTTGGATCCACATATATACTACCCTGGTACGTTACAGGTTCTGGGAAAGAACTCAATGTGTATGAAGGCCAACCCCAACTAAAGAACTGACAACCCGTGATTTGACACTGTTATGTATATAATTATTGTTATTATTTTTATTTCTTCACATCAAACAACTTAGTTGGCAGGCCCTTAGAAAATGGTGACCCTGTTATTGCTGTTGTCCCTAAAAGAGAAAAATGTGCTCCGTAGATCGTCTTCCTTTTCTATTTTGTCTTGGTTTAATGACCCTTGCAAAGCTTGAGCTGTAAGTTGTTAGAAATCTAATCAGCAGATAAAGGTCTCCTCTCACTCTGCCAAGGAAAGGAAGGTTGACTTTATAAATCTTTTGGATTATGCAGGAGCTCTGTAGGGTATCCTTGGTCTAAATGACGACAGCTCACTAGAGGCTTAGAATATATGGTCCTCATTCCCGTCCCTCCCTCCCCACCCCTTGCTCTCTCCGAGTCACAACACTAGCAAACTGAATTACAGGGCTAGAATTGGCTTGAGCTGGTGCATTGATTATTTTGCATGCTGCTCAGCTGAGATGAATTGACCCAGCGTGTTTGTGTGTGCGTGCTCCGGAGATCTGTCTTTGCAGAGAGCGGGACAGCTGTATCCACAAGGGGATCACCAATCATCCTGTGAGGAACTGCTTCTGTCCTTCAACAGGCAATTAACGTGAGTCCATTACTGCTCCCCGGAGGCCCCTGGGGGCCTGCAAAAGGCATTGACTGAAAGGTCAGAAACCTCACGAGGGCAAGGAAGAAGCTGTGCCTAGCGAAATGGAGTGGAAAGTAGTCACTATTTATCACCTGCTAGTAATTTAAGAGATGGGGAGGAGGAAGAGAAAGGAGGGGAGAAAAAAAGGATGCCATACACTAGGTATTCATCATGGCGAGCATGTGGCAGCTATGAACACATAAATAAAAACTGTAGGAGCATCATTTCTTTGCCAGGGACAAGGCATTAAGTAAGCTCTCCATGAGCACTGAGCTGGGGAAGAAATTGACAAGTTGCTCCTAAAGTAATATTTCAACAGGGATGGTGAGGTAGAGGGACATCTGCTGATGTATTCTCCGGCTGTTCCATGCTGATGGAAGTGAGAGGAGAATGGTGGTGTTGCCCCTGCATGATATTTTGTGTGGTTATGGCGAAGCTGCCCACCAAGAACTAAGGAAAACAATTTAGCAATAAAACATTAAGTAAGTCAAGATTTCCCTACCCGGTAACATTGCCCCCTGGGTTAGGGGAGTCAAACATCAAAGAAAGGGTTCGACCAGATAATGGCAGGTCTGTTGTTTTCCTAAGAGGCCTTGAGACCAAACTGCTCCCTTGCCACCAGCAATTCAGAAGAACTCCAACTCAACATGTCTAAACAAACCACTAACTTAATTTGGCAGTTTTATGACTAAAAGCACAACATGATAAAAGTGACATATGGTGGCCAGGAGGTCGACCAGGTAGAGCCAAGCTGGGCCATACTGAGGACCTTGTACATTGTGGTTTGGAAGCCTAAGAGGTGCATAATTAGTTCCTGATGTGCATCTGGACAGATGTTTAACTTGGCAAAAGGGGAGGCTCTATATCCAAAACCTCTGAAAACATATTATTCAGCTAAAAAAGGAGGGGAATTTATTCCCTTTGCATGATCCTCTTCTGGGAACTTAAACAAGAAAGAACTTGATGAAGTATCAACTGTAGAAATTTTGTGGGTGAGAGGAAGGTAGTTATGGGGCAAAGGGAACAGTTGGTGAGTGTGAGTAAAGTGTGTTTTTGGAGGCCAAAGACACCACATGAAAGCTTTGGTTGTTTTAAAAGCAGAGCCTCTTATTCATGATTTATGCTCATTCAAAAATTTCCATCTCAAAGAACATCCAGGGTTGCTCATAGGGAAAATATTTGATTCCCAAAACTAATTACAAACACTGGAGCACTAACCATAGAAAAGAACTCTTGACAGCAGGAATTCTGTCCAAGTTGTGAGATTCTATGGCCTCATTTGAATGGGACAATGTGCAGTCTATAAGTAAATATAAGAGGCACATGTGTGAGCTGCATCTGCTCCAGCATCCACATACATTCTGGCTCTATCATTTTATCTTGTCTGTTTGAGCAAAAGGGGTGGTGGTGTCCACATTTGATTCTTTCTTTAGACCTTGCTGCTCAATCCAATGCAGAGTATAAGGAGGATGTGGCTAAGATAGATGACCACTAGACTTTACATTATGTCTAATAAAGTGTTTCTCAACCTTAGGAACTTGAAGATGTATGGACTGCAACTGTTAGAGGCTGGAGAATTCTGCTGTCAACCCTGAAGCTGGCCTGGCCAAAGCCATCTTGGAGCTTCAATGCTGCCACACTAGAGCTGAGGGATAGGGAGGGAGGGATTAGAGATAGCTGGGGCTGTGTAGTCAACATAAAATACTCTCTCTTGGGAACCAAGGACCTTTTCACACCTGGTCAGAGGAAAGAGGAGTGATGTCACATTTGGCCATGTGACTGATTGTTTGGGATTGGGGGGAAAATTTTCACTTCTAATTAGGTGAAAACCGAGGGATCCTCCAGTCAGTTTTCACCAGTTATGTGCCAATTTGATATTTCCAATAAAGAAAATAGGAATCTACCTGTGATGACCCAGAGCATGGCACAAAGACAACCCAGCCAGATAATAAGTAGAGGTCCTTTATAAGCTCCAACTTTGCCCTCAATGTCCCAGTTAACTTCCGGTTTGGAGAAAAACTTTCCCAAGAACCTGCAACAGCCTTTGGCTGCAGATATTCCAGTCCAAAATGTTGGAAACAGAAAACTTTAAACTATAAATCCAACAAAGCAAGATAAAGCAATCTAAATCCAGCAGGGCATGTTAAGGAGTT
>BLBF01000036.1:19184445-19228917 GCA_015471245.1 Laticauda colubrina | reverse complement strand
GTTATAATGCAGTATTGCAGGCTAACTCTGTTCACAGCCAGGAGTTTGATCCTGACTGATTGACTCAGCTTTCCATCCTTCTAAGGTGAGTAAAATAAGGAGCCAGATTGTTGGGGACAATATAGCAGTAGCAATAGTACTTAGACTTATATACCACTTTACAGTGCTTCAAGCTGTCTCTAAGTTTACAGAGTCAGCATCTTGCCCCCAACAATCTGGGTCCTCATTTTACCCTCCTCGGAAGGATGGAAGGCTGAGTCAACCTTGAGCCTGGTGAGATTCAACCTGCCAAATTGCAGGCAGCCAGCAGTCAGCAGAGGTAGACTGCAGTACTGCCTTCTAACCACTGCACCACTACAGCTCTATGCTGAAACTGCTTAGAGAGGGCAATAAAGTAGGGTCCCCAACCCTGGGCCATGGCCCAATACCAGACCATAGCCCATTTGGAACTGGGCCACACAATTGTTTGACATGCACACAGCTCCACTTGTGTGAGCAGCGGGTGCTGCACCTGCCACTCACACGGAACCATTCCCTTCCTCCCCTCACTGGGCCACCAAGGTTGGGGACCATTGCAACAAAACACCATAAATAAGAGTTTCTATTTTGGATTGAAACCCATTTTGGATTGAAACTGAAGTTGAAGTTACATACTCAGATGTAGAACCAATAAATGGGAATGTATGATAATTGGGCATGCAAACCCAAATTAAGGTCTTTTGCAGAAACCTAATCATTGCTTTGGTATGTTTTCCGCACCAGACTGTCATTGTTCATCTGTAATCTGACTTATTTACTAACAAGTTATGGGAGTAAAATGGAACCAACTTCTTACAGGGTTCTGGAATTCTTATGTGGGCCAGCAATAATCACTATATTTTCTTTGAACAATGAATGAGACATATGCATCTGTTAGGAATCCAAAGACTGCATGATGACATCATCATTACAACCATGAAATGTGTTGTGTCACTAAAAACTTGAAGTGAACAAAGGTAAAGACCACAGACTAACACATTTGGTCAATATATGTAAACTCAAACCCAAACTAACCAAAGAAGTTGGATTTGGACCTATAGGCCTCTAAACCTTAACCAAGCTTAATATTATTAATGCTTAGTATGAACTGTGAATGCTGCTACAGATTTTTAACTGACTTATTTAACTGTGTTTGCAATGACAACTATATTGAATGGAATCTATGATTCTATGACCAGATTTGATGTTTGGCCTACTCTTAATGTATTCTGTATTCTGCAGTTTTGGACCACGATATCACATCCCTAGCTTGTGAAAAAAACAAGGTCAGAAAAAGGGGGGAAAGGGGCTACGTGTCAGGTGTGAAAAATCAGGATTACATGTTAAGTTCCAATTAAGCTGATTTATTACTCATTTCTACATGGCAAGAATCTAGTCAACTAATGATCAGCACTAAATTGGTGCTGGATAAGAGTTAATGGAACTCAAGGGGACTGACATGGACTGTTTGCGGGATGACTCCCAGGTCTGCCTCTGTTTCTATAGGTTGAATTTATATTTACCGACAAAGAAATAAAGGGAGACTAGTTTAGATCTATTTCAAACTAGCCATATCCTTATGGGATTTGAACTCAGGCTTCCCCAAACCCCAAAAACTTTAACCTTAGACTATCTACTATTGACCTCACCCCATTCCTAAGAGGCCTGTAGGGGGCGTGCATAAGCGCACCAATCGTGCCTACCATCCCTTTCCTATTGTTTTTTATTTTTCTTATAAGTATCTATCTCATGTATTCAAAACTATATTTATTCTTATACCTGTATCTTGTAAGTGATTGACAAATCAAATAAATACTAAAAAAAATACATATATATTAGGTAGGTAGATGTGTTAACTTCTAAGCCAGTGGTCCCCAACCTTTTTTGCATCAGGGACCAGTTTCATGCAGAAACACTTTTTCAAGGACCGGCAAAATCAATTCTTCCCCAATAGTAAATGGCTTCTTAGCTTTGCTAATATAAAATATATATTTTAATCACGATTATTCATTCTTTGCGGCCCGGTACAAAATGAACCACAGATCGGTACCGGTCCGGGGCCCAGTGGTTGGGGATCCCTGCTCTTAGCCATGGGCTCTCCTTGCTTTGTTGGTGATACCAGGAGATGTTAAGTTTGTTTGTTTTTTTAAAAATAGTTTGCTGCAAAAGTGACTGCCTGTGAAGGCTCCTGGATTGCTGCTGAAAGGCAAAAGCGGAAGCAGTATGTATGCTCCGTCCCATATTTGGGTAGACCAGGTCGCTCTGATAGACCGGTCTCACTGAAAAAAACACTCCCTCTCTTTCTATACTACATTTGCTCCAAGGATCTGCACTAACACCAAATCCATAAATGCTTTAGTTCCACCACTTAATGGGGATGTGAAAGGAGTCCCCAGCCTGGTTTCTCCCAGGCAACAGTGATGTCACCATTCAATCCTTTCAACCCAGAAGTGCTTCGGTGCTCCTGACATGATGGTGGTAGTAGTTTCCCCTCTCCCTGGCATGTGACATCTCCACAAGGATTACACATAAACCCATATGATTCTAAACAGAAAAATGTGTCTATTCTTGATATAAAAATATGCACCTGGGCCAGAGGGTTCTGACCAGTTCTGGAGAACAGGTAACGGAAATTTTGATAGTTCAGAAAACCAGCAAATACCACCTCTGACTGGAGATTTTATAGTATCCTTCCCCTGCCATGCCCACAGAACTGGTAGTAAAAAAAATTTGAATCCCACCACTGACCTCAGCGATATATTTTTAGTACAACTTAGTACCCCAAAAATGCAAGAAAAGAATGAAAAGTAGGACACATTCTGCATTGCAGTGTGGGCAGAAAAGGAAGCCTTTCAGTGATGGAAAATGAAATGTGTAATAAGACAGTAGGGAGCATGATTTAAGCCAAGAGCCTATTTAGCTTAGCTGCAAAACTCATCAATGCAAGGGTATCTGTCATTAAAGGCCTGGTCCCACTGGCTGACGGACGCAAAAGGTATGCATAAAGGACACAGCGGATGAGCAAATTTTCGGGGGTGGCTCCATCCATTGTCATCCGCTCCAAAAAATGGCAAAAATTTGCATAAACAGAATGGAAAAGAAAAGAAAAGAACGGACGTGGGTAGTATGTAGCAGGGATGTTAAACAAATGTTCATAGGAAGCCTAGAGGATGTATATAGGATGCAAACCGTTCACTGCTCATCCTTTCTATTTCCGTGCCACTAACGCTGTGTAGACGTTCCATGTACCTTTTGTTTCCTCCCTCTTTCCGTTTTCAGCTGCAGCGGATGTGAATAGAGGGGATGCCCAGAGGATGCAGAGAGGATACAGCAGACGTTTAACAGATGATAAACGGACATAGAACATTTGTTGCTCAGATGTCACGGATTTACATCATACACAGCAGAAAGTTCATCTGTTCACAAAGTTTTGTGCAGCTCAAAACTTCTTGCGTGGATGAAATCTCAATGGATGGATGCTGGAGGGATAGAGCGTATGAAACATGTATGCAATGAGTACACAAAGGATGCATCGAGTTTTCCAACAGATGGCAAGCTTTTTTTTAATGTTTTACATCCTCTTTGCATCCGTAAGTGCAGTGGGACAGGGCCTTAAATAAGATGTATCATGAGGTAATAATTTTGTCTGAAATGGTGTAGTGTCTCCTGCTTGAGCAGGGGGTTGGACTAGAAGACTTCCAAGATCCCTTGATTATATTTATTTTATTTGTCGAGCATGTATTAGATAATAGATGTATGTATAAACATGATTGTTAATTACATGAAATGGATAAGAATAAAAGTGAGTATTAGGACAGGGACAGTAGGCATGTTGGTGTGCTTATGGATACCCCTCAAAGACCTCTTAGGAATGGGGTGAGGTCAACAGTAGATAGTCTAAGGTTAAAGTTTTTGGGGTTTGGGGAAGAAACCACAGAGTCAGGTAGAGTATTCCAGGTATTGACCACTATGTTGCTGAAGTTGTATTTCCTGCAGTCGAGTTTGGTGCGGTTTACCTTGAGTTTGTACCTATTATGTGCTTGTGCATTGTTATGAATGAAATTGAAGTAGTCATTGACAGGTAGAACATTGCAATGATAATTGCAATTGTCCCTTCCAACTCTTGTTATTCTGCTAATCAAATTAATTAATTAATTAATTAGTTAATCTACTAATATAAGAACTGCCTGTAAAACAAATCATGGTTTGGGGAGACTGGAATCTATCTGCAATGAAAAGATCTTTTTTAACAAGAGCAATTTGTAAAATCACATCAGTGCCTCTGAATGGAAACTATGACAATTTTTGTAGCTTTCAGCTTTCCATGTTCCCAGAAAACAAGGATGTTCTGTTCTGAGGTAAGATCTTTTTGTGGAATATGGTAAAAATTGGTGGGGGACCAGAAATTTAATCAGAGAATTTGTTATAACTGAGATGAAACAGTCTAAAGGTGATTTACAAAAATTAGAAGTAAAGAAGTATTTTCATGGATGTATGGAAAACATTCATGGAATGTTTGGACTGAAAGTTCATTTTTTCCAGTGCAGATGCCAAATACAGGAAAGGCAGATTATTCACATTTATTTGTTGGTGGTACTTATATTGATATTACAGCTATTATTGAGTGTAGACTAAATGGGGGCACTTTCAGTATTTCTTTGTTGTTATTATTATTATTCTACAAATAATCTACAACCTATAACCACAATTGGGACCAGAATTCTCGTTAAGTGAATCATACTCAGTTTTATGATCTTTTTTATCACGGTTGTTAACCAAATCACTGCAGTCATTTGATATTGCAGTCAAATGAATCATGTGGCCAATTGGGAAGGTTTCAAATGGTGATCGCGTGACCTGGGATGCTGCCACCGTCATAAATGTGAGCTCTTAGATATGAGTTCTAAGTCACTTTTTTCTTTGGTCATTAAATAAATGAGGTTACCTGTATACACAAAAAGGTGAAGTCACAGCTGCCAGTTCTCTAGCTTTTTATCCTACCTTTTTATATAACTCAAGGCAGCGAACGTACCTAATATAGGCAATCCTCAACTTATGACCACAATTTGTGCCAAAATTTCTGTTCCTAAGCAAGGCAGATGTTGTGAGTTTTGCCCCATTTTATGGCCATTTTCCATAGTTGTTAAGTGAATCACGGCAAAGCAGCTATGTGTTAAAAAATGAATTTGACTTTCCCCATTGGCTTTGCTTGTGGGAAGGCAGTTGGGAAGTTTACAAATAATGATCATATGGTCTCAGGACACTGCAATGCTCATAAATACATGCCAGTTGCCAAGCCCCGAATTTTGAACATGTGACTATAGGGATGTTGCAATGGTCATTAATGTGATAACTGGTCCTAAGTCACTTTTTTCACTGCTGATATAATTTCAGCCACTAAACAAATGGTTGTAAGTCAAGGACTACCTGTGCTCCCAATTTGTGAAGTGAGATGGACGGAGAGACAGTTGTTGGCCCCAAATCACCCAACCAGTTTTCATGCATAAGGGAGGATTAGAAACCTATTATGCACATACCTTCTTCAGTGCTTTTAATCTACTGTATGCTACCTTCTATCATTTCGATTAGGTATTCTTATTAATTAATTAGATCAACATTTAAGAGGAAATGTAAGCCCTGTAATATAATAATACTAGCTTGATACCCATGCTTCACGACAAAACTATGTGGTCGACCTTAGTTTTTGGGGAGGAAAATAAGGGAGGGGGGGAATTCTGCTTCTGCCTACTAGCATCCATTGGCTAGCATCCTTTCATTGTGTGAGAGAGGTGAGGGCTGTTTGGAAAGTGAAACAGTATCTGCTGTGTGAGCAAGGAGATAGCAAGGAGCCTGGGCATGGCTTAGCTCAACTGTTCTGTACTAAAGCTGCTTGGTGCTGTGAAACTGAAACTGAAACTCCTATTTTCTGCTTGTGTTTTGCATTTGGAACAGATTTCTTTTCAGGTGGGGAGGGGGAGTAGAACTCCTTAGCGTCAGAGCATCTTAATAATAATATAGGAAATACTAATGAAACAGAAACTTGGTGGGATGAAACCCATGACTGGAACATACTGGTAGAAGGATACAAACTATTAAAAAAAAAAAAAACCCAGACCCCATAAAAGAGGAGGTGGAGAAATGCATGAAACCAAAGATGAAAACCTAGAATGCATATGGGTCAGTATAAAAGAAAAAAAGAATGACATGGCCATAAGTGTATATTACAGGCCACCGAATCAAGCAGAAAAAAATAGATGTCCTTTTTGCCAGCCAACTAACAAACATATGCAGGAAACACACAACAATAGTAATGGGAAACTTCAATTATCCTGATAGCAATTGAAAACTAATTCTGCACCAAGTGAGAAATCAAATAAGTTACTAACCAACCTAGCTGACAACTTTGTTGTCCAAAAGATAGAGGGTCAAACTAGAGGGACAGCCATACTGGACTTAATTCTTACAAACAGAGAAGAAGTGATAGAGGGAGTTGAAATTGCAGGAACCTAGGGTGAGAGTGACCATGTCATACTAGAATTCAACATAATACAAAAACCAGAACATAATGACACCAGAGTCTTGGATTTTAAAAGAGCTGATTTCAATAAACTCAGAGAGAACTAAAGGGGAAAACAACTCAAGAATCTTGGGAAACTCTAAAAGGTATGATCATAGAAGCCCAGACCAGCACAATACTACTGAGAAAGAAAAACAAAAAATCCAAGAAGAAACCAGCATGGCTGCACAAAGATCTCTCTGGCAAATTGAAAGAAAAAAGAACAAGTACAAAAAAATGGAAAGAAGGACATACAACTAAGGCAGAATATCAGTAGATAGCCAGAATCTGCAAAGACTAAGGATAGCAAAGGCTCAGAACAAACAAAGACTTGCAACAAAAGTCAAAGATAATAAAATAAAAGTTTCTTCCAACATATAAAAAACAAGAAAAAAAATCAAGGAAACAGTCGGTCCACTAAAAAGAGAAGATGGAAAGGAAGTAACAGGCAACCGAGAGAAAGCAGAATTGTTTAACTCATTCTTTGCATCCGTCTTCACGCAAAAAGAAACGATAGCTCAACCCACCAAAAACTTAACTGTAAAAGACAGACCAGAAATAAAACTTAAAATAAGCCCCCCCCCCAAAAAAAAAAATAGTAAGAGAACACCTGTCTGATCTTGATGAAAACAAATCACTGGGCCTGATGGATTATATCCCAGAGTTTTAAAGGAGTTGGCAAAGGTCATCTCACAACCACTGCACCATATCTTTCAAAAATCCTGGAGTACCGGGGAATTACCAGAGGACTGGAAAAGAGCTGATGTGGTTCCCATCTTCAAAAGAGGAAAAAAAACAGACCCAAATAGACCAATCAGCCTAACATCAATACCTGGGAAGAGACTGGAAAAGATAATAAAAAAACAGATCTGACAACATCAAGAAACAAGTAAAGTAATAACTAGCAGTCAGCACGGGTTTGTAAAAAACAGATCATGCCAAACCAATATTATTTCATTCTTCAACACGGTGAGTAAATTAGTAGATCAGCAAAATACTGTGGACATAATATATTTAGATTTCAGCAAGGCATTCGACAAAGTAGACCACAATCTATTTCTTAGTAAGCTAGTAAAAAGTGGAATAGATAGCACCACCACTAGATGGACTTGCAACTGGCTGGCAAACCATACTCAATAAGTAGTCCTTGATGGGTCTAAGTCTACATGGAGGGAAGTAAGCAGTGGGGTGCCACAAGGTTCCGTCTTAAGCCCATGTCACACTGAACCAACGGATGCAAAGAGGATGCAAAACGGACAAAAAACCTTGCCATCCGTTCGAAAATGCGATGTACTCACTAACTCCGTTTGGCTTCCTCTCTATCCGTCCAGCATCCGTTTAGGGACATTTCATCCACTCCAAAAGTTTTGGGCTGCCCAAAACTTTTCCGTGGAAAATGTATCCAGTTCGTCCGTTCTGCATCCGCTACGCATCCGCTAGGCATCCGTTACGCATCCGTTATGCATCCGCTATATCTGCTAGGCATCCGCTGCGCATCCGCGCAACTCGCATCTGCCCTGACGCAGGGAGGAAGCAAAACGGACGCGGAACGGACGCGGAACGGATGCGGAACGGACGCGGAACGGATGCAGAACGGATGCCTAGCGGATGCAGCATGGAAACAAAGCATTTAAAACAGAAAAAACATTCACAGAGGGGACCTATCTCGGATATTAAAGATGTCTAGAGGATGCCTAGAGGATGCCTAGAGGATGCCCAGCGGAAAAACTATACTGCCTATAAAAAGGGGGAGCAACTCGCCTGCATCTCACTTTCAGAACAGCAGCCCAGCGGTGCAGACCTCTGAAGCCTTCATCTGGCTCTTCCTCTTCCACAGCATCCAGTCATGTCCACCGTGGATTGTGACAAAGTCCTTTCGGCAGCCATCATCCTTCTGCAACAGTGCGAAACCATCTACAGGCTCTGTGAACTCTACTACGGGAAGAAAAGGAGGCACGCAAAAAAAGTCTGGGTCCAAAGATGGTTCGCCAGAAGAGCAGAGGACGGACTGTACAACAAGCTGATGGTGGAGCTCAGGAGCGAAGACACTCGGGCGTTCCAGAACTTCATGAGGATGCCTCCAGCCATATTTGATGAAGTTGTGCAGCGCCTGACACCCAGATTGACCAAGACAAACACCAACGTCCCGCCCAGCCTGGAACCTGGGCTCAAGGTGGTACTCACTCTGCGCCACCTGGCCTCAGGGACCACCTACAGGAGCATGCAGTATGGCTGGAGGGTGCCAACCAGCACCATCAGCTTTGTTGTCAGAGAAGTGGTGCAGGCCATCATCGAAGAATACAAGGAGGAGCTCCTCCAGTGCCCCTCCACTGAAGAAGGATGGAAGAAAGTTGCAGAGCAGTGGTATCAGAAGTGGAACTTCCCCCACACCGTTGGAGCCATCAATGGCAAGCACGTGGCCTGCAAAGCACCAGCCAAGTCGGGGTCCACTTATCACAACTACAAGGGCTTCTTCAGCATCATCCTCTTCACCATGGTCGATGCTGACTACAAGTTCATGTACATCGATGCTTCAGGCAACGGCTCATCTTCAGATGCCCAGGTATACAACGCCAGTGACCTCAAGGAGGGGCTGGAAAGCAACCTCATGGTGGGCTTCCCAGATCCAGACCGCTGCCCAACGACACACAAGATGTGCCCTACTTCATCGTGGGGGATGACACCTTCTCCCTCACAACCTACCTCATGAAGCCCTACACCTCCAAATACCTCACCTGTGAAGAGAGGATCTTCAACTACAGGCTCTTCAGGGCAAGACGGGTGGTGGAGAATGCCTTTGGCATCCTGGCCAACAGGTTCCAGGTACTTCTCACCACCATGCAGCATAGCCCAGAGACCATGGGGAGGATCGTGGAAGTTTGCTGCATCCTGCACAATCTCATGCGCACCCGCTACCCAGTCTTGCAGAACAGGCTCTTGGACCGTGAACAAGGCAATGGGGAATGGAGGCTGGGGAATGGAGGCAAGGGCGAAACCTGATCGACACTGAGGATGTGCAAGGCCCCAACAGAGCCTCACATGAGGCGAAGAAGCAACACAACCTCCTGAAACACTGGTGCAACTCCCCAGCTGGAGCAGTGGAGTGGCAAGACAGAATGGTAAATGCTTAATGGATGCTTCCTTCAGCCTGTCTCATCACACGGATGAGATTGGGCCATGTATGTTGGGTTGGCCTACAATGAACAGGGCGTTTAATAAAGAGTTGTGTTTATGTTGACATGTGTTGATAATTATTACATTATTATTGATAATAAAGGGCCGTAGGTGTGGCACCTGGGAGGGTGGACCATACAGTCCCACTATGCTTGCACTGGAGGTTTATCTATCCCACTGCTATCCTAACCCATCCCACAGCTATTACCGATCCCACAGGTATCCTAACCCATCCCAAAGCTATCCTTACCCATCCCACAAGCATGCAAAGGCTTAAACCATTTCTAAAAGTTTCCACCAAGACTTTATTAAAAAAAAGAAATGAAGCAAGTGTGTGAATCATAGATAGCCTTTATTAACAGCAAGCTATAAGACAAAAATGAGTCTCTGGTACTCCTCTTGGTCGCTCAGTCCCAGGGGTGAAGGGTGCAGGTGCTGTGGATGTGGCTGGTGCTGGAGTGCTTGTCATCAGCTCCTCCAGAAGCAGAAGCAGCAGAAGCGCCAGCCCCAGAAGAGCGAGCCTGTGCTGCAGAAGCCCCAGGAGAACCAGAGTGAGGGCCAGGGGGTGGGATGGTAGCCCTGTCCCTCTTGCCAGGGCTGGCAGCAGATGGCTGAGGCTTGCTGTGCTTCCGCATGGTTGTGGGGTTGCTGGCTGGCAGGGAGGCTGGCAGGCACCAAGGCTGGCAAGAAGGCTGGCAGGCAGGCACCAAGGCTGGCAAGAAGGCTGGCACCAAGGCAGGCACCAAGGCTGGCAGAGAGGCAGGCACCAAGGCTGGCAGGAAGGCTGGCAGGCAGGCAGGCACCAAGGCTGGCAGGCAGACATGAACCAAGGCTGGCAGGAAGGCAGGCAGCAAGGCTGGCAGGCAGACATGAACCAAGGCTGGCAGGAAGGCAGGCTGGCAGCAAGGCTGGCAGGGAGGCTGGCAGCAAGGCTGGCAGGCAGACATGCAGGCAGGGTAGGCAAGGCAGTCGATGTGTCTGGAAGCAGGTCTTTCCTCTGAATGGCGACCTGCTTCCAAGCTGCTTCCATTATATCCACGGGGCTGATGCAATGCATCTTCCCCGCATGCACAATTAACGCCAGGCATCCATTAGGCTTCTGCTGTGCATCCGCTGTGCATCCGCTTCATCCGTTCCACGTCCGCTCTGCATCCACTGTATCCGTTCCGTGTCCGCTTTGCTGCGGCCCCCCGGAAGCCTAGCGGATGTGCCATCCGCTCCCATCCGCTTCCATCCGCTGGGCTTCTGTTCCGCATCCGCTTTGCACCCGCCCTGCGTCCTCCCCACATCCATGTTATCCGCTCCGGTTATGCAAATTTTTGCCCCTTTTGAGAGCGGATAACAATGGATGGAACATTTTGCTCGTCCGCTGTGTCCTTTTTGCATCCGTTGGCCAGTGTGACATGGGCTTTAGGTCCAGTACTCTTCAATGTCTTCATTAAAGACTTAGATGAGGGAATAGAAGGCAAACTTACCAAATTTGCAGATGACACTAAGCTGGCAGGAATTGCTAACACCCAAGAAGATAGGCTCAAGATCCAAATGGATCTTGACAGACTAGAATACTGGGCCATATCTAATAAAATGAAATTCAGTGTAGAGAAAAAGATAGCTACACTTAGGCAAGAAAAACCAAAAGTATACATATAAACTGGGTGAAACGAGGCTCAATAGCAGTAGCTGTGAGAGGGATCTTGGAGTCTTCGTGGACAACCAGCGAAATATGAGCCAGCAGTGTGCAGCAACAGCCAAAACAGCAAATGCAATCCTAAATTGTATTAACAGAGGGATACAATCGAGATCCAGGGTAGTACTAATACCACTCAAAAGCCTTAGTAAGACCACACCTAGAGTACTGCATCCAGTTTTGTTCACCACATTGCAAAAAAGATGTTGAGACTCTAGAAAAAGTACAGAGAAGAGCAACCAGGATAATTAGAGGACTGTAGGCTAAAACATACAACAAACGGTTGCAGAAACTGGGCTTGGCTAGTCTAGTAAAGAGAAGGACCAGGGGAGACATGAAAGTGATCTTCCAATATTTGAGGGGCTGCTACAGAGAGGAAGGGGTCAAGCTATTCTCCAAAGCACCTGAAGGCCAGACAAGGAATAATGGATGGAAACTGAACAAGGAGAGATTCAACCTGGAAACAAGGATAAATTTTCTGACAGTGAGAAAAATCAACCAATGGAACAGAAGTTGCCCTTGGAAGTAGTGGGAGCGTCATCTCTTGAAACTTTCAAGAAGTGATTGGACTGCCATTTATCAGAAATAGTGTAAGGTCTCCCACTTGGGCAGGAGGTTGGACTAGATGACCTACAAAGTCCCTTCCAACTCTGATTATCTGCTTTCTGTTAATGTTCTGATGGTCATTTCAAAAAATCCTTTCTTAGTCAGCATCTAGAAGCCAAGAGGAACATAGACAATGAAGCCCCAGGGGGAGGGAGAAGCCCTCCTCCCACACCACAACAGAAAGAGTTGTAACCAATTGGTAATTTTACTGCTGGGATAGAAAGAGAAATGATTAACTATAGTTCATTAAATATAACTACTTAATATTTCATATAATTAAACACACTTAAATTAAATATAAGAAGATAGTAATCACATTAACTACATTTATTTAAACACACAGAAAGTCAACTTGAATTTAATTTTTGTCTTAATTTTACCCATGTGTACCCTTGCTAGAGGAATTCTGAACTCATACCTAAATTATACTGAACCAATTCTGTCACAAAGCAAACTGTGGTAAAGAGTTGATTGGGAAATTTTTGGTTGGCCCCTCTTTCTCTGCTTCAGAATAAATGTATGAAACAGAGTGACTGTTCAGAGATTGAAAGATACGTTTCATCCAAAAACAATGAAATATGATATACCTTTGACACCATCAAAGGACAATATCTGCCTATCCCAGGTCTTTGGGAAGGTGTTGACAAGTGGATAAAAATGCTAAATCCAGTTTAAACATCTATGCGACCAACCTTAGCAATAATAATAATAGGCCACCCAAAGTGGCTCAGAGCCAGGTGGCGTATACATTTAATAAATTATTATTAATATTCCTTGTTTGATTTTCCATCAAGGAAAAATGGCTTTTGGAAAGCTGGCAAGGAATCTGAAGTGGAACCGTAACGAGAAGTCTGGCGCCATTTTAACAAAACAAATTTCTGATTGGCACACATTGGTTCTCCCAGCTGGCACGACCCTCATTTCAGTCTGATGGAGTCCGTGTGATGAACTCCGAGTCTCAGCCTGCCCTCGAGTCTCGCATTTATCTGATCTTTCATTCTGCAAGCCGCACATTTTTTTTGCTAAGCACACACAACTCCCTGAGCTGCAGCCAAGATGGCTTTGCACGGGTTCAGCATCAATATGTTGAGTGCTGAATTCATTTCTTTAGGGAACCCAGTAAATCTGAACTTTCCAAAATCATTTGGCCCCTATTACTGGTAAGCACTGCTCTTAAATAGGTTGTAATTCTAGCTAATAGGCTCGGTAATCGGAGCTGAATTGAACAAAAGACCTTGCCAGGGATAAGTATCTGTCATTTTGATTGCCAATCAAATGTCCTGTGTCGGAAAGGAAAAATACACCCCCTTCCCCCCCCCCTTTTGTACAAGCTTTTCTTTGCAAGTATCTCACCTTCTCTCTCTCTCACCCACCCACACATTTTAAATTTTTTTTATAAAAAGGAATTTATAGGTAGTCTTTGACTTACAACAGTCCACTTAGTGACTGTTCAAAGTTACAATGACACTGAAAGATGTGACCTAAGATCATTTTTCACAGTTACAACCTTTGCAGCATCCGCAAGATCATGGGATCAACATTCAGATGCTTGATCACTGGCTCATGTTCCATGTGATCCCGTTTTGTGACCTTCTGACAAGCAAAGTCAATGGGGAAACCAGATTCACTTAACAACCTGGTTACTCGCTTATCATTTTTGTTGATTCACTTAACAACTGTGTCAAGAAATGTCGTGAAAGGGGGCAAAAGTCACTTAACAAATGTTTCATTTAACCACAGAAATGTTGGGGTCAATTGCGATCGTAAATTGAGGGCTACCTGTACCATAAAAGGGTTTTGGTTTTTTTTTGCTGCAGTGAATAAACATACTTCTACTTTGTTAAGTACCACATGGATGGGTGACTCGATCATATTCAATTTCAACCTTAAATTTCTCTTCTCTTTTACACATGCATTTACAACTTTTTTTAAAAAAATGTGTGCATCTTTGTGTACTTTTCTCCTGGCATCTATTGATTCAACACACTTTTGCATTCTGTCCGCTAGGAAATCAATTTTGTAAGAAGGCTAAAACTACTTTTACTGAGATTGGCTATAATCATAGAATTGTGCAAGTTTGATTGTCCTGGATCTCTTTTTTTCCTTTTTACAGTTAGCAAAAGGAATAACACTTAGATTTATATACCGCTCCATAGTGCTTTACAGCCTTCTCTATACGGTTTTACAAAATCAGCCTATTGCCCCCAACAATCTGATTTTACCTCATTTTACCGACCTCGGAAGGATGGAAGGCTGAGTCAACCTTGAGCCGACCAGGATCGAACTCATGGCAGTGAGCATAGTTATCCTGAAATATTTCATTCTAACCAGTGCATCACCATAGGGGGCATCTGTCTGTGCCCTGTATGCATTCTCTCTTAACAACAGAGCCATGGTTGCACAGTGGTTAGAATGCAGTACTGCAGGCTATTTCTTCTGGCTGCCTGCAATTTGGCAGATCGAATCTCACCATCCTGCCAAGGTCAGTAAAATAAGGATCCAGATTGTTGGTGGCAATATGCCAATTCTGTAAACGGCTTAGAGAAGGCTGTAAAACCACTGTGAAGTGATATATAAATCTAAGTAATATTGGTATTCTCCAGTCTGCCTTCTGTGAACTTTACAGCTTCTCCAATATAACCAACAGAACCTTAGAATGCTCATGTTTAACTGTGGTGCACAGTGGTTAGAATGTCGTATTGCAGACTAATTCTGCCGACTGCCAGGGATTCAATCCTCACCGGCTCAAGGTTGACTCAGCCTTCCATCCTTCTGAAGTCAGTAAAATGAGGACCCAGTTTGCTGGGGGCGCTATGCTGACTCTGTAAACTGCTTAGAGACGGCTGTAAAGCACTGTGAAGTGGTATATAAGTCTAAGTGCTGTTGCTATTTTAGGAGACAGGATGAACAATTTAATTTAAGATGGTCATTTTGTCCTTTATCACAACAACAACAACAACAACAATAACAATAACAATAACAATAACAATAATAATAATAATAATAATAATAATAATAATAATAATCCAAATTCCAAGGTTAACTCTTTAGAACTACCCACTTTAGTGATGCATGAGATCCCTGCCCATACTCTGGAAGATAGAGCAAATAAATATTGATCACAAGGAAGTTGTCTTCCCCTAATCAAGCATGTGTTTAAAATGGCACATCTTCCCAACAACAGCCCTTTCTGGTGACTTTGCTTTCATTTAATAGATGCATTTAAGGCACTTTTTAACTTTGGAGTCCTTGGTGCTCTCTGAGCTTGGTTATTTGCTTGCAGATGTTCCATTACACAATTAGGTAAAATCATACCTGCATAAACACTAGTAAGACAATCTGCTGTATATAAACAGGAAACAAACCTCATCCTCCCTCATCTTGATGAAGTTACCTCATTGGGTAATGAAATGTCTGCAAATAATCAACCAAACTCAGAGAGCACTAAGGGTTCCACAGTTCAACCCTGAGCTACCGATGGTGTCTTTTATTGAAATCTTGAGCAATTTGGATTGGTCAGTATAAAGTTGACCACATCAGAAAACACAGATATTAAATTAGGATTGTATGTCAGTTTACAGAGAGCTTTGGGAAGGATAGATGAACCATTGATTGCACTAGACTTGAGAATAAAAGTAAACTGGCAGTAGTTGTCAGAATTAAGGGAATGAATGGTTGCACACAGGGTTTGTAACTGGGTGGAGAAATCAGAAGCTGGGGAAATAGGATCCTTGGAGATGTTAGGATAAATAAAGAGAGAGATTAAGGAAATTGATAAGAGGCTTGTGACAGACAGCTTGAAATCAGTGAGGAAAACAGTTTTAGGAGATTTCTAGAAAGGAAGGACTTTGTCCCTATAGCCTGCTTAGAGAGGGCTATAAAGTACTGTGAAGCAGTATATAAGTCTAAGTGCTATTGCTATCATCAAGTGTTGGTTCTTCCAAGTCCAGAGGAAACCATCACTGTCCAGAAAGTGACGTGTATCATTTCCCACACAATCCATAACTGAATTGGGATTGGCCTCATGAAAAGACCACTCTGGGAAATACCTTCCTCCTATCTAAGAACCCACCAACAAAGCTGCGGAGAAGCCCAAGGAGATGGAAATCTCAGCAATTGGTTTTGTATCATGTGTTGTTGGGGAGGGGGGTGTCTAAGCTACTTATTAACTAACCAAATTAATATGGCTACAGTTTTGAGTTATGGACAAAAGTTCTTTTCTTTGATTCTGTCTTTTGTGCCATTCATGTTCTTTTCCTAGTCAGCTGATGATCTCTCTCCTGCTGGTTGGATCAATAGGTTCTTTTTAAAATAGCATTAAATGTGACTTGTTGACCGAAAACTACAAAGCAAACGAAAAATGTCCTACAGACCAAGTGTTGCCATTCTTTTAATACAGGTAAAAAAATAGTGTGTGGGATTTTTTTTTAAAATTGTACCAGTGAGAAATGGCATAAATGGAATTTATGAACTGGAAATATGAGAGAAATTAACCAACATGTCTGCCTTTGTCAGTAATTTACGACAAATTATCACAATAGGAATATGCATTAGTTTTTTAAAAAAACTCTCTTAATTACAAAAGCACTTAACAATTTACAGTAGCAATCTTCTTTTATAATATTATTGTGAGGGGAGGGTTGGTCTCGGAGAGAAAGGGAGAAAAAGAAGGAAGAGGGGAAAGAAGGGAAACCACTATCAAATCTGAGCATCAAAATTGATAGTGTTTACTTAAAAGCTCATTCTAGCTTTGTAGACTTCAATAGATATTGAAGACATTAATAAATCTAAGATTCCTTGCAGGTCTCTCTTCTTGATGCACTCTGCATCCTCAGTGATTTATATCAAGCTAAAGAAAATGAGACGGTTCTTGCTTGTAATTTCCTAGAAGTTTCTAACTCATGTTTGTTTTTTAAAGGGATGAACAAAAATTATTATGCATTAGGGATAAGGGGAAAGTAATGTTTCTGAATTTCTTTGCCAGTTAGACTATAGAATGTGCTTCTTTGTTTTTTTCTAGAGTAGTAGAAGTGCTCTGTTTCCACAACCATGGTCTACCATCTGGTATTCAGGTAGTCCTTAACTTACAACCATTCATTTAGTAAACATTTGAACGTAAACACCACTGAAAAAATGGCTTACAACTGGTTCTCGCACTTAAGACTGTTACAGCTTCACTGCAATTATCTGATCAAAATTCAGGCACTTGACCACTGGCATATATTTATATGTGACCCCAGAATGCTATAACTTGGGGTCATGTGATAACCATTTGTGACATTCCCAGCTGGTGCTTATTGAGCAAAGTGGATGAGGCTAGCCAGATTCATTTAACGACCATGAGATTCAGTTAAGGACTACAGCGATTCACTTACAGCCATGGCAAAAAAGTCATAAAATTAGGCACCACTCAGTTAACTTTCAGTTGCCTTGCTTAGCAACTGAAATTCTGGTCGCAATTGTGTTCCTAATTTGAGGATTATCTCTTGTTGTTTCACTCTGCTTAATGGAAGGGGTGATCCTGTACAATTCTCTTTATCAATGAATGGCACACTCTAACCTTAGCATTTGCTGGGGTTTTAACACCAATGTGATAGGACATAATCAATCAACATGAGAAGAAGGAAGAAGGAAGACCTGGATGTATGTATCTACGTAGGAAGAGAACTGTGGTCTCTTCGCTGATGATATGAAGGATTCAACACCACAGACAATACTGCTACCCTTCAAAAAGAACTTTGACTGTGTATCAGAATGGCAACTTCAAATCTCAATAAATAACAAATGGCAACTTCAAATCTCAATAAATAAATGCTCTGTCCTACATATTGGCAAAAACAAATAAAAATCAGAAAATAAAATACAGACTGAATAGTCAAGACCTTGTTGATGATCCAAACTCTGTCAAGGATCTTGGAATACTCATCTCAAATGACCTAAAGGCCAGGTCACATCGCCCGACGGATGCAAAACGTATGTAAAAAGGACACAGCAGACGAGCAAATTTTCCATCCATTGTTATCTGCTCTCAAAAGTGCCCCAAATTTGCATAAACAGAGCGGACAACAATGGACGGGGGGAGGACGTATCG
The DNA here is from genome assembly GCA_015471245.1 of Laticauda colubrina. Lineage (NCBI taxonomy): Eukaryota > Metazoa > Chordata > Lepidosauria > Squamata > Elapidae > Laticauda > Laticauda colubrina. Next base: position 19,210,785 of record BLBF01000036.1, on the reverse strand, counting down.
CGGATGTAAAATGGATGCTCAACGGAAGCCTAGCGGATGAAAGCGGATGGAAGTGGATGGCACGTCCGCAGGGCTTCCAGGGGAGCAGAGCAAAGCGGGCGTGTAGTGGAAAGAGCGGATGCAGAGTGGATGCGTAGTGGATGATGCGGATGCGTAGTGGATGCAGAGCGGATCACTGGGCATGCGGGGAGGATGCATTGCGTCAGCCCCAAGGATATAAAAGGAGGCAGCTCGCAAGCAGGTCACCATTCAGAGGAAAGACCTGCTGCCAGACACATCTTCATCACAGACATCTTCATCATAGACATTTTCATCACAGACATCTTCATCATGGGGAAGAAGAGGAAGCCTGTGCCATCTTCTGCCAGCCCTGGCAAGAGGGATAGATCCACCATCCCACCCCCTGATGCTGACTCTGCTGCTGCTGCTGCTGCTTCTGCTGCTGGTGTTGCTGCTGCTTCTTCTGCTGCTGGTGCTCCTCCTGCTGCTGCTACTGCTGCTGGTGGTGCTTCTCCTGCTGCTGGTGCTGGTGCTGCTTCTCCTGCTGCTTCTCCTGCTGCTGCTGTAGTGGACCAGCCCCAAAGCCCTGAAAGCCCTGATGATGAAGGCCCTGCCAGAGGGAGGAAGAGGCAAGGCAAGGAGAAGGAGAAGGAGAAGGGAGAGAGGAAGCAGTACTCCATCGCAGAGGAGCATGAGGAGGAGGTGCTGGAGTGGCTGAGGGAGAACGAGTATATGTGGAGGAAGGGCCACAGGCTCTATCAAGACACCAAGAGAAAGCAGGTGGCTTGGAGACAGAAGGCGGAGAGCCTGGGCTACACTTCAGATGTCCTCCTCGGGTGGTGGAAGCATATGCACACCTGGTACAGGAAGCTGCACCTGAAGAAGTCTGGCCAGGCCACGGTCAAGCTCACCGACCGGGAGACCGATGTCATGGCAAAGTGCAGCTTCCTGGAGGGTGAGGTCTACCACCGAGGAGCAGCCCCTCTGTCTACCCTCACTCTCAGGCAGCCCACAGACAGCCAGTCTTCTTCTGGCCAGGAAACAGCGACCGTGTCCGGGCAGGTGTCCACAGAGCGCCGCGCGACAGAGACCCCCACGACAGCTGCACACCCTGTGCTGGAGGACGTGGAGGATTCTCTCACACAGATGGAGCAAAAAGAAGCAGCGACCACCAGGGACCAACCCACACCCACCCTCAGCTCCACCTCAACAGAAAGAAGGCAGAGAGGCAGACCAGAGGGGCAGAGCCACACTGTCCTCTTGGAGATCAGGGACACCATCAAGAACAGCGCAGATCTCCTCTCTCAGCTTTACACTTCGAAATTCCTTCCTCAAACTGCAAGCCCTTCCTCACCTACGTGACCCAGACCCTCATGGACATGCCTGAGCCCCAGTACCAGGTGATGAAGGAGCGGATCACGGCGCTGCTGCACCACCCTCCAGGCCCAGCTGAACCTGCTCCCACCCACTCCAGGTCTGCTCCTCCACACCAGCCGATGTCACAGCCCTTCCAGGGCTTTCAACAGCCCCTCTCCTACCAAGACTACGGCTACCAGGAGTTCCAGAAGCACAGGCAGCCCTTCCCAGTCCAGGCACAGGTTCTTCGGATGCCACTGGTGCCACGGATGCCACTGATACCACCAATGCCACAGACGCCACAGACGCCACTGATGCCACAGATGCCACAGATGTTTCCTCACATGCCACAGATGCCTCACCTGGCCCAGCTGCACACCAGACATCCCCACTACACTCCTCCTTCCTCCACCACACAGCCAAGCCCAGCCTCAGAACATCTGTCATCAGTCCTGTGCCTGACATCCCAGGTCCTGGATGAAGGGCCTCTCAACCTCACTGGGCTGAGCCAGCTTTCTGAAAGCTTCCTGAACACACAACCGCCTATTGTCCTCTCGGGGCCAGGCACCCCAATCGCGCCTCAGACCAGCACTCCAGCTACTGCCACCTCCACAGTCCCTGTCCCCTTTATACCTGAGACCATAGACATGCCTCAGAGTGACTGAGAACATTGCCAGAGACTAAGTTGATACCAGTTGACTTTATCATTGCTTGGGACACTTTTCTTGGTTCCTTTTGCTTTTTAAATAAAGTCCTACACTTTACTGTTATTAATAAAGGTTTTCTTTGCTTCACACACTTGGGTCATTTCTTTTACTTAATAAAGTCTTGGTGGAAACTTTTAGAAAATGGTTAACCCTTTGCATGCTTATGGGATGGGCAGGGATACCTGTGGGATGGGTAATAGCTGTGGGATGGGCAGATACCTGTGGGATGGGTAACAGCTGTGGGATGGGCAGGGATACCTGTGGGATGGGTAATAGCTGTGGGATGGGAAATATCTGTGGGATAGATAAGCCTCCAGTGCAAGCATAGCGGGACTGTATGGTCCACCCTCCCAGGTGCCACACCTATGGCCCTTTATTATCAATAACAATTTAATCATTGATCCACACATTTAAACATAAACAAAACTCTTTATTAATGCCCTATTCATTGTAAGGCCACTCAACATACATGGCACAATCTCATCAGTGTGATGAGACAGTCTCAAGGAAGCATCCATTAAGCATCTACCATCCTGTCTTGCCACTCCACTGTTCCAGCTGGGGAGTTGCACCAGTGTTTCAGGAGGTTGCACTGCTTCTTCCCCTTCACGTGAAGCTCTTTTGGGGCCTGGTAAATCCACAGTGTCGATCAGGTTTCGCCCTTGCCTCCATTCACCAGACTCCATGTCCCCATTGCCTTGTTGGTGGTCCACAAGCCTGTTCTGCAACACTGGGTAGCGGGCACGCATGAGATTGTGCAGGATGCAGCAAGCTTCCACAATGCTCCTCATGGTCCGTGGATGATGCTGCATGATGGTGAGAAGTACCTGGAACCTGTTGGCCAGGATGTCAAAGGTGTTCTCCACCATATGTCTTGCCCTGGACAGCCTGTAGTTGAAGATCCTCTCTTCATGGGTGAGGAGTCTGGAAGTGTAGGGCTTCATGAGGTAGGTTGTGAGGGAGAAGGCGTCATCCCCCGCGATGAAGTAGGGCACATCTTGTGTGTTGTTGGGCAGGGGGTCTGGATCTGGGAAGCCCATGATGAGGTTGCTTTCCAGCCCCTCCTTGAGGTCACTGGCATTGTATATCTGGGCATCTGAAGCTGACCCGTTGCCTGAAGCATCGATGTACATGAACTTGTAGTCAGCATTGACCATGGCGAAGAGGATGATGCTGAAGAAGCCCTTGCAGTTGAAATAAGTGGACCCTGACATGACTGGAGCTTTGCAGGCCATGTGCTTCCCATCTATGGCTCCAACGGTATGGGGGAAGTTCCATCTCTGATACCACTGTTCTGCAAATTTCTGCAACCTCCTGAAACACTGGTGCAACTCCCCAGCTGGCGCAGTGGAGTGGCAAGACAGGATGGTAGATGCTTAATGGATGCTTCCTTCAGCCTGTCTCATAACACTGATGAGATTGGGCCATGTATGTTGAGTGGTCCTACAATGAATAGGGCATTAATAAAGAGCTTTGTTTATTTTGAAATGTGTGGATCAATGAATAAATTGTTATTGACAAAAAGGGCCATATGTGTGGCAGCTGGGAGGGTGGACCATACAGTCCCACTATGCTTGCACTGGAGGTTTATCTATCCCACAGCTATCCTTACCCTTCCCACAGCTATCCTTACCCATCCCACAACTATCCTTACCCATCCCACAGCTATCCTTACCCATCCCACAGCTGTCCTTACCCATCCCACAGCTATCCTTACCCATCCCACAACTATCCTTACCCATACCACAGCTATCCTTACCTATCCCACAAGCATGCAAAGGCTTAACCCTTTTTTCAAAGTTTTCACCAACACTTTTTAAGTAAATAAAATGAACCAAGTGTGTGAAGCAAAGATAACCTTTATTAACAACTGTCTTTAGTAAAATGTATGACTTTATTAAAAAAGCAAAATGAACCAAGTAAAGTGTCTTTAAGCAAAGATAAAGTGAACAGGTAACAACTCAGTCTCTGGCACTGTTCTCAGTCACTCTGAGGCATGTCCATGGTCTCAGTTGTCGAACGGCCAGGGACTGTGGAGGTGGTTGTTGTTGGAGCACTGGTCTGAGGCGCCATTGGGGTGCCTGGCCCCGAGGGTACAACAGGGGATGGTGTGTTCAGGAAGCTCTCAGAGAGCTGACTCAGTCCCATGAGGTTGAGAGGCCCTTCCTCAAGGACCTGGGATATCAGGCCCAAGACTGATGACAGATTTTTTGTTGAGGGGCTTGGCTGTAGGGTGGAGGAAGGAGGAGTGTAGTGGGGCTGCCTGGTCTGCAGCTGGGTCAGGTGAGGCATCTGTGGCGTGCAATGTACCTGGGCCTGGACTGGGAAGGGCTGCCTCTGCTGTGGGAAGTCCTGGTACTCGTAGCCTTGGTAGGAGAGGGGCTGTTGAAAGCCGTGGAAGGGCTGTGACATCACCTGGGGTGGAGGAACAGTCCTGGACTGGGTCGGAGCAGGTTCAGCTGGGCCTGGAGGGTGGTGCAGCAGTGCTGTGATCTTCTCTTTCATCACCTGGTACTGGGCCTTGGGCAGGTCCATGAGGGTCTGGCTCACGTACGTGATGAAGGGCTTGTGGTTCGAGGATGGTATATCGCTGTGGACCAGCTGAGAGAGAAGATCTGTGCTGGTCTTGATCGTGTCCCTGATCTCCAGCAGGACAGTGTGGCTCTGTCCCTCCAGTCTGCCTCTCTGCCTGCTTTCTGTGGAGGTGGAGCTGGGGGTGGGTGTGGGTTGGTCTCTGGCTGCTGCTGCTTCTTGCTCCATTTGAGACAGGGGATCCTCCACATCCGCCAGCATGGGGAGTGCAGCTGTCGGGGGGGTCTCTGCCATGGGGCCCTCTGAAGACACCTGCCTGGACAGGCTTGCTGTCTCCTGGCTGGAAGAGGAGTGGCTGTCTGTGGGCTGTCTGAGGGAGAGGGTTGACAGAGGGGCTGCTCCTGGGTGGTGGACCTCATCCTCCAGGAAGCTGCACTTGGCCATAACATAGGTCTCCTCGTCAGTGAGCTTGACAGCGGCCTGCCCGGATTTCTTCAGGTGCAGCTTGCCATACCAGGTGTGCATGTGCTTCCACCATCCCAGGAATACATCTGAAGTGCAGCCCAAGCTCTCTGCCTTGTCTCTCCACGCTGCCTGCTTTCTCTTGGTGTCGCGATAGAGCCTGTGGCCCTTTCTCCACAGGTACTCATTCTCTCTCAGCCATTCCAGCACCTCCTCCTCATGCTCCTCTGCGATGGAGTACTGTTTCCTCTCTCCTTCTCCTTGCCTTGCCTCTTCCTCCCTCTGGCAGGGGCTTCAGGGCCTTCAGCAGCAGGGCTTTGAGGGCCTTGGGGCTGGTCCACCACAGCAGCAGCACCAGCAGCACCAGCACCAGCAGGAGAAGCACCAGCAGCACCAGCAGCACCAGCAGGAAAAGCACCAGCAGCACCAGCAGGAGAAGCACCAACCGCAGCAACACCAGCAGCAGCAGCAGCAGCAGCATAAGCACCAGCAGCTTCATCCCACCATGGGGTGGGATGGTCGTTCTGTCCTTCTTGCCAGGGCTGGCAGGAGTAGGCACAGGCTTCCTCTTCTTCCCTGACGAACCATGGTGTTCTTTCAAGATGTCTCTGGCAGCAGGTCTTTCCTCTGAATGATGACTGCTTGAGAGCTGCATCCTTTTATATCTACAGAGCTGATGCAATTCATCCTCCCTGCATGCGCAGTGACCGCTTTGCATCCGCTACGCATCCGCTATGCATCCTATAGGCGTCCGTGATGCATCTGCGTCATCCGCTACGCATCCGCTCATGCTACGTGTCCGCTTCGTTATTGTCCCCCGGAAGTCCTGCGGATGTGTCATCCGCTTCCATCCGCTTCCATCCTCTAGGCTTCCTACGAACATCCGCTTACCATCCTCGCTACGTACTACCCATGTCCGTTCCTTTCCGTTGTTTTCCATTCTGTTTATGCAAATTTGGGGCACTTTTGAGAGCGGATAACAACGGATGGAGCCACCCCGAAATTTTGCTTGTCTGCTGTGTCCTTTTTGCATACGGTTTGCATCCGTCGGCCAGTGTGACGTAGCCTTTAAAGGAGAAAGAATAGGGACTCCACAGTGTGTGAGGAAGTCTTTTTCCTGTATGCTCAACTAAGATCTCAGAAAATTGTATTTGTAGACTAAGAATAATACTGTTTTCATTGAAAACAAATTATTGGAAGGAGAAAAGAAAACCATAATAATAAACAAATAAAAGCTCCCAGAATCTTACCAGCTGTTGTCTGAAGTTTAGCAAACCTGTGCTATTCTTGGTTTTTCAATCATAGTGTTGAGCACGAGGGGAAAAAAATCCTGCTGAGTTTAGAAGTGACAGCCAGGAGAAGATTAAAGATTTATTTTCACAAAAGATATATGCATTTGGACCTTTAATCAAATAGGAGAGATTTAAATCCATCTCCCTAATCCTTGGAAATACACTGGATTCACATAACATGGCAAACCAGGTTAACAAAGCAATGCCTATATTTTCTTCCTACATATGCTATATCTGACCAAATAAATCAGAAATTCACCTAGCATTGTTTTAGTCTAGTCTACTATGTTGGAGAAAACCAGTTGTATTATTATTAACCTTTTCATCTTTCCTACTAAAGTAGTTTCTTTTATTGGCATCATTGTTATGATTATTATGACTCTGCTCTTTTACATGTACACTGAGATCTTATGAACCAGAGTCAAATTCCTTGTGTGCAGAGGTGGTATTCAGCAGGTTCTGACCAGTTCTGGAGAACCAGTAGTGGAAATTTAGAATAGTTTGGAAAACCAGCAAATCACACCTCTGACTGGCCCCATCCCATTTATTTTCTGCCTCCCGAGTCCCAGTTGATCGGCTGGGTCTTCTTTTGTTGCCCTGCATAGGAGAATGGAGCTGGAAAACAGGTTAGTGGGGTGGAGAGGCAATGGGATTTTGCAGTATCCTTTCCCTGACACACCCACCAAACCATGCCCACCAAGACATGCCACACCCACCAAGTCACGCCCACAGAACAGGTAGTAAAAAAAAAAGAATTCCACCATTGCCTGTGTGTCTAATCACACTTGGTCAAATAAAGTATTCTATATAAATGTATACACAGATTCTAAAATTTAAAAGAATCGTGACTACTTATTATGGCCTACGCTTACTGATACATTTTACTGGAGTCTTGTCCAACAGGATTTATGGAAACATATGAAAATTATAGTCTCTAGCTGTTCCATAAATACTAAGAGTAATCTGTTCAAGGAATTGTGACCTCCCTCTCCTGTCTCTTCCATTCCTTCTCTTTCACGAAACCTTATGAAGATACGGCATGCATACTTGCCAGCTGATCCTAGTATAGCTTCTAGAAATATAAATATGAGAAAAAGGATGCATTACAACCCTGTGGACTTTGAAGTTTGCTGGACTCAATTCCACCAGCTAGTAATGGACAGGACACAAAGCTGAAGGCATTTGAATATCAAGTCCTGAAAACAATTGGTTATACCCAGTGGTGGGATTCAAAAAAAATTATTACTGGTTCTGTGGGCATGGCTTGGTGGGCATGCCAGGGGAAGGATACTGCAAAATTTCTTTTCCCTTCCTACTCCTAGAGGAAAATTACTGCAAAATCCCCATTCCTTCCACATCCCACTAACCTGCTTTCCAGCTCCGTTCTCCTGTACAGGGCAACAAAAGGAGACCCAGCTGATCAGCTGGGACTCAGGAGGCATAGAATAGATGGAGGTGTGGCCAGTCAGAGGTGGTATTTGCCGGTTCTCCGAACTACTCAAAATTCATGCTACCAGTTCTTAGGAACTGGTGAGAACCTGCTAAATACTACCTCTGGTTATACTGTGTAGATCCATTGCACATTGTAAAGAAAGGTGAGGCTTTGGTCACATGGTTTTGGCTGCCATACTGTGCCATATTGATTTATTTTGATCCCCTCCCTGCAGACACTCTTGCAGAGATCATTCTTTTTGGAACTGTTGCTCATGTATGTTTGTAGAATGTTACTTTTCCTCAACCTCTATATATTGGTCGGGACCTTGGAGGTCTTCTAGTCCAACCCCCTGCTTTGGTAGAAACCCTATACCACTTTAGACAAATGGTAATGGGAAGGGAAGGGAGAGGGGAATGGAGGGATGAGGAGAGGGAAAGGGAGGGTAGAGGGGAGGGGAGGAGAGGAGAGGAGGGAAGGGAAGGGAAGGGAAGGGAAGGGAAGGGAAGGGAAGGGAAGAGAATTACAAGAAGCAGAATTGGCTTCAGATGCAACTAGCCTCATGGTTGGTTCAGTGAAAATCTCCTAATGTACATTCTGATTCCTCTTTCTTCTTCCCAAATGGAAATAAGAAATAAAGGGGAGTGGAGGGATAAACATGTCGAGGGTGCAGGGGGAGGCGGCCAAAACTGCCAATCCATTATAGAACCTGAAAGCCTGATTCCTGCTCATTGTTATCGTATTTCACAGCTAAAATACTTACTCCCTTTTAAACTGATCCTCTATTTTTTTTTTTCCATTCCTGTTTCTGAAGCCAGGATGTAAGTAAGACCCATGTCCCTTCTCCCCCTCCCCTCCGCCTTTTATCCCTGAGCTTTGCTCTTTTGCACACAACATCAGGATTGTCATATCTGAGGAATTATTAAAATAAGACGAAGGCAGCTATTGCGCGGGGGGCAGGGAGAAACACGGCTTTGAGACGGCGTCCTCCGGAGAGGCGCGCCAGCTCAATCTCATTAGTCGGTGCCGGGAATTGTCCTAGCCACCAGGTTCAAGGTGATGAAAAATTAGGCTGTTCGGCCTTCCCTCATTCCGTATGCGGCGCACACCTCTCCCTACCCATGAACACCAAATTACATTGAACCTGGGGAGTCTAACTCCATTAATTTTAAATGGAAGATTAATTTAACAATATGAGGCAGATATTTGTTACAAACCTATCATGTACAAGTGACGTTTGGCCATAAATTGTAGTGACTCACAACTGGCCAGTGACTTGGGCTCAAATAAATCAGATGCCATTTGCACATAATTGCTGTTTTTTTTTTTTTTTAAGTTGGGGAGAAAGAGTGTACATGTGTGAGAGAGAAAGAGAGAGAAAAAGATAAAGACAGAGAGAGAAACACAGAGAGATGTTTCAAGGATGAAAGGTTGTGAATGTTCCTTGTTCAAGACACCAGATGATGCTCTTAAACACACACACACACACACACACACACACACACACAATGCAATACTGTCTACAAACAAAATCTTGGGGATACTCAAACTCCAGCTCACATTTTATGCTTTTCTCAGCTGTTGATTTGATAAAGAAGGTCCTGAGATGCTAAAACAAAATATGGAACATAAAATCATTGGGATGGAAGGGATCTCAGAGGTCTTCTAGTCCAACCCCCTGTTGAAGGCAAGAGTCTTTGTATCATTCCAGTCAAATGGTTGTCCTGTCTATTTTGGAAAACCTCCAGTGATGGAGCCCCCATAACTCCAAGAGGCAAACTATACCACTGAAAAATTGTCCTCGCTGTTAGAAAATTTATCCTTACTTCTAGGTTGGATTTCTCTTGAACAAGTTTCCATCCATTACTTCTTATCCTGCCCTCTGGTGCTTTGGATAATAAGCTAGTCCCCTCTTCTCTGTAACACAGACAAATACAACTCGTGTGGCTTCATTGGGTTTATGGGGTTATTTGATCCTACTTGACCTTAATCTGGATTTTGCCAACCAAAGGCAGCCAGGTAAAGATGGACTATAAATTTTATTATAAGTTATTTTTGTTCTCGCTCACCTTTCATTGGTTTGCTGTTGGAAAAAGTAGCTTAAGAGGGTCACCAAATTTTGTATCAGATGGGAAAGGTTGGGATCTTCAGATGGTTTGAATGCCTTGGGAAATTATTGTTTCTCCCATTCATTTTGCAAAAAGTGCCTTGAAGAACAGAACAACATCTATCTAACTCCCCTTTTGTTACATATATTCCTAAACAAGCAACAGACTTCAGTTAATTATGATCTTTGTTTCCCCCTAAGGGTGCTTATAAGGCCAATATGGGGCTTAGAAGCATATTTACAAGTTGGTCACTTACTTTTGACAGCTTCCCATTTTTAAAATCAGAACATATTTCAGGGTCCAATCTGAGTCAGTTGCATGCACATATTCTGGAGACAGAGACATTACATGAAGATGGGCTCCAGCATGAACCTGAATGCTTGGACGAATAGCAACAGCACTTAGATTTATATACTACTTCACAGTGCTTTACAGCCCTCTCTAAGCAGTTTTACAGAGTCAGCATCTTGCCCTCAACAATCTGGGTCCTCATTTTACCTCAGAAGGATGGAAGGCCGAGTCAACCTTGAGCCTGGTGAGATTCGAACAGCCAAATTGCAGGCAGCTGGCAAGCAGCAGAAGTAGCCTGCAGTACTGCATTCTAACCACTGTGCCGCCACGGAATGAACCCTTGGTTCCAATGACTGATTCAGATTGGATCCTGCAAAGTGATCCTGAAGGTATATTTACCTTCATTCTAGGCTAGCTTAATGAAAAGAAGGATTGGGGTGACATGATGGCAATCTTCTAATATTTGAGGGATGCCACAAAGAAGAGACGGTCAAACTATTCTCCAAATCACTTGAGGGCAGAACAAGAAGCATTGAATGGCATCTAATCAACGAAAAAAGTAACCTAGAATTAAAAAGAAATTACCTGAGAGGGAAAACAATTAATCAGTGGAACAACTTACCTCCAGAAGCTGTGGGTGCTCCAACACTGGAAGTTTTTAAGAAGAGACTGTACAGCCATTTGTCTGAAATGATATAGAGTTTCCTGTCTGAACAGGGCGTTGGACTAGATGATCTCCAAAGTCCCTTCCCTCTGTTATTCTATTCTATTCTATTCTATTCTATTCTATTCTATTCTATTCTATTCCATTCCATTCCATTCCATTCCATTCCATTCTTTCTCCAATCAAAAGATTCATATTAAAAATAATAATAAAAAAATAAAAAAGGTTTCTGAAAGATGGAGGTGAAAAAAGAATTTGCCTCTGAAAGCAGTGTGAAAGAAAGAATTTTGCATTTTTTAAAAGTATACCTTCAGGCTAATTATGTAAAAATATTACAAGCTTACAGGGAAATATATGTTAAACAACTCCATACCTTGGGAGATGTACATTAAAAACTCTGATCTGATCCAACTCACATGTCAGCTTAAAACAGAATGTGCTTTATATGATTTTGATTTCACCCTAATGAACTGTGGTTTATTCAATAATCAATGATTAATTAAGCTATGGTTTAGCACAACATATGAAATGGATATTTGCATATTTGGGGAGTTGTGGGCAAAACCCAATGTTAGAGATCGTCTGAAGCACAAGGAGTAGATGTTTTGATCAATACAGGTAGTCCTCATTTTACAACCACAATTGAGCCCAAAATTTATGTTGCTGAGACAGTTGTTCAGTAAGATATTCCTCATTTGATGATCTTTCTTGCCAGAGTTGTTACGTGAATCATTGCAGTTATTAAGTTAGTAACGCAGTTGCTAAATGAATTTGGCTTCCCCATTGACTTTGCTCATCAGCATGTGACCCTGGGTACTGCAATCATCATAAATATGAACCAGTTGGCCAAGCGTCCAAATTTTGATCAAGTAGCCATGGGGATGCTGTAATGGCTGTAAGTGCGAAAAATGGTTTCTATCCCATCTTAGACATTATTAACTTTTGACAGATATACAGTAAGTTATTTATGGACTGCCTTGCTTTTCATTTGGTATAGCATCTTGTTGTAATCACGTTTTAATTTTTGTTTGATGTGCGCCATTGTTCTGATCTAGGCTTCCTTAGAAAGCATCAAACACAATCTTAATCCCGGCAAACCTCTTTTATTTCCATAGCTGTGAATTATGTGCATTCACAAGGCTTCACATACAGTCTTTCAAGGGAGTGTTGATAAACACCCAACTTATCACACTTGGAATTTGGCCAGAGAACTAATTGCCAGACGCAGGACAAAGCCGAACTTGACACAGAGTCAAAACTGGATTTTTCAAAGCTTGTGTTCTGAGCAAACTAATTGCTTCCTGCAAAAGCTCACATCCCATTCATTCCTCTTTTATGTCCTATGGGATGGGCCAATCATCTCCGAAATGTGGCCTTACTCCTGAGTTGACCCTGCTTTCTCAATTGTTTCTGTCTTCTGATGGTCCTGTGCATGTGCAGGCTGGGAACCAGTTCCATAAGCTCCCCCACCTCACTGCTGTCTGGGTCTGAAGGCAGCTGCTGACTGTCAGCCTGCCCTGGCCCCATCTCTGCCTCTGATGCAACGCCCCCCTCCGAATCTTCCTCAGCCTCCAAGCCCGGTCCAGGTTCCTCCCCAACCTCCTCACTACTGTCCACCTCTGCTGCCAGCTCCGTCAGCCGCCAGTGGGCCACAACAGCCATCTGGGATGGCATTTAGGCAAACTGGATGGCTATATAAAGGGGGTCAGTGTCAGTATATTCATGAACTAGAATAGAGCTTGATAAGAAGGTTAGCCAATGAATAGGTATAGCAAATAAATCAGCCAATGAGGACTGTTTTGGAAAGTGAAACTAGAAGTAGCCTAGGCTGGAAACTGAAACTAAAAGTAGCCTAGGCATGGTTCTATATTAAGCTCTGCAACTCTGCAGTTATGTTGAGCTCTGAGTCTGTCTATTGAAAACGAAACTGCTTCTCTCCTCTGCTGTGTATAATACTTGCCTGCTTAACTAAAGTGAAACTGATGTCTGTTTCTGAACTGCTGAAGTTGCTGCTGAAGCTCTGAACTTGTGACATGTATATTTCTGTCTTAGTTTGCTCCATGTTGGAGAAATCTACAACTGGTTTGTAAAATTTACCTATTATGTTTATGAAGATGTTAAATGAAGCATCAGCCATCTGTGTTTATTTTTCTGGAGCTGAATTCATGCTGCAAAACTCTCAATAGTCAGAAAAGCCAAGATGGCAGAAACAAAATCATGATCTAAGACCTGCCACTTCCTTCATCCAATTTTTTTTCAGCAATGTACCACAAGTCCGATAATTGAATATGGACTTGATAGTCAACATTAGTAGACTGAGGCCAGGGTCACCAATCATCAGGCACACAGATATGAGAATGGGGTATTCTCCCCAGGATGGGTGATCAATGAAAAATTGTTGGTGTCCTGCAATGTACAGCTGATGCCCAACACATCTTCTCAACTCATAACACAGAAATGCAGTCATTGGTTTTTCACTCTATTAGTTCACCTATAGCACTTTTCCATATCATTGGCTCATCCTGGGATTCAACCTATAATCCACAGCCTCAGCTCTGGCCACCTCTCTTCCATTCCTTACCAATGTTGATCTGATAAATCTGCTATTAGACCAAGTTCCTCTAGATAGGTACACAAACCGTTAATCACAGAATCAGACTGCATTAATACACAGCTTTCCCCTTTTAAACTAGTACAACCAATTGTCAATATTATATTCATGAACTGGAATAGAGAATGGTAACAAGGTCAGCCAATGAATAGGCATAGCAACTAAGTCAGCCAATGAGGACTGTTTTGGAAACTGAAACTAGAAGTAGCTTAGGTGTGGCTCTATATTAAGCTCTGCAGTTCTGAAGTGTTAAGCTGTGAGCCTGTCTATTGAAAATGAAACTAACTTGCTTGCTTGCCTGCTGAACTAAAGTGAAACTGATGACTGTTTCTGAGCTCCTGAGTTCTGCTCTGAACCTGCGACATGTCTGCTTCTGTTTGAGTTTGCTCCATGTTGGAGAAATCTAAAACTGGTATTGTAAAATTTACTTTATATGTTTATAAAGAAGTTAAATGAAGCTTCAGTCATCTCTGTTTACTTTTCTGGCACTGAATTTACACTGCAATACTCTGAACACCAATGCCATGTATTTCATCTCTTTCTCTTGTGATAGTCTTTGTCAAAGTTCTCAAACAAAACCTTAAAGCAGGGGTGCCCAAACTTTAACACTTGTGGACTTCAACTCCAAGAATTCTCCCCAGCCAGCTAGAATTCTGGGAGTTGAAGTCCACAAGTCTTAAAGTTGCCAAGTTTGGAGACCTCTGCCCTAAAGGCGACTTGATATTTTCTAGCCCATCAGGAAAGAAGTCTTCTGTTTTTCCTACTTGAGCAGATGGTTGGACTAGAAGACCTTCAAGGTCTCTTCCAACTCTGCAGTTTGATTCTCACCAGCTCAAAGTTGACTCAGCCTTTCATTCTTCCAAGGTCAGTAAAATGAGAACCCAGATTGTTGGGGCAATATGCTGACTCTGTAAAATTGCTAAGAGAGGGCTATAAAGCACTGTGAAGCCGTATGTAAAGGTCCTGTCACATTGGTTGACGGATGCAAAACATTTGTAAAAAGGACACAGCGGACGAGAAAATGTTCCATCCGTTGTTATCTGCTTTCAAAAGTGCCTCAAATTTGGATAACCAGAGCGGACAACAATGGAAAGGAATGGACGGGGGGGAGGATGTAGAGGGGATGGAAAGCAGATGCTCCACAGAAGCCTAGCAGATGGAAGCGGATGGGAGCGGATGGCACATCCGCAGGGCTCCTAGGGGAGCACAGCGAAGCGGACGCGCAGCGGAAAGAGCGGATGCAGAGCGGATGCCTAGCGGATCAAGCGGGTGCAGAGCGGAAGCCAAGCGGAAGCCTAGCGGATGCACAGCGTTCGCTGCGCATGCGGGGAGGATGCATTGCATCAGCCCCGCAGATATAAAGGGAAGCAGCTCGCAAGCAGGTCACCATTCAGAGGAAAGATCTGCTTCCAGACACAGCTCTCCAGCCAGCCAGCCAGCCAGCCAGCCAGCCAGCAAGCAAGCCAACAACCATGGGGAAGAAGAGAAAGCCTCAGCCATCTGCTGCCAGCCCTGGCAAGAGGGACAGGGCCACCATCCCATCCCCTGGCCCTGAGTCTGCTTCTGCTGGGGCTTCTGCTGCTTGGGCTCGCTCTTCTGGTGCTGGAGCTTTTGCTGGCGCTGCTCCTGGTGCTGGGGCTTCTGCTGGTGCTTACTCTGCTGGCACTGCTCCTGGTGCTGGGGCTTCTGCTGGGGCTTACTCTGCTGGCACTGCTCCTGGTGCTGGTGCTTCTGCTGGTGCTTACTCTGCTGGCGCTGCTCCTGGTCCTGCTGGTCCTGCTGGTGCTGCTGGTGCTCCTGGTCCTACTGGTGCTCCTGGTCCTGCTGGTGCTCCTGGTGCTGCTGCTGGTGCTGCTGGTCCTGCTTTTGCTGCTTCTGTTGTTGTTGTTGTTGCTGCTGCTGGTGGTGTGGAGGAGCAGCCCCTCGAAGCCCCTCTGATGAGGGCCCATATGGCTCTGCCAGAGGGAGGAAGAGGCAGAAGTATGAACAGGAGAGGAGGGAATACACCATTGAAGAGGAACATGAGGATGAGGTGCTGGAACGGCTGAGGGAGAACGAGTATTTTTTGGCGGAAGGGACACAGGCTCAATCAAGACACCAAGAGGAAGCAGGCTGCTTGGAGAGAGAAGGCAGAGAGCCTGGGCTACACTTCGGAGGTGCTCCTCGGCTGGTGGAAGCACATGCACACCTGGTATGGGAAGCTGCACCTCAAGAAATCTGGCCAGGCCGCGGTCAACCTGACGGACCGGGAGACCTACATGATGGCCAAGTGCAGCTTCTTGGAGGGTGAGATCCGCCAGCGAGGAGCAGCCCCTCTCACAACCCTCTCTCTCAGGCAGCCTGCTGAGAGCCAGTCCTCTTCTGGCAAAGAGTCAGCTCCTGTTTCCAGGCAGGTATCTGTGGAGCGTGCCACGACGGAGACACCCCCGACAGCTGTACTACCTGTGGCGGAGCGCGTGGAGGACCCCCTGACGCAGTGGGAGCAAGGAGAGGGCACTTCCACCACAGCCCAACCTGCATCCACCCCCAGCTCCACCTCCACCAAAAGGCAGAGAGGCAGACCGGAGGGGCAGAGCCACACTGTCCTGTTGGAGATCAGGGACACCATCAGGAGCAGCGTAGATCTCCTCTCTCAGCTGGTACAAACCGACGTCCCATCCTCCAACTGCAAGCCCTTCCTCACCTACGTCAACCAGACCCTCATGAACATGTCAGAAACACAGTACCAGGTGGTGAAGGACAGGATCACCGATCTTCTTCACAACCCTCCAGACCCAGCTGAATCTGCTCCCACCCAGTCCAGGCCTGCTCCTCCACCCCAGGTGATGTCACTGCCCTTCCAGGGCTTTCCACAGGCCCTCACCTACCAAGGCTACGGCTACCAGGAGGTCCAGCAGCACAGGCAGCCTTTCCCAGTCCAGGCACAGGTACATCGGATGCCACCGATGCCACCGGTGCCACCGATGCCACCGGTGCCACCGATGCCACCGGTGCCACTGATGCCAGCCACGCCACAGATGCCACCTACACCTCACCTCGCTCACCTACAGACCAGACATCCCCACTACACTGGTCCTTCCTCCACCCCACAGACAAGCCTGGCCTCAGACCATCTGTCATCGGGTTTGGGGCTGACACCCCATGTCATGGAGGAAGGGGCTCTCAACATCACGGGACTGAGCCAGCTGTCTGAGAGCTTCCTCAACACACAGTCCCCTGTTGTCCTCTCGGGGCCAGGCACCCCAATGGTGCCTCAGACCAGCACTGCAGCAGCACTTACCTCCACAGCACCTGGACCCTTCACCCCTGAGACTGGGTACGCCTCAGAGTGACCAAGAAGAGTGCCAGAGACTGGGTGGCTACCTGTTGACTTTATTTTTTGCTTTGGACACTTGACTTGGGTCGTTTTGCTTTTACAGCTTGTTATTAATAAAGATTATCTTTGCTTCACACACTTGCTTCATTTATTTTTGTAAATAAAGTCTTGGTGGAAACTTTTAGAAATGGTTTAAGCCTTTGCATACTTGTGGGATGGGTTAAGATAGCAGTGGGATGGGCAGGGATACCTTTGGGATGGGTAACAGCTCTGGGATGGGCAGGGATACCTTTGGGATGGGTAATAGCTGTGGGATAGATAAACCTCCAGTGCAAGCATAGTGGGACTGTATGGTCCACCCTCCCAGGTGCCACAACTTTGGCCCTTCATTATCAATAACAATGTAAGCATTGATCCACACATTTCAACATAAACACAACTCTTTATGAAATGCCCTGTTCATTGTAGGCCCACCCAACATACATGGCCCAATCTCATACGTGTGATGAGACAGGCTGAAGGAAGCATCCATTAAGCATCTATCATCCTGTCTTGCCACTCCACTGCTCCAGCTGGGGAGTTCCACCAGTGTCTCAGGAGGTTGCGCTGCTTCTTTCCTTCACGTGAGGCTCTGTTGGGGCCTTGCACATCCAGAGTGTCTATCAGGTTTCGCCCTTGCCTCCATTCCCCAGGCTCCATGTCCCCATTGCCTTGTTGGAGGTCCACGAGCCTGTTCTGCAAGACTGGGTAGCGGGTGCGCATGAGATTGTGCAGGATGCAGCAAGCTTCCATGATCCTCCTCACGGTCTCTGGGCGATGCTGCATGGTGGTGAGAAGTACCTGGCACCTGTTGGCCATGATGCCAAAGGCATTCTCCACCACCCGCCTTTCCCTGAACAGCCTATAGTTGAAGATCCTCTCTTCACGGGTGAGGCATCTGGAGGTGTAGGGCTTCATGAGGTAGGTTGTGAGGGAGAAGGCGTCATCCCCCACAATGAAGTAGGGCACATCTTGTGTGTCGTTGGGCAGGGGGTCTGGATCTGGGAAGCCCATGATGAGGTTGCATGCCAGCCCCTCCTTGAGGTGACTGGTGTTGTATCCCTGGGCATCTGAAGATGAGCCATTGCCTGAAGCATCGATGTACATGAACTTGTAGTCAGCATCGACCATGGCCAAGAGGATGATGCTGAAGAAGTCCTTGTAGTTGAAATAAGTGGACCCTGACTTGGCTGGAGATTTGCAGGCCACGTGCTTGCCATCTATGGCTCCAACGGTGTGGGGGAAGTTCCACTTCTGATGCCACTGCTCTGCAACTTTCTTACAGTCTTCTTCAGTGGAGGGGCACTGGAGGAGCTCCTCCAGGTATTCTTCGATGATGGCCTGCACCACTTCTCTGACCACAATGCTGATGGTGTTGTGTGGCACCCTCCAGCTGTACTGCATGCTCCTCTATGTGGTCCCAGAGGCCAGATGGCGCAGAGTCAGTGCCACCTTGAGCCCAGGGTCCAGGCTGGGCTGGAAGTTGGTGCTCTGCTTGGTCAACCTGGGTCTCAGCTGCTCCACAACTTCGTCAAACATGGCTGGAGGCATCCCCATGAAGTTCTGGAATGCATGAGGGCCTTCGTTCTTCAGCTCCACCATCAGCTTGTTGTACAGTCCATACTCTGCTCTTCTCCCGATACATCTTCGGACCCAGACACTTCTTGGCTGCCTCTTCTTCCCGTAGAACAGGTGAAAGAGCCTGTAGATGGCTTCACACTGTTACAGAACGATGGTGGCTACCAAAAGGAGTGTGTTACGATCCATGGTGGAGATGACTGGATGCTGTGGAAGAGCAAGAGCAAGATGAAGGCTGAAGAGGTCTGCACAGCAGGGCTACTGGACTGAAAGTGATATCCAGGTGAGTTCCTCCCCCTTTTTATAGGAAATATCATTTTTTCGCTCTGTGTCCTTTTGCATCCTCTGGGCATCCTGCAGACATCCTAAATATCCGAGATACGTCCTCTCTGCGAACGTTTTTTCCGTTTTAATGCTTTGTATGTGAGCTGCATCCGCTTTCATCCTTTCTCCGTCCATGCTACTAACGCTGCGCGTCCATTCCGCGTTCGTTTCGCTTCCTCCCTGGAGCGGATGCGAGTTGCGTGGATGCAGAGCGGATGCCTGGCAGATATAGCGGATGCGTAACGGATGACGACGGATGTAGAACGGATGTTCCCCGCATGTGTTGCGGATGCAGAATGGTCCCATTGGATACATATTCCGCTCAAAAAGTTTTGTGCAGCTCAAAACTTTTTGAGCGGATGGAACCTCAGTCGACGGATGCTGGACGGATAGAGAAGATGAAAAACAGACGCAGTGAGTACAGAACGGAAGCATCGCGTTAACCAATGGATGGCAAGTGTTTCTCTCCATTTTACATCCTCTTTCCATCCGTTGTTGCAGTGTGACATGGGCTGAAGTCTGTGCTATTGCTAAGTGCTATACATATCTATCCATTGTACTATTTTGAGGAAAGCAATGTTATCCAAATTGCAGATAGAGGTTAATAAATAGATATGGTGGAGGGGGGAAGTCCCACTAGGATGTGTAAAGAGACATTCCAGCTTAAAGCCTGTCTAGGGAAAGAAATATCTGAAGTCAAACTCTTAGATCTATATCTGTCATTTTCCAAGTGAAGGCAGACATCTGGTAAGATTTTTGTGATATAGGTGATCAGCAATAGAATATCTACTTGGGCCTATCCATGGGTGATTCTGATTCCTTTCATCTGACAATGACAAAATCAAGAAATGGATGATATAAGAAAAAGAAAAGGCAAATAACTAAAAATAGCTAACACCAACTCCACACAGTGTACCTCTCCATACTTTTCCTGTCCTTACAAACCATCTTTCCTTCAAGCATACCCATACATCAGTTCCTACATGGTCTTTTTTTTTCTTTTTTAAAAAAAGACTATTCTTTCTTAATGACTCATTAACATTATCTAGTCAAGGTTTTGTTGGCCTTCCTCTTCCTCTCAACCCAGTCAGTCTTCCTTAATGCCTTTATTTGCAATTTGATTGTCATCCAAGCGAATGTATGTTTCATACTGTTCACTCACTATTGTATTAAATCCACATTACTGTTGAAACCAATCATGCTTGAACCTATCTTTTAGTACATATGCTTCCTAGATACTCCAGTTCTACGGTTTTCAACTTAATATTTTTCCTGACTTGCCCAGTTCTCACTTCAATAAAACAAAGTGGGCACAAACAACCAAAATAGCCACTTTGTCATTGTTGACAAATATTCAAGTAATATCAACTAGTGTTTTAAGCAGCACTTCTATATATTAAACAAAAAAAAACACCCTCCAGCAATTTCCCCATCTTCTGTAAACATTGTACCAAGGTATGAAAATTCATCTTCTGGCTGTAGTATCTCACTGTTCAACTTGCAGTAGTTCACTCCATTTTTCCTGTCAAACATAACTACTTCGGTCTTCAAAACATTAATTTTCAAATCCACACTTCTCATTCCATCATGCAATCTATGTATATTTGCTGCAAATCATTCAGGTTCTTGGTGAACAACACAGCATCATCTGCATACAAAAGTAAATATATATTCAGGTCCCTAGCCAACATATTTCCAACATCACTACAAGCATTCCTTAAACATTTCTGCATAAATACATAAAAGACCAAGGGGACATCATACATCTCCACTCTCTATATTGAAGCATTCACTAAACAATCCATTTATACTCATGTATGCTTTGTTTCTAGCATACACTATTCTTAACACATTCAGCAACTTAACTCCATATTTATACAACACATTGCTTAATTCAAGCCAGTTCACTTTAGCTTACAATTTTTCTAATTCAACAAAAGTACCATACATTTTCTTTCTCATATTTTTACATTTGTTAGTGACTTGCTGAAGAAGAAAATACAGTTTGTACACTTTGAGGAAAAGTGCCACTCCAATTTTCCAATCTTTCATACCTTTCAACCAGAATTCTCCAAACACTTTCCTATGCGATCTTATGAAATTTACCTCCTTATTGTTTTTGACTACACTTTTTATACAGAAATGACCTTGAAGAAGGTATTTGACAGCCTTTATGTCAACATAACTATGAAAGAAAGAAACTTGGGATCTCCATCTTTTTGGTCCTGTTTGGTATGAGAAGGGGAAGAGAAGACTCTTAGTCACACTTTTCTAATTCTGCAATTCATTTATTGATAAATTAAAGTTACAATACTCCTTGTAGAGTCAGTTTCCTGATATGGTCTCCCTTAAAGGTTGACACTTTTGTTACCTTCGCCTTTGTATAAGGAGACAATTACAACATTACAGATTAACAGAGTTGGAAGGGACCTTGTAGATCATGTAGTCCAACCCCTGCCCAAGCACACCCCACACCATTTCTAATGGATGGCAATCCAGTCCCTTCTTGAAAGCTTCCAGTGATGAAGCTCCCACAACTTTCAAAGGCAACTTCTGTTCCATTGGTTGACTGTTCTCACTGTCAGAAAGTTTCTCCTTATTTCCAGGTTAAATCTCTCCTTGTTCAGTTTCCACCCATTATTCCTTGCCTGGCCTTCAGCTACTTTAGAAAATAGCTTGACCCCTTCCTCCCTGTGGCAGCTCCTCAGATATTGGAAGACTGCTATCCCGTCTCCCCTGGTTCTTCTCTTCACTAGACCAGCCAAGCCCAGTTCCTGTAACTGTTCTTCATATGTTTTAGTCTCCAGTCCCCTAATCATCCTGGTTGCTCTTCTCTGTACTTTTTCTAGTGTCTCAACATCTTTTTTATAGTGTGGTGACCAAAACTGAATGCAGTACTCCAGGTGTGATCTTATTAAGGCTTTATAGAGTGGTATTAGTACCTCACTTGATCTTGATTGTATCCCTCTGTTAATGCAACTTCGGATTTGTATTTAATTGGTTGTCCACTAAGACTGCAAGATCCCTCTCATAGTTACTGCTATTAAGCCTGGTTTCACCTGGTCCATAGTTGTACTTTTGGTTTTTATATATTTCAGGGTGTTCAGAGATTGGTGACCAAAACCAGCAGTGATTCTACTCACACTCTCCAATGGGTCTTCAACTCAATTTTCCTTGATTACATTCAAGAAAACTGCAGATAAAAAACATTATTTCTTCTCTCCTTTCTAGAGTTGCACAGAGAAAGACAAGCAGAAGGTATATCTATTGTCATCTAATGAAATTCATCACTTGGGGGGATATATGCCACAACTGAAAATTCACTCTACCCTCGACTGCCAGTAAGAGATGCTGCTAACTCAGTTTCTCTCTCTCTCTTTTTCTTAATGACACTTTAACTTTGAATTTCTTATGGGACCATATCACCTAATTAGAGGAACTGATAACTGCACTGCTCCATAATGAGGCCAATACATTTCAAAGTCATTAAAGATAACTAAGGCAATAAGTCTATGTTTAAGCATTGCTTCCTTCGAATCTGTATGCCTGTTTCTCTGTATTGGAATCCAGGATAAGATGTGGGCTGGGGAATGAGAGAAGGAAAGCTGGCAAGCAAAAGCAATCTTTGCTTAGTCAACTGCAAATGCTGGGTTATTGGAATCTTTAAAACAGGCAGCATGGAGAAAATTACATAGCCAAATCTGCCTCTTCCTAGTTAATGAAGAATTAAGAGTGCCATTTCCCACATCAGAAAGTTCATCAGAGACCTGTTCCCTCTGCAGCGGCTATTTGACAGCGGTGTCACTTTTCCCAGGTCTGCTGTAGAAAGACTTGACAGCACATCAGTCATAAATGTCACACCTATTTATCTCTCTCCTCATCATAGCCCCGAAAAAATACAATCCTTGTTTGTGGAACGCCTGTAAGCAGACGGAGGGAGAATGGCAAGCTGCTTCAAAGAGCTCTCAGCCGTTAGAGGGGGGAAAACAAAAGGCTACCCTGGTGGCATGAAGAGTCTGGCTGGGGAGGATGGAAGCTGGAGTCCACCTCCACTGAAAAGAAAGTGCCTCACTGGGGAAGTCTGGTTAAATCATTTTTCAACTCCCAAGATGGTGGGCTGGAGCTTGACTTTTCAAAGTTGCTGTTGAAAGGTTGGGTTTGTTGATGGCAGATTCTGCATTGCAGGGAAACATGTGCCTTACCTTGATGCTTGAATTAATCTGTTTTCTGGATGCATACATGAGATTGAATAAAGAACTATGAGAAGAAAAACCTCCATTCCATTTGTGAGAGGGCAGGTGGACTGCAAAATGGCCAACACCTGGCCTGATGATGTTCTGTCCCTTTAAGACCTCTCTACCCAGCTCACCTAAGCCAAGAGGCCGTAGGGTCTGGGAGGGGAGGTAGTTTGTGTTTGTTTGGGAAACCAAAACAACCTGAAACAGTCTAAAGACAATAGAAGAGTTACTGTTCTTCAGAAGTAGGGCTCACAAGGAAAAGTAGTGGAGGAAGAGGAGTAGCAGTAGAATTGAGGAAGAATGGTATTCTAGCACTGATGATGTTACCTAGTTGGGTCATGAAATATTTGCAAGAAAACCACTAAACTCAGAGAGCACCCAGGACCCCAAAATTCAACCTGGAACTATAAAAACTTGTCAGGCTTTCCAGAGTCCACTATTATATACACTCTTAAAAAAATAAAGGGAACACAAAAATAAGATCTAAATGAATGAAATGTTCTTATTAAATACTTTGTTCATTACATAGTTGAACGTGCTGACAACAAAATCACACAAAAATTATCAATGGAAATCAAATTTAGCAACCCATGGAGGTCTGGATTTGGAGTTACACTCAAAATTAAAGTGGAAAAAAACACTACAGGCTGATCCAACTTTGATGTAATGTCCTTAAAACAAGTCAAAATGAGGCTCAGTAGTGTGTGTGGCCTCCATGTGCCTGTATGACCTCCCTACAACGCCTGGGCATGCTCCTGATGAGGTGGCGGATGGTCTCCTGAGGGATCTCTTCCCACATCTGGACTAAAGCATCCCCCAACTCCTGGACAGTCTGTGGTGCAATGTGGCATTGGTAGATGGAGCGAGACATGATGTCCCAGATGTGCTCAATTGGATTCAGGACTGCGGAACGGGCAGGCCAGTCCATAACATCAATGCCTTCATCTTGCAGGAACTGCTGACACACTCCAGCCACATGAAGTCTACCATTGTCTTGCATTAGGAGGAATCCAGGACCAACTGCACCAGCATATGGTCTCAAAAGGAGTCTGAGGATCTCATCTCAGTTCCTAATGGCGGTACCTAATACCTTTCTCTGGCGAGCACACAGAGGGCTCTGCGGCCCCCTAAAGAAATGCCACACCACACCATTACTGACCCACTGCCAAACCTGTCATGCTGGAGGATGTTGCAGACAGCAGAACATTCTCCACGGCGTCTCCAGATCTGTCATGTCTGTCACATGAGCTCAGTGTGAACCTGCTTTCATCTGTGAAGAGCACAGGGCACCAGTGGCGAATTTGCCAATCTTGGTGTTCTCTGGCAAATGCCAAACGTCCTGCACAGTGTTGGGCTCTAAGCACAACCCCACCTGTGGACATCGGCCCCTCATACCACCCTCATGGAGTCTGTTTCTGATCGTTTGAGCAGCCACATGCACATTTGTGGCCCGCTGGAGGTCATTTTGCAGGGCTCTGGCAGTACTCCTCCTGTCCTTCCTTGCACAAAGGTGGAGGTAGCGGTCCTGATGCTGGGTTGTTGCCCTCCTTCGGCCTCCTTCACGTCTCCTGATGTACTGGCCTGTCTCCTGGTAGCGCCTCCATGCTCTGGACACTACACTGACAGACACAGGAAACCTTCTTGCCACAGCTCGCATTGATGTGCCATCCTGGATGAGCTGCACTACCTGAGCCACTTGTGTGGGTTGTAGACTCCGTCTACTGCTACTACTAGAGTGAAAGTACCGCCAGCATTCAAAAGTGACCAAACCATCACCCAGAAAGCATAGGAACGGAGAAGTGGTCTGTGGTCACCACCTGCAGAGCCACTCCTTTATTGGGGATGTCTTGCTACCTGCCTATGCTTTCTACCTGTTGTCTATTCCATTTGCACAACAGCATGTGAAATTGATTGTCAATCAGTGTTGCTACCTCAGTGGGCACTTTGATTTCACAGAAGTATGACTGACTTGGAGTTACATTATGTTGTTTAAGTGTTCCCTTTATTTTTTTTCAGCAGTGTACTAATAAAACAGAGTCACAGCCTTTCTTTTGAATTATACTTCCTGAGGTGGTCAGCCTCAAGGGCAGAGGTGGTATTCAGCAAGTTCTGACCAGTTCTGGATAGTTGAAATTTTGAGTAGTTCAGAGAACCGGCAAATACCGCCTCTGACTGACCCCATCTATTCTCTGCCTCCCGAGTCCCAGCTGATCGACTGTATCTTCTTTTGTTGCCCTGCACAGGGGAACGGAGCTGGAAAGCAGGTTAATGGGGTGGGAATGGAGATTTTACAGTATCCTTCTCCTGCCACGCCCACCAAGCCAAGCTGCACCCATCAAGCCATGCTCACAGAAATGATAGTAATTTTTTTTTTAATCCCACCACTGCTCAAAGGGCTGACATTGTCCAAAGTAGTGTTGTTTTTTTTCCCAATTTTGGCAGCTTTTAAGATGTGTGGACTTCAACTCCCAGAATTCTCTAGCCAGCCATGGAGAGTTGTAGTCCATGTATCTTAAAGCTGCTAAGGCTGAGAATTACTGATCTAAAGTGAACCCACAGAAGGGACTGGCTGATAATCTTTTTCCCCATTTGGTGAGAGGGGGCTTAGAGGGAGGCATTTTCTTCAGGAACCCCGATCCCAATGTACATCCCACCAATAATAAGAACTGAACCCTCATCAATCACTATTTTGAAAGCTTGTTGAAGCTTTATCACTTCAACAAGTATTTATAGTAGGTTGTACTCAGGTACATGATGACTGTGGGTTTTAAGATGAGTGTTGATTATGTTATGACAATAGGATTCCATATAGCTTGCTTGTTTTATTATTGCATGAGGATTGTATTTGCAATCTTACATGAATATTGCTTTTTTATTTTGGCTGTGCTTAGAACTGAAACAATTAAAAGCATCTTATTAAAGCCATCTGCAAGGAATGAATAAAAATGTGACTAAGGTTAACATTAACCAAGTTTAGCCTGTTAGGCAAATGCAGCCAGTGGGTCTGTAATTAGCTTGGCGAACCCAGAAATTAGGTTAATTCAATAAGAGTGCTTTGAATATGTGACTTCAATGTTTTGTTTAAAGGGAAAACAGAAGTTCAAAGCTCTTCTCATTTTAATATGAGTTAAATTAGAAGTCTCAGTCTGTTCAAATACATGAAAGCCAAGATCATTTTTTTTCAAACCAACATGAGAACTTGGAATTATTTTTCCTCATCTGTATTACTAGTCAATTTTGTCCATTCTATGCAAAACATGCCATCTTTTCTTCTCTTAGTTTGCAAAGAAGCATGGATACAAATAAAATTCTGGTTTTTTTTAATGAGTAGAGTAGAGTAGAGTAGAGTAGAGTAGAGTAGAGTAGAGTAGAGTAGAGTAGAGTAGAGTA
>BLBF01000036.1:19160920-19175343 GCA_015471245.1 Laticauda colubrina | reverse complement strand
GAATAGAATAGAATAGAATAGAATAGAATAGAATAGAATAGAATAGAACAGAACAGAACAGAACAGAACAGAATTCTTTATTAGTCAACTATGATTGGAGACACAGGAATTTGTCTTTGGTGCATAAGCTCAGTATACATAAAAGAAAAGATACATTAATCAAGAGTCAAGAATCATAAGGTACAACACTTAATAATAGTCATAGTGTACAATAAGCAATTAAACCAGACTAGGAAACTGTCAATATAGATTGTAAGGTTGCAAGTGACAAAGTTACTGTAAGTAGTTTACAGAGTCAGCCTATTGCCCCAACAATCTGGGTCCTCTTTTTACTGACCTCGAAAAGATGGGAGGTTGAATCAATCTTGAGCTGGTCAGGATTGAACTCCTGATTTAACATATTTATTGAGTTATAATTCCTGGCAGTGGAATGCGGAGTTAGCCTGCAATACTGCATTCTAACCACTGCATCAACACAGACAATATGTATTGTGTTTAACAGATGTTATTAAGGATGCTTTAAAAACTGTACATATTTTAAGTCACACTGAGACATCTTGAAGGTGCTCCAGACGAGTGTCGGTGGCTAATCATATAAATCAAGAAAACAGAGTGACTGTGGTTTGTGAACTCCTAGCAACAACTACCTCTCTAATCACACTGGGAATTAGCGCTGTTGTAAAAAGATTCTCCAAGGTCGGAAAATAAAAAGCAGCATTTCAAAACATGGCAGATAAAAGAGTAGATGGACATTTCATTTCACTCTTATCTCTTAAGCGAGGCAACAGTCCATCTGTAATGGATTCTGGAAGAAAGAAATTCAAACGATACAGAGACCTTAATGAAATTGCTAAAAATGAGAATTGAAGTACACTTATCTGGATTGTGAGATTGTGTGACATAAACCTTTTCTCCTGGCATTAAATTTAATTAATGTTTCCTCGCTTCATTGGCTATGTGCTGCTATTAGACACTTGCTAGCTATAGAAGTGGATTCCTACACAAGGTAAAGGGTGACTGTTGATGTTCCCCCAGATTTCTTCAAATCTTTGTTTTCTATGTTCCTGTTAGATGCTTTCTCTCCACCACTTCCCACCTGAGGCTCCATGTACTGGTAAGCCAAACTGCAATGGAATTCTTGACTGTGCCAAGTTCTTTTCTATGTTTAAGGACAAAGTTTGAAAACTCATACTACAGGTAGTTCTTGACTTAAAGCAGTCCATTTAGTGACTGTACAAAGTTACAACGGCACTGAAAAAATAACAGAATAGAGCAGAGTAGAATAGAGTAGAATAGAATAGAATAGAATAGAATAGAATAGAATAGAATAGGGACTTCTGGTTTGGGCCTCTTCAGTGACAGACCAAAATCCGCGATCATGCGCAGTTTCAATCTGTGCTTGCTGCTGGAGCGGCCTGATTCTTTGGATTTGGGGCTGAAGCCACCCTGTAGAGGTGGTGAAGAAGGGGAAGATTGCTAGCCAAGTGGTGGGGAGCTGCATCTCTCCTCCTTGGCTGGTCAAAACTCCCCCGAAGGTATTTGCAGCAGTGGTGAGAAATGGCCACCTCAAAGAAGAACCCGACTGGATAAGATTGTGCAGGAGGAAGACAAAGAGGAAAGCAGGGCAGACTGGGCTAAACAACAGAGAACATCTAAGCAAGGTACCCCGAATCTAAAAGTACCTAGAGGGATACTTCTGAAAGAAGATCTTTAAGTGGCGAAGGAGAGAGAAATGGAGGTTAAACCCCCCCTTTTTTTTACCTTTATATTGACAATTACAAATAGTATGGAAAAAATGTATGTTAATCTATTTTGACATTAATAGGCAACTTTAAGCTGAAATCTAAGTGTCAAAAGGAGAATAAAGATTTTTTCTTGGTCATTTTAAATCCCTAAGAAGGAGAAGAGTGGATGCAAAAGGATGGGACTTGGAATAATGGAAAAATGGAGTGCTACCTGGAAAAATAAAGAGGATTAACTGTGAAACTTTGAAAAGACTCCCAAGGGTACATTGTAATTGAAATCTTATTAAAAGATACAGTAACCCACAGAAAGGAAAAGTAAAAGAAAGAAACAAGAAGGAACAGTCTGGGATCATTTGGTGATTTAAAAAAAAGTTTTTGGTATTGGTTTTTTCTTTCTTTTTCTGTTTTTACTTAAAGTCAGTCGGGTGGTTGTTCAAAAGTGTTTAAAATGGCATCACTCCTTGAGGAATTGAAGATGAATCTTAAAAAACAGAAAGAAGATGCAGAAAGGGGAGGAAGATCCTTTGGCTTCATATTTGAATTTTTTGAAATGTAAATCCTGAACTATGAAAAGCAAAAGGAAAAGCTTCA
This sequence comes from Laticauda colubrina, assembly GCA_015471245.1. Lineage (NCBI taxonomy): Eukaryota > Metazoa > Chordata > Lepidosauria > Squamata > Elapidae > Laticauda > Laticauda colubrina. The sequence continues at coordinate 19,173,007 of BLBF01000036.1, read as the reverse complement.
AGAGCAAGAAGAAGGGCGGGACAAAGAAGAAGCCATTTTCAATGATCAAATAATGCAAAGTGTGGTAATAAGGGGAAAAAGGGGGAAAGGAATTAAACATTTGAGATCAAACATTTGAGAGCAAAAAGAAAAATAGTCTGAAAAAGAAGCAAAACATCAAGGAGAAGCAGAAAAGAAAACTACAGAAAGGAAAATTAGAGAGAGAAGGGTATAAAAAAAGGGATGAGAAAAAGAGCAGGAAGATAGAAAGGGAAAGAACTTATGAGGGACAAAAACAGGAAATAAAGAAAACCAGAAACACCAATCAAACAAGCTCCAAGTCCAATAAACACAGACCAAGACTCCCAACCAATCAGGAATGTTATCATATGTATCATAGGGTACAATAAGCAATCAAATCATACTAGGAAACAGTCAATATGAATCATAAGGATACAAGTGACAAAGTTACAGTCATACAGTCACAAGTGGGAGGGGATGGGTGATAAGGAGTGATGAGAAGATCATTGGTAATAATAGTGCAGACTTTATAATAGTTGGACAGTGTTGAGGGAATTATTTGTTTAGCGGAGTGATTGCTTTCGGGGAAAAAACTGTCCTTGTGTCTAGTTTGTTCTTTTGTGCAGTGCTCTATAGCATCGTTTTGAGGGAAGGAGTTGAAACAGTTTATGTCCGGGATGTGAAGGGTCTATAAATATTTTCACAGCCCTCTTTTTGATTCGTGCAGTATACAGGTCCTTGATTGAAGACAAGTTAGCAGTAATTGTTTTTCTGCAGTAACTTACAATTGTTTTTCACACTTGTGAGTATTACAGCATCCCCATGGTCACGTGATCAAAATTCGGACACTTGGCCATCTGACTCATTTTCATGATGGTTGCAGTGTCCTGGGGGCATGTGATCCACTTTTGCGATCTTCTGACACGCAAAGTCAGTGGGGAATCCAAATTCACGAAACAACCGTGTGACTAACTTATCAGCTGCAGTTATTCGCTTAACAGCTGGGGCAAGAAAAGTCATGAAATGTGGCAATATTCAGTTGACAAATGTTTCACTTAGCAACAGAAATGTTGAACTTAATTATGGTTATAAGTCAAGGACTACCTGTATTCTGTTTGCTCCTATCTGTTAATGGGAGAACTAAGGAAGTTTTTTTGTTGAGGACAAAAACCATGGACTTATAGCAACTGCATGTAACTTTCTGGGCTACCCACCCTCCCCCATAATTGTCTGTTGTAGTGACATCAATGAACACTATGAAGATACAGTCCTTTCAAGTGACTTGAATTTGTAGAACTAAAATCACCAGTATCCATCCTTTACCTGACAAGATCGAACAAGGAGGCCTCAAACTTTCAACTGTTCCATGTAATCTTCCCATCGTGAGGTCCTTGGTGCTCTCTGAGCTTGGCTGTTTTCCTGTACATGTGTCATTACCCCATTACATTAAAAAAATCATCAGTGCTAGTACAGTAGCATTGATGATGTTACCTCGTTGGGTAATGAAACATCTGCAAGCAAACAACCAAACTCTGAGAATACCAAGGACCCTGAAATTCAATTCTGAGCTACAATTATTCTCTTCCACCCAGGCACTAAGGCCCACTTGCTAATGTGTGCTCTGAAAAAGCAAGTGAGTGGATTGCATGGGGAAGTTGAACATCAATAGCACCTTTGGGCATGAATTGTACCAAGATTTCTGAGCCACATTGTGAAAGCCTTTCATCAGGCTGGCTGTGGGATTCTGGGCATTGAAGCCTACAAGTCTTCAACCTTTGGAAGAGGGAGAATTTGCAACTAAACCAAAGGACTTAGAACAAAAATAAATTGCATGGTTGCATTGCCCTCTACAGCTCAGTTGCTTTGGTTCCCTCCCACCATGCTTTCCTTCCCCTTTTCCACAAAGGATGTTTTTCATTCTGCCCTCCCTCAGCCCCTGCTCTTGTTCCTGCTCACTGTTAACCATGGCATTGGCGTTGTCAAACAATTTTGCGGTGACAGTGCGTCTCTGGCAATGTTAGACCACTGTCAGCAAGCCCAGAGTAACCAGGGTTGACAACATATTACAGTTCTGCCATAAGTAATTATTGTCTTGCTCAAACAACAATGGCAGCTAAATTATAGGAGAGTATGTGATAGCGCATGGATTAAATTGCCAAAGCTAAACAAAACAGGAGACTAAGATGGCAGAGATTTCTGAAAGAGGGTGGAAGTGTTTTTCTTTTCTGAGTTATTCTCTGGACACATCCTACTGGTTTGGTCTGAATTTAGAAATATCCTATCAAGAAAAATATATGTGATGCATTTCCCTTGGTAGGCATCATATATCTAAACAAGCATTTGATTTACAAAGCTGAGTTATTTTCTTTCCAGCTCTTGTATATCTTACGCTGCATTTTGGCTGTCAGGGCAAATCCTATTTATGTTTTAGAGCAGGGGTATTCAACCTTGACAATTTGAAGACCTCTGGACTTCGATGCCCAGAATCATCAAACTTACTTATGCTATGCTATGCTGTGCTGTGCTGTGCTGTGTTATGCTGGCTGGGGAATTCTGGGAGTTAAAGTCCACAGGTCTTCAAGTTGCCAAGGTTGGGCACACCTGCTTTAGAGAGTTCGTATTGAGGGCCTTTGAAAAAGCTATAACCTATAGGAATAAGCAAATAAGTAAACCACGGTGATGCAGTGGTTAGAGTGCAGTACTGCAAGCTACTTCTGCTGCCTGCCAACTGCCTGAAAATTGGCAGTTCAAATCCCACCAGGCTCAAAGTTGACTCAGCCTTCCATCCTTCCAAAGTGGGTAAAATGAAAACCCAGATTGTTGGAGCAATAGGCTGACTCTGTAAACTGCTTAGAGAGGGCTATAAAGCACTGTGAAACGGGTATATAAATCTAAGTTTTGCTATGTGCTATTGCTATAAGCCCAGGAGACTAGGCTGCTGGAGTTTGAACCTCTCTTCCCTCACTGGGGAAATGGAAATTTTACACCAGTTCTAGGGCTGCATTGAGAGAACCTACCGTGAGGTCTATGTTAGGAGTATGCCTCAGATTTGAGAACAGGTAAATTACTTTGAATCCAACCTCTTTGAGATCCAACTTCTGGAATGTTCACCAATCTGCTGCCTCCCCCCCCCCCAAACCTGACATCAGTCCTCATCAGATTTAGAGACACAAAAGCTGGAGAGGTATTCATGTCAGCTGGAGATTAGTTACAATATTAGATTTCCACCCAAAATCAAGAGTTACAGATGAGGAAGTGGCATGAATTCTAAACTCCTTGGGTCACTTCTAGAAGTTCATGTCTGCAACTACATGAAGTCCTCTACTTACAATCATTTGTTTAGAGGAGCATGGTGGCTCATGAGATTAGAACATTGGACCTCCAATCAGCAGTCCCATGTTCGAGACCTGTGGCTTCCTTGGGGCGGGGTGAGCTCCCGTCACACATTCCAGCTTCCACCAACACAATGGTTTGAAAGCGGGCAACCACATGTAGATAAATGGGTACCTCTTTTGTGGGCAACTTCACAGGGATGCGAAAGGAGTCCTCCCGCCTGGCATCTCCTGGGCAATGGTGATGTCACCAGAAAATCCTTTCACTATGGAAGCACTGAAGTGGTTCTGACATTTATTAGCATTAGTGTCTGTTCAATTTTGCAATGGTACTGAAAAAAGTGACTTATGACTGGTCCTCATGCTTAGGACCATTGCAGAATCTCCATGGTCAAAATTTGGGTGTTTTGGCAACCAGCATGTATTTACAATGGTCACAATGTCCTGGGGTCACATGATCAGTTCTTTCCAGCCAACTTCCAGCAAGCAAAGTCAATGGGGGAAGCAAATTCCCTTTATGACTGTATAATTCACTTAGCAACTGCAGCAGTTTGGTTAACAAGCATTGCAAAAAGTTTGTAAAAACCAGCATGAATCACATCATCCCCACCTTGTTTAGCAATGGAAATTCTGGTCTTGGTTATGGTCATAAATTGAGGATTACCTGTAAGTTTTAGGTAGTCTTGTTGGTTATTTCCAGGGAAGATCTTGATACAAAGTTAGCTGAATTTATGCTAAATCCAACTTTCTTCCATTCCAGAAGGAGGATTAATATTTGGGATCATTGATCTCTCTCTCTCTCTCTTCTCTCTCTCTCTTTCTGTGTGTGTGTGTGTGTGGTGTGTGTGTATGTGTGTGTGAGAGAGAGAGACTTTCTTTGGGGTTTTATATTTGTTTGAAATTACTTAGGACTAGCCAGCATTGTGGACATCAGCAAGAGTTTCAGTATAGCCAAATCAATTTCCTCCCATGCCCATTCTGTGCCAACAAATCTTTCTGTTCCATTTACTGGACAATTTTAAATTCCAAGAGGGCAAACTTCTCTCAGCCAACAGAAAACTGTGGATGAAATTCAAATGTCATCTTAACCTTGTCTAGCTGGCATAAGCTTTTAGTAAGGTTTATATTATTATAGTTTGGTTGTTAACTTCTTCACTCCCTTCCAGTTTAATTATGTTTGCAATGCTACTTCTATTGCAGGTTTCCTTCTTACTAACAGCCTTTTTTTAAAGTCATCTTCTCATAAAGAACTTTTCAAAGCCCCTAAGGATTGCTTGGTCTTTGAAGTAGCATAGGTAGAACATTAATGCTTTTAAAAACTGGATGATATGAGAAATCAATACAGACTTCTGTTGAATGACCAGACTCAAATTATCATATCTGGGATACATTATGCAAAGACCTCACTCTCTTGAGAAATTTACAATGCTGGGAAAGGTAGAACAGAAAGAAAAAAGAAGGATGGCACACAGCAATATCGACTCAATTCTCGCAGTGATGGGTGTTAGAAAACTTGAAGGACCAGGAACAGATCTTACTGGAGAAGATCCATCTATATGGTCAGTAAAGAGCTGAGGTGAACAAATTGGCATATAATCAATCAATGAATCAATAATTTTAAATTGCTTTTGTGTTTGTTGGTGGAAGAACCACCCTTGATGGTATACATTTTTTCACTATTCTAAAGTCTTCCTAGTTGCCCTTATTTTTCAGTCAGGAAAATGGAGATGAAGATGTAAAAGGAGAGCAAGTAGAGCTGGGGGATGGACTCAAGCATATCATCAGCTTATATTTGTTGCGTCTCCCACAAACAGAAGAACAGAGTTAGAAAGGACTCTTGGAGGTCTTCTAGTCCAACCCCCTGCTCAAGCAGGAAGCCCTATACCATTTCAGACAAATAGTTGTCCAATCTCTTCTTAAAAACCCACAGTGTTGGAGCACCTACAATTTCTGGAGTCATATAATTCCACTGATTAATTGTTCTCACAGTCAGAACATTTCTCCTCAGTTCTACAGTGGGTCTCTCCTTGGTTAGTTTCCATCCATTGCTTCTTATCCTTCCTTCAGGTGCTTTGGAGAATAGGCTGACTCTCCCTCTTCTTTGTCACAGCCCCTTAGATAGAACATCACTCTGGGAGAACTTTCCTCCTTGTGCTGTCTTCGTCAATTACATGGACATGTGTGAATCCAAGGCAAAAGAACTCTACTCTCAAAGATAGAATATTCAACTCACCTTCTTATCACATAACTCAGTTAGCACAAAACCACTGCAATGCACTATAACAGGGGTATGAAAAACAAGGCCCATGGGGGTGTCCTGGAAAATGTAAAGGGCTGGCCCGGGTTACTTTGGCTCAGTGGAAAGAGGAAAGGTTGGGCCATTATAGCTTCAGCCCAGTCTACCCAGTGTGAAGAGGAAAGATCAGACCAGCATAGCTTCGGCCTGGTTTATCCATTTCAAAGAGGAAACATGCCAGCAGTTTGGGGAGTGGTGTCAAGTTGGCCATGCCCACCCAGTTGGTCACACCCACTCAGTTGGCCATACCCCCATCACCCTCTACTCAAGGTCAACCACGGCCCTGAAGCAGACCTCAATGAAATTGAGTTTGACATCCCTGCTATCAGCCTCCATGATGCTTGCTTGCTATTGGCTGCCCTAGAAACAGGGAGGGTGGAAGTTTGGCATTTGGGGGGAAAGTTTGTGGGAGAATGGAGATTATTTCTTTGTGAACAAGTGTGGAGGGGATGCATTCGTTTGCAACTGCTTGGACTTGTTTATGCCCAGTCAAGATCAACAGTCTTGCCATACCAGATGGGGGAAAGAACACCTGAAGATGTACCCCACATGACACCATACGCACTGGAGATTAGACGTCCAGTCTGGGTCCTTGGGGTGGGAACTTGGGATAACTTTCAATATGTAATGTTCACTCCTATTGCCTCAGATTTTGCTTTTCTTTCATTGCTATCACTTCTAACTCAGTAAAAAGTACCTTTTCTCCACAAACCTAGAGTTGGAGGATTTCTTTCTTGGGTTTTGAATGGAGGCACCTGCACTATAACTATCTCTTCTCTGCTTCTCAGAAAAAAATCTGAATGCAGTTTCTTTTTCAACAAACTAAGTACAAACTAGTAGAAGAAAAATTACCGGATCGTTTTTCCACACAGTCTTATTGCATGGCTTAAATTGGAAAAAAAAAAAGATTAACTTTAGAAGAACATTTACCCTTTCTGGTGCCAGTCAGGAGCATTGTAATTAGAACTTTTGCAGAAGGGGGGAAAAGAGAAAAGTCTGCCATTATTTCTAGCTATAAACAGTTTGGTGCGGCTGTGGTTTATTAACCTAACATATTGCAAATCTAATTAAAAGTCAAATACACAAAACCCTCATCAAAATCCAAATGTTCTTTATAGACACATCAAGGAGGAAAGAAGGGTATGAGGAGCTATACCTCCAAGGTAATCAGAATGCATCTTCAGGGATTCATACCTTATTACTCGTGCCTCATTATCAGTACTCTGCGTAGTAAAACAACACCTAGAGACGGCATCATTAGCTTCTTACACCATCCATTATTGGAGAAAATGGAAATGCTGAAACAGAGGAGCTAAGCTGTAGGTATTGTTGAAGGAAGAGGGAGGGGAGCAAAAGAAGGGAAAATTAAAGTCATTGTTTCACAGTTTCCCCCAAAGAATGGCAACATACTTCCCAGATGGCTGGAATTCTTGCAAACATCTGCCCTCTATGGTGCTCTCAAGCTTGGTTTTGCAAGAGTCTACTCCAATTTTTCTCAACCTTGGCAACTTTATGATAGGTGGACTTCAACTCCCAGAATTCCCCAGTGAACATGTTGGCTGGGGAATTCTGGGAGTTGAAGTCTATACATCTTAAAAGTTGCCATGCTTTAGAAACAATGGATTAAGCCTCTTGCTTTGTGCCTAAGGCAAGATTGGAACTCATGGTCTCCTGATTTTTAGCCAGGTGCTTTCATCTACTACACCAAGCTGGTTTCTTTTTCTATCTCTGATTATATTATGGGGAGGGCCATAATGGCTCAGTGATTAAAGGCGCTGAGGTTGTCAGCTAGAAAGCTTCCAGCCTGGGTTCTAGACCCAAGTGCCACACAACAGGGTGAGCTCCCGTAACTTGTTCCAGCTCCTGTCAACCTAGCAATTAGAAAGCATGCAAATGCGAGTAGATAAATAGGTACCACTTTGATGGAAAAGTATAACAGCATTCTGTGCACTTTGGCATCTAGTTGTGGTGACCAGATGAGTACAGAAATGTCTTTGGACAATATGAAGGATTGCCAAACTACTGGCAATTGGGAGTCAGCAGTATTAGTTTGTAATATTACATTCTAACCACTACACCACCATGGCTCCTTATATAAGCTGTTCCAAGTGAAGCTGCCTTTTACAATTGACTGATGGTGACTTTGTCAATGCCAATGGTGTTCAAGTGGTGCTTCAATTATTTTGGGATTTCACCCAAGGCCCGTGTTACTACTGATGCTACCTTTGCTTTCTTTTGCCACACTTGTTCAATTTCTACAGGTAGTCCTCAACTTACAACAGTTTGCTTAGAGACCATTCCAAACTACAACATCACTGAAAAAAGTGACTTAGGACCATTGTTCACACTTACTACTGTTGCAGCATCCCCACCATAATATGATCAAAATTCAGGCACTTGGCAACTGCTTCATATTTATGATGGTTGCAATGTGTCTTGGGGTCATATGATCCCCTTTTGTGACCTTCTGACAAGCCAAGTCAGTAGGGAAGCCAGATTCACTTAACAACCATTTTCCTAACTTTACAGTTGCAGTGATCCACTCAACAGCTGTGGCCAGGAAGATTGTGACATGGGGCAAAATTCACTTAACCAATGTCTCGCCTAGCAATATATCAAGCAACAAATACCAAAAGCCAACAAACTTTGGTCTCAATTGTGGTCATAAGTCGAGGACTCCCTGCAGTTACAGGTCTTTGTATTTTGTTATCTTCTCTTCTTTTCTGCTGTCTCCAGGTACTGCCATGTCCACTATCCAGACTTTTTTTGTGTTTCTTATCAGTGGTGGGATTCTAACTTTATTCCTACTGATTCTATGAAAGCATGCGTCGCATGCGCTCACAGCACTCAAAAACCACCCTCTGTGTCAGCGCTGGTGAGCTGAGCTGTTTTTTAGCTCAGCTGAGGCGTGGCAATTCACTTTACCGCATGAGTCAGCTGAGCTAAAAAAACAAGGGAATACATGGCAGGAAACGGTGGTGGCAGGTGGGGGGGGCCAGCCAGAGGTGGTATTTGCCAGTTTTCCAAATTACTTAAAATTTCCAATACCTGTACACCAGAACCGGTCTGAACCTCTGTTTCTTATCAACAGTTGTTACATCTGGGTTGTTTATTATTTTACTGGAAAGCCAGTCTGATATAGATGAAAGTTGGCAGGCAACCTGGTAGGTACCAAGAGTGGGTCCACACAACCACCTCATTACCTACTTACTTCTGGTCCAGGCAGTTGTGGCCTGTTGAGAACTTATTACAACAGATTAGCTGCAATGACACATTTCTGCACTTTCTATCCTGCCGCCTCAAACTAAGCCAGAGAATTTGCAGCTGCGGAAAAGAGATTTGTTGGTCTCTGTTTTCATCAGGTATCTGGGGAACAAAACTTGCTTCCTATACATACACTTGTCATCGGGGATGGCAACCTTGCTCTTTAAAAATGATGGATCACTTCCTACAAGTCTTAAATTAACATTACAAAGGCCTGACCCTGTGTACATTAAGGATTCCCTTAGGATATAGTGGAACATTTTACGAGTTGTTACATTTTGCTGTCTTTCCTTCTGATTACCTTGGGGATTTATGAAGACGTACTTTCTCTCCCTGCCCCCCCCCCCATTCCTTCCACCCCCCCATTCAGCCAATGATTTGCTCTTTCTTGGAAAGGTGCAGGGGAGAGAATGCAAATTTGGCATCGGAATTGCATTGAAAGTTCAAAGATGAAAGAGTTGTGTTTCAAGGAAACACTTTGAAACTAAATAGCTCCCTTTCATCTGGGAGCATTTCCCTCTTTATGAAAAATAATGCAGGCAGCCAATCAAATAATAAATACAGTACAATACTCACATCCGGAGTTTCATGTCAGAACACTGCATTGACTTCCTGGTTGGGGAGATGTTAGCAAATGTATACTGACCTGGAAAGTATTGCAATCCATAAACAATCTAAGTTGCATAGTACATTGTGGTGTGAAAATTGGACTTCAGGTAAGCTGGTTACCTATTGATTGAAAAATGCCCCCAAGTGATTTGTGTTGTCCTTGCTAGGTAGCAGAGAAAGCTGCATGTGGAGCACATATAAAATACATGATATAAAAAAGATGTTGAGACTCTAGAAAGAAAGAGAGAAGAACAACAAAGATGATTTGGGGACTGGAGGCTAAAACATAAATGAAGAATGGCTGCAGGAATTGAGCATGTCTAGTTTAATGAAAAGAAGGACTAGGGGGTCACACGATAGCAGTGTTCCAATACCTAAGGGGTTGCCACAAAGAAGAGAGGGTCAACCTATCTCCCAAAACCCCTGAAGGCAGGACAAGAAGCAATAGATGAAAACTAATCAAGGAGAGAAGACACCTAGAAATAGAGAGAAATTTCCTGACAATTAGAACAATTAATCAGTGCAATGACTCGCCTCCAGAAATTGTGGGTGTTCCAACACTGGAGGTTTTTAAGAGGAGATTGGACAACCATTTGTCTGAAATGCTATAGGGTTTCCTGTGTGAGCAGGGAGTAGGACTAGAAGATCTCTAACTCTGTTATTCTTCATAAGGAGAGCAACTAAGTGTGATTCCTAGTTGTTCTGACCCAACCCCTTTTCAATAAAACAAACACGAACCAAAGAGAACAGAAACCTTTTCATGATTCTTACGAATCCCCTGTTAAAAGGTTGCTGCAAACCAATGAACTTTGATAAACATGAGCCTCACCAAAACTGTGCAAGGTTGCCAAGAATAACAGATAAGGTTACCTAGAAATATTTTACAACACAAGAGTCTTCAAAAACCAATTTAAGACACTGCAATGTCCATGAGGCTCGTTTCAAAACATCTTTGCTTCCTGCAAAGAACGTCCAATTCACAGCTGACTTTTATCTTCTTGAAGGAGGGGCCATTACCCCCGAGTCGTCCATGTTGTTGTAGCTGCTCTTTCCTGCGAGCAGCCATGCACGCACGCGCACTTGGCACAGGCTCCTCGGGAACCTTCTCATCGCTGCTGCCAGCCCCCATAATCTCTGAAGGCAGCAGTCCACTCTCTTAATGTGGACTGCTCATCCCCTCATCTGAGTCCTCGCTCTCCTCAGTCATCCGCACCTGCTGCCAGCTAACCACAACACTAGTCTACACCTTCTTTAAATGACTAAACACTGTGATAATCAAACATTTCAATTGGCCAAAATCATGAGGGGGGATGATGGAATTCTGGGACAAGCATGACACATGAAAGATTATAATTTGGCATGTAGAGGGAGTAAATGAATTAATGAATGAAACAAAAGAAATATAAAATCCTTGTATCTATGAAACCAAGAGTGAACCTGAATGATTCAGGTAAGTTGTGGATCCCAACTGTCAAGGAAGTACATTTGGTGAGACCTGGGAAAAGGGCCTTCTCTGTGGTGACACCTTCCCTTTAGGAATATCATTGCTTCAGAGATAGAATTGACCCCAACCCATTACTTTTCCACAAGGCCTTGAAGACATGGTTTTGTCAGCGGGCCTGGGGACCCCATTCAGAGCCTATCAAGTGGCTTGTTCAATTCTGTTGTCACCATCAGCAGGTACAATCTTGTGGGGATGCATTACTAGCTGTCCAGGACCACATGCTGGAGTTATTCACTTAATAACCATGGCAAAAAAAGTCATAAAGTCAGTCATGACTCATTTAACAACCTTGTTGCTTAGCAATGGAAATTCTGGTCCCAGTTGTGGCTGTATGTTGTAAGCCTACTGGTATGTACTGGTACTGGATGGTATTTACCACAACAGGGGTCGACAACCTTAAACACTCAAAGAGCCACGGAGATCCTAAATGAAACCCCCTTTCAATTTTGGAGCCGACCGGAAGTCTGATTCTCCTACCATAGAGTCTCCTCTAGCACAGCATCCTTTTTCCTCTGCTGACCAAAAGTTCGGGGGCCCCACCATAACACACCACATTTTCTTCTACCTGTCCTAACCGAAAGTCCTATCAATTGTGGAGCCATCCGGAAAACCCACCCCTTGCCATAGAGTCCAACTTGCTATGGCCAATTCACTGTGAGACAACTCACCACGGCCAACTCACGGCGGGACAACTTGTCGTGGGACAAGAGCTACACTAATATCAAAAAAATGGTGGAATGGAATCATTAAAGAAAGGATGCAAAAGATGGGACGAAATGAAATGTGAATGATCAAAATTAAAATAATTTTAAATGATTTTAAATGATTAAATGAATTGTGGAATTGTCCTGCAACATATTGTCCCATGGCAAGTTGACTGCGGCGAGTTATCCTATTCCACATTCCTTTCCTCTTTCTTTCTTTCTTTCTTTCTTTCTTTCTTTCTTTCTTTCTTTCTTTCTTTCTTTCTCTTTCTTTCTTTCTTTCTTTTTCTTCCTTTCTCTCTCTCACTCACCCCCTTCCTCCATCACTTCCTCTTTCTTTCTTTCTTTCTTTCTTTCTTTCTTTCTTTCTTTCTTTCT
>BLBF01000036.1:19133067-19160910 GCA_015471245.1 Laticauda colubrina | reverse complement strand
TTCTTTCTTTCTTTCTTTCTTTCTTTCTTTCTTTCTTTCTTTCTTTCCTTTCTTTCCTTCTTTTGGGATACTAGGGTAATAACACTAGTCTATTTAACATCAAATTATTTACAGTAGACGCATTTCTGATGATTAACTGGTGGTAAATGCACCTCATTTGGCAGGAAAGAACCACTCTCATTACATCCCACATTCTAGAAGCAATTTGACAAGAGCGAGGGGGGGGGGAAGGAGAGGAGGAGCAAAGCAGGAACCCGAATAAGCCACACTGAATTTCTCGCCGCTTGCTCAGTCTGTTGGAAGCCCATAATGAAATACAGTTCTGTCAATCTCCGCCCTTGGGTAACATTTTCACTCCCGCTTCCCATTTTCAGTTGAGGTCGAGATTTTGCAAGACGACAGCAAGCAGTTCCTCCAGTCCCGGGTGACCCGATCGGCACCGATTTAGTCTTTGAATGTTGCAAATTAAATTCCCTCATCAGTCTTCTAATCACTCTTACCAGATGGGGCTCATGCTCAATTTTGGATCCACGGGAAATTTAATGGTTATTGTTTCTGTTTAAATAGGAGATTATTGCATTTTAATAAGTTCTCTTTGGGACTTACAGCAACAATGGAGCGCTATGAATTACTGTAGATAGCTGTTATGGCATGCTGGGGAAAAATCAAGTTACTAAGTGTGACAAGTTGCTTTTTCTTCCCTTCCAGCAATCGCTCGGAGTGTATTTACCACCAAATTAAGTATGTGCCATGGGGATAATATTTTTATCCTGCCGAGGGGGGAAGGAGCTTGTCTGTGGATTTTCATTAAAATGACACATCTGTTCAGCAATTTCATAAAGTAATTCTGCTGAAAGTTTTATCAGCTAATTTTAATTATTCACTCCAGTGGGTTGAATACAGGATTCATCATGTTGAATTAATACATTTGACGGGAATTTCACTAACTGGGGGGCGGGCGGGGGAAAGAAAACGAAGCTGGAGGAGGATGGAAAGAAGAGAAAGAGAGAAAAGCAATCAACAAATTGAATTGTCATGCAATATGCATTAAACTGAGATTCTTTAATTAGGATAAGACTGAGATTTGGTATTTTAAAGGCATTAGAACGCTTAGCTTAGTGGTAAGGATTAAGAAAATGCAATTAAATACCACACTTTAGATGCATTCTTTGTATCGTGTGGGCTGAGGTAAAAAGGGCCCTGCTCTAAGAAACACAGTTTTGGGAAGAGGTTTCCTTGCTTTTCACGCCATAAGACACGAGCAAATGGTTGGCATTCAGCCTGGATCTGAACAATAACCACTAAAAAGGCAAACTTCATAAAAGAAAGGCCTGGGAGAAAAATCAACATCCTGAAAAATCAGCTCTGGCTACAGGCTAAAACTAGTAATTAAAGAACCAGTGAAAAGTCTTTTTCATTTTAAAAAAAGTGCTTTAACTGAATATTGCATATGTGCATATTCAGAGACTGGGATTGGGGAGACCCACATTCAAATTCTGATTCATCAATGGAGCGTCACTTGGTGACTTTGGGTCAGCCATTATCTCTCAGCCCAAGCAACACATGTAAAAGGAGAACTTGAAGCATGTTGTGGCCATGTGATGGAATGTAATGAGGAGGTGGATCCCCAGGAGGGAGAGAAATATTCCAGAGGAGAGGCAACTCAGTCTACATGTCAAATGTGAGATAAAGAGGGTGAAGACAGACTCTCCATAATAATTCACAGATTATTTTGTAGATATCGATGATAGAGTGGTGAGTCTGCCAAGCTTGATTTCAGGCTAAAAACTAAGAATGACACATGGTGATTCTTCCAAGGGGCATTCTTTATTGTTTCCATATCTATAGACAGAATCTTATCAGATGGAGGACTCAACTATTTGTATTCATTATATACTCTGAGAACTGTTAAAGAGAGATAATTTTCCCACTCTTTCTCTCACACAAAATATCTGGGCTGAGTGGTCTCTCACTTCTTGAAATGCACCCTCTCCCTCCTGGGAATCCACCTGCTTACTACATTAAATCACAGGCCACCATTTTGGGTTTTTTTTTAAACACCCTGTGAATGCTCCAGTGGAAACTCTACTTATAAGCCACAGTGGCACAGTGAGTAGAATGCAGTACTGCAGGCTACTTCTGCTGACTGCTGACTGCCTGCAAATGGCAGTTCAAACCTCACTGTACTCAAGGTTGATTCATTTATCCTTCCAAGGTGGGTAAAATGAGGACCCAGATTGTTGGGGGCAATATGCTGACTCTGTAAACTGCTCAGAGAGGGCTGTAAAAACATTATAAAGCAGTATATAAGTCTAAGTGCTATTTTATTGCTAAAAAAGAATAAGAGAGAATGTAAAATAGATAGATATAACCATCTATTCCTAGTTCTGTTGTTCTGGCAGGATTATGGCTGTTACAGTCGTCAACACTGAAAAACGTTTAAGATGAAAGATGGGGATGGTTTATGGGGAAGTCATCATGTTCCCTCATTTAAAAGCCATGGAAAGATATGGATCATGTTGGTCTTAAGAAAATGGTAATCAACACACTAGCCCAGAGGTGGGCAATTATGGCCCCTTTACAACTTGTGGACTTCAACTCCCAGAATTCCTGAGAGGGCATAATCATGACAATTCCTGGGCATGGCTGGGACAGGAATTCTGGGAGCTGAAGTCCACAGGTTGTAAAGGGGCCATTGTGGCCCACCCCTGCACTAGCCCATAGCAGAAGAGACAGGCAGAAAGGACATGTGAAAAATTGTGTGGTTGTTTTTTGAATGAGCAATGGTGGTACAGTGGTTAGAGTGCAGTATTACAAGCTACTTTTGCTGATTGCTGGCTGCAGTTCAACAGTTCAATTCTCAATGGCTCAAAGTTGACTCAACCTTCCATCCTTCCCAGGTTGATACAATGAGGACTCAGTTTGTTGGGGACAATAGGCTGAACTCTGTAAACTGCTTAGAGAAGGCTATCAAGCACTATGAAGCAGTATATAAGTCTAAGTGCTATTGCTATTGCTAAAATTCCAGACCATCACAAACAAAAGAGCAAAAAACAGGAGAATAGTAAAAAGAAAGTCATAACTAGAGGTGTAGCAATTTATCATCAAAATCAAATGTTTTCTATCAGATAACAGTTCTTTAAATTCAGTGTCTGTGATTTGTTGTGGATTTAAATCATCCATCAGTTTTAATGTTCCGGTCATGCAAATGTGGATCATCTAATCTCCTTTTCTATTAAAGTTTAAAAATGGAAAGTAGAACATCTCTGAAATAGTTGGACAAAATCACTTTTGGGAAATAGGAGAGTTGCTGGGGAAAAGGAATAAATATTGGAAGTCTAGATGAGGATGAAGGAAAGGGATTATTTGGTAAATAAGCATTTTTTAAAGCACTTCTTGGAAACTATATGTATTGCTGTGTAAATATATATTTTGTATAATTTCAAAAGCCATCATTTTCCCTAAAGTGTAACCATTAAGGGGTCTTTCAAAATTCTCCTCTAACCTGAAAAATATTGTGAAAATTCATTTTGAATCACAAGTTGGCCTGTTGTTAGCTTTTTTTTCCATGGATGTGTGTATATTGTTGTAATTATACCAGAAATAAAGCTTTGTTTTGAAAAAATGTCTTTTTAAGTTATGTGATTGAAAAACACTAAAAGAAAAGGGGAAATATGTTATCTTCATGGCTTATGGGAATTCTACATATTTTCAAGGTATGGGGTAGTTAGCATTAGAAATAGCAGTAAAACGAGGTGTTTTTTTTACTATAATTTTCATAAAAATATAGTTTGGTATGATTGATGGCTCTTTCAGTCAAATTGGTATCAGGAGGAAGAGGAGGAGGAAGAGGAAGAGGAGAAGGGGAGGAGATAACGATGACGATGATGATGATAGTAATGATAATCTCCTGCTTTTCTAATCACAAGGAAATTACAACAATAAGATAAAATATACAGGTAGTCCTTGACTTACGACCATATTTGAGCCCCAAAAGAGTATTGATAAGTGAGACATTTGTTAAGTGAGTTTTGCCTCATTTCACTGCAATTGTCAAGTTAGTAACATGATTGCTAAGTGAATCTTGCTTCCCCACTGATTTTGCTCATCAAAAGATCCCAAAAGGTGATCACATGACCTGTGTGAAAAACAGTCACAAGTTACTTTTTTTCAGTGCTGCTCAAATTTCTGTCACTAAATGAACTGTTGTAAATCAAGGATCACCTCTACAATACAAATCACAGTTATAAAATAAATACATATAATATCAAAATGTAAAACCAAGGCAACTGAAATTAATTTGACCATTAAAAGTTTGGTAAAAAGGAATGTTTTTTTTTTTTTTTAAAATACCTTTTTCCCAAATACTGTAGGTGTTGAAGCCACAATACTGCTAAACAGCAACAACACAGTGCAGAATTTACCTTATAAAGGCCATGCTTTTGTAAGTTCAAGTCTACATCCTTCCAAATGGGATGATGGGCATAGGTCCATACTTCAAACTCAGCATGAGGTATAACACTATATACAATTGTTGTTTTATGATGAGGTGACACAACTGCAGCCTTCTGGCTGCTTATGGACCTCCCTTTTTATTCATGGCTCCAAGTATTTCCTCTGACTGTGATTGCTGAAAACTAATAGCATGGTTTCCAACATTTTGAGGTTAGCAATAGCAATAGCACTTAGATTTATATATTGCTTTGTAGTGCTTTACAGCCCTCTCTAAGCAGTTTTACAGAGTCAGCTTATTGCCCACAAACATTCTGGGTCCTCATTTTACCCACCTTGGGAGGAGGGAAGGCTGAGTCAACCTTGAGCCTGGTGGAATTTGAACTGCCAAATTGCAGGCAGCCCATAGTCAGCAGAAGTAAAGCACAGCACTCTAACCACTGCACCATTGAGACCACTGAGGTTGGTAACAGAATAAGACGCCAGAATGAACTTTAATCGCTGATAAGAAAAATACTTTCCTGAATAACCAGCATTCACAGTTTAAAGATCTGCATTCAGAAACATCCCTACCAAAAATCAATTAATAGTTTCAAACTACATCATTATATATGCATTTGCATATTTTGACAGAATCTTGCGACCAGAGAGATAGGAAGGGACTTTGGAGATCATCTACTTCAGAGGTTTTCAACCTTGGCAGCTTTAAGACTTGTGGACTTCAACTCCCAGAATCCCTCAGCCAACATGGCAGATTAAAGTTGCCAAGATTGGAGACCCCTGATCTCGTTGGAGACTCCTGATCTCGTTGAACGGCTTGACTAATGAAGGCATCTATCAAAGAACTCTAGCAGGTGCCTTTGTTTAAACATTTCCATCAAAGGAAAATCCCAAAGGTGCTTTTTCAAAAGGGAATTGGACTTCTTGTTTTTGCTTGAAAATCTTTTGCTTCTCATCCAAGAAGCTTCTTCAGTTCTTCAGAACAACCATGACCTAGATGACTTAAATAAACTGAAACAAAGATGGAGGGAACATATGGGCAGGAGATACTGATATCTGAGATCCTTTGGAAGATATTCCCATTTTAGAAGAATCTCTAATACTAGAAAAAGTAGTTAGATCAGCACTCTGGTTGTTATCAAGTCAAAAGGCTACATGAATTGAAGGATGGAAATTAATCAAGGAGAAAAACAACCTGGAATTAAGGAGAAACTTCCAAACAGTGAGGACAATTAACCAGTGGAACAGCTTGCCCTCAGAAGTTGTAGGTGATTCATCACTGGAGTTTTGTGTTTTTTTTCAAAAATATTATTGATTTTTAAAAGACAAACATATACAAACAAAACACCTAACATAAAAACATAAAACCTCTTTTCTGAAAGCAGCTTGATCCCGGGTTACATCTTTTTGTACAGACATAAATTCAAGTTCATGCTCACTTTCATATACTATGCCATATCTTATTACCATTCCACATTTTCTATATAGCTTCTCCCCTCTTTTCACTCTCTTAATTCTATTTTATTTATTTCATCTCAATTTAAATCATTATTGTTATATCCTTTGTCTGTCCTGTTTCAGCTGTCTGTTATCTTTTCTCATTAACACAAAATTTCTCCTGTAATCGCTGATTGGAGTATGGCGCCTTTATATCTTTCCCTTAAATTTAACACTTAAAATAATACATAACTTTTATTCAGATTCTGCTTAGTACATTCTGAAGCTACGCTCTATATTTTTAAAAAAGGAAAAAAAAAGAAATATATAATTAAAACAACAATCCATACCAATTGAACTCTATCATTAAAATTAATATTCATTTAAATCTTAAACATTTTATACATTACTTTTCAAATAAGTATGATGCTTCTATGGGAACACTTATAAATTTTGCGTAGTTACTTCCCCCCCCCCCATTTCACTTATATTTTAAGACATTATGTAATTAAAATGTTCCCATTCCTTCTTAATTCAATTTTCTCATATTTCATTTCATTTATATTGTTCAAAAAAGAAGAGATTTTCACTAAATTACACTGAATATTTTATCCCATTTTATAATCATATGTTGTTCCAAATTTTCTAACATTATTTCTAATACAAATACAACAATACAGTCTTATGTACTTTTGCAGAATCTCTTTTTCAGTTATATTTTTACTCATTATCTCTAAATAAATCCTGTTTCTTTACATTTTGTTTCAAATCTTTGTAACTTCCCTTCCCTTCCTTCCTCCCTTGCTTCTCCACTCTACCCTTTTTACCCCCTTGTCTCTTCATCTTCATTTTCCTCTTCTGTATTCCTCTTTTCTGTTGCTTTCTAATATTATATCTACTTTTCACCTTATTTTTTTCCTTTTCTGGTTGTTTTTTTGGGTCTTAAATTCTCCATTCTCTTTCCCCCCTTTCCCCTTTCTTCCCCAGATAAAGTTACTTGCCCATTAAAATGGCTTCTTCTTTGTCCCAATCTTCTTGTTCTTGTAGTTTCTCATAAGTAGAAATCGCCATTTTTAAAAAGTGAAAAACGGAGCCAAAAGAGCCCTTCCCTTCTTGTTCCTCTTCTTTATATTTTTTGAATTCCATTTTCAGTTCATCCACAAGTGATGCCATTGTAAAAAAAATTTAAACAACCACCCAAATGTTTTTAATCCTTCAAATATAATTTCCAAGTGTCCCAAAGTCACTAAATGGTCCAAATACACACAAGCTGTTTCATTTAACACTTTCTTCTTTAAAACTAAATTGTAACAAGACTTCTAAAAGATACATTCTAATTGGAACTTTAGTTTTAATCTTTTAGATTCCAAGCAGTCTCCTCCAGCCAAATCTTATTCTTATTCTTTTCCTATCCCTTCCCACTTATAGCAAAGAAAAAAAAGTTTTTTCAGTGATCAGAAATCTTTATTGTCCCCTTGACTTTAATTTTCCAGTTTAACTACCTGTTGATGTCAAAGTGGGTTTTTCCGATTTTTCATTCATCTGCTGTCACCGTAAGGAAGGAGAGTGAGAAAAAACAAACTTTCCCTTTTCACTTTCATCCACTGCCTCTAGATCTTCTTTGGGAGCGATGTTTTTTTTTTTTTTTTAATTTAAATTCCAGGAAATCTTGAATGTTGCTTCTTATCCTGGTCAGCCAAAACTTTCACCTCTTATCTTCCTCCTGCACATTCTTTTCCGGATGAATGCGTCTTTGTGGCGGCTATTTCTGACCGCCGCTCTTACTGCCTTCGGAAAAGGGAGTTAAGCTAGCTGGGGAGAGGAGATGCGGCTCCTCTCAAACCCTGCCGGGTCTTCCCTATCTTCAGCCACCTCTGCGGGGTGGCTTTAGCCCTGAAGCCAGCTGGCTTGGGGCACGCCATCGGTGAGCGCAAGCAGAAACCGTGCACGATTGCAGATTCCTGCTGCCGCCGAAGTCCTGCAAACCAGAAGTCCTCTCACTGGAGTTTTTTTTTTTAAAGAAGAGACTGGACAGTCATTTGTCTGAAATGGCATAGGGTCTCCAGCTTGAGCAGGGGGTTGGACTAGAAGACCGCCAAGGTCCATTCCTAACAGATAATCAGAGTTGGAAGGGACCTGATAGGTGTTCTAGTCCAACCCCCCACCTTAGCAGGAGACCTTACTCCATTTTTAACAAATAGCAGTCCAATCTCTTCTTGAAAGTCTCAAGTGATGACGCTCCCACAACTTCTGAGGGCAAGCTATTCCATTGGTTGATTGTTCTCACTGTCCAAAAATTTCTCCTTATTTCCAGGTTAAATCTCTCCTTGTTCAGTTTCCATCCATTATTCCTTGTCTGACCTTAGGTGCTTTGGAAAATAGCTTGACCCTTCTTCTCTGTGGCAGCCCCTCAAATATTGGAAGACTGCTATCATGCCTCCCCTGGTCCTTCTCTTTACTAGACTAGCCAAGCCCAATTCCTTAACTATTCATCATATGTTTGAGCCTCCAGTCCTCTAATCATCCTGGTTGTTCTTCTCTGCACTTTTTCTAGACCTTCCATCTCTACTCTGATTGAATATCTACAAAAATATGACAAGAAGCAGAAGAAGGATCAGTAAAGAGTCTATCCAAACTATACCAGAAATGGTACAGTATATAGATTTTAAGAGTAAAGGAGAATTTTTGTAGCTCAGAGTTGAATCAGAAGGTCCTTGGTGCTCTCTGAGCTTGGTTGCAAATTATCAGTGCTGGTTACCAGTCAGTGCTAGCATTGATGCTTTATCTTGTTTGGATAATAAAACATCCACAAGAAAACAACCAAGCTCAGAGAGCACCAAGGACCCCTAGGATTGGAAGAAGCCAATCTACATGCTACCGCCAAAGAAAGGAGACTTAACAACAATATCAGCAATATCCTAAATTTTACATGCTAGCAAAATACTGGTTGGGATCAGGCAGCAGATTAGGTCATATTAGGAAAAAGAGAAGCCAGATATTTAACCTGGTTTTAGAAATGACTGAGGATTCAGAAATATTATTACTTATGCACAGCAGATAAGTGACTTTGAGCCAGTCATTCTCTCTTAGCACAACTCAACTTACAGAGTTGTTGTTGTAGGGAAAATAGGAGGAGGTAGAATTATTAGATATGTTCCCAGCTCTGAGTTATTTATAAAAAATAATAAAAGTGGGATTTTAAAAAATAAAAATAAATATCCGAGGAATGCCAAAAGGAAGCCAGTTTGTGCCTTGATGATTGTGAACTTCAGGTTGTGTCCATAATATCAAAGTGTGAAGGGTCTGTAGGAAAATGGGAATCCCATAATGCCTCACTATCCTTATGGAAAAACTGTACACAGGACAGGTAGCCAAAGTCCAGATGGAATAGTTTGACAGGCGGACCCGAGGCCATGAAAGGAGTGAGTGTATTCTCTCTCATTATTTATTCAACCTACTTGCTAAATATCAATATATATTGAGGGAGCTGGATTGGAAGAAGATGAATGTGGCTTCAAAATTGAAGGAAGAAACATCAATTACCTGTGCTATGCTGATGACATCACTCTGAATGCTGAAAATGCAAATGATCAACAAGATCTATTAACAAAAGTCAAGGAGCCAAGTGAAAAGAGGGGCTAAGATTGAATATAAAGTACAATAAAATAATGACATCAGGCATGCCAATCACCCTTAAAATAATATGCCAAAGTGGTACACTGATTCTACTTTTTAGGATTGACCACCAATGGTAAAAGAAGAAGCAGTCAAGAAATATGATACAGGCAAGTACTTGGTAGATTATCAATGAAGACGTCAGCATTCCAGAAAACCTCAACTCCAATAAATAACTCCGAGACATACATGTTCTCAAAGTTTCCTTTTATTAGAATAGTAAACTGGCACATTGTGATGACCCAGAGTGTAACACAAACGTAACAAAATCCAAAATGTAAATAAATGTCCTTTAATGCCTCCAAATTTGCCCCACTGTTCAATAATACTCAGTTGGAGATAAAACGAACTCAAAAATAATCTTCAAAAGTAAGCAATACAGTCCGAATTTAATGAGCAGATAGAGGTGAAATAAAAAACCAAAGAAACTACAATGATGAAATTTCCACAACGGAATAGAAGTATTTACCAAATTCCAGGAGATAACAAGGCATAGTCTGTTGGAGGTATGCCAACCAAGATAACTTCAGACCAAAATAAAACACGCTTTGTTTCCAGCGCTTGCCTGTACGCAGGTCTGTGCTCTTATCCAGTTGTCACAGCTTCAGCCCATGAAGATAAAAGCCCTCTCCTCCCGAGTAGACCACATCTCTCCCTTATCCTCTCCTCCCTTCGTGCCCTAGGATGGAGAGGGGATGGGCCTGGGTCCTCCTCTCACTGGTCAGTCGGCCTATGTCCTTCCCCAGCCTCCTTCACAACCTCCGGAGCCACACTTCCACTCCCTGTTGGCTGTTCCTCCTCTTCCTCAGAGTCAGTCTCCACCAGGGCATGACACACATCTGGGAAATCCCAGATCTGAATCTGAAAGTTCTGGGTTTCCTTCCAATAAGTAAAAAATTACAAATCCACCCCGCACCCCTCATTCCATCACATGCCCCAATCACCATCTGTCCCAACATGACACATCCCCTTAATTACTCCTCAACCGGATGCAGGAATAACATGACCTTGACTTTAAAGAAGAATACTATTATGTCTAAGCACAAATGCTCCATGAAATTCCCCCCTCCCATTTTCTCAGGCTTAAGAATGTGACAGCGTGGAAGAGTCTGGTGCTTATAATGGCTTCCAAAGCTTGACAGAAGACCTTGAAAAAGAAACTCAGATGTTGTGATGTCACTATGCTTATAAAAATCAGAATTGCCCATGGAATGGTTTTCTCTGTGACAGTTTATGGAAATTAAAGCTGGGCTTTGATCAAATAGGATAAAAAGCATATGGTTGATTTTCAGCTTTGGTGTTGGAGAAAGTAAAATAACTGAGTTGGAAGGGACCTTAGAGGTAAGGTCCGACTTTCTGCTCAAGTAGGAGGCCCTATACCAGTGATGGTGAACCTTTTTGTTGTGGTCTGTCAAAGCGCGCACCTGCCGGCACCCATAATGCAATGTGCCCCACCCCCTGAACATGTGTGTGCAACATCCCCCCACCCCCTTACCTACACTGCACATGTGCGTGCCTCCCAGCTGATTTTCTGCCTGTTTGAGGCCATTTTCACTTTCCCAAAGGCTCAAGGCAAGCCTTTGGAGCTCGGGAGGCTGAAAACGGGCTGTTTCAACAGATCCAGTATTTCTGGAAGGGCTGTTTTTCAGCCTCCAGAGGCTGCAGAGGCTTCCCTCAAGCCTCTGAGAGGGTGAAAACAGCCTCAAACCGGCTGAAAATCATCTGGGAGGCGCATGCATGCGCAGTGCAGGTAAGTTTGGCTGGGGCTCATGTGCCTGCACAAATGGCTTTGCGTGCCACTTCCAGCACGCATGCCATAGGTTCCCCATCATGGCCCTACACCATTTCAGACAAATGGCTGCCCAATCTCTTCTTTAAAACATCCAGTGATGGACCATCCACAAGTTCTGAAGGCAAACCATTCAGGGGTGGGCTTCTCCCCGGTTCGGACGAACCCAAAGCTAGTTTTATGGCTGGTTCAGTGAACTGGCAAATCCCATCCATGGCTGGCCCCACCTCGCTCTTCCCACCCCTCCCAGGAGTTCCCACATGGCCCATTTGGATGCCACGTAAGTGCAGGACCTGCACAGAGATCTGCGCACTGAAAAACAGGTCTCCCGGAGGATCCAAGAGGCTAGAAAAGGGGCCTGTTTCCAGCCTCCAGAGTGCCTTCAGAGCCTGGGGAAGGTCGTATTCATCATCCTGGAGGCTCAAGGAAATCCTTCGGACCCTGGGGAGGGTGAAAATGCCTCCACCCATGGTGCAGGAGGCTGACTAAGCCACACCCACCATGGTCACATCCACTCAGCAGAGAACCGGTTGGGATATTTTTGAAGCGCACCCCTGAAACCATTCCAATGATTAATTGTGTCACTGCCAGGAAATTTCTCCTTATTTCTAGGTTGAATCTCTCCTTGATAAGTGTCCATCCATTACTTCGTGTCCTGTCTTCAGGTGCCTTGGAGAATAAGTTGACCCTTTCTTCTTGTTCTTTCTTTCTCATGGAAAATTGGGAGAATAGTCTTTTTCTTTTTATCAGAGTAGATAACCAATTAGATAGACAAATAAATTAACTATAGAACAAATCAGTTTAGAATACATAGTCAAGACACAAATGACCAGGCTCCGAATTTCATATTTTGAACCTGTTAGGTGAAGATGTTTATAACGCTAGAAAAGACAAAAAGAAATAGAAGAGGATAACCAGCAGGAAGTAAAGAGACTTAATTAAAATGGCAATGAGTCCAAATGCTAGAAGCACTAAAAGTTCAGGCTGAAACAGATCTACCTATGTTGTTCCTAAGAAGTGACACTGACTAGATGACAAAAGAAGGGAAGGGAAATAACAGCAACTTTCTACTGTAAAAGTCTTGATAACAATTACCGTAAAATCAATTACTTATTTATTTAATTTTTATGCCACCCATCTCCCCTACAAGGCAATTTCAGGCACCTTACAGATTATGGAAAGACAAATGTAAAAGTAAATAAAATATCAAAACTATGCAAATTAAAATTTTAATTTAATTTAATTTTGACTAATGTATGGGTGCTCAGTGTGTATATTAATGACTGACAGATTGATTGATTGATAGACTTGAGTAGCAATCTCTTTGGAGACACTAAGATAGGGCTGTCCAGCTTTGACAACCTGAAACCTATGGACTTTAACTCCCAGCATTCCCCAGCTGGGGGGTTCTCATTTTTAGAATCTAATTTAGTAGAAAGCTATTAAAATAGAAGATAATACAAGAAAGCCAACACCCAAGATGGAACAAAATGGTGACTTGAGGAAAAATGAAAAGAAAAAAAATTGTGCACAAGCACTTCACTAACCTTTAACTCCTGGCCCTCCTCTTCTTGGTGGAATTATTACTCTTTGGAGAAATCTCTTTAACAGGTGTCATGTTTACATCAAATGGATGACAGGCATGAATTTTGCTGCACACAACACCTCCTTTAGAACCGGCCCTCCTAAGATAACCTACCTATTATTTTCCTGACGTAGCAAAAGAATCAGTAGGTTAACATGATGGGTTGAAGGTAGTAGCTTGAATATAAACTGAAGCAGCAGCTCCTTCTCTCTTTGTAGCAATGTAAAAAACAAAAAACAGTGGCTTGCTCTAAAATTTCGGCTGACAGGTGAAGTTAGATTTGACACTGTTAATTAAGTAACAACTCTATTGCAATACGAATATTTTCCTTCCAATTCCCTTCTCTCTTAACTATTCTGGTTTTCTTTGCATTAAAAAAAGTGATTTTGAAATTTTTGTCCCCTTCCAAAGGAGAAGCAACTATTAGTGGAAACTTTGTAGGTGTTATAGGACTAAAAGGTGCTTCATCGCCCATTGTATATCACGGAGCTGCAAGGCTACTAAATGATAGAATATATATGTGCGTGTATGTGTGTTTGTATGTATATATGTATGTGTATTGAAGCCAAGCTGCACTGAAAGCCTTCAACACAGGAATACAGTGTTGCCAACCAATCAAAGTCACAAAACAGACAGAAGAAACCAGAAACACCAATCAAACAAACTCCAAGTCCAATAAACACAGACCAAGACTCTCAACCAATCAGGATGTAGAAAAAAACATCCTGCCACAATAATAGGCTAGCCTCAAATTTAAAACTAATGGATGTGATAGCCTGACCCACATACGAACTCAATACAGAAGCCTGATGATGGCAAATGAGATTCTGCTGAAACGTTGCTACAACTTAAGAAGCACAACTACAATGACGTGGGATAATACTCAAAGGAAGCTGAACAGCACACATGTAAAGCCCATGTCACACTGGCCAACGGATGCAAAAAGGACACAGCAGACGAACAAATGTTCCATCCGTTGTTATCCGCTCTCAAAAGGGGTGAAAATTTGCATAACCGGAGCAGATAACACGGACGCGGGGAGGACGCAGGGCGGATGCAAAGCGGATGCAGAACGGAAGCCCAGCGGATGGAAGTGGATGGAAGTGGATGGGAGCGGATGGGAGTGGGTGGCAAATCCGCAGGACTTCCGGGGGGCCTCAGCGAAGTGGACGTGGAACGGAAAGAGCGGAAGCAGAGCGGACGCCGAACGGATGAAGCGGATGCACAGCGGAAGCCTAGCGGATGCACAGCGGAAGCCTAACGGATGTCTGGCATTCACTGCACATGCGGGGAGGATGCATTGCATCAGCCCCGCAGATATAACGGAAGCAGATTGGAAGCAGGACGCCATTCAGAGGAAAGACCTGCTGCCGGACACATCGACTGCCTTGCCTGCCCTGCCTGCATGTCTGCCTGCCAGCCTTGCTACCAGCCTTGCTGCCAGCCTTGCTGCCAGCCTCCCTGCCAGCCTTGCTGCCAGCTGGTCTGCCTGCCAGCCTTGCTTCATGTCTGCCTGCCAGCCTTCCTGCCAGCCTTCCTGCCAAACTTCCTGCCAACCTTGGTTCATGTCTGCCTGCCAGCCTTGGTGCCTGCCTGCCAGCCTACCTGCCTGCCTTGGTGCCAGCCTCCCTGCCAGCCTTGGTGCCAGCCTTGGTTCCTGCCAGCCTCCCTGCCAGCCAGCAACCCCGCAACCATGCAGAAGCACAGAAAGCCTCAGCCATCTACTGCGAGCCCTGGCAAGAGGGACAGGGCTACCATCCTGCCCCCTGGCCCTCACTCTGGTTCTGCTGGGGCTTCAGCAGCACGGGCTCACTCTTCTGGAGCTGGCGCTTCTGCTGCTTCTGCTTTTGGAGGAGCTGATGACAAGCACTCCAGCACCAGCCACCTCCACAGCACCTGCACCCTTCACCCCTGGGACTGAGCGACCAAGAGGAGTGCCAGAGACTCATTTTTGTCTTATAGCTTATTGTTAATAAAGTCTATTTATGATTCACACACTTGCTTCATTTCTTTTTTTTAATAAAGTCTTGCTGAAAACTGTTAGAAATGGTTTAAGCCTTTGCATGCTTGTGGGATGGGTAAGGATAGCTTTGGGATGGGTTAGGATACCTGTGGGATGGGTAATAGATGTGGGATAGATAAACCTCCAGTGCAAGCATAGTGGGACTGTATGGTCCACCATCCTAGGTGCCACACCTACGGCCCTTTATTATCAATAATAATGTAATAATTATCCACACATGTCAACATAAACACAACTCTTTATTAAACGCCCTGCTCATTGTAGGCCAACCAAACATACATGGCTCAATCTCATCTGTGTGATGAGACAGGCTGAAGGAAGCATCCATTAAGCATCTACCATCCTGTCTTGCCACTCCACTGCTCCAGCTGGGGAGTTGCACCAGTGTCTCAGGAGGTTGCGCTGCTTCTTCGCTTCATTTGAGGCTCTGTTGGGGCCTTGCACATCCTCAGTGTCGATCAGGTTTCACCCTTGCCTCCATTCCCCAGGCTCCATGACCCCATTGGCTTGTTGGAGGTCCACGAGCCTGTTCTGCAAGACTGGGTAGCGGGTGCACATGAGATTGTGCAAGATGCAGCAAGCTTCCATGATCCTCCTCACGGTCTCTGGGCAATGCTGCATGGTGGTGAGAAGTACCTGGAACCTGTTGGCCAGGATGCCAAAGGCGTTCTCCACCACCCGCCTTGCCCTGGACAGCCTGTAGTTGAAGATCCTCTCTTCACGGGTGAGGAGTCTGGAGGTGTAGGGCTTCATGAGGTAGGTTGTGAGGGAGAAGTCGTCATCCCCCACGATGAAGTAGGGCACATCTTGTGTGTCGTTGGGCAGGGGTTCTGGATCTGAAGCCCACCATGAGGTTGTGTTCTAGCCCCTCCTTGAGGTGACTGGCGTTGTATACCTGGGCATCCGAAGATGAGCCGTTGCCTGAAGCATCGATGTACATGAACTTGTAGTCAGCATCGACCATGGCAAAGAGGATGATGCTGAAGAAGCCCTTGTAGTTGAAATAAGTGGACCCTGACTTGGCTGGAGATTTGCAGGCCACAGGCTTGCCATCTATGGCTCCAACGGTGTGTGGTAAATTCCACTTCTGATACCACTGCTCTGCAACTTTCTTCCATCCTTCTTCAGTGGAGGGGTACTGGAGGAGCTCCTCCTTGTATTCTTCGATGATGGCCTGCACCACTTCTCTGACCACAATGCTGATGGTGTTGGATGGCACCCTCCAGCCGTTCTGCATGCTCCTGTAGGAGGTCCCTGAGGCCAGGTGGCGCAGAGTGAGTGCCACCTTGAGCCCAGGTTCCAGGCTGGGCCGGAAGCTGGTGTTTGCCTTGGTCAACCTGGGTGTCAGGCGCTGCACAACTTTGTCAAACATGGCTGGCGGCATCCTCATGAAGTTTTGGAACGCCCGAGTGTCTTCGCTCCTGAGCTCCACCATCAGCTTATTGTACAGTCCATCCTCCACTCTACTGGCAAACCATCTTCGGACCCAGACTCTTTTTGGGTGGGTCCTTTTCTTCTCGCAGTAGTGTTCACAGAGCCTGCAGATGGCTTCGCACTGTTGCAGAATGATGGTGGCTGCCGAAAGGACTTTGTTACAATCCACGGTGGACATGACTGGATGCTGTGGAAGAGGAAGAGCCAGATGAAGGCTGCAGAGGTCTGCACCGCTGGGCTGCTGTTCTGAAAGTGCGATGCAGGCGAGTTGCTCCCCCTTTATATAGGCAGTATAGGTTTTCTGCTAGGCATCCTCTAGGCATCCTCTAGGCATCCTGTAGACATCCTTAATATCCGAGATATCTGCGAACATTTTTTCCGTTTTAAACGCTTTGTTTCCATGCTGCATCCGCTAGGCATCTGTTCTGCATCCGTTCTGCATCCGTTCCGCTTCCTCCCTGCGTCCGAGCGGATGCGAGTTGCGCAGATGCGGAACGGATGCCGAGCGGATGCGTAGCAGATGCAGAACGGACGAACTGGATACATTTTCCGCGCAAAAGTTTTAGGCAGCCCAAAACTTTTGGAGCGGATGAAACGTCCATAAACAGATGCTGGACGGATAGAGAGGAAGCAAAACGGAGGCAGTTAGTACAGAATGGATACATCGCGTTAACCAACAGATGGCAAGCTTTTTTGTCCATTTTACATCCTCTTTACATCCGTTGGTTCAGTGTGACATGGGCTTTAGTACCCGCGAAAACTTAAAAAAACAAATATATCTATATATATGTATATATTTGTTTTTTTAGGCTTTCGCGGGTACTTACATGTGTGCTGTTTAGCTTCCTTCGGGTATTATCCTACGTCATTGTAGTTCTGTTAAAGTTGTAGCAACGTTTCAGCAGAATCTCATCTGCCATCCTCAGGCTTCTGTATAGAGTTAGTTCCTGGTTTCAAATTTGAGGCTGGTCCATTCTGATTAGCTGGGAGCCAGGATCTGTGATCATTGGACTTGGAGTTTGATTGATTGGTGTTTCTGGTTTCTTCTGTCTGTTTTGTGGCTTTGATTGGCTGGCAACACTCTGTTCTTGTGTTGGAGGCTTTCAGTGCAGCTTGGCTCCGTGTGAAGGGATGGCTGCTCTTCATTAGCAAGCTGCTATTCATTAGCAAGCTGGGTTTCACCTGGGTGCCTGGTGGGGGGGTGTTTGGGTTGGAGCTATCAGAGGGAGTCTGTTTTTGCCCAGGTGTTTGCCTGGCTTGTGGCATGGAAATCTTTCTATTTGAGAGTGCAGGCTTCCAAATGATTGACAGTCTGGTGGAATCATCTCTTCTATTCATGCTGTCAGGTCTTTTTTCAATCTCTATGGCTTCTCTGATGATTCTGTGGTTGGGGTTTTCTGTAGTGGCTAGGGTTTTAGTGCCATTGAAGTTGATGTTGTGACCTGTGGTTTTCATGTGTTGGACTAGTGAGGAGGTGTGTTCCAGCTTTTTTACTGCATTTTGTGTTCATCTAGGCGGGTAATTATTCTTCTATTGGTCTGTCCAATGTATGTGGCCGGGCATGATGTACAGGGAATTTCGTATATGCCTTGGTTTTCCAGGTCAATTTTGTCTTTGAGGTTCCTCAGGATAGCTGCTATTTTTTTGTCTGTTTTGAAGGCAGTCTTGATGTGATGCCTGTGTAGTATCTTACTGATTTTATCTGTAGTACCTCTTATGTAGGGCAGGACAGCTGTTCCATAGGTCTGTTGATCTTCTAGGTCTCTATTATGTCTTACTGTGTTTTTGTGGATCAAGCTAGTGATTTTGTTTTTGTGGAAGCCGTTGGCTGTCAGTACTTCAGTCAGGGTGCATAGTTCAGTCTTTACATGTGTCTTATCTGCCAGGCATTTGGTTCTGGTAATTAGTGTTTTCGCTACGGAATTTATCTGTGCTGGGTGGTGGTGGGATTGGGCGTTGAGGTAGCGGTTGGTGTGTGTTTTCTTTTGGTATATGGTGTGTCCCAGTGTGCCATCTGTTCTTTTGTAGATTAGTACATCTAGGAATGGTAGTTGTTTGTTTATTTCCGTTTCCATGGTGAACTTGATTTTGGGGTGTGTGTTGTTTAGGTGTGTTAGGAAATTGTTTAGGTTTTCTTTTCCATGGGGCCAAATCACAAATGTGTCATCGATGTATGTTAGCCATAGTTTGGGTTTGTGGGTGGCATTAGCCAGGGCTCTGGATTCGAATTCTTCCATGAACAGGTTTGCAATGACGGGTGACAGTAGTGATCCCATAGGGGCTCCCTCAATTTGCTTGTATCTTTGTCCTTTGTATATGAAATATGTGTTGGTTAGGCAGTGTTCT
Source organism: Laticauda colubrina (assembly GCA_015471245.1). Lineage (NCBI taxonomy): Eukaryota > Metazoa > Chordata > Lepidosauria > Squamata > Elapidae > Laticauda > Laticauda colubrina. Next base: position 19,142,169 of record BLBF01000036.1, on the reverse strand, counting down.
GTTAGTTCCATGAGGTCTTTAGCTGGTTGGTATTTATTTTTGATGATTTCAAGAGTTTCTTTTATTGGGACTTGAGTGAATAGTGAAACCACGTCGAAACTTACAAGCAGATCTTCTTGTTCCACGTGTAGATCTTTGATCATTTCTAAGAAGTGGTATGAGTTTTGTACATATGAAGCTGCGGTTTTAGCATGGGGCTGTAGTTGTTTTGCTAAGTATTTAGCTAGGTTTTGTAATGGTGCTCCTATGGAGCTGACTATGGGTCTGAGAGGTATGCCTTCTTTGTGTATTTTTGGGAGGCCGTATAATTTGGGGCATCTAGAAGATTAATCCGAACAGAGTGAATGACTTTGCTTCCTGCAAAGGTTTCTCTGCCTTTGCACTTCCTTTATACCTTATGGGAGGGGCAATCACCTTACTCCCAAGTTGCCCCTTTTGTCTTAGCTACTCTTGCTTACTGGCAGCTCTCTGCACACACACGCACTGGGAATAGGCTCCTCTTGTTCGTCTGTCTTACTGCTGCCAGATTCTTGAGGCTCTGAAGTCAGCACATAACTCCCAGATGATTCTGGCCACATCTCTTTCACTCTCATTACAATCTCCTTCCTTCCTTCCCTTCCCTTCCCTCTTCATTCTCCTTTCTTCTACCTTCCCCTCTTTCCTTATTTTTCCTTCCTTGCTCACTTCCCATCTTCCCATCTTTTTCTTTCCTCATTCCTTTTCTCTTTTCCTGTCCCTTCTTGCATGCTCATTTTCAGGGCAGCCCCCATCGGCCTGATCTAAGCAACCTGCAGGGCCGGACGCTGCCCGCAGGCCTTGAGTTTGACACCCCTGTTTTAGAAGAAGAAGAATGACATCATTTGGACCAAGAAATGGAAGGTGTGCCCTTAAGCAACACTTAAGTCTGTCAATGGGGAGGCAATGATCTCTTGTACAAGCACCCAGCCCTTTAATAACAAGTCCCCGTTTTCCTTGGTGCCCAACCCATTGGCCAGCGTGCAGTCTCTTGTCTCTTCCCAAATGAAAACAAAACGGTGAGCAACAAAGATGTTGTGACAGATTGGGATGCCCACAAGCGGAACAGGGAAAAGATCTTCTTGCAGACATTAAACTTCATAAATAGCCACCAATCCATGAGAACATTCTCAGGCCTTTGGCTGCGGGGCTGTTTCAAAACAAAGAATGTTTTGAAGAGCGTTTTGCGCTGGGATGTGCAAAGCAGCTGCCCTTCTGCATTCAGGAGCTCATCAAGAACACCAAAGAAATTATATCCTTCGGGTCTTGGGAAGTCCACAGTTCCATTTCTGCATATATATTGTAAATTACACAAGAGGAGCCGCAATGGTGAGGCGCCGCATTGCCGCTTACGTTTGCTCCGGCTATTGTTTATGCAGGTCTGAAAAAATGAAGGAACAGTGGGTATCATTTCAATTTCTGATGTCAACATCAAATTACTTATTTAATTTCATGCCTGGTGAAGCATTGTATAGCTACATGCAGAAGCATTTCACTTCATTTGTTATGCTGTGTTTCGGCTGCCATTGGCTTGCCTTCCAACTGACAGCTTTAATTACAACATGGATTTGATTGTGCTGCTGAGGAATTAACATAATGCAACAAAGCATTTATGCACCCAAATTCAGATACTCAACATGCCCAAACACAAAACAAGGACGTGGAAGTGGGGGTGGGGGGGCAGGACTAAAACAGATACACCAGAGTCCCTTGTCAAATTCTCCTGTGTACTCGATGAGCTGTCCATCATTCATTAGACTGAAACTATTCAAGTGATCAAGTCAAGGTTATTCAGAAGAAAGCTGATTTGGAAAAGGGGGAAAACTTGGTGCCTCTCCAAAATAAACAATTAGTATTATGGTTGCCATTTACCCATGTACACTGCTGCACTTCCCAAGCATGAGGTGCTCAGTTCAGTACCTCCCATTTCATATAAGATGGCTGAAGGATGTCTGTCTGTCTAGCTATCTAGTTATCTAATTATCAAGCTATCTTATCTAGCTAGCTAGGTATTCTGTAATATGTCTTTCTATCTGTTGATCTGTCTATCTCTATCTATCTTATTATCTATTTATCTGCCTGTCTGTCTGTATATCTATCTCATCTATTCTATCTCTAACTAGCTGGCTCGCTTGCTATCATCTATCTATCTAGAACAGGGGTGTCAGACTCAAGGCCCTAAGGCTGGATTTGGCTAACGGGATGCTTAGATCTGGCCCATGGGGCCACCCTGGAAACAATGAAGGAAACAATAGTGCCTCTGCCAGCAAAAAATGGATCTTGTTAGGGCCGCACATGGCTCTCCTGAACTCCATTTTAACTGGTAGAGGATTGTAGGAGGCCATCACATCCAAAATGGAGCTTGGGAGCCTGTTTTTGCTGGCAGAGTGCTTGGGCCGCTACAGGCATCCCAAATATGAATGACATCAAGCTGGACACCTCCCCCCCAAGGTCAAACACAACCCTGATGTGCCCCTCAGTGATATTGAGTTTGACACCCCTGATCTAGAAAATACTAATCTAATCTTTTCTGTCTGCTCTCTCACTCTTTCCAAGAGCTTGGAAGAAGAACTGCAACTAATCAAATTAATAACACTGACACAAATTGACCAATAGTCTTGACTGTGGTTGAAGACACTTTTATCTGTTTATTTCCTAATTTACTTGGGAGTTTGCTAATGCAGTGAAGTGAGTGAAACAAGTGCTTTTATTGGGTTGCCATGGCCTTAAACTTCAGTTAATGCTATTATCTCAACCACAGACACAGTCAGTGTCTCAGAGAGCCACATGGGGTCACAACTATCATCTTGACTTTTTGGACTCCCTCCCTCCCTCCCTCCTTCCCTCCCACCCTCCCTCCCTTCCTTCCAACAATGACTGACATATGTCACCTAGGAGAGTTTATAGCTGTAGAAGAACTTGAATCTGAGAACTGCCAGTTGTTACCCCAAATTAACTACTGTGTTATGGACCTGCTGGAATTGTCTTTTGATGACGAGGAGAGTGGAAAAGAAAACACAGGGGCATCTGGAGATAATTGTCCTCGAGGAGCTGTTTACAGCAGTGTTGGAACCAATCTTCAAATAGAACCCTTGTAGATATGTTTTATCTATTTGACTCTAGCTTTCAAAGAGTTCCTGAATATTTATCAGTTTCCTATCCTTCTCTTTTCTCCCATCTTTTTAAACAGAGAAGGATTTTTTCCCTGCTACTCAGGGTCTTGATATTATTTGATGTCACAATTATTTTTGGATGGTTGGGATAATAGTGAGATACAGGAGGCAGTACCCAAACATGCAGCTTTCTTCCATAAGAGTTTGCAGCAACTGTTAACCAAAATGGGTTTCTTAAATCTAATAGGAAGTTAATGTGCCCATTTTAGAACTTAATCCTTCTTTAAAATGCAAAAACTATGTAGTTAAGAATCACATGTCTATCACTGGCACAGATTTCCCAGGTTTTCCAAAGTCTGGCCTTTCAGCAAAATACAGGTAGTCCTCAATTTACAACCATTCATTTAGTGACTGTTTGAAATGAAAAAAAGTGAGTCATGATCATTTTTCACACTTACGACTGTTGTACACTCATTTTATCAAAATTCAGATGCTTGGTAACTGGTTCATATTTATGATGGTTGCACTATCCTGGGTGCTGCGGCCTGTCAGTTGCCGGCCCCTCCAGCAGCCAAATCAGATGAGGAGGCGGTATGTGATTCAGGGCCAGCATCAAGGCAATGTGAGAGCTCTCAGGGGGAAGAGGGAATGGAGCTGGCAGAGAGAGAGAGAGAGAGAGAGAGAGAGAGAGAGAGAGAGAGAGAGAGAGAGAGAGAGAGAGAGAGCGCTTCTGGGCTGTCCGTCAGCCCTCAGATGGAGAGTCAACAGCCTCCAGCTCTGGAGGCAGCTGATGAGGAAGAGAAGGAACAGCTGGGTCCAGTGCCTGACACGCAAATGCGCAGAAGGCAGAGGAGAAGAGGGCAGTGGAAATCTATAGGCTGATCCTTGGGACTTAAGAGCTACCACTACTAACAAAGCCCTACCCTGTGGGGATAAAAGGCAGGGAGCGGAGTTGAATAGATGTGGCAGACAAGTATTAATCTCCCTGCTGGACAGACTTGTGAGACTGCTGTGTGTGTGAGAGAGAGACTTTTTGCCAGGGCTGCTGGTGCTCCTAACAAGGGGAACATTTGTTTCACTACAGAGAGTTTGGGATCTGGGTCAGAACATGGGGTCAGGTAATCATCTTTTGTCACCTTCTGATGAGCAAAGTCAATGGGGAAGCCAGATTCACTTAACAATCATGTTACTAACAACAACTGTAGTTTGGGAGGTTGTAAAATGGGTCTCACTCAGCAATGGAAATTTTGGGCTCAATTGTAGTCGTAAGTCGAGGACTATCTGTACTGTTTCAGGGGGAAAAAAATCTTCATATTAAACAATCCAAATCAATCATCTAAATGGTTTCTTGGTGAATATCCCAGATTGTGTTTATTGTTTGTTTTTCACACTGTTGGACTTTTCTTCTAAACATGCTTTCTTTGATGCCCATTGTATCAACAAACCCTTTTCTCTCTCCCCTACTGATAAAGACATTATCTTTTTGCAGCCAACCAATGACAAAGGCAAGCTCAATTGTGATAAAAAAATGATTAATCAACCATCTTAGCCCAATGCCTGTCATTTACAATTTAGGGCTTGTGATGTGGCAGCCTCTGACTGTCTTGCTCCAAATTCAGAAGCAAAGAAGATTTTATTTATTTATTTGATTTGATTTGTCAATCACTTATAAGATGATAGGTATAAGAATAAACATGAGCAAGAATACAGGAAATAGGTATGGATAAATGGGGCCAATAGGACAGGGACAGTAGGTACAATTGTGCACTATGCATGCCCCTTACAGACCTCTTAGGAACGGGGTGAGGTCAATAGTGGATAATTTGAGGTTAAAGGAGTGGGGGTTAGAGATGTAACAACAGAGTCAGGTAATGCATTCCAGGCATTGATCACTCTGTTGCTGAAGTCGTACTTTCTGCAATCAAGTTTGGAGCAGTTTACATTGAGTTTGTATCTGTTGTGTGCTCTTGTATAGTTGCGGTTGAAACTGAAGTAGATTATATTGTTCCAGGGAATCCCAAAGTTGTAGATTATGCAGGGAAGCTTAAAATAAAATAAGGAACAAGGTTGTGGTCAATGGTGCAATTCAATCGGTGTAACAACTGGTTCGGTTGAGCGCATGCTTTGCGCCCCAAATACACCCTCCGCACGCATGCACAGCATTTTAAAAAGCCCATTTTCAGCTCTAATACTTATCTTCTATTGCAGCCCCAGTGAGTAAAACAGCTGAGGCGCAGCAAATCGCTTTGCTGCGCAAATCAGCTGTGCTCTAAAAAAAGGAAACAAAGCACAGGAAAGAGCAGGGGCGGGTGGGTGGGGCCAAATGCTCACGGGAACTACCAGTTCGCTCAAACCAGTTTGAACCAGTAGAATCCCACTCCTGATTGTGGTAAACCATCTCTGTATTGCTGCAAAGCAAACTAGAAATGTGTGCTTGTGAAGTCATCCTGAGTTGAGTTCAACTTCAAAGACTCTTTATTCCTTTTTTCCCCACTAAGGATGATGTCCCTGAACAAAATAGATTGTTGGGGGAGCAGAGCTCTTGCAGATTAAAGTTCTGCCACATATGAATTATACAGTTGTGTGATATTTCGCTTACACGTAATAAATCAGTGGCAAGGGAAGTGGTGAATTGTGGTCTTTCCTCCAAAGCTGTCGCAGTTACAAACGCAGCCTGAAGCCACCTGGTGCTGCCTGTGTTCTTTCCTTTGATTTAAGAAGGTTGAAATCCCACCATTCTCTTACTTGGTCTCATAACTGAAATCGGCACATGGAGGATTGCAGGGGTCAGATAGAAATTATCTAAACATTCTTTAGAAAAAATGCCCCCAAAGTGGTTTTTTTTCCAAGAGGCAACTGGACTTTCTGATTTTTCTTTGAAGACATTTCACTTCTCATCCAAGAAGCTTCTTCAGCTCTGACTGGATGGTGGAGAATGGAAGGATTTATACTCCCTGCAGACAGTTGGACATTTGCATTCTTTTAGAGGGTCATTAAGGTCACCTGGAGATTTATCTGTGTCATCAGGGTCACCTGAGTAGTGCAAATGAGTGTGGAGCTTTCTTGGAACTGTTGAAAGGACTGTGTTGTAGATTGGAGATAGATGGTGTCGTACCCCTTTCCCTCTGTTGAGAGAAGGCGGTAAGCCTTGTGGTGACCACAAATTACACATTGCTCTGCAATTGAGCCTTTTCCCTGCTTTCAATCTGATTGCTGCTGGTTTTTCTCCTTTTCGGAGGTAACCCAACATAGAATGAGTCTTGATGGCATGGTTGCCTGGTCAGCAATTGGTACATACTTCTCTGGCCACAGTCTCTACCAGCAGGAACCATAGATCCAGAAGGATTGCTGAGTCACAGAATAGTTTCTTTCAGTGGAACCCGACTTTGCCAAAAGCAACTAGCAGGGCAATGATTCTAGACCAGTGATGGCTAACCTTTTCTGCACTTAGTGCCCAAAGTGTGTGCGCACCCCCAAAAATGCAATTCAAACACATTCTCTGTGCATGAGTGCACATCCCCCGCATGTGCACCCCACCCCCACACATGCCCTGCCCCCCATGCATGCCCCCCACCCCCTGCACATGCATGGCAGAGACCTGGAAACCAGATGGCCGGCAAGAGGTGCATGCACGCATGTACAGCAGAAAGAAGGCCTTCTCCATGGACACTCCCATATCGTGAAATTCTTTGTCCCGGAGAGACTCCCCTCTCTTCTGACATTCAAAAAGAGGTTAAAATCTTTCTTTTTAAGCACATGTTTTATACCTAAGCTACACTCAGGTCCAAGAAGCAAGAATGACACATGGAGTTATTTAAGAGTACTTTCTTTTATTGAATTGAGTTGAGTTGAACTGAACTGAACTGAATTAAATACTGTGTTGGTGGTGCAGCGGTTAGGATGCAGAATTGCAGGCTACTTTTGACTGCCAATTGTCAGCAGTTCGAATCACACTGACTCAAGGTTGACTCAGTCTTCTGTCCTTCCAAGGTCAATAAAATGAGGACCCAGATTGTTGGGGGCAAGAGGCTGTATACCACTTAGGGAGGGCTGTAAAACATTGGAAATATAGGTCTATTGCTATTATTTGGTCAAGTGTGATTAGACACACAAGGAATTTTTCTCCAGTGTAGAAGCTCTCAGTATACAGGCAAAACAACAGAATAATGATAATACTATTGTTATTGGTTTTAGAAATCTTATCTATCTCATTGGTATTATTCTTCACCTATAGATAGAATCTTCCCAGACTAAAGCAACTAGCTCAGGGGTGTCAAACTGGCAGCCTGCAGGCTGGATCCATCATGCTCAGGCCACGACGCCCACCCCAGCTCCACTAATGGAAAAAACCATCACAAAACATCACATGACAGCAATGTGACCTGGTGAGTTTGACACCCATGAACTAGTTTCATAACCCTAGATAGGGAGTTGCTAGGGAGTGGCCATCTTAACTCTCTCCCTACCTACAAATTTTCCAAACTCCACCAACACACACACACCACCAACACCACACCAATTCCAACATTCCCTCCCTCCAGGGACTCTAAACTACATTCCACTACAGCTACATTTGGGGAACTATTCTATTCTAATTTCATGATGAAGGATTTCATTACTAGTACCTGAAGCTATCAGATGTCTTTTTGCATTGTTTTTAGACTGTACACTATCCAGGATCTTATAAAAAGAGACAGTATAAAAAGCTTTTAAATACATGAATGCATGTGCACATCCAATATCTTGTCATTCCAAACCCAATCTGATGCAGGCTTGTTAAAAATTCAACTGAAAGTTTTAATTTAAAAGGATAGCTTGGGGCTATCCCCTATATTTTCCCACCCAGAGACAGATGCTGTCTAAATTCCCTCTTCAGCTAATTTTACCTAGTCAAGAGAAGGAAAAGGTGGAGCAGGGGAAGGGAAGAAAGGAGGTGGAGGGGGGGAAGGGGAGGGGAAGGAAAAGAAGAAAAGGCTTTTGGTGTTGGCACCCCATCCGTACAATGCCTCTTCCAGAGAAAGACACCTTGCATTGATTACCTGATCTCTCCAAGCATTTGTAAAACCACTTAGTTGACTCGGGGCTTTATTGCTGTTTCCATGGGATGCATCTATAGGAACATTTTCTCAAAAGCAGCATGATGAAAGCAGCAAACTCTGTCCTTCTTTATACAAGTGCTATGACTCACATGCAGGTATCAAAAGAGCCGAACATGCCATTGCAATGTTGCTTTTGATATTTTAATAGTTCTGAAGATGCTGTTGCTTTCCAGTAATTTCTTGTGCTGCATAGCTGCTTTCATCAACTAGGACTTTCTCCAACTCCTGTTTTAAATATTTGCATACATGCACATACTGCCTCCCGAATCCCAGCTGATTGGCTGGGTCAGTATATGCACACATATGGGAAGAAAAACATGCGTGCGCCCACACACACACACACACACACACACACACACACATCTAATTTAAGTGATGGCATATCTGTTCATGAGTGGTCTGAAACTACAAAGGGTAAACAAGTGATATCTTGGTGAGTTCTTTAATAAGACATGTCTTCAAAGAAGTGTGAAGACAGCTTCCATCTTTCCACCAAAAATAAAGATCCAGACATAATTCAGTACTGAATTCATAACTGATTATATTTTCAGCCCAAGTTTGCCACACACTTTATCAGTAATAATTTAGTTTAACCCAGCTTGAACCGTAAACAAATCAAGCACATCCTGAATCATTGTTTGCTTGTTTATGATGCTTACATGTCAACCATTTCCAGTTTTAGGTGATTAACAATGTAAACAAATATAATAACCCTCAACCCAAATTAATAACCAATGCAAATTCTGAAGCAGCAGTGGCATCTCAGTATTTTTTTTCTCTCTCTCTTTCTTTCTCTCTCTCTCCCCCTCCTCTCTCCCTCCCTCCCTATATCTATCTATCTATCTATCTATCTATCTATCTATCTATCTATCTAT
>BLBF01000036.1:19096740-19124748 GCA_015471245.1 Laticauda colubrina | reverse complement strand
AAAGGAAAGGAAAGGAAAGGAAAGGAAAGGAAAGGAAAGGAAAGGAATCCTGAAATAATATTTTCTTTGGAGCCTGAGAGATGTTTTTGAGGAGAATTAAAATATTGTTTATAGGGAAATAAAAATTGATTAAACAAATTTGCACTTCCATTTCAGCTTCTCAGGATTTACCAGCATCCTTGGTTTTGTTTTTCCCTACATCGCTCTCTTACTTTGTTTGCCAGGCTTATTCCTCTGTCTTCCTGTGTTGTCTTTTAAATTCAGGTCCAACCCTTTCCCAAGACTATGAGTAAAACTGACACGAGGCATCAAGTCAGACTGTTGGGCAGACTTCCAGGAAAACCTTCTCCAGTCATGCCAACTCAAGTTCATTTCATCAGAGGGGCCGGCAACTGAACTTGGGTGAGAGGATTTTGCTGGCCATAATTAAAACTAAACATCTTTCTGGGAATAAATGAAAGTTGCAACTCTCATTGAATATTTTTTTTTACTATAACAACTAGGGAAGTTATTAAACAAGACACAGCCCTAAATATAGTAGAAGCAATGTTCAATCTTGGTGTCTCTTTCTTCCTTTGGTGTGGGGCCTAACACAGGGGTGTCACTCAAGGCCCAGGGGCCAGATCTGGACCATAGGGCCAACCTGGAAACAGTGAAGGATTGACCCATGGTACCTCTGAAAGCAAAAATGGAGCTTGCAAAGGCCCATGCGCAGCTTTCCCAAGCTCCGTTTTCACTGGCAGAGGGCTGCAGGGGGCTGTTGCAGCTGAAAACAGAGCTCGGGAGCCTGTTTTTGCTGGCTCGGACCACCACAGGTGCTCCCCAACACAAGTGACATCATGTTGGCCATGCCCCCCCAGCCACACACACCTGCCCTCCTAACCTGATGTGGCCCTCAATGAAATCGAGTTTGACACCCATGGCCTAACAGGATGATAGCTTCAAACTTTGAGTCTGGAGGAGCAATCTGCACAATGCACTATACTGCACGAAGGGAAGTCTTCCAAAAACACCTGTCTAGTTAATAAGATTGTAAAGCAGACTCATACCAAGTCCCTTTCTCAGGAACTGTTATAGCAAAAGCCCTTAGACTTACAGTACTTATATATGGCTACACAGTGTTTATAGCTGTTTACAGCCTTCTTTAAGTGGTATAGAATCAGCCTATTGCCCCCAACAATCTGGGTCCTCATTTTACTGACCTAGAAAGGATGGAAAGCTGAGTCAACCTTGAGCCGGTGAGAATCGAACTGCTGGCAGTCAGCAAAATTAGCTTGCAATATCACTGTCTAACCACTGCATCACCATAAGTGTATATTGCTACTGCCAATGGACGCCATCAAAGCTGACAATTGCCAGAGTATAGAACAACTCAAAGAAGCTATTCTCTTCCAAGCCATAGAATAACTGACCTCACCCTCTGCTATCAGACACATTTTCTATTTCTCTTAATATTCCCAATAATGGGACCACAACACAGTCTCTCCTGTACCCACCCTCCTTCCTAGATAAGCTACAAAGAAAAATGATATCCATGCAAGAGGTAGGCTATTGATGTTATAATAAGCACCAAATTTAAAATTGTAGTTCAGAACTAATTTTTCCTTTAAAAAATAATTAAGACAATCTGTACTACAGCAGGAGGAAAACATAAATAATTTGTTTTAGCTTGGTTAGCAAGATATTTATCCCATTATAAAGACTTGTTAAGTGTCTCAGTAAATGTTACTAGTGAGCTGGAGATCTCGGGAGTTTGGAGAAAAGAAGATTTAAATTTCTGCAAAGCAGGCACATGATTATTATTAGCAAAAAGACTGCCAACTGCTCCAGCTGACATTGTCCTTTGTGAGTATGGATTACAAGTTTTCACGCCATATTCATCCCAAAGCTATCAGTTATTGTGATTTTAATGCTACTCTTACAACTTTGTTTTTCCAAACCTTAACCATTGAGATCATGGCCTAGCCAACATTTACCCAGACCCGGTACTTTTAATTTTCAATTTTGTCTGGAAAGAATTACTGTTTTTCCCCAACTTATCGCTGATACCTCTCCTGACAGATGTTTTTAAAAAGACCTTGGGCTCCATGGTTATTTCCATAATTTCATTCTTACAAATGCCAGTTGGCTGCATTCTTATTGGCCCAGGACAGGACTCAATCCTCTTAATCAATTGTTAGAATTAAGAGGATATATACTAAGGGAAGTTGCTTTGTTCTCTAGGAAACATACAAGTTTTGTTCCTGTACACACATTAACAATTTGTGAGGGACATTCCATGAAAAAGAGGGGAAGGTTCCCGCTGGGTCACAAAAATTAATCTATCCAACATACAGTGATACCTAGGTACTCAGCTGCTTTGAAACTCATCAAAGTTGGAATTCAACACATTTTGATGTGAAAATGTTGTTCTGGTATTCATTATTTGTTAATATTCAACACACAAGCTCAAATTTGTCAGTATCAGCTGTCTTGTGACTCACTATATTATTCCTTATGGGAAAAATTGCTTGGTACTCATTGTTTTTGGTTCTCATTGCACCTCTTGGAACCAATTAACAATGAGTACTAAGGTACCACTGTGTTTCATCCTTTTCAAATCAATATTGTCTCACCAAGAAGATACAGTACAAGGCTGCATCTCACCAGTGTTGATCATTTATAACTGATTTTCTAGGGCAGGTTACATTATATCCGACATTTAGCTCTCATGACTGATAAACATTCATAGATTGCTTCCTCCCAAATGAATAGACACATGGTCCTCAACTTATGGCCACAATTGGGAGCAGAAAATTTGATGTTAAGTGGTGAAATTAAGCAAGACATCATATTACAACAACTTATATGACCTTCCCTGGTAGCTTCCCTATTGAGTTTGCTTGTCAGAAGCTGCCTGGGAAGGTCACAAATGACAATCACATGACTGCAGGATGTTGCAATCGTTGTAAGTGTGAGTTGGCTGCTATACACCCAAATTGTGATCACATGATCCCAGGGCCACTGTGCCAGGTAAGTTTGAAGACCTGTCATAAGTCACTTTTTTCAGCACTATTGGAATTTACTAAATGAATGGTTACTAAACATTCATTACTAAATGAATGGTTGTAAGTTGAGGACCATCTGTATCTCATTTACTTTTGGAGTCTCCCATCTAGGCGACTAGGGACACTTCTTCCTCAGTGTTTCAGTTTATCATGTCCATCAATCAATATCCCATAATGTTCCCTTTAAACCACGGGTGTCAACTGGTGGTTTGTGGGCCGATGCATCACATGCAGGCCACGAGTACCCTAGCTCCACTAAGGGAAATAGTTACCGGTTTGCAAAGATACCCTTGGAAATAACTCTGAGGTTGGGTCTTTAGCATCTGGAGTGCCAGTCTTTGACTCATAGTTTTTTTTTTTCCCAGACTGGGTTAAATGTCCATCTAAGAAGTATCAAATGCAGTAAAAGTCACACTTACGTCACTGAGTCTCTCTCTCGAACTGCTCCGATGAAAGCCTTTCGATTCCCCGCTTGCACTTTCACTGTCACTGTCTCGGCAGCTGTTTTGCCCTGGATTAAGCTGCAGAACAAAAGTAGGAAATGAGAGTTTACAGTCTGTCTAAGAAAGATATTTGAAAGCATCCATTCTAGCCTGGAGATTAAAGCACATTGGTCGCTCTATCAAACCAATTCTTGTTTTGGACAAAGTAATTTTGTTGCTTAAGGCAAGAGGCAAAATAGCATCCACTCACAGATGTTAATTGAAACTTTTCCCCCCCCAACTTTAATAATGATAAAGTATTATCCAGCAATTTGAGCATAGTTTGGGGGTGAAAGGAAGTTTATGTGGCAGACTCAGATCTATCCACTCTGCCTGAGATACCTGTGATTCCAAAGCACTATTCAGGATCACCTGAGTGCACAGATAAACCTCCAAGTGGTCTCTCAGAGGGAGTGCTAATGACCAGATGACTGCAAGGAATATAAATAGCAACAGCACTTAGACTTATATACCACTTCACAGGGCTTGTCAGCCCTCTCTAAACGGTTTATCCCCAACAATCTGGGTCCTCATTTTACTGACCTCAGAAGGATGGAAGACTGAGTCAACCTGGAGCCTAGTGAGTTTTGAACTGCCAAATTGCAGGCAGCTGGCAGGCAGCAGAAGTAGCCTGCAGTACTGCACTCTAACCACTGCACCGCTGTGGCTCATGGTCCTTCCATTCCCCACTGAAGAAGCTTTTGGATGAGAAACAAAACATCTTCAAGGAAAAACAAAGGAAGTCCAGTTGCCTTTTGAAAAAGCACCTTTGGTACAACCATGGTCTGGATGACTGAGAATTTCTACAGACTTGTGTTCCTCTTGCTTCCTGATAGACCAGCTCTGGACTTGGGCAAATGTGACTGAGCACATGGAACTAAATTCTGATAGTCCACTTTCATCGCTGATACCACTAGACAAAATCTCTAGGGCTCGCTGCCTTAGAACAGTGAGGAAAATCCTCAGGGATGACTCACACCCTGGTCAGCACTTCTTTACCCTCCTATCATTTGGGAAGGAGATATGGAAGCATAGCTAGTCACACAAAAAGGCTTTCATCCATGGGCTGTCAGACACCTGAATGCAAAATAACATCACAACTATGTAATACGATAGATTTGCGGAGCCAGCACAACCAGAGGTGGTATTCAGCAGCTTCTTGCCAAGTTCTGGAGAACCGATAGCAGAAACTTTGAGTAGTTCGGAATATCACCTCTGACTGGCCCCATCCCCATCTGTTCTTTGCCTCCCAAGTCTGAGCTGATTGGCCGGGTCTTCTTTTGTTGCCCTGCACAGGAGAACAGAGCTGGAAAGCAGGTTAGTGGGGTGGGGAGAGAATGATGATTTTGTAATAATCTTCCCCTGGAGTGGGGTGGGAATGAAGATTTTACAGTATCCATCCCCTGCCATGCCCACCAAGCCATGGTAACCAATCCACACCATGCGCACAGAACCAGTATTAAAAATATTTGAATCCCACCACAGGGAGCAACATGCAATATGTTCACATTGCTGCAGTAGGATTGTGTGTTTGTTAGTATGATTCACTGGGTTTGGGATTTTCTGTCTTTCACTGTGAGTTGCACTGTGTGTGGGGGGGGGGAGGGAGTACACTAAGGGAGGCTCAGTTGTATACAGGTTGTGCACTGACAATAAAGGTTTGAATTGAATTGAATTTATCCATATTAAACTCTGAAGAAATGCTGCTTTGTTCTTGTCATATAATTCCCCAACATGTTACTACATCTAAGGACCAAATGGTGGCTGGTGACAACAAACAAAAGGAAGCATAAACATCTTCACTTCTGATAATGTTCCTGAAGTCTTAATCACCACTTTCTCATCATACATTTTGTACCCCATAGAAACTTTGGGTAACGTTAATCAACTGCTTGACTGTAATTTGGAAACACTGCAATTTAGTGATCAAGTATGTGCTCTGCACACAGAAACATTCATATTTAATTGTTGGGATTTCGAGAAAATGCTGTAAAAACTCTTGCCAGGAAATCTGATAATCCACCACCAGATATTACAGACAACCCCACACTAGTTAGCCCAATCAGAACTACATTCTTTCATAAAGGATTTTGTGATTCAAATTGTGGGATGTAATCAGAGGCTAAGTGGCAGTGAATTCAGTGCAATATCCAAGGAGGCAGGTATTGAGTTGCATTTTTCATCATGGAGAAAAGCTACCTAGGCAGTCACTAAAGAGTCGACAATGACTTGATGGTATGTAATCATCACACTAGGGAACATAACATAACAGGGAGTATTTCATTTTGGGTATCCGTTCACAACTTCGATCATGCTTTGAAATTATGACTCAAAGTTGTAACCTACAAAAGCACCTCCATCCCCAAATACAAATACTTGCCCTATAGCAGAGATGTCAAACTCAAGGCCCAGGGACTGCATCTGGCCCATGGGGTGCTTAGATCTGGCCTGCAAGGCTACCCTGGAAACATTAGAGGACTGGCCCGCAGTTTCTCTTGCAAGAAAAAATGGAGGGCTTTCAGAGGTCCATTTTTGCTGGCAGAGGATTGCAGTAAGTTGTCACAGCTGAAAATGGAGCTCAGGACCCTGTTTTCACTGGCAGAGCACTCAGGCCACCACAGGTTCCCCTGACAACAAGTGATATCAGGCTGGTCACACCCACCTGGCCACATGTGGCACACCCATCCTGGCTATGCCCACCCCGGTCCTTCAAGGTCAAACACAACCTTGATGTAGCCCTCAATGAAATTGAGTTTGACAACCCTGCCCTATAAATATAAATTGTTCAGATTTCGTAAACAGATCCTCCATCAACCAGCCTATTTTGATTCTATGACCCTACATTAGAATGATCTTGTACAGAAGCAAGCTTCTTCATAATACACCAACAAACAATCTGACATTTTGCCATTTAGCTAATTGGAAACAAATAAATAGACAGATGGATGCTTCACCACTAAGTTATAGACAGTAAATATCATTTCAATCTACTAGTCCCTGACCACAATGGAAATTAAACATACAAACCACCCATTCATATGCAATTATTTCCTCACAAGTACTGTAATCTGGCTTTTTAAGCTTTTCAAATATACTCAAAGACCCTGCTTTCTTTCTAGCATGACTGGCTAAAATAGCTTTGCACACAATTTAAGCATATGCATGGTATAATCAAGTGAAAACTTCCAGAGAAATACGACAAACTGAAGACGTCTCTGTAAAAGCAAAACTGATGTCCATGACGAAGACCAAGAAACCAGTCACTGGTTACTTGGAATCTCTCTGGATAAAGAGAGGGCAGGAGATTGCCCACATATTCTCTGAATAGCTGCACTTTGCAAGGAGACCAAAAGACAGTAATTTTCCATGGGTTTGACTGCTGGGAGACAACAGCAATCTTGTGAACAACCATGACAAAACCTTTTAAAGCAGTGCCCCCCAACCTTTAGGGCTATGGGGAGGAGGGCATGGTTCTGCATGCTACCTAAATCCTGCGCATACACAGATGAGGCTTCACTCATTTGCACTTGGTTCCTATTGGGCAGTTCATGGCTTGGGATTTGCGGACCCCTTTTTTAAGGGACCACGGGTTTGTAACTTTCTAATAACTTTTGAAAAATGTCTATTAACTGTCTTAAAGCTATTAGAGACCTTCCAAATAGTACTTTGGGATAATGGCTGAATTTATGTTGAACTCTAAACAAAAGAACAATTAATTGTAAGCTTAAGAAAGAAATTGAAACACAGAGCAAAAAGCTAAACCAATTTCGACCTAACAAAGTTATAAACAGATTAAAGATCCAGATAAATTTGGTCTATTGACTTTTACTACAAGATTTTAGAATTAATTATAAAAATAAATAAATAAAAGGCTTCTCAGGGAAAACAGATTTGTTTTGGTTGTTGCAAGTTGCTAAGTCATTTTATGCTTTTAAAGACTGGATACTAGATGGGATGAAAATTTCTAAGAATGAGGAAAAGTTACCAACCTGCTTTTATTTATTGAGAGCTAAAATGATGCACAGTGATGAATACCATGATGGATTTGCCCACTCATCAAACTTAGAGATACCCAAAAGCAAGCAAAATACTGGTCTATCTGTTAGTTTATAATCTAATAACTCCATTACTAGAGGTGGATGCAGAATCCTGGCCATTCTTAGAAATAAAATTTATGCTTGAAGATGTTTTGCAGAATACTAGCCTATCATTTTATTTAATTAGAAGAATGATTAAAATGAATTAGTTAGGTGAAGAACCTAATGAGCTTGCTACTCTGGAAACCCCATTTCTAGAAAAAAAATGCTCTTTTTGAGCAGCTTTAGTTTTCTGTTGAGAGACTTCTTTTGTGTTGAGTTTTTTTACCGCAACAAGAGCAGAAAAGCCAGTTAGTAAGAAACTGTCCATGGTCCTGAATTCCATGACTTCTACTTAAGAGATTAGGATAGTTAATAAAGGCCCTGTCACACTGCCCAACGGATGCAAACGTTTGTAAAAAGGACACAGCGGACGAGAAAAATGTTCCATCCATAACAAAAATTGTTATCCGCTCTAAAAAGGGGCAAAAATTTGCATAAACAAAGCGGATAACATGGAAAGGAATGGACGGGGGGAGGACGCAGAGCGGATGGAAAGCGGATGCGGAACGGAAGCATCCTTTTGCATCCTCTAGGCATCCTCTAGACATCCTTAATATCCAAGATAGGTCCCCTCTGTGAATGTTTTTTCTGTTTTAAATGCTTTCTTTGCGTGCTGCATCCGCTTTCATCCTTTCTCCGTCCGTGCTACTAATGCTGCGCGTCCGTTCTGCTTCCTCCCTGCGTCCGTTTACCGCTGGAGTGGATTCGAGTTGCGTGGATGCACAGCGGATGCCTAGCGAATATAGCGGATGCATAACGGATGACAACGGATGCAGAACGGATGTCCCCCGTATGCCTAGCGGATGCAGAACGGACACATTTGATACATTTTCCACTCAAAAGTTTTGAGCAGCTCAAAACCTTCCGAGCGGATGAAATGTCAATAGACGGATGCTGGACGGATAGAGAGGAAGCAAAACGGAGGCAGTGAGTACAGAACGGAAGCATCGCGTTAACCAATGGATGGTAAGTGTTTTTCTCCGTTTTACATCCTCTTTCCATCCGTTGCTGCAGTGTGACAGGGGCTTAAGAGGCAGAAAATGTCCTTGGACTGCAACAATTAAAAGTCATGTCCTTGAGCTCTTGACCAACATCTAACGAATGTTTCTCATGGAACTTACAATAGTTTTCAATTCTGAATACATAAAAAGATTGTATAAATCAGAGTGCTACCACAAATAAGACATACTTCTTATATATCATCAGTGATCAATCATATATGACATACATCTACAATCATTAAAAAGCCTCTGAGAGTAAATTCAGAAAATTCTTGTTATGATTCTTATTTCATTCAGATATATTTAATACAGTCATTTGCTGGATAGATGAGGAGCATGGTGGTTTGAATGCAGTATTGCAGTCTAATTCTGCTGACTGTCAAGGGTTTGATCCTTACTGGCTCAAGGCTGACGAAGCCTTCCATCCTTCTGAGGTCAGTAAAATGAGGACCCAGATTGTTAGGGGGTGATAAGTTGACTCTATAAACTGCTGAGAGAGGGCTATAAAGTGATATGAAGCTGTATATAAGTCTAAGTGCTATTGCTATGATTCAAACAGAGGAGGTATACAACAGGAATTTAGCCTGAAATCCTATTAAGATAGCCACTTCTGAATTGAGAAAAATCCCCAGGATGCAGTGACTATAATATACCATAATATTGTAATACGTTTGTTTTCTCTGAGAAACGTCCCAAGACAGAGTTATGAAATAGATGTCCAACCCACAGTCCATGGGCTGCATGTGGCCCTGGACAGTTAGTAATGCAGCCCCATAAAATGTAAATGTTTAACATTATTATGCAATTTTAGTTATATTTATTCAAATTAACTATATTATATATTGTATATGCAGCTCAAGAAAATTTCTCCTCATTAATGTGGCCCAGATAAATGAAAAGGTTGACGCTCATGCTCTAAAAAGTAGTAGTGGGAACAGGGCAAAATGTAAATTTCATTTCATTTCCATTTTGTTCAAAATCTAGTTAAAATCCACTGCAGTGTTTTTCAAACATGGTTCCTTTAAGGTATGTGGACTTCAACACCCAGTATTCCCCAACCAGCCTGAAGGCCACACATTTAAAAGGTGACACATTTGAAGAACAGTGACCTAGTTCAATACAGCTGATATGATTAAATAGACTTTTTCCCTTTTCTCCCCCATTAAAAATGAGAGGCTTTTAAACCGTGAATAGAAGCATCATAAAACACATTTCTTCAGCTTAATCTCTAGGCTTTAGTGATCAGTGTTAAAAGTGCAATTGTTCTTGATTGCTGTTTAATTGCTCCTTGTTGGCATTCCTCATCTTCGGGCCTGATTGATTTAGCATTGTTTTTGTCATTAAGATGCTACATCCCTATTAGGTCCTTGTAAGTCAACCACAGGCTAACTTCTGGAACTTGAATAATTTATATAGGCAGACAGCTAAATGGTTTACGATAGAGTTTTTCAACTTAATTGTTCAGCCCTCAAAGCCTCATTTATTTCTTGGTCTTCTTTTAAGATAAACGTTTATTTGAGGTTGGAAGGCAGGGATTTTTTTCTGGGATACCTGCATATCTTCATTTTCTGGTAATTTTTACCTTTCAGGTAATCTGTTGATTATATTATCTGGGCATTCTGGGAGTTAAAGTTTTTAACATCTGGATATCAACATCCAGCTTGAGAATACAAATAAAAATCCAGGATCATTCAGTTTTTGAAATTCCTTACTATTTATTGAATATACATCAGAGTAAAGTTGAAGCAAAACTAACTCTGAGGTTCCCAAACCCCAGTCCATAGAATAAAACAACACTTTTCCAAGCCAAATCCCCAACCTTTCACATAGTTCTCATAGTTCTCATAGTTATGGGAACTGTCTGCTTCAACTCCACACCTGTTGTGATGTCTTTGAACAGATTCCAGGCTTCCATGGCCTTCAGCAGAATCACAGAATTTTTGTTTCTCAATTTAACCCATTTGAAAGCAATACCTCCCTCCTCTTACTCTAATGACAAGTTGAAATGAGGTGGCATGTAGCTGCCAAGGTTTCATCTTTGACACTGGAAGGAGAAGGGAAGGGAAAGCTTAGAGAGATTAAAAATCAGTCAAGCCTTAAGGATCATTCAGAAGCAGCATCTGAACCAGAATGTGATAACATGAATTACTTATGTCTCCACCACGTTTCATTTACTGGGGGCAAGGCTGCTTGAAGGATCACCTCTCGCCTACAACATCGATCCAGCTCTCTAGGACAGGAAGGCAGGATATGTTGCAGCTCCATACAATATATTAAGAATGTACATTTATGGGACCAGAAAAAAGGACCTTCCCAGTGGTGGCCCCTTCTCTATGGAACAATATTCCCCATGATTGGCCACCATCCTGTTCTTTTTCTCGAAAGGTCCAGAAGACATGTTTTTTTGGTCAATGGGTCTAAGAACCCTGAATGGAGATGGAATCAATCAAGTGGTTTATTTGATTGCTTGTTGCTGCCATGGGGCAGAGGATTGTAGGGCGAAGTTGCAGCTGAAAACAGAGCTCAGGAACCTGTTTTCTGTGGCAGAGTGCTCAGTCCACCACAGGTGCTCTCGATATGAGTGATGTTGAGCTGGCCACACCCACCCTGGACACACAAACTCTGCTCCCTGAGGTCAAACACAACCCTGATACAGCCCTCAATGAAATTGAGTTTGACATCCCTTGTCTAGAGCCTTACATCATACACAGAATCTCAAGCCTTAGCAGCTTAGCAGTTAATCGACTGTCATTGCAGTGGCTTCAAAACTTGTCCATGACTCTAAGCACAAGAAACTCTGATCTTTTTCTCCTTCTCTTTTCGAAGTGCATTCCCTGTGCTCCAAGAGAAATGCTAAGAAGAGACAGAATTGAGAGACAAACGCTGCTCGTTCCATTGCTTTAATGGACCATCAAATCCTTTACCTGCAATTCAGCAGCACTGAAACCGCAAAGAGGGAGTGATTGATAGAGCAGTGCGCTTGGCAAGGTGTAATTTTAACAGTGATATTTCTCACTGTGAAACCATCAGAATGCAAAGGGTCAGGAGAAGCCTATATTTTCTTGCAATTCAGCCTTTTAAAGTATACCGCAATTCTCTCCATTTGCCACAGTTAATGGCAAGCACTCAGCCTCGCATCATTCTTCCCAGGTTCCCTTGCAGCTTTCCCCACTTTCACACTGCATGAAGAATATGCAATTGCTAACTTTCGCTGTGGCTACTTTGCACCAGCTTTTCAGAGATTTTCTTTTTGTAAAAAGAAAGAAAGAAAGAAAGAAAGAAAGAAAGAAAGAAAGAAAGAAAGAAAGAAAGAAAGAAAGAAAGAAAGAAAGAAAGAAAGAAAGAAAGCTTGATGGCACTCCTGACCTCTTTTATTCCCACACAGCTTTCCTTTATGGGTTTCCAGGTTCAGCAGGAAAAGCATATTCTAAAGTTTTGGCTTGACGTGTGGTGGAGAAAGCCCAGGGCAGACACAACAAGAAAAAAAGGGTGGGAGGAAGAAAAAAGAAAATGTTGCAATTTGATTAAGGGTTCAAGCTGCCTTTTCCTTTTCACCTTTGTTCTAGTAAATGCCTGAATTGCAGGTCTTTCTGAGGGTGGAAAGTCAAAGGAACCAGTCATTCAGCAGCCAGCCAGGACTTGAGAGGCCAGTTGTAATGTCTTTATTTATCTAATTTATACAGTTGTTCAACTCCATTCAAAAAACTGTGTGTCAGCGACCTAATGTTGTGAGTATTTTAACATTTAAAATGTTAAGATTTTAAAATGAAAGAGAAAGGAAGAAAATAGAAAAACTGCTAAAAGCACAGAGAATGAGAACTTTAAATTGGACAGATATTGGCTTTGAATAGGCATTGTAAAATGCTGGAGCCATTTATACAAACTACTAATTTTATATTAATATTTTGAAGATAAAAGTGATAAAATTCATAGCTGGGGTATGAAAGAGAATGAAACAGACAATCCACAGCAAGGATGAGGGACTGATACAGTGGCAATGAATACGGATAGTCCTCAAATTAAAACCATTCTGTCAGGATTCCAATAGTGACCCCCATTGAAATCATGAGTCTCAAGCCAAACTTCCAAAACTTAAAAATGATTTATTGGGAGTGAAATGTCTGGCACTGCCTGGGTGAATCAGATTCTGACACACATAATTCATTGTTACCCTTGACCCTGGTTTTCCCCTCACCCCCTCAGTGTATTGTAAGTCATATTCCCCAATGGGACACATCCATTGCCAAGAGTCAACAAACATGCTCTCCAGTTAGAATTTTGCGTGGCAGAAACTTTAGTCATCTAGTTACTATCTTTGAAAACATTTATGGAATGCAGTTTTAGTTTGCAAGCTGCCTACTGCTCCCTCCTCCCTTTCTGTTGGCAACTCTAAAAAGACCATATAAATATGAGTTGACACATTATTTTAGTGACTGTTTGAAGTTACAACAGCAATGAAAAAAGTGACATATGACCATTTTTTTTTTGCACTTATGACCTTTGTAGCATCCCCATGGTCGGGTAATCAAAATTTGGATGCTTGGCAACTTGGCTCATATTTATGATGATTGCAAAAGTCCCAAAGTCATGTGTTTACCTTTTGTGACCTTCTGACAAGCAAAGTCAATGGGGAAGCCAGATTCACTTAACAACCAAGTAACTAACTGTACAACTGCAGCGAATGTGGCAAGAATGGTCTTAAAATGAGGCAGAACTCACTTAACAACTGTCTCGCTTAGCAACAGGCATTTTGGGATCAATTGTAGTCATAAATCGAGGAGTATCTGTAGTCTGGCCTCCTCTTAATAGTATCCTGTCTAGATTTCATAGATCTGAAAACCCTATCAGCTAATTTAGAACTCTCTCTCCAAATAAAATGATTTCTTTTATGGAAAGGCCATAATTAGCAGGCCAAATCTGAGTGAGGGAAAAAGAAGAAAGATCTGAGTCTTGACAAAACAAGAGAAAAATTTGCTATCAAGCACTAAAGATACATTATACTTTCAATGGTGAATGAACAATGAACATTTGCCAAGAATTGGATATATTTGATCTGCAAATTAACCTCCCAAGACCCAAAATTGAACATCAGAGTGTAAAAATGTCCCACATTACACCTTAATGCAACCATTATACAAGCTCAGCAAACTTCATCACATTTGCACCACACATTAAAAAAATGTCAGCCTGTCCACGGTGAGTAATAATTTACGAAAGAAAGCAGGCATGTGAAATATAGGGCAGAGTGGGGAGGGAAGTTTTATTTCCAGATTGGAAATATGCTTCCAAATCTTGGCTGCATATTTTTTTTTCTAAATCCACCCCCCTTATTTTTTTTTTTACGGCCAACATTTTCCAAAAATCTCAGCAAATCAAAGTTGTGCAGACAGGGAGAAAAAGGAGGCGAAGGGAAGAAAGCAATCCCACACAAAAAAATTAATAACTATTTAAGTATTCTGTTTCATCATGATAACAAACAGATGGTTTTAATATTCTAGAGGCTAATTTCTGAACAATTAAAAACACAGCAAGACATTAGCATCTAATGAAACATTTTAACTATCAGCATAGGCATCTGCCATTAATTTCCACACAGTAAGGACTTGCTTCTTTCCAATCTGTTCTTTGTTAAGGAATTTTTTCCCCTTCCTCTCTCTCTCTTTCTCTCTCTCTTTCTCTCCCCCCTCTCCCACTAACTTGGAATTTAGTGGAGTAGAGAATTAACAACTGTTTTCAATCAGCAATCAGCGGGTATTTCACCAGCGTTCATGGAGACCATCCATACCATGGGAGCATAAATACACCCTTTGCAATAGCTTTGATGTGAACGTAGAGCTGAGGTTTCAGAAGGGATCTCGATTCCTAATTAGCTCTTCCTCTTGAAATGCATGGGTTAACTCCTTGTAATGGTGCCATGTCTCCTTTTATTAGCTTCTTGGGAATGGGCTGGGAGGGCGAGGAAGAGATGGAACTATTTCAGAAAGCTGCCCTGAAATTCAGTTTATCCGAAGACCAATATTTTTTATTCAGGGGGGGGGGATAAAGGGAGGGAGAGACCCCACCCAGCACCAGCAAAGACCCCATGTTTATGAAAACCATGTGGATGAGATGTTCTTCAAAGGGACTGCAAAAGTTTTATATTTATGGCTTGATTTATTACTCCATTGCTCTTTGGAGATATGGACAATTGGGGAAGGGGTGTTGGCCATCAAAGATAATGCCTGAAGGAAGACAACTCACAATGGTTTCAAGATGGTATACCCAAGCTTTTGGTAACACATTGCAAACTGTCTTAACATCATCCAGTGTTAAGTGTTGGAAAATAAGATTATATTCATTTATATACAGATAAAAGTTTCCCCTGTCCAGTCATTTCCGACTTTAAGGTACAGTGCTCATCTCCGTTTCTTAGCCAGGAGAGCTGGAGTTGTCTGAAGATATTTCTATGGTCAGGTGGCCAGACTGACTATACGCCAAGGCACTTGGAATGCTGTTACCTTCTCATTGAAGTGGAACCTATTAATACACTCACATTTGCCTGCTTTTGAACTGCTAGGTGGGCAGGAGCTGGAAGGCAAGGAACGGGAGCTCAGTCTGTCGTGCGGCACTCAAACTCAGGCTGTCAGCTTTTCAGCTGACAAGCTCAGTGTTTTTAACCCAATTCATTTATACATACAAATACATATCACTACTTTCTATCATGGGTCCCAGGGGATGCAATCAATATGAAACAGCAACAACAATAAAGCAAGCAATGGCATGCAGTCAAAAAGAACTAGGGAAAAACAGAATTGTTAACCAATATTCAAGAAGTAAACACTGAAACAAGTACTTGGGCAGATCACAGTCCAATGACAATTAAATGGAAAGGACAAAGAAGAAGATCTACACGGACATTAAACAATACTATTCTAAAGGAAAAAGAGTTTACACAGTGGATGGTGAAAGAACTGGCTTTTTTCTTTAGAGAAAATAAAAAAGAAGATACATCAATTCGGAATGTATGGGATACAATGAAGGCATATGCCAGAGGCTTGATTATAGACTATAAAAGGAAAAGAAATACTATGAAAAGATTAGCCTCTAAGGCATTAGAGGATGAGTATAAAAGACTTGAAAAAGAGTTACAGAAAATGCAGAAAAAAAGGATATCAAGTTAAAAATGGATATCATTAAACATCAAATGGGTCTAATAGAAAAAGAAGAGCTAGCACAAAAAATTAGAGGTGCTAAACAGAACTATTTTGAAGATGCAAATAAACCAGGTAGATGGTTAGCATATAAATTGAGAAAGGAGAAAGAATTAAGGAAAATATTGCAATTAATAGATGAACAAGGCCAAGTTTGCTATGGTAGCAAAGAGAAGAAGGAAATCATATGAGACTATTATGAGAAATTATATACACAAGAGAATATTGTTGAGGAAAGAGTTAAACAATATCTGCAGAATGCTAATCTACTCCAGATACCTAAAGAGATTGAAACAATGTGAGAAAGCAATATAATGATGATGGAGCTAACTGAAGCACTCAAGAAGCAAAATAATGGAAAGGCGCCAGGCCCAGATGGACTTCTGGCAGAATTTTATAAAACATTAAAAGAATTATTGAACCTTCCATTGTTAGAAGTTATGAATGAAGTTATGTTAAAGAAGAGGATACCTAAAACATGGTTAGAAGCTTATATTACACTTTTTTCAAAAGAGGAGGCCAATCCATTACAACTTAAGAACTATAGACCTATTTTTTTACTAAACACAGACTATAATTTTTTTGCTTCAATATTGGCAGAAAGACTTAAAAAATATTTAAACAGTTTTATTCACCCTGATCAAAATGGATTTCTGCCAAAGAGACAAATTAAAAACAATGTGAGAGTAATTTTGGACACTTTGGAATACTATGAGGGTCATCCTGAAAAACAAATGGCTTTGATATTTCTAGACGCACAGAAGGCATTTGATAATGTGAACTGGCGATTAATGTTGTTACTGCTGGAACAGATGGGCTTTACTAAAAAATTTACTCAAGCAATAGAAACCATATATCATAAGCAAACAGCAAAGGTAATGATAGAGGGAGAATTGACAGACTCTATTGATATAAGAAAAGGAACAAGACAAGGATGCCCACTGTCACCCTTGTTATTTGTGTTAACCTTGGAAGTGTTAAACAGAAATATTAGAGAAGAAAAGGATATAAAAGGGATGAAAATTAAAAAGGAAGAATTTAAACTGCAAGCATTTGCAGATGACTTGGTTTTCATCTGAGAAGATCCATTAGAAACGGCATCAAAATTGATAGAAAAGATAGAGACATATGGAAAGGTGGCTGGCTTGAAAATAAATAAAGATAAGACAAAGATTCTGACAAAGAACATGTTATCAAGGCAAAAGGAAGAATTAGCAGTCCTATTGAAAATCCAGGTCACAAATAAGATCAAATACTTGGGGATATATTTGACAGCAAGATGCAGTAAACTAAAAGAGAATAATTATATTAAACTTAAGCAGCAGATTGCGCTAGATCTGGTGAAATGGGAAAATTTACAACTGTCACTAATAGGGAGAATATCAACAATATATTATGAATATATGATGAATATATTATGAATATATTATCCAGAATTTTATATTTGTTTCAACCAATTCCAATTAGGCTTGGAAAAGATTATTTTGAAGATTTAAATAAAATCGTGTTGAAATATATATGGCAAGGTAAGAAGGCGAGAATAAAGTTAAAACTTTTGCAAGACGCTAGAATAAGAGGAGGATTTGGCTTGCCTAATTGGAAGTTGTACTATCAAGCTATGAAATTGATGTGGGTAAAGGAATGGATAACATTAAGAAATACCAGATTGTTGTAATTAGAAGAACATGATCTGTTGTTGGGGTGGCATGCTTTTTTATGGCATAAAGGAACGAAAACACAGAGGTACTTTAGAAGACATAATATACGGGAGTCTCTGTGGTTAAATTGGGAGAAGACTAAAAGACAATTTTATTTGAAAATTCCAGTCTGGTTATCAACTATTAAAGCATTTTCTTATCCTATAATATACAAAAAGGAACAAACAGTTAGATATAGTGAAATATTGAATGAAAAGGGTAAACTTAAATCTATGCAAAAATTAGAGGAACAAGATATAAAGATGAATTGGTTTTCATATGCGCAAACACAATCAAGGTATGATAAAGATTTTAAAACAGAAGGTTTTTATGATAAATTGACTGATTTAGATAAGATTTTGACAGGTGCTGATGAAAAGGTGATTAAAAAATTGTATGGATATTTATTAGAAATTAAATTAGAAGAAGAACAAGTTAAAAAAACTATGATTGCTTGGGGGAAGAATTTTGGATATGGGATTGATTTAGAGAAATGGCAAAAATTGTGGTCTCAAAATTATAAAATGACAATATCAACAGCATATAAAGAAAATTTGTATGAGATGTTTTACGGGTGGCACTTTCCCCCAACAAGAATAGCAAGAATGTTTAAGAATAAGTCCGAAAAGTGTTGGAAATGTCATCAGACACCTGGCTCATACTACCATATGTGGTGGACATGTTCGGATGCGAAAATATATTGGACTAAAATCCACATGTGGCTGGAAAAAATGACAAATAAGCATATAGACTTGAAACCAGAGATTTTTTTATTGGGAATTTTGTCATTTTTTCCAACCACGTGTGGATTTTAGTCTAGTATTTTTTAGCATCTGCACAAATCCACCATATATGGTAATATGAGCCCTCAATGATAATATGAGCCCGCACAAGAGTCCTCATGCAGCCATTTTGAATGCCAGGTAAGTATAGGGCCCATGAAAAGGCTTGGGGAGGGCAAAAAACAGGCCTCCTGGAACTTCAGGAAGGCCAGAAACAGGCCTCTGGATGCTTGGGAGGCCATTTTTGCCCTCCTGGAGGCTTCAGGAAAGCCTCCGGAGCCTGGGGAGAGCCAAAATGGCCCCCACCATAGTGCAGGAGGACGAATAGGCCATGCCAACCATGGCCACACCCAGCCAGCAACCGGTCATAGAACCGGTTGCTGGAATTTTTGAAGCCCACCCCTGACATGTATAAGCATATGTGGCAGTTAAATTTCATTCCTTGAAAATGAACCCATCATTGACCCTCCCAGAAGTCAGAAGTTGTAGGTATTGTGGTGGAATGAAGTCAGGAGTTATAGGAGGGAAAGGCGCCTTTCCCAGACAGCAAAGAGAACAGAGCAGCTGGGAATGTCTGGTAGGCAGGAAGAGAGCAAAGTCGGACCTTCCCTAATAATTCACACAATGCATCTAGCAGTTATGCAGAAGCTGCTTTAGTCTGGCAAGATTCTATTAATTGACAAAGTACAACAATAAAATACTCAGAGAGTATTTCCACTTCTTGTTCTTGGTTCTTTGGCCCTGACACATATTCTAAAATGGGAAGGACGAATAAATTCAAACCCAAAGATTTGGTCCTGGAGAACTAAGGAAGATGTAACAATAACATTAGCTCATTTTTTAAAAAATAGTTTATACATTACAGTGTTAAAAGAGGTTCATGGATTTTACCAAGGTTCACTGTCTCTGTTCTCAGCCTTAATTCCATTCAAAAGTTACCACAAATCACACCTCTGTGAATGAATGCTTTGTCTCTAAAGGGGGCACAGTCTGAGTGGTGCTCAAAGTTGTGCATTTGTCCCAGGGAGAATCACATATGCACAAGAATGGAAAGACACATCAATCCCCACAATGGAAGAATGGATGGAAAAAGTGATGGGGTTAGCAGAGATGGCAAAGGAGACTCTTAATTAAAGAGAAGAACAGTTTCCACCAGAAACTGCTTCTGGAGTTTATGCTCAAAAAAAAACAACAAAAAAAAACCACACACCTGAAACTTGGATTTTAGGTTTTGATCATTAGATTAACTTTGTGGTTATAAAAATGGTTTGCACCTGCTAAGAAATGCAAAGCAAAAAACTGACACTAACTAAAGTAAGTTTATTTTGTATTCAACTGCACTGAAAAAAGTCAGAAATCACTAATTCTTTTCTTTTTCTTTCTATACTCTTTCACTCTTTCTTTTCCCTTTCTATTTTGACTATTGTTTGTATTTTATATCATAATAAACTCTAATAAAATTCAAAAAAGTTTCCTGTATCTGCCATGGGATCCCTATCTGGGCAACACAGTGAGCTCTTTGTTGGATTGTTACACTTGATTGTTCACATCAAATATGGTTTAATACAACATCTCTGGAACTGTGTCATTTGACCATTCATACCAAGTGTGACAACACAATATCATTGGAACATTATCATTTATCCATTCATATAAAATATGACTTAACACAATGACATTGGAACTATATTATTTGACCATTTATAGCATGTATGACTTAACACAATATCGCTGGAACTGTGGCACAGCTGTTCATATCAAATATGACTTAACATAACATCACTGGAACTTTGGTACTTGATTATTCATACCAAATATGACTTAACACAGCAACATTGGAACTGCATTATTTGACCGTTCATACCAAGTATGACTTAACACAACATCTTGAAACTGTCATTTGACCATTCGTATCAAGTATAAGTTGACACAAGATCCCAAATTTGTCGGAGTGGTAGTAAGAGAAGATCAAACTCTGATGGGGACTATAATTCAACCCAAACCAGCATCAGATAGTTCATAGCCTGATTTAGAGAAGATCTCTTTCTTTCCTTCTCAGAGCACCACACGTAAAAACAAAATGGTGGTCCACAGGCATTGTTGTGGGGAAAGAGAAGGAAAGACACATTGGAATAAACAGTTGATGTCAAAGAAATTGGATGTTTGTGCCTTAAAAGCAAAGCAACCTGAAACAGTATACTGTCCTCATCATTTCCACACCGCTCCCTTTCCCTCCCCTGTATCTCTTTGCAAACCACGGTAACAGCTGTGTTTCTCCATGGCAATAAAATGGAACAATTTAATAGCCTTTATTGTTCTGCTGTGATGTTTGAGCATAGCCATTTTCTTCCCTCTGAGGAGTCCATAGCCCCACAAGGGCAGGAATGAGACAAGATCTCATTTACCTAAAAGCGCTTATAAATTTTTAATTTGCTTTAACAACTAAATTAACAAGTCCCTCATTCAGGCAAGTTTTATGGCCTCTTGCCACTTGGGGAGGACCATAAAAGTTTTATAGATAATCCAGAGCTACCAAGGCTGCTCATAATAAATTGTCTGTTTCTTGTTATTTTATCAAACCACTGGGTTCCTTAATGGCTTAAAGTCACAGCTTCCTGGTTCCTAGGCTTTTTTTTTTATAGGCCCATATTTATAAACTGTAGAGAATATCTAAAATTCTATCAGGCCCCTGCTCCATCCTTCCAAAGGTAGCTTTTCAAAAAATATCAGAACTAATATTTTTTTCCTCCTTCATGCCAAACTTATACAAATTCTGATATTATCTTACATTATTGTAAGAATGATAGACAAGGCAGTAAGCCAATGAGAAATCATTTCTGCAGGTGAGTTACACCTTCTTAGCTTGAGGTTCTTTCAATTTGAGATTCTTTCATTTTCCCCAAATGCCCCATTACAACTATACAAAATGTCAGGCCCGGCTTGGTAATTCTTTCAGTATAGATGTGTCTTTTCCTCCTTTTTTGTCAGTAGAAGGAACTTCTGTCATAAACAGATAGACTAAAACATTTTGATATTTTGGTGCAAATGGTCATCAGCCAAGCCATGGCCACCAATTTAAATGATTTTAGCAAGAGATAATTATTGGAAGGCAAATGGCAGCTAGATTTGATGTCTGAATACTATCTTCTGAATCACAGACTCCATGTCATGAATGGGAGCCAATATGTTTTTGTGTATCATACAAGTAGTCCTTAATTTAAGGCATCAACTGGGACTGGAATTTCTCTTATAAGTTGGTGCGGTCATAAAGTGAGTGATCACATGACCAGACCTGATTTTATTATCATTGTTACTGTGGCCATTAAACAACCCGTGTCATCATTAAGTAAATTGCAAACTAGTTAAGTTAATCCAGCTTCCAAAATTGACTGTTTTCTTGGAAGCCAACTGGGAAGGTTGCGAATCATGATCACAAAACCTCAAGATGCTGCAACTGTCATAAATGTAAGCAGGTTGCCAAGTGCCCAAATTACAATCACAGTAGTGTGACAACTTTGAGAATGAGTCAGAAGTCACTGGTCACAAATGGTCGTAAGGTGAGAACTACCTGTACTATGATGCATTACAATATAATTATATAATCTCACTGAGAAATTGTGAAAGCTGTAGGTCTAAAACATTTAGAGATGGAGAACTATGGTCCTTTTATGAGTTGTGTACTTCAATTCCCAGAATTCCTGAGCCAGCTTTGCTCCGCAGACCAGAGGTGGTATTAGGCAGGTTCTGACCAGTTCTGGAGAATCAGTAATAGAAATTTTGACTAGTTTGGAGAACCGGCAAATGCCACCTCTGACTTGAGATTTTGCAGTATCTTTCCCCTGCCATGCCCACCAAGCCACACCCACAGAACTGGTAGTAAAAAAAATTGAATTCCATCACTGGCCAGTTGGTGCAATAGTTAAGAGCAGTGGTCTAGGCCAGGGGTGTCAAAGCCCATGGACTGTATGCATCACACACAGGCCACACCCACCCCAGCTCTGTGCATGAGTATAAAGTCATGAAACGTCACGTGACAGCAACGTGACATGGTGAGTTTGAAACAGTGGTCTAGGCTAACTGTGAGTTCTAGTTCAATCTTAAGCAAAAAGCCAGTTGGGTGACTTTAGGTCAGTCCCTTTCCCTCAGTCCTTAGAAGAAACCAGAGGAAAACCACTTCTAAAAATATTCTAAGAAAACTAGCAAGGGCTTGTTCAGTCATCCAAAGTTAGGATTGACTCCATACACAGGATTCTGATAACTCTGATAATTGGTTAAAAGGTCCTTATATTGACTTAAGACTTAGACTAACTTTAGAATTAGAGGAGTCGTTTCCAGCTCTAGTGGGCGGTGCTCATCTCTGTTACAAAGCCAAAGAGCCAGCATTGTCTGAAGACATCCCATGGTAATGTGGCTGGCATGACTAAATGCTGAAGGCACACAGAACGCTGTTACCTTCCCACCAAAGTGGTCCCTATTTTTCTACTTGCATTTTTACACACTTTCGAACTGCTAGGTTGGCGGAAGCTGGACAAGTAGTGGGAGCTCACTCCGTTATGTGGCGCTAGGGATTCGAACTGCTGAACGGCCAGCCTCTCTGATTGACAAGCTCAGCGTCTTAGCCACTGAGGCACCATGTTCCTTAGGTTGCATTGGGTAGCATCAAATATTGGATTAAAAGTTTGATACAGCAGAGGTCTTCTCATATTCTGTTTTAGACAGTAGTTTGGGTCATTTTCCACACTTTCTCCTTGAATGTGTAAGCATTTGCTCCTCACATCAGATCTGCTTTTTAGGTTTAAATGGTTGGGTGTGAGGGTTCATTCCATAGATCTGATGATCTATCTGATGATAAGGAGGATGAATGCTAGGAATTGGAAACCAATTAGGACTCCCTACTTGGATAGCCAGTGAAAACACTGACTGATTGATGATATGCCATCAAATTGTTTTTCACTCCTAGAGATTACACAGATAAATAGATTTTTCTCCAAGATGTTCTCCAAGAAGTTCTCCAAGAAGTAGAGTAGAGTAGAGTAGAGTAGAGTAGAGTAGAGTAGAGTAGACTAGACTAGAATAGAATAGAATAGAATAGAATAGAATAACAGAGTTGGAAGGGACTTTAGAGGTCTTCTAGTCCAACCCCCCTGCTCAGTCAGGAGACCTTATACCATTTCAGACAAGTGGCTGTCCAATCTCTTCTTAAAAACTTCCAGTGCTGGAGCGCCCATAACTTCTGGAGGCAAGTTATTCCACTGATTAATTGTTGTCACTGTCAGCAAATTTCTTCTTAGTTCTAGGTTGCTTTTCTCCTTGATTAATTTCCATCCATCCCATCCACTGATTAGAGCATCACAATAACAGAAGCAGAATTAATGTTACTGTTGGGTAATTCTCTGGTAATGCAGTTTGTAGGGAAAACCAAAGGTAACCTGGCAGCATTCTAAATTTACCTCCTTGTCTCACATTTCTATTTTTCTTTTAACCAGAAGGGCAACACCATTTCCCTCTTGATCTCCCCAAAGGGTTAAAACATTTGCAACATCAAACAGAAAAAAGAAAAAGAAAAAAACACTGCAGGGCATTTTCTAGAAACCCACTAGGCTGTGAGCAGGGTTCTTAAGTGCAACCAAGGGAGAGGACTTATATACTGGCTCCAGAGCGCTCGCTTAAGGGAAATTAGAGGAGATGATATTGGAAAACAGCCATCGTTTCTCTAAGCTACTGCTGCATCTCATTTCGCTTAAAAACTAGTAACAAGGTGGGCAAAGTTCCAAGCAAAGAAAAAAGAAACTTGAAAAACTAAACCTGAATTGTGTATTTTCTCCCAACTGCGTAACCTCCAAGTGTTGGCAAAAGAGTAAATTCTGGTTTTCAACCATGGGCTTTTTCCAATGCAATTTAATACATTTGACAATGAAACTGCTGGAATGTAGGTTCTTCGAAAAACCAAGCAAAGTTTTTTAAAAAAGAGATTGCAGTGGGTAGAACAATAAGAGATGGAAAGAGATGGGAGGTTCTGATCTGCTGGGTCTCTAAACACTGGAGGAATAACAGTGGTTGCCATGGGGTTAGGAGAGTGTTAAAGAAAGCAGGAGATTGTGAGTTCTAGTCCCACCTTAGCTATGAAAGCCAGCTGGGTAACTTTGGGCCAATCACCAGGAGACAGTCAGCTTTAGTCTCACCTTAGCCATGAAAGACAGCTAGGTAACCTTGGAATAGTCACTCTCTCTCAGCCCAAGTCTCCCCAAAGGGTTGTTGTTGTGGGGAAAATAGAAACAATTATGAGATATGTATGCCACCTTTAATTGCTTATAAATATAGCGAAGGTGGGATTTAAACAAACAAACAAACCAATAAATAGAGGCAAACCAAAAGACAGCCTTTTCTAACCGTGCAACATTTGTAACCCTTGTTGATGGCCCCTAACTCATCGTTTGAAATGGGAGATTGTACAGATTTACAAATAATCCACCTGTTATTAGTTGGTAGTGGTGAAAATTTCTGGAGACTGCAGATTCAGGTGGGATTTAGTTGTTTATTTGAAAATCAGATTTATAGGCCACCAGCTCCTACAACTCTGGGCAGTGTACAAGATAAATAACAATCCAAACAAAAGAAGATAACCTGGAGAATAACAAGCCAAACACCTTAACAAACTTTCCCAGAGTGGCACACCGTTCCTAACCTAGCACCTGGGGAGTGGGAAGGGAAGGACAGGTTGTCAAGTTTGTTTAAAGAATGGTAGAGTTTAGGGCATCTTGAATATTCAGAGGGATGCTATTCCAGAAGATAGACACTGCAACAAATATGGTATACTACTAAAGTCACCTTACATGGCATAGTTTTTCAAGGGCAGATCCATATATAGTGCATTGTGATCATCCATGCAAGAGGTAACTGAGTGGCCATGAGAAGGGATTCCACTGTTCAGGAAAGGCTGTAATTGGTTCACCAGATGAATTCGAGCAAAGGTCTCCAGGAAACAGTTGCCCTTGTCCTTCACAAGCATCTACCAAGTTCCCTTGGTAGGACTGCTACCGCATTTAGAACTAAAGATGGGAAGTCCTCGGAATTAGGAGAACCCAAAACACACAGCTGCTACTTGGTTGGCCTGGAGTCAAGAAGTTAAACAAGTGAGAGCTTTAAGACCTGTTGGCTCCCCAAAAATCAGAAGCCTCAGTCTCAGTCCATCCCACCCCCAGTCAACAGGAATTGGAATTGGCCATCGAGAAAAGAGAACTGTGCTTCCATCTATTGAATTTGAAAAAAAAACTGGGATGTTTCTCTGGTGAGACTGGTCTATCAGGGCAACCTGATCTACCCAAAGATGGGATGGAGCATACTGCTTCCACTTTTGCCTTTCAGCCCCAAACCAGGAGCTTTTGCAGGCAGTCTCTTTTGTGACAAACTATTTTTACGTTAAATTAATATTTCATGACAAAGAAATAAAGGGAGACTAGTATTGAAAGCTATTTAGCTCTTGTCAGAAAGGCGAAAGCAGAAGCAGTATACTCTGTCCCATATTTGGGTAGACCAGGGTGCTCTGATAGACTGGTCTCACAGGAAAACACTTAATCTCTCCCCTGGTGCAGCCAACAAGGCCAGGAGAGTCCGTGGCTTAGAGCTTAATACATCTACCTAATATGTAAGTAGCCCAGGTTTGAATCCCAAAAGAGTAAGGTGAGCTGATAAGAGCTAAATAGCTTGAAATAGATCGATACTAGTCTCCCTTTATTTCTTTGTCATGAAATATAAATTTAACAATCCTATAAAATGGTTTTTGTGGGATCCAATGATTTAATCAAAACTACAAAAGCAATATCATTCATTCATTCTCTGTATATTCATTCATTCAATCAATTTCTACAGCTGCCAAATTCAACCAAGTGACTCTGCAGTCATGCCATTGCAATGAAAATTATACCCCTTTTGTACATGTGTATGACATCATGGCACATATAAACAAGGCATTAAGTCAGCGCAACAGTGTTTTCATCATTTGACCTCAATCTATAGATGTCTCTGGCCATTATGGAATCTGGCCATTCCATTGCTGTTATGCTGGACATAACTATCACAAAATATCAGTTGAACAGAACTCTCCACCATATCACAGTTCATTGTTTCTCAACCTTGGCAGTTTTAAGATGTGAGGATTTCAACAACCAGAATTCTCCACTCAGAATTCAGGGAGTTGAGGTCCACATATTTTAAAGTTGCCAAAGTTGAGAAATACTGTGATAGATGATCTCTGTCATCCAAGTTTATCATTATTTTTTTTGAGGAGCAGGTGGCCACAGATTGCAGACATCTGACATTTCTGTTTTCTAAAATTACCTTTAAAAAAAAAATCCAGATAAAGGTTGACACTTGCCTTTGCCATGTGTCAACTCTCAATTTATTTATCCCTTTTTAATTGAAATATTTCAAATAGTCAAATGCTAGTAAAATAGTGAGAGAGAGAATGTCCATGGCTTATATCAGATCATTCACTGATTCACTCATTCATTCATTCATTTAGTAAAGCTGTATTACTATTATTCTTCTCATCTTTCCTATTACCGACCTCCTTTTCTACTTATGACTATATCTTTGTTGTTTCTATTTTTAGGATTTATATTGTTTTATATAGTTTCCTAGTATGATTTATGCTGCTTACTATCACTAAGTGCTGTATCTTATGAATTATGATGAATGCATTTTTATGATGATTATGATCATGATTGATCACTTATACCTTTTATGTACATTGAGAGCTTATGCACCAAAGACAAATTTCTTGTGTGTCCAGTCACACTTGGCCAATAAAATATTCTATTCTATTCTATTCTATTCTATTCTATTCTGTTCTGTTCTGTTCTGTTCTGTTCTGTTCTATTCTGTTCTATTCTAATTTCCATTTCTATTCTATTTCTATTTTATTTCAATTCCATTCCCCTTCCACTTCCCCTTCCCCTTTCTGTTCATTTCTATTTTTATTTCTATTTCTATTTTATTCTATTATAGCCACAGGCTACCCCAGGCTCAGAGATCAGAAACTCGTAGCCTGTATAGTACAGGTAGTCCTCGACTTACAAACATAATTTTAACCCAACTTTTCTATTGGTTTCAGTTATGGTTGTAATTACAGTTGTTACATGAGCTTTGCCCCATTTTGTGACTTTTCTTGCCATCATTGTTTAAGTGAATCACTGCAGTTTAAGTTAGGAATATTGTTGTAAATGGAATCTGGCTTTCCCATTGACTTTGTGTGTCAGAAGGTCACAAAAGGGGATCACATGACCCTGGGACACTGCAACAGTCATAAATATGAACAAGTTGCCAAATGTCTGAATTTTGATCACATGACTATGGGAAAGCTGCAAGGGTTGTAAGAGTGAAAAACGGGTCATAAGTCATTTTTTCCAGTGCTGTTGGAACTTCAAACAGTCATAAACAAATGGCTGTAACTTGAGGACAGGCAGAAATCAAGGGAATGTAAAACAGTGGAGAGGGAAAGGGAGAGGGAAGAAAAAGAAAGGAAAGGAAAGGAAAGGAAAGGAAAGGAAAGGAAAGGAAAGGAAAGGAAAGGAAAGGAAAGGAAAGGAAAGGAAGGAAGGAAGGAAGGAAGGAAGGAAGGAAGGAAGAAAGAAAGAAAGAAAGAAAGAAAGAAAGAAAGAAAGAAAGAAAG
>BLBF01000036.1:19059012-19086743 GCA_015471245.1 Laticauda colubrina | reverse complement strand
AAGGAAGGAAGGAAGGAAGGAAGGAAGGAAGGAAGGAAGGAAGGAAGGGAGGGAGGGAGGGAGGGAGGGAGGGAAGTCCTACCTTAGCATTTGGCCACCAGCAGATGGCAAGGTTCCTCTGGAGGACAAGGGTTTGGCGCTCTCCCTGGTCTTACTTTCCTCTGCTGGAGATAATGGACCCCCCCAGCCCCCCCCAGGCCACCACAGGTGCCCCCGACATGACTGATGTTCAGCTGGCCATGCCCCCCCCAGCCATGCCCACCACAACTCTGATGCGGCCCTCAATGAAATTGAGTTTGACCCCTGCTCTAGAACAAGGATCTTCAAACTTGGCAACTCCCAGAATTCCTGAGCTAACATAACTGGAGGACGAATTCTGGGAGTTGAAGTCCACAAGTCTTAAACTGTTACATTTGAAGACCCCTACTCTAGAAGAACGCAAATGACCAGCTGTCTGCAAGTTATATAAATTCTTTCATTAGCCCTTTGTGCCCACAAGTCCAGCCTACCTTGAATTCTACTGACTCTTATTTACCACCAATTTACTTTTGACAGTTAACAGTTCAAATTCCTGTGGAGAGAATAAGCTTGCAATAAACCTTTACATTCATTTGAACTGCGGAGAGCTCCGAATTTCCTGTGCCTGACACAACCAAGCTCAGAAAGCTCCAAAGAATCTCTCATTTCAACCCTGAACTACAAATATTCTCCTCTACCAGTACATATAACATTTTAATTAAACCTTTTAGAATTAGAATGAGAACTCTTTATTGGCCAAGTGTGATTAGACACACGAGGAATTTGTCTTGGTGCAAATGCTCTCAGTGTACATAAAAGAAAAGATACATCCGTCAAGAGTCAAGAATCATAAGATATAACGCTTAATGATAGTCATGGGGTACAATAAGCAATCAGATCATACGAGGAAACAGTCAATATAAATCGTAAGAATACAAGTGACAAAGTTACAGTCATACAGTCACAAGTGGGAGGGGATGGGTGATTAAGGAGTAATGAAAAGATTAATAGTAATAGTAGTGCAGACTTTGTAAATAGTTGGACAGTGTTGAAGGAATTATTTGTATAGCAGAGTGATGGCATTCAGGGAAAAACTGTTCTTGTGTCTAGTTGTTCTGGTGTGCAGTGCTCTATAGCGTTGTTTTGAGAGAAGGAGTTGAAACAGTTTATTAAACCTTTTGCAAAGTTGGCTTTACCTATGTTAATTATTGAATTGTTTTAATTGGTTTCTATATTCAATTTTAATGGTGGTTTTGTTGTACGCCACCCAGAGTCTCTGTGTGAGATGGAAAGCCATACACTTTTGATAAAATAAACACAGTCTTCAACATTACAATTAGCAAACATACCTTCATGGTCACGTTATCACATTTTGGGTCCTTGACCACCAGATCACATTTACAATCAGTTGCAATATCTCACAGTCACATGACTGCAACCTGCAACTTTTTTTGCCATTTTTTGCCAGAAAAGGCACAGAACGCCATTGGATATGTTGGATTCACTGAATGACCACACAGTTTGCTTAACAATAATTCAATTGGCTTAATAACCATTGCGACTCAAATCTGTCATAAACATGTTTGTAAAATCAAGCCAGCTCATGGGATAATCCACTTTGTGACTTCCAAAATTCCAGGGTCAACTGTGTGTCAGCTTTGGAAGCCACACTGAGACTAGATGCTTCCACATTGCCACATTTTTGAGCCTGGGAAAATGGGAGGGGGGAATTTCTTGGGAGTTTCTGTGGTTAGACATAATAGCATTCTTCTTTTAAGTCAAGGTCATATTATTTTGCATCTGGGTGAGAGGAAGTGTCAAGCTGGGATGGATGATGATTGGGGCATGTGATGTGATGCAGGTGGTAGATTTGTAGTTTTTACTTATTGCAGGGAAGCCCGGAACTTTCAGATTCGGGGTTCCCCAGATGTGCCAGTTTACTATCCAAATAAAACAGAAGTTTTGAGAAGATGCCTGTCTAGGAGTTATTTGTTGGAGTGGGGGTTTTCTGGAATGCTGACACTGTGATTGTAAGTCAAGGGCTATATATACAGGTAAAGCTGTTGGCAAAAGATTTTACAAATGTTGTGTATATCACTCTGGAAAATCTTCTTTTCCTTGTGGATAAGACGTGATAGATAATGTGCAAAAAGGCTGTGTACCAACTTCATTATAGTGGAAATATAATAAGGACAAGCGGAACACTTCCCCATATAATACGGGCTTGTTCAATTAATATTCCATTTGATTTGATATTCATAACACTGTGAATCTGTATTACAAAGATCATTGTTGTTTAATGATGAGACTGAGCTTTTGAATTATACACCAAAAATTGGAATTGATCATTAAATGAGAAGTAATGGATCTCTTGCACGTTGGCAATGGCAGAGAATGCAATTATTAAACATTGGAAGGATAAAACTATTCTTGACTTACAATCCTGGATTATAGATATTTATGAACTAGTGCTTTATCGATATGATCGAAATACTGATGAATATGATTTCATGTGCTCAAGGCTTTGTGATTGATTTAACAAAACAGGCAAAGTGTTATCATTTTTTTCGGGTATTAAAAGTAAAATTATAAGCTGTAAAAAGTTACTGCACTCTGTTTCAAGCAGAATAGTTAAGGACTCTAGTGGTATGTATATCATGGTCAAAAAAAGTCAAAATGGCAGCTGCAATAGGACAACTGAAAATCCACCCATATTTATGTGCATTGTTTAATTAAAAGGGGAGTCAAAATTACATTCCAGTGGGTTTTTTCATCCTCAAAGCACTTGCTTTACGGGGAAAAAAAAATGTTCCACAAGGCTTTCTTTGCATCTAGTTAGTCCTTATAAGCTTTCATTTAGTGACCACAGTTACAACGGCACTGAAAAAAGTGACTTATGACCAGTTTTCACATTATAATCATTGCAGCATCTCTAAAGTGAGATGATCAAAATATAGGAGCTGGGCAATCAGATATATTTTATGACAGCTGCACTGTCTTGGTGTCATGTGATCACCATTTGTAATGTTCCCAGAGGGCTTCCACGAAACTAAGTCAATGGGACAAAGCCAGATTCGCTCAACAACCACACATTTAACAACTGCAGAGATTCGTTTAACAATTGCGGCAAAAAAGGTTGCAAAATGAGACTCATCTCACTGAACAATTATTTTACTGAGAAACATAAATTTTAAGTTAAATTGTGGGTGTAAGTCAAGGACTATATAGTTTCAATATGGTTTTTCATAGCAGCAACAGAGTAGAGTAGAGTAGAGTAGAGTAGAGTAGAGTAGAATAGAATAAGAATAGAATAGAATAGAATAGAATAGAATAGAATAGAATAGAATAGAATAGAATAGAATAGAATAAGTTGGAAGGGAAATTGGAGGTCTTCTAGTCCAACCCCCTGCTTAGGCAGGAAACCTTACACCACAAATGGCTGTTCAATCTCTTTTTAAAAGCTTCCACTGTTGGAGCATTTACAGCTTTTGGAGGCAAGTTGTTCCACTGATTAATTGTTCTAATCGTCAGGAAAATTCTCCTTAGTACTAAAGCCCATGTCACACTGCACCAATGGATGGAAAGAGGATGTAAAATGGAGAGAAACACTTGCCATCCATTGGTTAACGCAATTCATCCGTTCTGGACTCACTGCGTCCATTTTTCATACTCTCTATCCGTTCAGCATCCGTCTACTGACATTTCATCCACTCAAAAAGTTTTGAGCTGCACAAAACTTTTTGAGCGGAAAATGTATCCAATGCATCCGTTATACATCCGCTACGCATACAGGGAACATCCGTTATATGTCCGTCGTCATCCGTTCAGCGTCCGCTATATCTGTGAGGCATCCGCTGTGCATCCGCACAACTCACATCCGCTCCAGCAGAAAACAGACACAGGGAGGAAGCGAAATGGACGCGGAACGGACACGCAGCGTTAGTAGCATGGATGTAGAAAGGATGAAAGCAGATGCAGCTCGCATACAAAGCATTAAAACGGAAAAAACGTTCGTATAGGGGACGTATCTCGGATATTTAGGATGTCTGCAGGATGTCTAGAGGATGCAAAAGGACACCTAGCGGAAAACCTATATTTCCTATAAAAAGGGAGAGGAAATTACCTGGATCTCACTTTCAGTCCAGCAGCCCTGCGGTGCAGACCTCTGCAGCCTTCATCTGGCTCTTGCTCTTCCACAGCAACAAGTCATCTCCACCATGGATCGTCACACACTCCTTTTGGTAGCCGCCATCGTTCTACAACAATGCGAAGCCCTCTAAAGGCTCTTTCACCTGTTCTACGACAAGAAAAGGAGGCATCCAAGAAGTGTCTGGGTCCGAAGATGGATCGCGAGAAGAGCCAAGTACGGACTCTATAACAAGCTGATGGTGGAGCTGAGGAACGAAGACTCTCGTGCATTCCAGAACTTCATGGGGATGCCGCCAGCCATGTTTGACGAAGTTGTGGAGTGGCTGAGACCCAGGTTGACCAAGGCAAACACCAACTTCCGCCCCAGCCTTGACCTTGGGCTCAAGGTGGCACTGACTCTGTGACACCTGGCCTCAGGGACCACGTACAGGAGCATGCAGTACGCCTGGAGGGTGCCACACAACACCATCAGCATTGTGGTCAGAGAAGTGGTGCAGGCCATCATCGAAGAATATCTGGAGGAGCTCCTCCAGTGCCCCTCCACTGAAGAAGGCTGGAAGAAAGTTGCAGAGCAGTGGTATCAGAAGTGGAACTTCCCCCACACTGTTGGAGCCATAGATGGGAAGCACGTGGCCTGCAAATCTCCAGCCAACTCAGGGTCCACTTATCACAACAACAAGGGCTTCTTCAGCATCATCCTCTTCGCCATGGTCGATGCTGACTACTACAAGTTCATGTACATCGATGCTTCAGACAACGGGTCATCTTCAGATGCCCAGGTATACAATGCCAGTCACCTCAAGGAGGGACTGGAATGCAACCTCATCATGGGCTTCCCAGATCCAGACCCCCTGCCCAATGACACACAAGATATGCCCTACTTCATCGTGGGGGATGACGCCTTCTCCCTCAGAACCTACCTCATGAAGCCCTCCAC
Source organism: Laticauda colubrina (assembly GCA_015471245.1). NCBI lineage: Eukaryota > Metazoa > Chordata > Lepidosauria > Squamata > Elapidae > Laticauda > Laticauda colubrina. The sequence goes on along the minus strand of BLBF01000036.1, from coordinate 19,081,639 downwards.
TTCCAGATGCCTCACCCGTGAAGAGAGGATCTTCAACTACAGGCTGTCCAGGGCAAGGCGGGTGGTGGAGAACGCCTTTGGCATCCTGGCCAACAGGTTCCAGGTACGACAAGGGATGGTGTGTGGAGGAAGCTCTCAGAGAGCTGGCTCAGTCCTGTGATGTTGAGAGCTCCTTCCTCCAGGACATGGGGTGTTAGTCCCAAGACCAATGACAGATGTTCTGAGGCTGGGCTTGGCTTTGGGGTGGAGGAAGGAGGAGTGTAGTGGGGCTGTCTGGTCTGCAGGTGAGCGAGGTGAGGCATGGGTGGCATCTGTGGCGTGGGTGGCATCTGTGGCGTGGGTGGCATCTGTGGCGTGGGTGGCATCTGTGGCGTACGATGTACCTGTGCCTGGATTGGGAAGGGCTGCCTATGCTGCTGGAACTCCTGGTAGCCGTAGCCTTGGTAGGTGAGGGCCTGTGGAAAGCCTTGGAAGGGCAGTGACATCATCTGGGGTGGAGGAGCAGGCCTGGACTGGGTGGGAGCAGGTTCAGCTGGGTCTGGAGGGTTGTGAAGAAGACCGGTGATCCTGTCCTTTACCACCTGGTACTGTGATTCCGACATGTTCATGAGGGTCTGGTTGATGTAGGTGAGGAAGGGCTTGCGGTTGGAGGATGGGACGTCGGTGTGTACCAGCTGAGAGAGGAGATCTACGCTGCTTTTGACGGTGTCCCTGATCTCCAGCAGGACAGTGTGGCTCTGCCCCTCCGGTCTGGCTCTCTGCCTGCTTTCTGTGGAGGTGGAGCTGCGGGTGGGGGTGGGTTGGTCTCTGGTGGAAGTGCCCTCTCCTTGCTCCCAATGTGTCAGGGGGTCCTCCACGTGCTCCACCACGAGGAGTGCAGCTGTCGGGGGGGTCTCTGTCGTGGGACGCTCCACAGATACCTGCCTGGACGCAGGAGCTGACTCTTGGCCAGAAGAGGACTGGCTCTCTGCGGGCTGCCTGAGAGAGAGGGTTGTCAGAGGGGCTGCTCCTCGGTGGCAGATCTCACCCTCCAAGAAGCTGCACTTGGCCATCATGTAGGTCTCCCGGTCGGTGAGCTTGACCGTGGCCTGGCCAGATTTCTTGAGATGCAGCTTCCTGTACCAGGTTTGCATGTGCTTCCACCACCCGAGGAGGACCTCCAAAGTGTAGCCCAGGCTCTCCGCCTTCTCTCTCCAAACAGCCTGTGTCCCTTCCGCCATAGGTACTCATTCTCCCTAAGCCATTCGAGCACCTCATGCTCATGTTCCTCTTTGATGGAGTATTGCCTCCTCTCGCGTTCTCGCGTATGCCTCTTCCTCCCTCTGGCAGGGCCATCTGGACCCTCATCAGAGGGGCTTCGAGGTTCTTGGGGCTGCTCCACCACACCACCACCACCAGCAACAACAACAGTAGCAGCAAAAACAGCACTAGCAGCACCAGAAGCACCAGCAGGACCAGCAGGACCAGCAGCACCAGGATCAGCAGCAGCAGAGTAAGCACCAGCAGGACCAGCAGCACCAGCAGGACCAGGAGCACCAGGAGCACCAGCAGAAGCGCCAGCACCAGGAGCTGCGCCAGCAGAGTAAGCACCAGCAGAAGCACCAGCACCAGGAGCAGCGCCAGCAGAGTAAGCACCAGCAGAAGCACCAGCACCAGGAGCAGCACCAGCAGAAGTCCCAGCACCAGAAGAGTCAGCACGAGCAGCAGAAGCCCCAGCAGAAGCAGAGTCAGGGCCAGGGGGTGGGATGGTGGCCCTGTCCTTCTTGCCAGGGCTGGCAGCAGGTGGCATAGGCTTCCTCTTCTTCCCCATGGTTGTTGGCTGGAGATGTGTCTGGCAGCAGGTCTTTCCTCTGAATGGTGACCTGCTTGCGAGCTGCATCCTTTTATATCTGTGGGGCTGATGCAATGCATCCTCCCCACATGTGCAGTAAACGCTTTGCATCCACTAGGCATCCGCTATGCATCCGCTAGGCGTCCGTGATGCATCCGCTGTATCCGCTCGGCATCCGCTCTGCATCCGCTCCTTCCGCTACGCGTCCACTTCGCTGTGCTCCCCCGGAAGCCCTGCGGATGTGCCATCCGCTTCCATCCGCTTCCATCCGCTAGGCTTCCATGGAGCATCCGCTTTACATCCTGGCTACGTCCTCCCCCCGTCCGTTCCTTTCCGTTGTTGTCCGCTCTCTTTATGCAAATTTGGGGCACTTTTGAGAGCAGATAACAATGGATAGAAAATTTTCTCGTCCGCTATGTCCTTTTTACATACTTTTTGCATCCGTCGGCCTATGTGACAGGCCCTTAAGTTGCTTTTCTCCTTGATTAATTTCCACCCATTGCTTCTTCTCCTGCCTTCAGGTGCTTTGGAGAACAGCTTGACATAGTCTAAAGGTTACAGAATTGGTTGGAGTTGGGCAGCATCCACCGTGAATAAAATAAATAAATAAATAGCAAGAAGCAACTTTGAGGGTTTTATGAAAGTTACAGAATGACTGATGGATCATCTAGAGATATGGGCAGACTTAGGACAAAACAGAAAATCTGGGGTTTGGACCACCATAAAGAAGAATTAACTTTTCAGTGCTTACAATTCAACTGAAAACTTATTTTTAGTTTTGGGGTGGGGCCCCAGAAATACAGCGGAGAATTCTGAAAGATCATTTAGTCCAACTTTATAAAGTAATCAGATAAAATGACCACTGAAACACTGCATTTTTCTTTCTTTGGATGCCCCCAGAAGTGATTATATTTTGTATCTGTGTTTTCCCAGTTTGACAATCCTAGTTCAACAACATGCTGGCTGAGGAATTCTGGGAGTTGAAGTCCATACTTCTCCAACTGGACAAGCAGGAAAGCCACTGCTTTATATGATAGAAATCAGGTCTTAGAGAGGAAGCATTATCCTAGAGAAATCACATCCTAGAGAGGAAGGATTACCACTTTTCAGGCTTCCTTCCCAACTGTAATATATTCAGCTGACAAATTACCTCGCCAAGCCACTTTCCCAGACTTGTGGTGTCAACAAAATTAATGTGACATTTTACAGCTACTTTGAGAATCAAGACAAAACCGCTTACATTATTCCATGGAAGGCAACATGAGATGGAATTATTTAGTTGACAAAATCTAATTAGGTGTAAATTATTGCTGGTTCTCTGAATTAAACAAGCTTTCTCAGACATCTATTTCCATTCAAACTTGGAGTTCCCTGGCATTCCACTGAAATCTTGGATTGTTCAACTTTTTTTACCCCCCAGGCTAAAGATTCATAAAGACATAATGCTTAATGAATGTTCACCTGCCCCTGCCTGCCTATCATTTGTCATTTTTTGTTGTTGGGCTATTAATTTCTTCCTCTATTGTAATTTTCAAAGGACCCATCTCTCCAACCCAATTCTCAATTTGCTTTTATCAGGAAATTGTTTATATTGTCACTTGGAGATGAATGGAAAGAAATTCCCCTCCTCTCCACAATTAGGGATTCTGGACTCACCCCTGTAATTTAATTTAGACCTGAGGAAGTAAAGAAAGGAAATTAAGTGAGCTGACAAAATGCCATGCCCATACTCATTAATTTAAAGTTTCCAAGATCTTAAAGTCTGGTTTCTGATGTTCAGATTATTTCCTAGGAACTTCAGGGAAAAGTTTAAAATTTCAGGAAAAAAGGCCAGAAAAAAAGACAGTCCCTGTCCTATTGTCCCCATTTATTTGTACCTATTTCCTGTATTTATAATCACATTTATTCTTATACCTATTATCTTGTAAGTGATTGACAAATCAAATCAATCAATCAATCAATCAATAAATAAATAAATAAATATCAAAGAAAACAGTGCTTCAGTGCTTCTACCACTCTGTGTAAGCTCTATTAGATGGGAATAACTTTCGTTCAGTTCAAAATTTCAATGAAAATTTCCTGCAGTATTATAGGAACCAAAAATATTTATCTCTTTATGTTTTTTTCTGAAGATGAAGACATTTTACAATGCGAATCCTCTTGGGGTGCATTGAAGATAAGAAACTATGTTGTTTCAAACAAAAAAGGCACAAATATAATTTATGAGAAAAAACACACAGGTGTATGCATATGGCTACGTGTTTGCGTACATATATAGATGAATTTTCATGATGATTTAAAAAAAAAAACCTGACACACACAAAAAAGGAAATGATTACATTTCAAGGGTGGGCTGGGTAAATGAGGAAGTGATTAAATTTGATGGATTAGAACACTCTAGTTTCTCCCCTTGATGAAGACATAGATTCTGATGGGGATGCTTTTAATCACGACAGAAGCATTTTATTAGAAACACTCTGTACAAAAGACAGATAATGCATTCAAAACCTGCATCCAAGAAAAGAAATATGTATCTCTCCTGATAAATCTATGTAACACTTCAAATTAAAATTCTAAAAGATGTTTGAGATTATACAGATATAAGAGCTTACCACCTCCCTGGAGCTACATTTTTCCTGGGTTCATACACAACCACACACACTTGTTATGTTTATGCTCTCACATACTCCAAAGCATCTTTTGAGGACTGAAATTGAAACACAGCACATCCTTATCTTTTTAATGTTTTCCTAGTGGCACAGAAGATCCACAGTTACCTTTTCAGCCACAAAAGCAACACAGTTGGGGATCCAGAGACTAACCTTCATAAAGCTTTACTTCCCTAAGTACTGCTCTCAGAGTGAACTGTGACTTGAACTTTTCAAGGAATAACTAAAAAACAGAATAACAGAGTTGAAAGCAATGGTGCTATTTTACCGGTTTGGCCCAATTCTACCAGTAGCACCAAAGATCATCCGAGACCAAACCGGTTCTCTCTGATGAGCTGCTGTCAGCCCCACCAACCTGCCCAGGATTCCATACTGACCTTTATTCCCTGCTTTTGAAGCACAGCTGCTTTGTGTGACACAGCAGATTGCTGCGCATCAGCTGTTGAAGCTACAAGGATTGCAGGAGATGAGTAGAAAAGCCTCTGCACATGTACAAAGTGTGTGTTTGGCGTGCATGCATGCAAAGTGTGCCCACCAACCCACACCCACTGAACCGGTGGTAAATCTCTTTGAAACCCACCACTGGTTGAAAGGGACCTTGGAAGACTTCTATCCTACCTCTCGCTCAAGCAGGAGACACTATATCATTCCAGACAAGTAGTTGTCCAGTCTCTTCTTAAAAGCCTCAAGTGATGGAGCACCCACAACTTCTGAAGGGAAGCCATTCCACTGGTTAATTGTTCTCACAGTCAGGTGTTGACCCCCTTTTCTTTGTGGCACTCCCTCAAATATTGAAACACTGCTGTCATGTTCTTCTTTTCAACTGAGTAGACATACCCAATTCCTGAAACCATTTAGCCAATGAGTGTAACTTTTACACACATTGTAAAAACAATGGGCATTTGGTCAATGTTGTAAAAAGATTCTTCCTCTGGAACCTGGTTCAGGCCAGGCCCTGTTGAAATCCTTGTGACAATGAGTTCATGAACATCTCTTCAACACCAAGGCTTTAGAAAGTCTTTGAGAAGTTTCTGACATGTGAATGTGAGCATGGATGTCATTATGACATTGTTATATCTAGCTCCCAAATATTTCACTTCTTTAGGCACTGTGGAAGTTAAATGGCAGCTTAAGGCACTAATTTTCCTCCTTTGACTCTTCAGACAAAGGGGAGAAAGCAGCCCAACTTTCGAAGTGTGGGAGATTCAGAACTGAAATGAGGTTTCTATAATGAATATGGAGATGTGGGCTGTGAAAATAACTTTCAGAAGGAGGAGAAAGAGCCACAGCCTAGACAAGAATTAGAGAAGAGATCTCTCAACCCACAGAAGGAATGGAGACAGAGAAAGCATCTCCGAAGGAACCCTCCCTAGTTTTCTGGAAAGTAAAGGCAAGAGACGAGATGCAACAAGTGATTCAAACTGCAAAAATCTGTTCCTTTAACCTTGTCCTCCTCTTGTGTTACCATAGTCAACTAGACTAGTCTCTCCAAAATCAAAATTGCCAATTGTTCCTGATGAAAAGCCAGTAATTTAGTGCATGATTCATTTGTTTAATGCAGTGTTCCTCAACCTTGGCAACTCTAATGGGTATGGATTTCAACACCTAGAATTTCCCAGCCTGAATAGTAGAAGTTGAAGTCCGCAGACTTAAAGAGTTGCCAAGATTGATAAACCCTGGTTTAATGGACTCTTGCCAGACAAGGTGGGATGCATTACAAACTAGCTTGTCAATTTCATGTCCCTGTCTTGGCTCATTTGAGCAAAACATTGCTCCTGACAAACATTTCAGCAGCTAATTTGTAATCATAACCCCTTATTGCCATAGCTGTAATTCACTGTTGAAACAAAGCAAGCTATTTAAGCACATACAAAGGGCACTTTGTGATCAATTAAACACTGTTCTTTGACAAGCTCTACCAAAATTAGCACCAAGAGACACTGCCAAGTTCAAATAAACGGAAGGATTGGCTGGGAGTAGGGAAGGTGATGCAATATTTTGAATTGTTTTGCTTTACAACTTAGATCCTAATCCTCACGTGTCCCAGTTATGGACATATTTACACAGTTTTCTTGGCAATAATATGAAAAGGATTTACCACTGGCTTCTACCAATAGTTTTGCTTTGCTTTCCATTTCCAAACATGGTCTGGAGCCCTGGGAATTCCTAGAAGTCTCTCAACTGTGTACCAATGAGGCCCAATCTTTCTTAGCTTTCAAGATCAAACAACAAAACAAAATCAAACAACATTGGCAGTGAACCGACCCCCCAATGTTAGACTTTTAGAAGAATGCATGTCATTTCATTTGAGCCCAACATTCCTAGTGACTGTGCGAACACATGGTAGTCCTTGACGTACAACTGCAGTCAAGCCCAGCATTTCTGTGGTTAAGCGAGGCATTTGTTAAGTGAGTTTTGCCACATTTTACAACCTTGCTTGCCTCCATTGTTAAGTGAATCACCTCAGTTGATAAGTTAGTAATGTGGTTGTTAAGTGAATCTGGCTTCCTCCTTAACTTTGCAGCTCAGAAGGTCATAAAATGGGATGACATGACTTCGGGATGCAGTAAGTGTCGTAAATATGAACAAGTTGCCAAGTGTCTGAATTTTGATAACGTGATCACTGGGACACTACAAAGGTCAAGGCTATGAAAGGCGGTCATAAGTCACTTTTCTCAGTGCCGCTGTAACTTTGAATGGTCACTAAATGAACTGTTGTGAGTTGAGGACACAATCAAGATCAAGTGAGGTACGAAAACCACTCTATAAAGCCTTACTAAGACCACACCTAGAACTGCTGCATCCAGTTTTGATCACCGCATTATAAAAAAGATGTTGAGACTCTAGAAAAAGTGCAGAGAAGAGTAACCAGAATGATCAGGGGATTGGAGAGTAAAACATATGAAGAACGGTTGCAGGAACTGGGCTTGGCTAGTACAATGAAGAGAAGGGCCAGGGGAGATATGATAGCAGTCTTCCAGTATTTGAGGGGCTGCCACAGAGAGGAAGGAGTCAAACTATTTTCCAAGGCACCTGAAGGCCAGACAAGGAATAATGGATGGAAACTGACCAAGGAGAGATTCAATCTGGAAATAAGGAGAAATTTTCTGACAGTGAGAACAATCAACCAATGGAATAGAAATTGCCTTCGAAAGTTGTTGGAGCTTCCATCACTGGAAGCTTTCAAAAAAAGGCTGGATTGCCATTTGTCAGAAATGGTGTAGGGTCTCTTGCTTGGGTGGCAGGTTGGACTAGAAAATCTATAAGGTCCCTTCCAACTTAAATGTGTTAAATGTGTTAAATCTGAATGTTGTTGTCTTGAAAGCAATATGGCAACAGGGTACCACTGTTTTTCCCCTCCAACTACCTGGCCTAACTTACCACTTAGATATTTCCAGGTGAGTTGCCACTGAAGTCAAATCACGTTCCAAGTATCTTAGCTTCTCAAGGTTAATCAAGATCGTCTTAATGTTGCTTACCCTTCCTTAATAGACATTTTTCAAACCATCTGTTGACACCAGCTATTGATTTATAACTGGGCTTGTACGCACCTTCGTGCATATTTGTTCCTAAGATGCATCACTTTAAATGAATTACTTTTATCTACATATTTTTGCATACCTTTTCTTTTTATTGTAAGCCTGTGGTTTTTTTCCCCAAGTGTAAATATTGAAACACAATAGAATTCCATTATTGCAGAGGTTTAGGGAGATACAATGAAATGAGATCTCATTAAAGTGCTAAACGGATAACTTTCTCCTCTCTTTTTAATTGTGACTATATGTATTTTATTCATTGTGACTGCCCATTTTGACAATAGATAAACAATCTTTTGTAGACCAGGGTTACCTTTGGTAGTTTAATAGCCTGTAATGGAAGGGAAGATCACTCTCCAAAAGTAGGGAAATGCCAACAAAAAATTAATTTTATTTATTTAATTAATGTCATGCTCTTGTTGGAGTCTGACTCTGAGGGAGAGATTGAAGAGCTGACAGGGAGTGGGAGTGTGGCTCTGGTGGTTGTGGAAGAAACGGGGGAAGAGCACAGTCCAACTGGGCATTCAGAGGAAGGCCCAAGGCCATCCATTCTTCATTCTAGGGCATACAGGGAGGAATGGAGAAGGGAGCAATGTGTCTTACGGGAGAGGAAAAGGCCCTGATCCCTTTCATTAGTTGCAGTTGGGAGAACAGGATATAAGTGGGCCATTTTAAATAGTTTTTGCTGGAAGCAAAGCGTGCTTTATCTTGGTCAAGGCTTATCTGGGTTTTGGCGTCTTCCCAACTGTGGTTGCTGCATTATCTTCTGGATGTTTGCAATTTATCATCCTGGCCTGCCATGTTAATAGCAACAGCACTTAGACTTATATACCATTTTATAGTGCTTTACAGCCCTCTCTAAGCAGTTTGTAAACTGAGTCAGCCTATTGCCCCCAACAATCCTCACATTAGCCACCTCAGAAGGATGGAAGGCTGAGTCAACCTTGAGCCTGGTGGGATTTGAACTGCCAAACTGTAAGCAGCTGGCTGCAGAAGTAGCTTGCAGTACTGCACTCTAACCACTATGCCACAGAGGCTCTTAATGACTCCAGTGTGGTTTGTGCTGGGTTTTTTAAATTTCTAATTATTTTTATTTTTGGTTCAGACTGCATTTACTTTCTTCATAGACTGTTTTTTGGAAGAGTTTGATATCAAGTTGACGATAATTGGACATTGCGGCCCAAGTTAGAGGCATTAAAGGGAATTTATTCTACTTTTGTAACCGTGTTATTTTTGTGTCACACCCCCAGGTCATCACAATTAATTTATATCCCACTTTTATTATTCTTACCAATAACTCAGAACACAATAGAATAATAGAGTTGGAAGAGAACTTGGAGATCTTCTAGTCCAACCCCCTGCTCAACTCAAGGTAGCAAACAATACTTAACACTCACAAATGATAGATATCCCAGGATAATGATGAGAAATCAAATTTGGGTCAGTCCCTGGGACCAGAGATTTACTCTTCCAAGTTTCAGACTCATGTTGGAGCCCATCCTCAGGAAATTTCTCTTTAGGAGCCAAGGGCATGGCAGCACAAGGAAACGACAGCCAATCGCCACCCCTCAACACACCAATCAGCCAATAGGAAGGCACCACATAATTACAACTTACAGAACAGCCCAAAGCACAAACTCCAATGGAGAGAACTTCCCTGAAGATGGGCTCTAGCATAAATCCAAAAGCTTGGAAGAGTAAATCTCTAGTCCCGGTGACCGATCCAAATTCAATCTCACACACAACACTCCTTCTTTCTCCAGTTTTTCCCACAAAAAGTAACCATAGTGAGTTGGGCTGAGAGATAGTGACTTACCAAGGTCTCCTTGGACATCTCAATTAAATTAGAGAGCTAGTTTCATGTTTCAAGCACCTGGCTAGAGAGTGGGAGTTCTAGTCCCATGTTATCCATGAAAGCAGATGGCTTTCATGGGTAATGTGGGACTAGACTCACAGTCTCCCACTTTCTAGCCTGGTTCTTGAAACACTAATTTAATTGAGATGTCCAAGGGAGAGATGGGAGGTATAATAAAAACAATACAACCAATAGAAGGGAATATCTGTAGCTCAGGGTTGAACTGTAAGGTCCTTGGTGCTCTTTGAGAGTATACGGATGATGTTACCTGGTTGGGTAATGAAAAGTGTCAGCCTTCAAGATCTTCTACTATCGCTTTGCATCTTTCAACTGTCATAAAAAATGGGGGGGAGGGGAGGATAGGATGAGTCTGGGAAGTGAGCTGGAGGTGTTACATTTTTCTGTTGTGTAAATGAGGGGGGGGGGAAGCATACATCAGAGTTAGGTTTCTATTTCTCGCTTAGCTTTCTTTTCTCTGCGCAACTGCAACCCGTTATCAAAGTATGCCAAGGTCAACGGACAGAGGCCTCATCATCACCTGAAGATGCCCACATGATCATATTCACAATTTCTAATTGGAAGTTTCATAGGAACTATTGAGGGTGGGAACACTTCCATCACTTTGTATATGTGATTTTCGCGCCTAATTTCTCAGATTCAGAATTCTCTGGTTGCTACCACTTCACTTTCAGTAAAAGATAACTTTTCTCTAAATTAAAGAGTCTAAGTCTTTCTTGGATTTTGAATGGAGCACCGCCTGACATTATTCTGAATCTCGACTCTACCAGCCCACCCGGAGAAAACACCCAATTTTCTTCCGAGGGGGCCTGAACATCATGTCATCTTCAACTAGTGACCAGGAAGATCTGGGAGCCAGTGGAGGGCAAGATTCTTTGCTGGTTCAGGAAGCCCAATCATTAGCAGAGCTCAATCTGGAAGAGGATCCAGCTGTGAAGCCCAGTTGGTCAGTGGGGGTTGGCTGGAAAGATCCGGAGAAGGACCTCCCCCCCCCCCGGGATCACCACCACCCGCCGGCGTGGAAAAGAGGAGCCATGGCAAGAGAGGGAAAAGAGAGAAGTCTTACTGGATCAAGCCAGGAGACTCCTTAATGAAGCCTTTGAACAACTCCAAGCTGCACAAAGGTATGAAGGGGAAGGGGGAGTAGCCCCAGCTAGAAGAAGCAGAGCAGCGCCCTCTCCCATAAATCAACCTGATCCAGCAGCAGCCCCGGGGTCCTCAGCGGGAGGTGTAATTCCTAGAAGGCATAGAGCTCCTAGGCTGCCTCCGTTAGAGGTAAGATACGGGGGAGATCCCAAAACCTTGGGATTTTTCCTAGCCCAAGTTTGGAGCTATATGGAAGAATATCAGGAGGATTTTCCCTCAGAAGCAGCCAAAGTGAGATGTGTTACCAGGGCTCTAGAGGGAACAGCTGCAGAGTGGATGGTGACCCTGCATAATGATAATGCTCCCCAGTTGATGAATTATAACCTGTTCATGACTGCACTGCAAGTTAGATTTTAGGACCCATTGTCAGAGCGCAAGGCCCGGATCAGGGTGAAGACCATAAAACAAGGGTGGAGGTCAGTGGATGACTACGCCCAAGAATTTAGACAGTTAGCAGGTCATATCCAAGGCTGGTCCCAGGAAGCCCTGATAGAAGCATTTAAAGATGGTTGTAACGAAGATGTGTACCAGAGATACATTGCTAGAAGAGACCCAAATGACTTGCAGATGTGGTACTTGCTGGCAGAAGAAGTAGAAATTGATTTAACCCAAAGCAGATGGCGGGGAGGTTCTGGGTGGAGCAAACCTTCCCCCCCCCATCCTCAAGAGGTTCCCAAACCTCAGAGGGGAGGAGTGGCGGCAAGACCCAAGCCCTTTGCCTGTTTTCGATGCGGGAAAGAAGGTTACCGGGCTTTGAACTGCAAAGTCAAGCTGGAACCAAAGGGGGTACCAAAAGAAGGGAAGAAACCTGAAAAATCCCCACCGAAGCCTCGTGAAGCAGCACTAAAGTTGAAAGAGATGGCAGAGGTCACCCCTCCCGCGGGAGAGGAGTCAGAAACCCTGGTTACCCCTGAGGAGGATGATTTCGACTTGGAAGATGACTTCCTGGTAAGTCCAAGCGTGGGGCCTATGCCCATTTCCTTTGCCCAATTAGATGGATCAGTGGCTGGAGGTTGCCCTGCACGTTTTATCACAGAACCTATAGAAATGATCGTGGGAGAGCATGATGAGACTCTGCGCTTTATTGTGGTCCCTGGGATGGAGCAACCATTAATACTGGGATTGCCCTGGCTCCGGAAATGGAACCCCCAGGTTAACTGGAGAAAGGAGTTGTTGCGCATACGCACCAAGCAGCGACCAGAGAAAAAGGGGAGATTTCAGCCGAAGCTTCAGATTCCAATTGAAATAGCTTCCACAGGTACCGAACCCGTGAAAGGGGAGGAGAAAATTCCAAAAGAGTATTGGGATTTAAAGGAAGTGTTCAGTGAGAAAGCCTCGGATGAGCTCCCGCCTCACCGGTCAACAGACTGTGCTATTGAAATTTTGCCTGGGGTGAAGCTCCCAAAACCGAAGTTGTACTCAATGACACCACAGCAATTAGAGGAGCTAAGATTGTTTATAGATACAAATCTGGAACGTGGTTTCATCCAACCTGCTAGACCCCAGGTAGTGGGCCCAGTGTTGTTCCATGAAAAAAAAGATGGTTCCAAATGCTTGGTGGTGGATTACAGAAATTTGAACACCATTTCCGTGGAAAACGTGTACCCCCTGCCTTTGATGAAGGACATGTTGGCCCACCTAGCCAAGGGGAATATTTTCATGAAGTTGGATTTGAGAGAAGCATACTACCGAATTCGAATTAAGGAAGGGGATGAGTGGAAGACCGCTTTTAACTGCCCGCTTTTAACTGCTTCCAATTCAACGTTCTTCCTTTGGGTTTACAAGGGGCCCCAGCTGTATTCATGCAGATGATCAATCAAGTGTTACATGAACATTTATACAGGGAGGTTCTGGTTTATCTTGATGACATCCTTATCTACACGGAAACTCTGGATGAACATGTGAAACTGGTGCGGTCAGTTCTACAGAAACTGTGTGCCGCTAAGTTGTATGCTAAACTATCCAAGTGTGAATTCCATCAAGAGAAAATTGACTATTTGGGATATTGCATTTCATCTGAGGGCATAGAAATGGATCCAGAGAAAGTGTGCGCCGTATTGGAATGGGCTCCACCACGTACCAGAAAACAACTTCAACGCTTCTTGGGATTTGCAAATTTTTACCGGCAATTTATCCCGACGTTTGCTAAGATAGCAATGCCCATCACAAATCTCTTAAAAACAAAAGGGGAGGTGAAGCCAAGGCCAAGCAAGCCATTGGAGTGGTCCATGGAGTGCCAAGCAGCTTTTGAAAAGCTAAAACGACTGTTTGCTGCAGAACCAGTGCTAAAGCAACCGGATATGGAGGCTCCTTTTGTGATCCAACCCAATGCGAGTTATGTGGCCGTTGGAGCGGTGTTACTTCAAGTCAACGAGAAAGGGACCTTACAGCCTTGTACGTATACCTCCCGTAAACTGTCTGAAACTGAGAGAAGGTGGGCCATCTGGGAAAAAGAAGCTTTTGCAGTTCATTGGGCCTTACTGACCTGGAGACATTTCCTGGAAGGAGCAAAACATCCATTTGAGGTATGGACTGATCATAAAAATTTGGAAGCCTTAAAAATGCCTCGGAAGCTGTCCCCTAAAAAAGTTTGCTGGGCCCCAGTATTTCAAGTGGTTCAATTTTTCACTGAAGTACATTCCAGGAGGGAAGAACTTCATGGCGGATGCTCTCTCTAGACTACCCCAATATAATAGTATTCACCAGGAGGTGATAAGTTGAATTGTTTCAGCCAAACATCTAGCCGCCCCAATGATCACCAGAGCCCAAAAGAAAAAACAAGAAGTGGTTTTATCGAATGACCTAACCGAACAACTAAAAGAAGCTTTAAAACCTGATGATTGGTTCATGGCTTATTCAAATAACTCTTCAGTTAGAGATGGTCTGGCTTGGGTGGGGACCAAGTTGTATGTGCCACAGGTGCTGAGGGGCCAAATACTACAACAAGCTCATGATTCTAAAGCAGCTGGTCACTTTGGATTTGTGAAGACCTTACATCTGGTTAAGTGGATATTCTGGTGGCCTACTTTAAAGAAGGACATTGAAGCTTATGTAGCTAGCTGTCCAATTTGTGCTTCGGCAAAGAGACCTCCTGGTAAGCCAGTAGGATTGTTACAAAATGTAGCTAGACCAACAGCCCCCTGGAAGGAAATCTCCATGGACTTTATAGTAGAATTACCCGAAAGCAGTGGAAACATGGTTATTTGAGTGGTAACAGATTTGTTTTCCAAACAGATACATTGCATGCCTCGTTCCAAGATTCCATCTGCTAAGACGTTGGCCAAACTGTTTATTTCACATATCTATAGGTTACATGGTGTTCCGGAATGCATAATCTCTGACAGAGGGGTCCAATTTACCTCAAATTTTTGGAAAGAGTTCCTGAAGTTGATAGGCTCTGCCCAAGGCTTAAGCTCCGCCCACCAACCCAAACCAATGGACCTGTGAGAGGACTAACACAGTGTTAGAACAGTATCTTAGATGTTATATAAATTATCAACAAGATAACTGGTCCGACTTACTACCATTTGCTGAAGTGGCATATAACAACTCCGTACATAGTAGTACTGGATTTACTCTGTTTAAAGTGGCTTCGGGACAAGATTTTGTACCCATACCTGAACTTCCTCGTGAAAGGCCTAACATCCATTTGTTGGATGAATGGATAACTCAACTCCAACTTAACTGGCCAGTTACACGTAAAGCATTAGATGAGGCCCATCAAGCTCATAAAAAATTTGCAAACAAGAAAAGATCTCCATAGAAATTATATAAAGTAGGTGACAAAGTTTTCCCGTCCACCAGATACCTGCAAACCACTCAAAAGTCAAAGAAGCTTGGTCCTAAATATGTTGGTCCTTTCACGATTGAACAGATTATAAATCCTGTAACAGTCCAGCTGAACTTACTGAAAACTCTTCGACGAATTCACCCGGTTTTCCATGTTAGTTTTTTAAAACCTGAACATACTTCTGATTTAAGACCCATCCAGGCTGACCCTCCCATACCAATACTGGTTGAAGGCGAACAACATTTTGAAGTTAAAGAAATTCTGGATTCTCACAAATGGAGGGGTCGGCTCCAGTATCTTGTAGCCTGGAAACATTTCCCTTCTTCACAGGCCGAATGGGTTAATGTAACCGATGTTAAAGCCCCTAAGTTGATCAAAGCATTTTGTTCCAAGTATCCTGATAAGCCCTAGGAGTGTATTCCTTTGTAATTGTCTAATGATTAATTATTGTCTTTATATTTTCTCCTCTCTCTCTTCTAGGACTGACAGTTTTCCTTTTTCTAGGAGGGCCGAATGTCAGCCTTCAAGATCTTCTACTATCGCTTTGCATCTTTTGGCTGTCATAAGAAATGGGGGGGGAGGGGAGGATGGGATGAGTCTGAGAAGTGAGCTGGAGGTGTTACATTTTTCTGTTGTATAAATGAGGGGGGGAAGCATACATTAGAGTTAGGTTTCTATTTCTCGCTTAGCTTTCTTTTCTCTGCACAACTGCAACCCGTTATCAAAGTATGCCAAGGTCAACAGACAGAGGCCTCATCATCACCTGAAGATGCCCACATGATCATATTCACAATTTCTAATTGGAAGTTTCATCGGAACTATTGGGGGTGGGAACACTTCCATCACTTTGTATATGTGATTTACGCGCCTAATTTCTCAGATTCAGAATTCTCTGGTTGCTACCACTTCACTTTCAGTAAAAGATAACTTTTCTCTAAATTAAAGAGTATAAGTGTTTTTTTCTTGGATTTTGAATGGAGCATCTCCTGACAAAACGCCTGCAAGAAAACAAGCTCAGGGAACAGCAAGGGCCTTGCAATGTTACGCTTTTCATCAAATAGAAGTTCTACTTCTTTTGTTGTTGCACTGTGGCAGTGGATGTTTGTATAAAAAAGGTGGAACTCCCATTTTCAGGCTGATTTGGTCCAGATTGATGAAAGTATTGAATCTCACAGATGCCTCTCCCAGCACTGCAGTCTTGAGTGGGAACTCCAGTCTAATGGCTTCTCTTGGGATTGAATTGAAGCTTGGGAAGCTAGAATGGCCCTAGAAAAAAGTTTGAATGAATAACAGACTCTTCACAAACACTGTTTCCCTTCTTACAAAATAAGAAGAGCATTCATACTACCCCTCAGAGTATGCTGGTGGCAAGCTCAACTTATTTTTCATCAAATAGAACAGGGGTGTCAAATTCGTGGCCTGTGGGCTGGATATGTCATGTGCTGGCTATGCCCACCCTCATTTTAGTGAAGAGGGGGAATTGTGATATGTCACGAGATGACATGTCATCGCGAGTTTGATAACCCTGAAATAGAGTAAGAACAATTTAAAACATTATGATGAATTTTGGCAGATTAGGTTCGATACAGGCGGATATTATTAGCTCAGGGTTCATTTCAGGGATCCTTGGTGCTCTCTGAGCTTGCTTGTTTTCTTGCAGATGTTTCATTACCCTAACTTTGTAACATCATCTCTGCTTATTAGGTACAACTATTAGCTAAACCTTTCTGGGATAAGCCTGCTTCTTTAATGGGAATCATATTTTAATGCAGGGGTTGTCCAATCTTGTGGATTGTGGACTTAACTCCCTATGCACTTCAATTCACAAAATTCTCCAGCCAACCATTCTGGCTTTGGAATTCTGGGAGTTGAAGTCCACAAGTTTTAAAGTTCCCATATGTTATTTATTGAATTTTGAATGTGTATAGTTGTGTTAAGCCCTGCTAAAGTGAAACTAGTCTTTAGATGACCCTAACTGTTGTTAGCTATAACTGTTGGAGGGAAATTTAGAACATTCATATTTGGGCGGGCTTTTTCAAGTACTACGACTAGTTAAGGCCCCGTGGGCCTAGAGCCGTGATGGCAAACCTTTGGCATGCATGCTACAGGTGAAATGTAGAGCCATTTGTGTGGGCACGTGAGCCCCAGGCAAACTTAACTCACTGCTCATGTGCGTGCCTGCCAGCTGATTTTCATCCTGTTTGAGGCCTTTTTTCAGCCTCCCAGAAGCTCAAAGGAAGCCTCTACAGCCTTTGGAGGCTGAAAAACAGGCCCGTTTCATCACTTCCCGTATTTCCGGCCTCCAAAGGCTGCAGAGGCTTCTCCCAGGCCCTTGGGAGGCTGAAAAAGGCCTCAAATGGGCTGAAAATCAGCTGGCAGGCACACATAAAATTAGTACAGGTAAGGGGGTGGCAGTGGGGATCGTGCACACATGCACAGGGGGCTTGGGGGGGCATGCACATTTCGGCACAGGAGCCCAAAAAGGTTAGCCACCACTGGCCTAGAGTATAAATTATAGGCATTTGTTTGCTATTCCTCAATTCCAATTTGAATCAATAAATGCTGTTATAGCTATGCTGGCCTGATTCTTGCCTATTGAAGCCCACAACACATTAGCAAGGTTGGGCACTCCTGCTTTAATGGGAGTCAACTTTCTCATGCCCTTTTAAACTTGGAAGAAAGCAGGCTTGTGTAGAGAAACAGCACAAACCTTCTTCACTAAACCCCAGTAATTTTGAAAGTGTTCTTTCCACGGATTGTTGGGCTGAGAAATGAGGGGAAATATATATATCTACTTTTTAATCTCTTGAAGCTATCTTTTTTTCAGGTCAGGAGAAGAATCCCTCCTAAAGTCCTCCTTGCTTTTTCTCAGGGTTTACCGCCACTGCCGGGATGCTGAAATATTGCCATGTTCTAGGCACAGTGGTAGCCCTTCTCTTGGGTTTCTGCCAACACTCCTAACCTGACTATTATCAGAAACTTGACAAGCTGTGTCAAAGCCATCTGCTGAATGCCTTTGAGTGACAGGTGGTCGATATTCTCCACTCTCAGGGGTCATCACAGGTGACAGAAGCCAAAGCAATAAAACAGTTTCGGCTGCCTTCACTAACTTAAATTCTTTCCCCGTCACAGTATTTCTTCTCCATTTCCTGTCTCCTTTTTATTTCTCCAACTCCCTGCCTCCTGCTGAATTGCCTCTGGTTCAATTTCACACAGATCGAAACTTCAGATGGGAGCGATGGGTTTCTGAGGAAAAGGGACATGTCAGAATTGAACTGTTTCCCTTCTTTAGCCCCAAATTAATAAATCAAAAATAAAAATTGGGAAGAAAAAAGAAAGAAACTGTTGTTAGAAATTGAAAATTTTGTTCCCATTTATCTGTATTTACTCCCTTTGTTCTTGTTTATGTTTATACTTATACTTGTTATCTTGTATATGTTTGACAAATAAATAAATAAATAAATAAATGTAAATGTAATGTATATAGAAAATAGTTTGGAATGGAGTTGTAATCAGCTGGCACTGGAAGCTCTGTGACATGAAACCATCTATAAGAGAAGCTATCCTGGCATCCAATTTTGAAGATTCTACCCCCCCCCCCCCAAACGAAGATTATGTGCCAACTCTTGAGTAAATTAAACAGGGTTAAAAATAATAATGAAAAATAATTCCAGCAAGGGGTTGACCTAAACTAGGTCTGTGCACACAGTCTGAAGCCTGACGGACATACACCAGTGGCAAAATCATTACAGATAAGTCCTTGACTTACAACCATTTGTTGAGCAACAGAGGGGACTTTGGTGCTTTTAAAGCTTGGTTGTTTTCTTGCAGACATTTCATTACCCACAGTGGTGGGATTCAATTTTTTTTACTACTGGTTCTGTGGGTGTGGCTTGATGGGTGTGGCTTGTTAGATGTGGCAGGGGAAGGATACTTTAAAATCTCCATTCCCTTCACACCCCACTAACCTGCTTTCCAGCTCTGTTTTCCTGTGCAGGGCAACAAAAGAAGACCCAGTTGGAGACTTCCGGTTTGAGCCTCTTTGGCGACAGACCAAAACTAGGTCTCTGCACAGTTTCAATCCATGCTCACTGCTGGAGCACCCAAGCTGGCTGGTTTCAGGGCTAAACCACCCCATAGAGATGGTGAAGAAGGGGGAGATTGCCTGCAGGGTTGAGGAGAGCTGCATCTCTCCTCTCTAGCTGGCCATTACTCCCTTTCCCGAAGGCAGTTGTAGCGGTAGTCAGAAATGGCCACTACAAAGAAGAACTCGACCGGAAAAGAATTTGCAGGAGAAAGATAAGAAAAAGTTTTGGTTGACCGGGTCAAACGGCAAAAGCAACAAATAAGTACCCTGGAATTGAAACTATTAAAAAAAACAATAACATTGTTCCCTAAGAAGATTTCTAAGCTGCGAAGGAGAGAGAAAAGGGAAAGGATTTGATTTTTTTTCTCCTGTTCCTATACTGACAGCTAAGAGAAATTGGAAAGCAAGAAATTGGAAAAAAATCCACTTTGACATAAATAGGCATTTAATGCTGAAAATAAAAAGTCAAAGGGATAATAAAGATTTCTGGATAATTAAAAGCTTTGGAAAGCAGGAAAGGAGAGAAAAAGAATAAAAGGGTAGGATCTGGAAGGGAGGAGACTGCCTGGAACTAAAAAGAACTTACAGTTCTCAATAAGACTTCCAAAAGATACATTTTAACTGAAACATCGCAACAAAATCATAAAACTCCAGGAAGAGAAAGTGAAAAAAGAAATAAGAAGAAACAGCTTGGGACTATATGGATTACTTGGTGATCTCTGGATTCTTGGTTATTGCATTTGAATGACTAAAATCAATTGGATAGTTGTTTAAAACTGTTTCAAATGGCTCCACTTTGAGAAGAACTGAAAATGGAACTTTAAAAGTACAAAGAAGATGCACAAGAAGGGAGAGGTTCTTTTGGCTTCGTATTTCAGTTCTTAGAAATGGAGATTTGGAACTATGAGAAACAACAATAAATATCTGCAGAACAAGAAGATTGGGACAAAGAAGAAGCCATCTTTAATGAACAAGTAATCTCAGGTGGGGAAAAAAAGGAAAGGGGGGAGGGGGAAAGAGAATGGAAAGTTTAAGATTGGGAAAAACAAACCAAAAAAAGAATAGAGTAAAAAATAAGTATAAAATCAGAAAGCAACAGAAGAGGGAAATGCAGAAGAGAGAATTAGAAGTAGAGAGACAAGGGGGTAAAAAAGGGAGGGAGAAGATGAGAGAGAAGAAGGAAAGGAAAAGAAGTTACAGAAACAAAATATAAAGAAACAGGGCCTATTTAGAGATAATGGGTGAAAATCTAATGGAAAAAGGGATTCTGCAAAGGTACATAAGATAGTATGGTTATATTAGAAATAGAAATAATTTCAGAAAATATGAAACAATGTATGATTAAAATGTTTGATAAAATAGTTATTTCAATTTAGTGGAATGCTTGTCAATAAATAAATGTAACAAAATGAATATTTAATGGTTTACAAAACATATGTGAAGAGAAATAAGGGAAAAATTAATTATGGAGATTATATGTGCCTTTAAGGAAGTATGATATTTAATTGAAAAGAAATGTTAAAGATGTTAAGACTTTAATGATTATTAATGATGGAACTGAATTGGAATGGAATGAGAGCTTATAATTACATATATTTATAATATTTTTTTAAAGAATATAGTGTGTATTATAAGAATGTACCAAGCAGAATTCGATCGGAAGTTATGTATTATGTATTATATTAAAGGTCATAACCTTAAGGTATATATTGAAGTTTAAATAAGAGTTGAATGGATATAATTAAAATATATAAAGGTGTCATACTCCAATTAGTAACTACAGAAGAAAATTTGTTTAATGAGAAAAGATAATATGAAATTGAAACAGAGCAGACAAAAGTATAAATATAATGATTGGAATTGAGATGAGATATTCAAAATAAAATTGAGAAAATTAAAAGAGGGGAAAAACTAGATAGAAAATGTAGAATAGTATAAGATATGGAATAGAACAATGAGCATGAAATTGAGTTTGTGTCTGTATAAAGAAATTCAACCCAGGACCATGCTATTTTCAAAAAAGATGTTTTACTTGTATTTTGTGTGTGTGAAAACCCAAATGAAACTTTATTTAAAAAAAAGAAGAAGAAGACCCAGCTGATCAGCTGGGACTCAGGAGACAGAGAATAGATGAGGGTGGGGCCAGTCAGAGGTGGGATTTGCCAGTTGTCCGAACTACTTAAAATTTCCGCTACTGGTTCTCCAGAACCTGTCAGAACCTGCTGAATACCACCTCTGATTACCCAAATTAGTTATCTGGCACTGATATTGTTACCTAGTTTGGGTAATGAAATGTCTGCAAGTTCAAAGATCACCAAGGACCCCTCATTTCAACCCTGAGGTACAAATATTCATATTGTTTAGGGTCTGTTAAAACAGTACTGAAAAAAGTGACTTACAACTGGTCCTCACACATTTGATCATTGCAGCTTCCCCATGGTCACATGATCATACGGGAATCTGCATTAACTTAACAATTGCATGATTCACTTAACAACTGATTTGCTTAACAACTATACACAGTTAGCATCCACCTCTCTCCTAGAAATATTTTGGAAAATATTAAAAAAGCCAGAATATTATATTTCCTTGGATGATAAAAAAAGAAACATGTTTTAAAGACAGAAAGCAGCTCCCTGCCCCCAGCAGATATTTGGTGCCCATGGAGAAAGACTGGACCAGCCTATCTACAAGACAAAATAGCTCTTTTGTCTCCAGCTCCAGGACACAATAGGATTAACCCATCTAGCAGCAGAGCTTGCCACATGGCACAATCTCCTAAGGACATTGCATCACCCTCCAGGCTTCAACCAAACTTAGCTCAGACAACCTACAGAACCAGCTATGGCCCCTACAACAGCCAAAAGAATACATGTTCTTGCACAGGAAC
Source organism: Laticauda colubrina (assembly GCA_015471245.1). Classification (NCBI taxonomy): domain Eukaryota; kingdom Metazoa; phylum Chordata; class Lepidosauria; order Squamata; family Elapidae; genus Laticauda; species Laticauda colubrina. Next base: position 19,059,817 of record BLBF01000036.1, on the reverse strand, counting down.
AGGAAGCTCAAGTTCAAAGCCCAAGAGAAGGTATAAAAAAACTCCACTCTCAACTCCATGTGGTCAGCTGCCCAGGACCATCCATGTGGTTCTGCTTCATCATTAAACCATCTTTGCAATTCATCTCCATGTTTCCAGTATCTTCCTCCCAGCTTGGAACTGAACCAGATGGATATTTCTCTCAACATAACCATAGGGGAAAAAAGACACACAATCAGGCATGATTCACTTCATAAATCTTTGCTTAGCAATAAAAAATTCTGGTCCCAATTGCGGTCTTATGTTGCTGACTACCTGTGATGGTGCAATTATCCACACTTGTTATTTTCATTAAAATTCTAAAAGTGGCTGCATTTACTATAAGCAAAATTCTATCTTGTTTTTCACCTTTGAAGCCAAAAATCCAGGGGAAAAAGCATCTTCCCCAGAACCAGACTTAAATTGTTTCAGGGATGTCACTGTGCTAGGAACATATCCCTAGTGGCTTTCTGAGAGATAAAAAAAAAACAGAGAATAGCTATGCCTGGCCTCTAGCTGCAAAAACATTGCTTGCCCAGGACTTAAATGCTCAGAGAAAGTGCTGAGATAAAATAGGCCTTTGGATTTTCCATAAGATTTAGCAAAGGCGTCAAGAAGAATGCATACAGGAAATTTTACCTTTGATTCTCTGGTTAGTGAAAAAGCACATGTCTCAGATCTCAGAGATCTAATGTTAAAATTTAAGAGAGGGAGATTTGACTATCTTTACCAAGACAAAATCTCTCTCTCTCTCTCTCTCTCTCTCTCTCTCTCTCTCTCTCTCTCT
>BLBF01000036.1:19003319-19059002 GCA_015471245.1 Laticauda colubrina | reverse complement strand
TCTCTCTCTCTCTCTCTCTCTCTCTCTCTCTCTCTCTCTCTCTCTCTCTCTCTCTCTCTCTCTCTCTCTCTCTCTTTCTTTCTCTCTCTTTTAAAGGATACATGACATTACTTTCAAACCAAAATGGCCTTACTCCAACATGTACACAAGACCAAGATAAAGGGAGTCAAGACCAGAAGAAAAACATGACCAGGTGAACTAATGTAGGACCACGTTAACAGAATCTTTCAAATCTAAACATATAATTATAATGAAACAACTATATGCATATTATTTTGCTCTGGTTTTTGGTTTCTTCTTTCTTATATGATTTCTTAACGGTTAAGGTTTCCCTTGTCCAGCCATGTTCGAATCTAGGGGGAGGTGCTCATCTCCATTTCTTAGCTGAGGTAACCAGCATTGTCCAAAGACACTTTTATGGCCATGGGGCCAGCCAGACTACATCAAAGAGCATGGAATACTGTTACCTTCCCACCAAAGTGGTACCTCTTTATCTACTCACATTTGCATGCTTTCAAATTGCTAAGTTGGTAGAAATATGACCCTTCACCCTTTCCTAAAGCATATTTTTTTTCATTCATATCCTTTTTTAAACCTATTCTATATGACATATAATATAGTCCTTATTAATCTTTAAATCCAATTATATGTAGCCTTCCCATATTTTTAATTTTCGTTTTAATTCTCTCAATTCCCATGTGAATTATTTTTGTTCAACCCTTAAACCCTTAAAGCTATTGGGCTGACACTCTGTATGGTTAAGGTCCTTAAAAGAATTTAACATTCCCTGGTGCCAAAAAAAACCAAAACAGAAGAAAACAAAATTCAGACCTGCTGCAGTATAGCCTATGGGCAAATCTGTTTATCAACTTTTGAACTATTTCAGATCAAATCTTGAATTAGAAATTTGAATTGAACTTTTCAGCTGAATAAGATCTACACAGGGATTGCCTCCGTATGCAACATTTGGAAACACAGGCAACAGGTAGGTAGTAAAAGTAAAGTTTTCTCTGTCAGTCAGGTCCAACTTTAGGACATAGTGCTCATCTCCATTTTTTGGCCGATTGAGCCAGCATTGTCCAAAGACAATTTCCATGGTCACGTGGCCAGCATGACTATATGCCAAAGGAGCACAGAATGCTTTTACCTTCCCACCTAAGTGGTACCTATTAATCTACTTGCATTTGCACATTTTCAAACTGCTAGGTGAGCCATGATGATGTAATGGTTAGAATGCATTACTCTAGGTTAACTCTGCCCTCTGCCAGCAGTTTGATCCTGACCAGCTCAAGGTTGATTCAGCCTTCCATCCTTCTGAGATGGTTAAAATGAGGACTCAGATTGTTGGGGGCAATAGGCTGACTCTGTGAGCTGCTTAGAGAGGGCTGTAAAGCACGATGAAGTGTTATATAAGTCTAAGTGCTGTTGGTAGTTAGGCAGGAATCTGGGGCAAATGGTACCTCATACCCTGTTTGCAGAGCTCAGGTCTTGAACCCAGGCTCAGCGTCTTTAACCACAATGCCATCACGCTCTATGTAGCAAAGAGATACTTATTATTTTAATCAATCAGAGCTTGCAGAGAATTTAATATGCGAGTATGCAGCTTCTGTGTTGATCTCAAAAATAATACTACAGAATTCTATGGGTCACTTTTTTTGTTTCTGAATATATATAAATGTGGTGATAGGATCATCCTGTTATCAACAGTACATTTTAAAGTATAAAAATTCAGATTTTTACTGTTTTAAATCTGGTAAAAGAGGCTATAAATATTTCAATTTAAATTCCTTCTTGAAGTTATTCCGGATATAAACAGTGCTCCCTTTTCAAACAAATTGAAGCATGAACTCGGTTAAGGAAGGTGATTTTCAGAGCATACTTAAAAAAAACCAGTCTGTAATTTTAAGTTTATGCCTCAAGGTTTTCTCCTTTCAGTGAAGCTGGTGAGACTGCCAAATTTGATGGAAATTTAAAATCTGCATAAAGATTGCCTCTGTTTTTACAAGTGCCCTTATGCTTGTGTTAATAAAGAGGGATGCACAGAGATTTAATGATGTAAAGTTACTGCTGTGTTCCATCATTACTGCTTGGTTGTTACATAGACTCCAATAAAATTGTGGAAGATTAAAAAACCTAATAGGAGAAAAATAGCAGATTAGAAGATTAGAACAGATCATCCAAAAGGATCACTGATCAGGATCATCAGGGCTTAATTTAGAAAAAACACAAAACCGTGGTTTGGAAATGCGATATTGTGCTTCACACACCAACATTTCATCTCCCTGATCACTTTAAATGTTTTTTTAGGGGTTGTGCCAGACTTAGTTAAGGTTCTTAAGCAATGCACACTGGCACTTAGTTAGCCCACTTTGATATGCTAGTATCCTGACTGCTCAAAGTTGACTCCGCTTGCCATCCTTTCCGAGGTTGGTAAAAATGAGGACCCAGATTGTTGAGGACAATGTGCTGACATTGTAAGCCACGTGTAGAGGGCAGTAAACAGGGGTGGGATTCAGAGATGGTATTTAGCAGGTTCTGACCAGTTCTAGAGAACCATTCATGGAAATTGTGAGTAATTTGGAGAACCAGCAAATACCACCTCTGACTGGCTTCGCCACCATCTATTCTCTACCTCCCGAGTCCCAGCTGATTGGCTGGGTCTTTTTTGGTTGTCCTGCACAGGAGAACGGAGCTGGAAAGCAGGTTAGTGGGATGGAGAAAGAATGGGGATTTTACAGTAGCCTTTCCCTGTCACGCCCACCAAGCCACGCCCACCAAGCTACAGCACATCTACCAAGCCACGCCCACAGAACTGGTATTAAAAAGTTTTGATTCCTACTACTGGTTCAGGCCGGTTCAGGCGAACCGATAGTTCTGGTTATCATTTGGCCCCGCTGACCTGCCCCTGTCCTTTCCCTGTGCTTTATATCCTTGTTTGGGAGCACAGCTGATTCGCTCAACAGAGCAGTTTGCTGTGCATCAGCTGTTTTACTCACCGGGGCTGTAGCAGCAGGTAAGTACTATAGCTAAAAATTGTCTTTTCTAAATGCTGGATGCGTGCGAGTGCTTGAAGCGCACAATCACTGAACCGGTTGTTATTTTGTTTGAATCGCACCACTGGCAGTACAGCATTGTGAAGCAGTATATAAGTCTAAGTACTACTGCTATTGCTATTTTACAGCCCTTTCTTGCCACAGTTGTTTAGTGAATCACTGCAGCTTGTAAGTTAGTAACACGGTTATTAAATGAATCTGGCTTTCCCATTGACTTTGCTTGTCAGAAAAAGGTGATCATCTGATTTCAGGACATTGCAATCATCCTAAATATGAATCAGTTGCCAACTGTCTGAATTTTGATCCTATGATGATGGGGATGCTGCAACGGTTGTAAGTTTGAAAAATGGTCATAAGTCATTTTTTTTCAGGGATGTTGTAACTTTGAATGGACACTACGCGAACTGTTGTAAGTCAAGGACTACTTATATTAATTTTAACTGTATGAATCTCCTGATTTTCCCGGTGCTTGACAGCTGGAAAGTGACTGCAGTGTTGTGAATAGAATAGAATAGAATAGAATAGAATAGAATAGAATAGAATAGAATAGAACAGAACAGAACAGAACAGAACAGAACAGAACAGAACAGAACAGAACAGAACAGAATGAGCTGGAAGGGACCTTGGTGTCAACTCATAAAATATTTCTATGGTCGTTTTAGAGTTGCCAACAGAAAGGAGGGGAGAAAGGGGTTTCAAAGAGCAGTGCAGCAGCTTGAAAATCGAAAGTGCATTCCATACATTGTTTTTCAGAGATAGTAACTAGGTGACTGAAGTTTCTGTCACACAAAAAATCTAACTGGAGAACAAGATTGATAATTCTTGCCTATGGATGTGTCTCATTGAAGAATATGAATTATGATACACCTAGGATTCTTTGAAGTTTTGGAAGTTTGGCTCGAGACTCATGATTTAATTGGGGTAACTGCTGGAATCCAAACATTTGGCGGTCTTTTAATCTAGCCCCCTGCTCAAGCAGGAGAACCTATAATATTTCAGAGAAGTGACTGTCCAGACCAGGGATGTCAAACTGGTGGCCTGCGGGCCGGATGTTTCACATGCAGGCCCCACCCACCCCAGCTTTGCGAATGGGAAACACATTGCAAAATGTCACATGACACCCGTGGTCTAGATTCTTCTTAAAAACATTCAGTTCATCGACATCAAGATGCCATAAAATTCAGCAACCTTATTTTTATTACTCCAGACTTCTAGGATTTCTGTTCCACCAAAATTACAGTAGGTAGCTCTCTTCCCCTTTTGATGTAGGATTCTTCCCCAAAAGTGGTCATGGTAGAAAACAGAATGCAGGGACAAAAACTCAAACCCAGAAAGCCCAGATTTTTGAAGGCTATCCATAAGCCCCTAGAGAAATGTGCATTTCTGGTTTAGAAATAGTTTATTCACACATGCATGTACCCACAAAGAAGAAAAAGAAAGGAAAACCAAGGTAATCACTAAAGTAGGTAAATTAAACCCTTCTAGCTGTCTTTGACTAAAGCACATTGTGCTCCGCCTAAATTGTAATCATAGCCTGTCATAATCTGCTGGCTCCTTGTACCATGGAGTTTTGTTATGTCAGTGCATGGGTACATATACAAACACACACACACACACACCACCGCCACCACCAGAAGAATTATATACAGTAAAGCAAGGTCTCCATTAGTGCCATTAAATTGTTCTTTCAGCATAATTCATCATCTGGGACTGATTCCAAAACATAGGAGTTAATGACACCAATATAAACCATCCCAACGTGCCATGTATTTTGCTAGCTTTTATTCCCATGACTAAATGGCTTTTTAATGTACTTTTATTTGCCATGGTGGGACGGGGAAGTTTTTTCTGCTTCAGTTGAGTACAAAGCTGCAGTTGCTCAGACTAATCCTCTCAAGTTCAAAGCAGAATAATTATTTTTTATTTTTGCTGGGAAGATCATCCCAAACCAGAGGTGGTATTCAGCAGGTTGTGACCAGTTCTGGAGAACTGGTAGCGGAAATTTTGTGTAGTTCGGAGAACCAGCAAATAGCATCTCTGACTTTTACAGTATCTTTCCCCTGCCACGCCCATCAAGCCACACCCACAAAACTGATAGTAAAATTTTTTGAATCCCACCATTTTCCCAAACCTATAGTAGGTATACAGGTAGTCCCTGATTTATGACTACAAATCAGCCCAAAATGTCTTTCACTGAGTGATGGGCCATTTGCTGTAGGGCCATTTGTTATAAAAACGCAAGGTTATGGCATGAACTCAGAAGAAAGGGTGGAGATGTGTATTTGTGGGGGCCCTTTCAATATAGAAGACAAGAGCTGACTCTCAGGCACATCATTTAAGAGATATTGTCACTGAGGGTTGGTGTGGAACTGATCAGCTGTTCTCGGCAGTAGGGATTGCCGCTGCCGCCACCTATCACCACCGCCCGTTCACCATTGGCATTTGGTGGCAAATGGGGGGCAGCAAATGGGTGGTGGTGAATGGGCCATGGCACCAACAAACGGGCCGCGGCAATCCCCACTGCGTGGAACAGCTGATCAGCGGTATTCTTGGAGGCCGATCCAACAGCCAATCAGCTGCTCAGCAGCGAAGACTCCAGCATTACCCAGTGGTGACAGCAGCTTAGTTCAGTTGACCGGTGGTGAGTGCAAACAGAGTGGAGTCCTGACAAAGCCACATACTGGGGCTGCAATAACGTGCTGAAGCTGACCAGGCTGTTTGCTGTTTGCTGCAAGGATGCTAACCAGATGAATACAGGACGGATGCTGGGAGGCAGAGGCAGATTATTTTCCCTTGCTTTCCTCTTTTAAAGCGAATTTGTCTTGTAGTCCAAAAAATACGGTATGAATTTATCCTTGTCAAAAGAAGTCAGAAATTCCTCCCTCTGCCGCATAGCTTGCTGTTGCTTGCACTCCCAAATTTTGTTTTGGGTTTGTTTTTGTTGTTGTTTTTTTCTTATCCCTTTTTTCCTTACCAATTATCTTTGGGTTGGTTTTTTTTTTTTTTTTTTTTTTGCATTTTCTATTTTTTTAACTTTAATAAAGTTTTGAGCAGAAGAAAATCACAGAGGGATGAGAAAAATCACAGAGGGGTGTACAAAGCCATGTTTGAACAACTGCTGAGAAAAGGCAAAATGTAAAGCTAATTCTCTTCCTATTTCTTGATATCTCCTACCCTCCCAATGAGGAATGAATTATTATTACTTTTTCAGACAGGCAGATTAGAAGTCTTCAGAACTCAAATTCTCCTTTGTGGGGACTATTGGAAAAAGAGAGAGAATAGAACATGTTTCTTTTAAATCGTAACTTATGTTAGGATATTAAACCCCACATGAAGTGAATTTAATACATGTGGGGCTTAACATCCTCAGTTTCAGAAGCGATTCTGCAAAAGAGGAAAAAGCAGTTGGCAAAAAGAAGAAAGAGGGAACACTGGGTAGGTGGGGGGAGGACACTTTTAATTTAATAGAATAACAACTCTGAGTCTTAAGGAGCTACAGCAAAGTTCAATAAGGATTGCCTGAGGCTAGAAGCTGGTTCTCTGGATTGAATGCCACCTTAGGGAAGAAAAAGGGGGAAAGAAAAAGGGGGAAGCTGAGAAGGGGAGTTGAGAATACATCCTCCTGCCCTCCCTTCAGAACAGATTTTATATAAAAGTGAGCAGAAGAACAGCAGAACAGATTTTATATAAAAGTGAGCAGAGAGGATTTTTACTGTGAAGTGTTAGCAAATGGAACTGTTTCTGTTGCTATTTGAAATGCTTGTTAAGTGAATTTTGCTCCATCTTATGGCCTTTCTTGCCACAGCTGTGAAGTGGACCACTGCAAATTGAAATGCTTGTTAAGTGAATTTTGCTCCGTTTTATAGCCTTTCTTGCCACCACTGTTAAGTGAATCACTGCAGTGGTTAAGTGAGTAACATGGTTGCTAAGTGAATCTGGCTTCCCCATTGGCCACTCAGGCCATTCTCCCCCCAATCCCCAAGGGTGAGCACAATCCTGATGCGGCCCTCAATGAAATTGAGTTTGACAATTTCAAATTTTGTTAACCTTGGTAAAACACCCCTGACTTAGATTATTAGTCAGCAAGCAATAAAGGGCCACATCATAAATTGGAGCCAGCTTTAGGAAAAGATATGAAAGCCAACTTGTCATGCCCCTGTCAATGTCTGAATCTGAGGAGGAAGATGAACAGCTGACAGGGAGTGAGAGTGTGACTCCGTTGGCTGTGAAGAAGGCTGGGGAAGGGCAAAGTCCAGCTGGGCAGAGCAGGGAAGAGATAGAACAAAGGAGTGGGAGGAAGAGAGGAAGACTCAGGCCCACCCCCTCTTCATCCTAGAGGATGCAGGGAGGAATGGAGAAGAGAACAACGTGTGTTGCATGGCTTATGGGGGAGGAAAGGGCCCTGATTCCCTTCATTAACCACTGGTTCACATTTACAACTGGTGTTCATGTTTTGCATCCTTCCGAGTTGGCTCCCAACAAGCCAAGTCAATTGGAGGAAATTGAATGTATTTAACAATTGCATGATTGGCTTAACAACTGTGGTAAAAAGGGTTGTAAAATCAGACCTGGTCACATGATGGCTCGTGTCAAGGTTCCAAATGATACACCCATAGCAAACAGAACTCTGAGGCAACGAGTTTCCTCAAAGAATGAATTTATTGGATATATTATATGGGCACAGACTGGTGAAAACTGACTCTAAAAGTCCCAGCAGTTTTCACCTAATTAAAAGTTCCACCCCCCCATCCCAAACAATCAGTCACATGGTCCAATCAAGGTGCTATCTGGTTGCTTGGAAACTTCACTCCTCCTCTCTTCAGCCACCTGTGGGAATGTCCTTGGTTCTCAGGGGAAATTATTCTGTTTTGGCTACAAAACCCCAATTGTCTCTATTCAGATAACAGATAATCAGATTTGGAAGGGATCCTGTAGGTCATCTAGTCCAACTCCACGCCCAAGCAAGAGATCCTACACACCATTTCTGACAAATGGCAGTCCAATCTCTACTTGAAAGCCTCCAGTGATGAAGCTCCCACAACTTCTGATCATATGAACAGCTGATGTCGGGAGGGAAAAAACGAAATACCTTAAGGGGCGAGCGATAGGTGGGTGGGGTGAGCGAGCATTGGGTGGGCAGGGAGAGTGAGCCAGTGGTGACCAGGCATGGCCAGCCAGAACTTACTATCGGTTCGGTAACCCACACCAAATCCTTACTACCAGTTCACCTGATCCGGTGAGAACCGGCTGAATACCACCACCGACTCACAGTCTCTTGGTTTCTAACCCAGACTGCTACACCAAGCTGACTCTCTATCTACAAGTTTCATGTTCTGAATTATAATCCCTTCTCATTAGCACTTCTAAATAATTCATGACAGATGTGCTGTTTGACCGAGTTCCGGAACACAAACAATATTTTTTTTTAGTTGCCTATAGCATGCTCTGCAAGAGAAGATCTTATTTATATATACTATAAATAAGTAGTCTCTTTTTTGTTTTCTTTTAATGCTACCTTGAACAAAACACCACATTAGTGACAGGAGGCTAAAGCCTTTGCTATTTGCCTACCTAATCCAAGACCTTTCTGACCTTAAATAAAGAAATTTAAATCTTTGTGGATGCACTTTATAGGGCTGTTAAAAAGGATTTTTAAAAAGAGAATAAAGAATCAACATTAATCTCTCTTTTCTCTCCATGCATACATATGGACTGTATTAACACAACAAACTTAAGCGGATGACATAAAGAACCAGGAGTTGCAGATGCAAAACACATATGATGTGATACTCAAATTGTTGAGTGTTAACCTTGGTAATTTTGTGTGGTCTGTTAGGCAGATCCAACCTTTCTGATTAATCTACAGTTCCAGATGTCATGCAAAATAACAAAACAGATGAAATCAATACCAAGTTAAGCATAAGAGGTGAATCCTGCCAGTTTTGTTAGTCAACAGTTCAATATACTAATGGACTCTGAGGTGTAAAATTGTGAGTGGAATTTTATTTGTGTGAAAACACATACACTGAATCCATATGTTGTATATGGAGGGGGGGGGGGTTATACCTCCCATCCATTAAACCAAGTGCATTGGAGGTTTGTTACATTGTACAGGTAGTCCTCGACTTACAACAGTTCATTTAGTGACTGCTCAAAGTTACAACGGCACGGAAAATGTGACTAATGACAGTTTTTCATAGTTACGACCTTGATCTTGGGATCAAAATTCAGATGCTTGACCACTGGTTCATATTTATGATGGTTGCTGTGTCCCGAGATCATGTGAATCCCCTTCTGCGACTTTCAGACAAGCCAACTCAATGGGGGAAAAGTCAGATTTGCTTTACAACCAGGTTACTGGCTTACCAACTGCTGGGATTCATTTAACTGTGGCAAGAAAGGTCATAAAATGGAGTAAAACTCATTTATGACTCACTTAATTAGAGAAATGTTGGTCTCAATTGTGGTTGTAAGTCGAGGACTACCTGTAGAACCTCCCCAAAATGGGTTCATTCAGCAACCAGGCTATACAAACAGGTAACCCTCAATTTAACAACCACAACTGGTCTCCAGAATGTGCAAACAACTTCATGCTATAAATCCTCATGATTTTTTTCAGGTAGCCTCTTTGAGAAGGAAGAGGTACTTGGAAGAGAAATTTCCCCACACACCTCTTGCTTTGTAGGGAAAAATCAATCCGGCAGGCAGCCCTTCCACTCTCAGAGAGGCTGGTTGGAAAAGATCCATCCAAAATGGGGTCCCGAAGAAACTTTTTTTTAGTCGGATGAGAAAAACCAGACAGCATCCTGCAACAACAACTTGCAACCTTCTTTCACAGGTTTCTTTGTTGACTGGCCTATGGATTTTGTCCTTGCAATGAAAAAAACCCATTGAAATATTGTGTAGCAGTAGCACTTAAGACTTATGGACTGCTTCGCAGTGCTTTACAGCTCTCTCTAAGCGGGAGAGAAGAGCCGCGCTAGTTTGGTTTATTTCTATTGTGATTTGGTTGCAGTTGAAATAAAAGTGTATTTGTATGTCAGGGCTTGCTGTTATTTTCCAGTTTTAAATTCTATTGTTGAAGAAATATCCATCTGGTTCAGTTCCAAACTGGGAGAAAGACATTGGAAACATGGAGGATTAGACACTTTTATGATCTCCCTAAACATAATGAGATGGGATCTTATGGAACAGAATCCGGATCTCAGTTGATTTCAGCAACCTGGCCTGTGATCTCCTGTGATTCTGCATCAATCAAGCTTTGAGGTGCGGCATCCTGAAGGCTCCTTTAGCCTTCTCCTTTAGCCACATACTTTAACATCCCCAGACTCCGATTTGCTGATCTCTGCTCTTGTCTACACCATCCAGCCACCAGCAAAAGTAACACAACTGCCATCCACCGAAAGAGCAACTTGGGCTGAAGGCAATATTATCTCACAAATGCCAGGGTGAACAGATGTGTTCCTAATTCCCTTTTCAAAGGAAACTACATAGAAGAGGACTAAATGTCACTTCCATAGTCTTTCAGATCAAATCTTCTGCTTCAAGTGCATCCAATTTTTACAACAAAGTTCTCTTTGTTCATAATATAAAACATAACACCCTCCCCCGAAAATAGTATTTCCAGATTCATCAGTCATAAAATTGGGGAAGGGGAAAGGAATATTAATTATGGAATTAAATTTGGGGTTGCTGTGGGGGCCACCAAATCTTTGGGGAATCTCTGGTCAGAGGTGGTATTCAGCAGGTTTGGACCAGTCCTGAAGAACCGGTAGCAGAAATTTTGAGTAGTTGGGAGAACCGGCCATTGCCACCTCTGACTGGCCCCGCCAATCCCATCTATCCTCTGCCTCCAGGGTCCCAGCTGATCAGCTGGATCTTCTTTGGTTGCCCAGCACAGGAGAGCTGAGCTGGAAAGCAGGTTTAGTGTGGTGGGGAGGGAATGGGGATTTTACCGTATCCTTTCCCTGCCATGCCCACCAAGCCACACCCACAGAACCAGTAGTAAAAATAATTAAATACCACCACTGCCTCTGGTGATACATTGCCACGAGGACCCTAATTCATAAACAAAATCTTAGCAGTCATTTCTAAAGGCAGTCCTCAACTTACGACCCCAATTGAGCCCAACATTTCTGTTGCTAAGTCTGACAGTTAAGCGAGTTTCGCCCCATTTTACGACCTTTCTTGCCATTACACTGGTTAAATGAATCCTTACAATTAAGTTGGTAACATGCTTGTTAAATGAAGTTGGCTTCCCCACTGACTTATCAGAAGGTCACAAAATGTAACCTTGGGACACTGCAACCATTATAAATATGAGTCGGTTGCTAAGTGTCTGAATTTTGATCACGTGCCCATGAGGGTGCTGCAATGCTCATATGTGTGAAAAATGGTGATAAGTCACTTTTTAGGTACCATTATGACTTTAAATGGTCACTAAATGAGCGGTTGTAAGTCAAGGACTAACTGTAATTGGTACCAAAAAATCATTTTTTGGGAGTCATATCCAACCTATCCTTCAGGAGCTGATGCTCTCTTTCTCCTGACATTTGTCTCCGTAAAAATGCAGGAAGAAAAATCCAGCCCAGTTGCAATCTGGGAGAAAGATGCTGAAAATAAAATGGAGGCAGGACACATGGAAAGAAGGTCTCTGTTTGTTTGGTTTTCCAGAAACTTCGGTGACAGCAGCATGTTTTTGGGGTGGCTGACCAATTGGCTAGGTGAGTAAGTGGATTTTTATAGGATACGGAGGTTTGCTCCAGGGGGGTTGTGCGGTTGTGCCGTGTAGTGAGCCTTGGGTGATTTACTATTCTAATGGGGGTGGTAAATCCTATTATATCCTAAAGGTCATGTCCTGTCCTTGGAATTTGGGGGGGGGGGATATGTAGATTTTTAGGAGTCTTTGTTTTTCCACTTTTTAAAATCCCACCAGCTACAGCCTTCTGTGGGAGCTCGTGGTTAAAGGTGTTTTGTTTATGAATAGATTGGCCCAGACTTCCTGAATGGATACAAAACTTCCATTCCAAAGTACCAGTCTCTTCTGCTTGAGGCTGTTCTCCTATGGCAGGAAGACTGGGACTACTTCCTGCCTTTAAAAACATGTTTCTCTATTTCTCCCTTGGGGAAAATAATATTCTGTCTCTTTTAATATTCCAAAAATATTTCATTCTTGTGGGGAGGGAGGCTTACCACAAGAACAACAGCCAAAGAAGTAAGCTCAGATCAGAGAGGGCATGACCCAAAAGTACCCAATGATTTTATCACCTGAAAATAGATTTGAACTTGACCAACCCCGTAATGCTTTCTCCAAATGGATGGGTTATTCCCAGCATGGAAAAACTACCAATAAAAGAGAATACTTGTAGCTCAGGGTTGAAATGATGATAATACATAGATGATGTTACCTAATTTGGGTAATGAAATGTCTGTAAGAAAAAAAAAAAAAAAGCCAGAGCGTACCAATGAGAAACTACCAGATGGCAAACAAAGAATGTATTTTTTTTAAAAAAAATAAAAGAAGAGGGTGAGATTTAAGAGGTTATGGAGTTTACTCTGGGCAATCCCACTCTTTTTCCTATTTATGCATTCTACACATTTCTTAAGAGCTTCTGATCTCCAAAATCTGAATTGGGCATTTTTCCAACAACCCCTTTCATTCCATCTTTCCTATCCAAATGAACTCTTTTCGTTCTCCTCTCTTCTCTTCTCCTCTCCTCTTTTCTTTCTCTTCATCTTTCCGATCCAAATGAGCTGTTTTCTCTCTCCTCTCCTCTTCTGTTCTCTTCCCTCTCTTTCTGTTCTCTCCATCTTTCCTTCTCCCCACCGAATGTAGAAAGGGTTTATCACACTTCTAGCTTGCAAAGCAAAAGTTTAACATTTCATTTCAGTCTCTCTCTCCATCTGGGAGTATTTTGTGAAAGGGGGGAGGTGGAAAAGAGAAAGAAAGTCAGGGAGAAGGAGAAACAGCACCCATGAGCATTCTCCCTCTTCTTCTCTATTTCCCCTACTACCACCCCAAAATTCAACCATCTGCAAGCAGAAAACTTCTACTACAAAGTATTAAAGTGCACACACGTGCATGCATGCACACAGAGGGACTGGCCCAGACACAAACACACACAGACGGATACTGGGGTGGGAGAGGGCCGGTGTGTGTGTGTGTGTGGGGGGGGGACTAAAAGACCCCCGTCTTCCAAAGAAAAATAGCCTTAAACTGTTTGATAAACATAATAAACTACAGCAAGCTTCGGTCACAACAAAATATCCAGTTCTTGCCCGGAGCTATGAAAATCTACCGGTGCATTTCTGGGGGAAAAAAAAGTTTGCTATGCAACCGAATATTTATTCTGACTGTGATTTGTCTTTTGTGGGTTTGACGCATTCCTCTCTTTTTCCTCACCCCTCCCTGGCCGCTCTCATGTTTCTTTCTTAGGCTTCCGAGGAAATGGGGTGAACGGAGGCCCTTCCCCCAAAAAATATGTTCCTCATTTCAGCGAGCAAAGCTGATCCCCTCGGCGCTGCCACCACTTCATTCCACAGAGGTCAGTCGGGGTCCCGAGGACATGGCGCCTCTCCCCTGTGCCTTGCACTGGTTGTAGTGTAAGTTAAAGTGGAGCAAATCCAGGTGAACCTCTGCCAGTTGGAGGAAAAGACAAGGCCCAGAAGACAACGTCCTTCCGGTCTCTCTGTCCAGGCGGAGGATTGACTTAAAATGGTTCATTTAGTGACCATTTGAAATTAGAACGACCATGGAAAAAAAGTGACTTGTGACTATTTTTCACACTTAAGACTGTTGAAGCATCTCCATTTACATTTGGATGCTTGACAACCAGTTCATATTTGAGACAGCCGCAGCAACCTTCCAACAAGCAGAGTCAACGGGAAACCAGATTCACTTAAAGTTGTTACTAATTTAACACCTGCAGTGATTCTCTTAACAAATGAGGCAAGGAAAGTTGCAAAATGGGGCAAAACTCACTTAACAAATTTATGACTACAATATGTAGAGCTGGGCTTCTCCGCTTTGACATCTTGAAGATGTGTGGACTTCAACTCCCAGAATTCCCCAGGCACAACCATATATGGACTTCAAGCCCAGCCAGCCAGGAGTAGACTTCATCTCCCAGAATTTTTGGCCATCCGTGCCCAGCTGGGGAATTCTGGGACTTCAAGCCCACACGTTGTCAAGTTGACGAAGTTGGGAGATATTGGTCTAGAGATTGGAACCATCCTTTTCAAATGGCCTGGCAACGATGCAGATGGCAGGTGGACTTTAGGTGCTCCCAGCCCAATGATGGCCATCTCCATTGGCCTCATCCAGTCTTCTCTTAATGAACCCTCATTAAGCAAAAGGGACATTAAAGGTTTTGGCATAGAAGGTCTGGGGTCCTCAGTACAAGCCTTGAACGATCTGCTAAGATTTTCAACCTTGCAGATGGCCTCCCGCGATTACTCACAAATACTGACACTAAAGTTTCTCAAAGCTCTTCGCCAGGGAGATCCCAGGCAGTGAATTAACATATTTTAAAGAACTGTAGGAAACACATTTCTTCATCGATACCTCACCTACGTGGATTGTTTCTCTTTCTTTTTCACCTTTTCATTATGTGTTAAACGAATCGTTGACAGTGAATGTTTTTAAATGGCTTAAAATACAGTCTGTCTGTGCTTTAGTGAGTTGGGGTTCCCCCACCCTTTTTTTCTTCTTCCACGTTTCCTGTTCAGGGTTTCTCAATCTTTGACAACTTTAAGATGTTTGGACTTCAACTCCCAGAATTCCCCAGTCAGCACATTGATGTTGTTAATTTCTGGTAACAGCCTGGATGGACCCTGAAGTTTTCTGAACAAGATTTTTAGAAGTGGTTTGCCATTGCCTCCTTCCTAGAGCTGAGAAACAGGAACTGGGCCAAGGTCTCTCAGCTGGCTAGAACTCAAGAGCCCTCAGTTTCTAGCCTGGTGGCTCAACCACTATACTAATTTGGTGCTCGCTCGCGCTCTCTCTCTCTCTCTCTCTTTTTTTTCTCTCTCTCTCTCTCCACATACATACACACACACAATTTATTCAGAGTTGCATTGTTCTGCCTTGATACAGGAAATTGTCTTGAGACATAGGTTGCTTGCCCGCACCAAGTATTCAGGCAGGACTAGGGATGGGATTCAAATTTTTTTAAACAACTGGTTCTGTGGGCATGGCTAGGTGGCATTTGCCATGGGACTGAGTGGGTGTAGCTTCTTTTTTGCAGCAACCCTCCCCCATTTTTATTTTCATTTTTGCCTCCTGGGCCTCAGGGAAGCCTCCTGGAGGGGCATTTTTACTCCCAGAAGGCTTCCCTGTGGCCCCGGAAGGCAAAAAACAGAGCACGGGGGAGCACACAGCACGGGGGGACCCCACGCAGAATCATAACAACTGGTTCTATAGAACCGGTCCAAACTAGTAGAATCCCACCCATGGGCAGGACCTATCTGTCTCTACTGGCCACTTGGCTCTGACAGCACTGACTTCCGGGCATGTGGTATTCATTCTCAGAAGCCCGTTTTGTGGTGTTGCACCACCATGCCTCTAATACAGGAGTGACAAACTCAAGGCCTGTGGGCCGGATCTGGCCCACAGGGTGCTTAAATCTGGACTGTGGGGCCGGCATGGAAATATCAAAAGACCGGCCTGCAAGGACCCTACGGGGCCTATCTTTAGCCTCCACAGCCTCCTGCAGTACTCTACCAGCCAAAAATGGGCCTGTTTTTGGCCAGCAGAATGCTGCTGGAAATCGGGAGGCTGAAAATGAAGCACGGGGGCCACACGGGCACACACACGTGCCCCATTTTGGCCAGCAAAGTGCTGCAGAAGGCCATCCAGGCCAAAAATGGGTGATGGGGCAGCCCATGGAGGAGAACTACAATACTGATCCAGCCCTTGAAGAAATACAGTTTGACACCTCTGCTCTAATAGGAAGAAAAAGAGGCCACCCCCTAGGAATTATCCAGAATTGTAATTAGCTGAATGGTCAAAGAGTGTGTGTATGTGTGTGCTAAATGATTTTGCACAGGGGTGGGATTCTACCGGTTCGCACCTATTCTCTAGAACTGGTTAACATTCTAAGCAGTTCAGAGAATCGGTTGTTAGAAGAAATTACTGGTCTAATCCCGTAAGGAAGGCAGGAAGGAAACATTCTGGTGTTGCTTGCAGAAACTGCCTCTCTGTTAACCCTTATTACATTCTTGGCAGGACTAGACTTCCTGTCTCAGGTACTTCTCTGGAGTTTTTTTCCCTCCTTTGCTGGTACTTTGCTTGTGTGGAGTGACAATTCAAAGTTACAATGGCACTGAAAAAAGTGACTTCTGACCGTTTTTCACACTGTTGCAGCATCCCCACAGTCATGAGAGGCTAGGCGAGGAGATGCGTCCGTCGATGTGAGTGATGTTGAGTTGGCCACACCCAGCCAATAACATGACCGCCAAGCTACACCCACCAATTAAGCCACATCCGCAGAACCGGTTGTTAAAAAATTTGAATCCTACCCCTGGTTATGCATCCTGCTTCTCTTTTTATTTTACTTATTGTTTCAAATGGTTTCCTGGTTAATTAACATTGCAGGTAGACATGTCAGTCACAGGTAGGGAGGGATCTTTTATTAATGCATGGAATCTCTGGCATCCTGAATAGGTTTCCCCCCACCCCCGGCCAGTTTCAACCGCTCCATCAAGTTTAGTGCAATTTCTCATCTTCTGCCATGGAAGAGGTTGTGAGGTTAGGATGGCTAACCTTTTCCATGTTGCATGCCAAAAGTGCGCGCACATGCACTCGCTCGCATGCCTGCACCCATGATGCAATGCATGCATAACTCCTCCCTTCCCCCTGCACATGCACCGTGTGCCTCTGCACATGCACGTGGAAACCCCCCCACCTCACGCCATTGTGCATGCACATGCAACCTCCCCCACATGGCGCATGCCTCTGCGCATATGCGGCAGATACCCAACAATCAGGTGGCTGATGTGGGAGCACGTGCAATGCACAGTGGGGCTCTTCCGGGCGATCTCTCATATGCCGGCTGAAGTGGCTCTGCATGCTATTTCCAACACGCATGCAATAGGTTCGCCATCACGGGGTTAGGACATGAGTAACAAGGAAAGATGGGAATGGCAAGGAAGACTTCCTTCCCACTGTAGGAAGTTAGCACCCACTCCTCTCCTAGAAAATTGAAATATCCTGGGAAATATTAAAAAGGCAGAATATTTATCTTAAAAAGAGTAGAAACTCAGAAGCAAAAACTCATCTCAGAAGCAGAAGCTCACCCCCACCTTTGTTAATGGGTGGGCCATGAAGGCCTGGGCCAGAATAGTTCACATAACAAAGATCTCCAGGTATAACAATAGCAATTGCCCAAAGCCCTTTTCATTACATCATCATCCAGCAAGGCTCAACCAAGCCTGGAACTCAGGACAGCCTACAGAGATGCCCCTGCATGGCCCATGGGAGTCTGACAACCAAGCAGAATAGAAGCTCAAATTCAAATCTCAGCAGAGGGTATAAAATCAGGCACTCTCAGCATCTTGGCCCTTTCTCCTTCTCTTTTCCTTCACCTTGAAGCATGTGATCATCCTTTGGAGCTCCAAACCATTAAACCATCTTTTCAAACAGCCTCCATGTTTCCAATGTCGTTCCACTTGGAACTGAATCCAGAAGGATAATTCTTCCAATACTACATACCCATACCCAGACTTGCTCTCCTAGGATTTCAATTTCCACCCCTTTCATCTCATCTATCTCAAGGGGCTTTTTTTTTTGTTTGTTTTAAGGATAAATGGGGGATGTGAGGGCAAACTGTGTCCCTCACGGTGACATCCTCCTGGGGTGCCTGTGTCAAATCTGTCAGGTTGATGAAAGCAACATTGCTTTGCTGTGCATATTGAGCTTCCAAAGAAGCTGAGTTTGTAGCTCAACAGCACAATGCTGCTCTTGTCATTTTGATGAAAGCTGCTGAAGCTGACCCAGGAAATGTGTGCACCAGCTGGAGACAGGCAGAGATACGGCACAATACAAGTAATCCTTGACTTATGACCACAAATGAGCCCCAAATTTCAGTTGCTAAGTTGCAGAGAGACAATTCTTAAGCGGGTTCTGCCCCATTTTACATCCTTTCCCGTCACTTTGGTTAAGTGAATCACACTAGTTTTTAAGTTGGTAACATAGTTGTGAAGTGAATCGGGCTTCCTCCTTGACTTTGCTTGTCAGAAGGTCACAAAAGGGGATTGTTCTGACCTAGGCTTCCCCAACAGTACGAAGCTGACTCCTCATCCTGATAAACCCCTTTTATTTAGTTTAAAGGCCCAGTCCCACTGGCCGACGGATGCAAAACGTATGCATAAAGGACACAGCGGACGAGCTTTCGGGGGTGGCTCCATCCGTTGTCATCTGTTCCAAAAAGTGGTGAAAATTTGCATAAACAGAACGGAAAAGAACGGACATGGGTAGGATGTAGTGGGGATGTTAAACGGATGTTCATAGGAAGCCTAGCGGATGAAAGCGGATGGAAGGGGATGACACCTCCGAAGGGGTTACGGGGAATAATTGCGAAGCGGACGCATAGTGGATGAAGCGGATGTATCATGTACACCTAAAGGAAAGAAAGGGGATGCCGCGCAGATGTATATCGGATGCAAACCATTCACTGTGCATCCTTTCTATTTCTGTGCTACTAATGCTGTGTAGACGTTCCGTGTACCTTTTGTTTCCTCTCTCTTTCCGTTTTCAGTTGCAGCGGATGTGAGTTGTGAGGATGCCCAGAGGATGCAGAGAGGATACAGTGGACATTTAACGGATGATAATGGACATAGAACATTTGTTGCTCATATGTCGCGGATTTGCATCGTACACGGCAGAAATTTCATCCGTTCACAAAGTTTTGTGCAGCTCAAAACTTCTTGGGCGGATGAAATCTCAGTGGATGGATGCTCGAGGGATAGAGCATATGAAACACATATACAATGAGTACACAACGGATGCATAGCGTTTTCCAACAGATGGCAAGCTTTTTTTTTAACGTTTTACATCCTCTTTGCATCCATAAGTGCAGTGGGACCGGGCCTTCCTCTCCAGCAAAATTCCGGCCAACAGTCTTTCAAGACAGTTCACAATTACAGGCCTTTATCAGACTTGGAGATGTGCCAGGCCAATAACTTTCAAGAGGCCTCATTGTAGCAGACAACATTAGGCAAGAATGCAGGAATAGATCTTCACCCAAATGAATTAATTGTCTCCTTCAATGTCACTAAGCATAAACCATTCACTTTGTTTTATGGAACAGAGCCTAAAAAAATACAGGCATTAAAATCAAGCCAATATAAATGAAACTCAGATGACAGGAATATTACTCTGTGACCTTCCTTCCTTCCTTCTTTCCTCCCACCCCTCTTTCTTCTTTCCTTCTTTCCTCCCTCCCTCCTTTCCTTCCTTCCTTCCATTCCTTATTTTCTTCTTCTCTTCCTTTTCTCCCTCCCTCCATCCCTTTTTTTACCTTCCCTCCTTCCTTCCATCCATTCCTCCACTTTCCATCCCTCCACCTTCCTTCCTTCCTTCCTTCCTTCCTTATATCTATCCTTCCATCCACCCTCCACCCTCCCATCCTTCCTTCTCTTCCTTCTTTCCTTTCCTTTGTTTCCTCCCTCCCTCCTTCCTTCCCTCCCTCCCTCCTTCCTTCCATCCATCCCTTCATTTTCCATCCCTCCATTTTCCATCCCTCTACCTTCCTTCCTTCCTTCCTTCCTTCCTTCCTTCCTTCCTTCCTTCCTTCCTTCCTTCCTTCCTTCCTTCCTTTCCTTCTTTCCTTCCACCAAAACCTTTTGATTGTGTTCAGCAGCTTTTTTCCTGGTGTCTACATGACTATTGTTAAGTCCAGATCCTTTGCCTGCTCCATTTCAGAGTCAATGGACTTTTACAGACTTCCATGAAGCTTCATGAAGGGAAATTCAGACATATAATTGGCCAGCATTTGCAAATATAAAGCTCACTTTCTCTCCTTCTCTCCTCCTCTCTGAGAAACTTCCAGAATGAAAAGGGGGGGATATAGCTCCCCTCCCCAAAAAAGGAACTAAAGAGTGCCATCTGGTGCATAAAATAAAAGCTTACGCATTCACCAGTAAAACAAAAATAGTGTCATTGCAACTGGCGAAGTTTAAAAAAAAAAATCCATGTTAACCCTGAAAGGGTCAGCACCTTTATATGTGAAATATCAGGATGCTGTTTTTTTCTTTTTTAAAAAAGTACTGCAAAAAATTACTGGATAATGAAACACCAAACATGCAAAAGATCTACAATATTTCAGTAATAATAAACAATTGTCCATGCAATTCTGGCATGCAGAAACATAATCCCCTTCCTTTTGTTTCAAAAAATGGCTGTAGGGATGATGTGGTGATGATGAGGATGATGGAAGTACCTGGGCTAATTTTTAGTTCATTTTGCTCATGATAGAGTGGACAGTCTTTAAATGTCCTTGGGATAGATGGCTAGGAAGGGGGTTTTGTTGTTGTTGTTTTTATCCTTGCAACAATCACCTTGAGTCCTTCCAAATTTTGTTCAGACTTTCTGTTCTGAAGAGGTCCAGTGGGAGAAATCTCTCCTAGTATCCTTTTTTCCTGTATTCCTTTTTCCTTTATTTTAAGTGGGCTCAGGAGCCTGAGAAGTGGATGAAACATTCAAATAAACAAGAGCACGACAAAAGAGATCTGTTCCTCCACCAAGACTATCGGTAGTTCTCGCAGTAGGGGCTGCAATGGAGCCCAAAATGTCTACTTGCTAAGCAAGACAGTTGTTAAGTGAATTTTGCCCCATTTTACAACCTTTCTTTGCCATTGTTGTTCA
Organism: Laticauda colubrina; assembly: GCA_015471245.1. Taxonomy (NCBI): domain Eukaryota; kingdom Metazoa; phylum Chordata; class Lepidosauria; order Squamata; family Elapidae; genus Laticauda; species Laticauda colubrina. The sequence goes on along the minus strand of BLBF01000036.1, from coordinate 19,038,086 downwards.
GAGAATCACTGCAATTGCTAAGTTAGCAATTTGGTTATTAAGTGAATCTAGCTTCCCCACTGACTTTGCTTGTCAGAACACAGCAACTGTTATAACTCTGAAACAGTTGCCAATCATCTGAATGTTGATCATACAATCACCGGGATGCTGCAAAGGTTGTACGTATGAAAAACTGTCATAAGTCACTTTTTTCAGTGTGATGGTAACTCCAAACAGCCACTAAACAAATACTTGTAAGTTGTACCCACCTGTATGAACAACTACCAAAGTTCTAGAGATAATCCCAGGGCGTTTGCAAAAGACATACCAAAGTTGGATTTTTTAACACAAGCCTAGTTCATTAATTCAAGACAAATAAACGTTAAATCAATCCCCGATGTAATTTCCTTGAAAGTTGGAACAAGACATCAGAAGTCTCCCTGCAAATCAGAGCTACTTGTTAGCTTTTGGGAATTGCAATTGCAAAGATTCCTACGCGGAAAGGCTGATGAAGAAACTACCCAGGGAATCATGTTCTTACAGAAGATTTTTTGTAATCCTCGCTGTGCAAAACATGTGATATGCTTTCCTGTTCTTGCCTTTTCAGGATTATATCCCACAAGCAGCATAAAACTTCTTCAAAGGTGACCAACTTCAAAATAGTTAAGGGTTTAAGATTGTGATTTAGACTTTCTACCTGAATTTTGCATTCTGCAGCAGTGCTTTTAATATCCAGAAAACAACAGTTTGCAAAAGCCTGCAGATGGTGCTAGTGGACAAGTTTTCAGTTCTGCAAAATCTCTCCAATTGCTTTAAGCTCCAAATATTTCACTGTAGCCATCATGCACAAGCTGTTTCCATCGAAACATTATTAAAGAATACGGATTGGGCATTTAAGCTACGTAATTTAAATTGAAAAAAAATAATTGTTCTCACCTGATGACAAAAGATCAATGCAGCCTGTTCAATTTTGCTTCTTACATCAAAACAAAACTATTCTACCTTTGCTGCAACAATCCACACTACCACAAGAGGGTAGCAAAGAATTAGAGGTCTTCTTTTCTTTGCTGTCCTCTTGTGGTCATCTAGAGCTTTGCAATTCAGATACGATAAGATTTCAATAATTAAAAGTGCTTTTCAACAAAATTGTTTGTAACAAAGCTGAAAAGTCCAACAACTGTTAATTTCATTTGAAGGCTCAAAATATACCAACCAGATAATCTTGAGAAATGTACTAATTCTAACATGACCTGATCTGAACTGTAATTTTTTAAAAAATCCAAATGCATTTAAAATGTATATTCACAGGAAAAAGTACAAATTTAAAAATCAATTTAAAAGAAAATGCTTTGGAAAAAACACATTATTTGTATTTAGATACACATGCAAATGTCTGTACAAAAAGAAACTAAAACATAAATGCACACAGGAATGGTGCAAAATATATGGTACATTATGAATAAAAGCATACAGAGACAGAATGTTACTGAAACAACCCCATTTAACTACTTCTACCTCCAACTAAAGAGAGGCTTTCACATTTCATCCAGTTTCTACTTGCTGAACAAAGCTTTAACTAGAACACTTCCATGCTTTTCTTAATTTTATAACTGAGTTCATAACTGAACAAAATGAATAAAATTGCATATGTTAAATCAAAGTACAAAGAATATGTATGATTAGCTAAAACATGCACAAAAATGGTTTGTATTATACAATATTATTAGATGTGGAGAGGTACAAATATTGAAAGAAAAATGAGTCCTGTGGAAGAAATGTGTTTTAATCACCATGTCAATCTTGTACTTCTTTTGGTTAACTTACCAAATACATATATTTGGTGAAACTTTACTGAACCTCAATAAGGAAAGGGATCCAAAGAATCCCATTGTGTAATATCTAGATGCAAATCAAGCAAAGATGCTAAAAATTCTTTGTGATTAAGCCTTGCTTTGCATACCAATACTAAAAAATCATTTCAGAGTTTAAAGGCGGAAGCAGGATTTACCAGGTAGGTGCTAAAGCTTGGCAATTTTAAGACTTATAGACTTCAACTCCTAGAATTCCACAGCCAGCATGGGGAATAGCTAGCTGGAAATTCTGGGAGTTGAAGTCCACAAGTTTTAAAGTTGCCAAGTTTGGAGACTTCAAAGTTACAACAGACTTTTGAAAAGTTACTTAAGATCTGTCCTTAGAGTCATGATTGCTGCACAACATCCTGGAATACTGCAACCAATTGTGGTCACCATACTACAAAAAAGATGTTGAGACTTTGGAAAAAGTTCAGAGAAGAGCAACATAGATGATCAAAGGCCTGGAGACTAAAACATTATGAAGAATGGCTGCAGGATTTGGGTTTCGCTAATCTAAAGAAAAGAAGATTGGAGTGACATGACAGAAGTATTCCAGTATTTGAGTGGTTTCCACAAAGAAGATGAGGTCAAATTATTCTCAAAAGTACCAGAAGGCAGGACAAGAAACAATGGATGGAAAATAATCAAAGAGAGAAACAACCTGGAATTAATGAGAAACAGTGAAGACAATTAATCAGTGGAACAATTTTACTGCAGAAATCATGAGTGCTCCATCACTGGATCTTTTTAAGAAGTCTGTTGCAACTTTGAATAGTCTAAAACTACTGGTTGTAAACTGAAGACTAGTTATATCATCTGTCTGTTGGATATACAGCCCAAATTTCTTAAAAACCTGTTCAAAGCAGCACTTCCAAATAGCAATCTTATGAAGTGGGGATGATATAAAAATAATATTATATCCAAAATCACCTTTTGTGACCAAGGGGTGGACTTCATCTCCAACTGCCGAAAGTCTCATCCAGTATATAAGTACGCAAAGAAAACATGAGCTCCATGCTTATTGTTTCAGTATAATGATAACATCAAGGGCCAGGGGATTTTGGTTAAAGGAGAAGAAATGACATGGAAACACCTTTCTAAAGAATGAAGCAGGAGCTGTAATTCAGGGCTACAGCTGGAAGAGGCCAGCAAAACATCTTTCATAGATTAGAGGGCTGGAGAGAACTTTGCCCAAAGGTCGGGTCGGATTAATGATGGCATGTTCCTTTAGGCGAAAATCTACACATCTGATACAGCATGAAAGCCGCTGGCACATTGAGGGATTCTTCAGAGCACAGGCCACCTTTTAAAACTGTGGGGTGGCTTGGCATCTTTTGAGCTGGGGAGTAGAAAAGTGCAAGAAAGGAAAGTCAAAAAGAAAGTCAAAAGAATCTTTTTGGAGACCAAACCCAAAAGTGTTTTGTTGGTCAGATGGGGCCAATATTGGACTTTGGTACACTTAGCTATGAAGCAGCCCTTTTGGACTCCAGTTCAAAGCATTGCATGCTAAATAATATAAATAAAAAGCACCCCCACTTCAGGAGATCTCTAATTAGGAGCAATACAATACCACTAGAGATTTTTTAGCAGCCAGTGTAAGATAGTACTGAAGGCAAGGGTCGGCAACCTTAAACACTCAAAGAGCCACAAAGGTCCTAACTGGAACACACACACAGAGAGAAAGAGACACACTCACTCATTTCTGGAGACAACTGGAAATCTGGTTCCCCCACCATAGAATCTCCTTCTAGCATGGCGTCTTTTTTCCTCTACCTGTCCTAACTTAGCCCTATGAATTGTGGAACTGCCCAGAAGACCCGTCCCTTGCCATAGAGTCTCCTCCTGGTATGCCGTGCTTCCCCCCCTCCACAAACTGGAAACTCTGCTCAAAATTGTGCTGCCGTCAGTGACAGGGAGCCACAACAAAGATGAAAGAGCCACATGTGGCTCCAGAGCCACGGGTTGTTGACCCCTGATTTAAGATGCTGGATATAGGTTGGATGAGAACTTCACAGAGAACTCACCGGGTGATTTTGGACTACTCAATCTCTTTCATTTCAACCTCCCAGTGAAAGTCCCTCCTTGACTTTCTTGCGTACAAAAGGAAGGAAGGAAGGAAAAAAGGAAGGAAGGAAGTTTATTCAGGGACCATTCAAAGTTACAATGGCAATGTAAAAAGTGACTGTTAGGGATAACATTGTTTACCCTAACTGGTTTAGGTGAAATAATAACTATGAATCATAGTTAGTGTATGTTAGAGTGTATACAGCTTTAACTGTGAAATAGCAATTAAAAGAGTGGTTAAGAAAACAATATAAAAGTAGCAAGACTACGGCTTGCTCTCTCTCTCTCTGGCTTTGATGATCCCTGATTACTGCTTGGAATCAAGACTGCATTGCTCGAACGGGAGAGACAAAAAAGGACTGATTTTTATGTGAACTGACATAGGATATTCTACATGGACTTTGCTAAATGAATACCCCTGAATGGACTGACTACATGGTAAATGAATATTGGACTGTTATTTGACTATGCTATAAACTTATACTGGAATAAAATATATTCTTGATAGCACAAGCGTATCTGTTATTTTTACTGTATGTTAATAAACATACAAGCTTAGTTCACTCATTTATCTGTGTGCCTATCTGACTAACGCTGCACATTCTGTTTAGCTTGTCTACCTAACCCTGGTTGGGGAACCCAGGCTTAACAGTGACTTACGACCACTTTCCACACATATGACCATTGCAGCATCCCCTTGGTCACGTGATCCAAATCAGAAGCTTGGTAACTGATTCATATTTTTGACAGTTGCAGTATCCCCAGGGTCATGGGATCCCCTTTTATGACCTTCTGACAAGCTAAGTCAAGGGGGAAGCTAGATTCACTTAACAACCGTGTTACTACCTTAACAACTGCAGTGATTCAGTTAACAAGAAATGTGGCTAGTAAAATGGGACAAAACTCACATAACAACTGTCTCACTTAACAAAATAAATTTTACGTTCTTGCAAAGTCATGCCTTTAGCACAGCAATACACATATACACGCTTGTCTATATGGAATATTACAGTGACTTTGAGCTACAATTAATTTAGTCTCAAGCAAATCAATTCTCCTGGTCTACAAAACTAATTAGCATTATAGCAAAGGGTTTTGTCTCCTGCTTTGATCTGATGTTGGAAATTCAGATCTAATTTTTTTCCCTCCATAATACCCTAAGAAGAAAATATACTTTGTGTATGTGTGCCTGAAAGAGGCCAAAGGTTAATTAACAAAGCATTTTGACAAAGCTAATAAGACAGATCTATTTGAGGACCTATGGTTTAATCAGCTTAATTTTAATCTATCGTCTCTCATCAGAATAGCTGGAAATAAGTATCTAACTTCCTAAAGCCCATTAGTGTGAAATGCAGAGGAGAAATTGAACGTCACTTTGTGTCCTTTCAACAGAAGGGGAGATCATTAAAATGACATGATTTAAAGTTATGCTAACTTCACAGAGAAGATATGAAGGTGCAGTATTAATGTTTGGGGCTACAGAAAAGAGAAATTGATGGCTGGTTAGAAGGTAAGAGGGGGGCACGATGGCTCAGCAGTTAAACAGGCTGAGCTTGTCAGCTAGAGTAAGGGTTGCCAACCTTTTGGATCTCAGAGACCACCAAACTCATCATTTTAAATCCCAGGGACCACTAACTGGTTCTGTGAGCATGGCCTAATTTGTAGGTGTGGCCTGACAGTCATGTGACTGGCTTGGCATGGCTTGTATGTAAATATTATAAATAGTTATATAAATATTGATTTTTTTTGTAAAAAAAGAGCAACTTTTACCCAAAATCAAGCAAAGCAGGCAGAAGATTAAGCTGCTCACAGAATCACAGATTCATTCAGAGATCTATCTATCTGCCAGCGTCTAGCTCAGTCTGTCACATAAAATTTGCTTGCAAGCAAACTCATAAAATTTGTTAACAAGCAAACTCACAAAATTAACTCACAACACACTATGTATGTAAATATTGAATTTTTTATTTAAAAAAGAGGAACTTTTACCCAAAATCAGACAAAGCAGGCACGCAGATTGAGTGGCTCACAGAAACATTCAGTGATCTATCTTCCATCGGCTACCTGAGTCTGTCACATAAAATTTGCTTGCTGTGAGTCTGCACTGAATAATGGAACCTTCAGTCCTAAGGGAAGTTCGGCTGTGCTTAAAAGCAGAGCCAAAGATCTAAAGACTAGCTAGAAAGCAAGAAATCCAACCATTTCCTGCTTCCTAGCTAATCTAAATCTCCTGGCACAGCAGAATAGCTGGTGGTTGGAAAAATAGCAATTTAGCAGGCAAGTTGCCGGGTAAGGAGTGGGCGGAGAAAGTTCCTGCGGACCAACTGGGTGGCACAGCCTTGTATTTCTGTGCAACCTGGATTAATTGCTTGAGGGGGGTGCTCTGGGGGTGAGATTTCTCTGCGGTCCACCCAAATTTTCTTGCTGCCCACCAGTGGGCCGCAGCCCACTGGTTAACAACCACTGACCTAGAGAGCTGACAGCCCAGGTTTGAGACCTGAGCACTGTGAAATTGTGTTCTTGCTCCACTCCTGCCCATCTAGTAGTTGAAAAGCATGCAAATGTGAGTAGATAAGTAGGTACCATTTTGGTGGGAAGATAACAGTGTCTTTGTTAGACCATTACACAGTAGTCTTTGTGCCTTGGCATATAGTCATGCTGGCCACATGATCATGGAAAGGGTTTTTGGATGCTGATAAGTTAGATCTAAGTTTGACCAGGTCAGTCAGAATGAGGCATTTTGTGGCTCTCTGGTAGAACTACAGTTCCCAGCTTCCCTCATCATTAGGTATGCCTACTACAACTATGGAGATGTGATGGCTCAGTGGCTAAGATGTTGAGCTTGTTGATCAGAAAGATCGGCAGTTCAGTGGTTCGAATCCCTAGTGCCGTGTAATGGAGTGAGCTCCCGTTACTTATCCCAGCTTCTGCCAACCTAGCAGTTCAAAAGCATGTAAAAAAATGCAAGTAGAAAAATAGGGACCACTTTGGTGGGAAGGTAACTGCATTTCATGCACCCTTGCGTTTAGTCATGCTGGCCACATGACCATGGAGACATCTTCGAACAGTGCTGGCTCTTCAGCTTAGAAACGGAGATGAGCACTCCCCTATAGAGCCGGAAATGACTTGCATGCATTGCGGGGGAACTCTTACCTTTACCTTACTACAACTGCTGGAAATTATACAAGTAATTGTAAAATTGATTTAAATTAAGACTGCAACTAGGGCCAGAGCTATACCAGTAATTGTAATTAACACTACAACTGGGGCCAGAATTTCCATTGCTTCTATTGTTGTTATAAACCACAATGATCCTCCCCTTGTAGGGAGCAAAGCAGAAGCGACATCACACATGACATCATCAGGCAAATTACTGACTTGCCGTCCTTTGCATAGAATTATCCCTGTGGTTTCTACCAGATTATTACGCCTGACAGAATTGTATTCAGTTAGCTCCTCTGATTCAAACTCTCTTCCCCTTAGGCTGCTGAACGTTAGAAGAACTTGCTTCATCAAATAGCATCCAGTGAAGATGTGAGGTCTTCCTATGAACCAAGGAAGCCCAGTAATGGCCAAGTGACAGCTTCACTGCTTCTTCCATCAACCAATATGACTGGGTGACCTTTCTCAGCTGAAGCAACTGTCTGTTTTCTTTCAATCACGGTAGGAAGACATCCCTTGGGACAAAACACATCCTTCCTAGATTTAAAATTAAAAAGGGGGGCCTTTTGTGGACATTCCATCCATCAGAGGTATGTGCCAAGGTAAGAGATAGGCTGTGGTATGTGTGAAAAGCAAACCAGAGCAAAAGTAGACCAGCAGCGAATGATGGAATGAGAAGGGAACTGCAAGAACATAGGCTAAAAGGGTTGGAAGGGACCTTGAATGTCTGTGGAGATTCTCAAGTCATCCAAGACATGGCTGTCCTGGGGGTGAGCTTCAAAAATTTTAGCAATGGGTTCTCTGCTTGGTTGCTGCATGGGTGGGCAAGGTCTAATTGGCCTCCTGCATCACGGTGGGGTGTGTGGCGTTTTTGGCCTCCCCAGGCTCCGGGGGCTTTCCTCAAGCCTCCAGGAAGTTGAAAATGGCCTCCTTGGGCTGCTGAAGCCGGAAACGGGCCCATTTCTGGCCTTCCCAAACTTCCGGGAGGTCCATTTTTCACCCTCCCCAAACTTCTGTGCGTGCCCTGCACTTACCTGCATCCAAAATGGGCCATGTGGGGACTCCTGGGAGGGATGGGGCAGGGTGGATGGGGCCAGCCAGGAGTGGGATTTGGGGGTTCTCCAAACTGCACAAAATCTTAGTTAGGGGTTATCCTGAACCTCTGCGAACCCCCAGCAGCCCACCCCTGGCTGTTCTATTTTTCAAGAGGCAACTGGACTTTGTTTTTCCTTGAATACATTCCACTTCTCATTCAAGTAGCTCATCTCAAAACTGAACAACTTCTTGGATGAGAAGCGAAATGTCTTCAAGGAAAGAAAGAAAGCCCAGTTGCCCTTCACAAAAGCATCTTTGGGGCAAGGCTCTTTGGAGATCTTCTAGTACAAACCCCTATTCAAGCAGGAGACCTTATTACAAGTTTGGACAAATGGATGTCCAGTCTCTTCTTGAAAACCACCAGTGATGGATCACCCACCTCTTCTGGAGGCAAGCTGTTCCACTGATTAACTGTTCTTACTCTCAGCACATTTCTCCTTAATTTTAGGTTGAATCTCTCTTAAATGACCTTCCATCTATTGCAGCGGTCCCCAACCTTTACAGCTTGATGGCACGTTAAGGGGTGAGGGGAGAGGGGAACCTGTCCAGGGAAGTACAAGTTGAGCCAGTTCCAAACAGGCCATGGTTCACTACTGGGCCGTAGCCCAGTGATTGGGGACCCCTGATCTATCCCTTCTTTTCTTTAGATACTTTGGAGTATAGGAGTATCCCTCCTCTTCTCTGTAACAGCCCTTCAAATACTGGAAAACTGCTTTCATTTCACCCCTATTCCTCTTAGTAAGACTACACATACTTGCTTCCCTCAATCGTTCATCGTACAGTTTAACCCCCAAACCCTTTATCATCTTTTCTGCTCTTTTCTGCACACTATCTACAATCTCAACATATTTTTTGTACCGTGGTGACCATAAACTCAACAGATCTGATTGGTATGCATAGCAGGGTGATTTCCTTTAAGATACCCATTCTAAGGGAGCACGTAGTGTATTCCATCATTCTTCACATTACAACAACTCTATGAAAGTGATGGCAACAGTCAACAAGACATTCCATGAGCTGGATTGGAATCTGGGTCTTTCTGCTGCTACTACAACATCCTAACCATTACATCACTAACTAGCAGTTGTGAGAAATGCTGGGATTTGTTATTCTGGGAGGGATCTAAGAGCAGAGATATAAGTAGATCTCCAGGACCAATATTTCCCTTGTTAAGTGAAGTGGTTGTTATAAGTAAGCCGTGCCCAATTTTAACATGATTATTAAGTGAATCACTGCTGTTGTTAAACAAATTATATGGTTGTTCAGCGAGTCTGGTTTCCCCCATTGACTTTGCTTTTGGGAACCTCACTGTGGAAGATTACAAATTGTCATGCCCCTGTTGGAGATTGACTCTGAGGGAGAGGAGGAACAGCTGACAGGGAGTGGAGGTATGGCTCCGGAGGTTGTGGAAAAGGCTGGGGAAGGGCAGAAGCCGGCTGAGCAATCAGAGGAGGACTCAAACCCATCCCCTCTCCATCCTAGGGCACACAGGGAGGAGAGGATAAGGGAAAGATGTGAATGGTGTGGTCTACGGGGGAGGAAAGTCCTTGATCCTCTTCATGGGCTGCAGCTGTGAGAATTGGTTAAAAGGATGGAGGTGCGTATGGGCCAGTGCTGGAAACAAAGTGTGGAAATATCTCTACTCTGTTGTTCCTCTCTGAGTTTGGCGTCCTTCCCAGTGTGTGTTCCAATATCTGTGGACGTCTTCAAGCCCTTATCTTACCTGGTTCCCTTAATTACTTCAGTTTGGTTTGTGTTGTTTTTACTCTTTATAATTTATAGGCATTTTTGGTTTAAACGGCATTTCCTCCTTTTTGTAGCTGCTTGTGGGTGAGGTTTTTGTCTCCAGTCAAGGATATTTGGAACTTTGAAGGAAAGTTAAGGAATAAAAGAGGCTTCATCTGTTTTTGTGATTGTGTTTATTTTGTATCCCACCCCTGGGTCATCACACAAATGGTAATCATGTGACCTTGGGATGATGCAACCATTGAAAACACATCCTGGTTGCCAAGCAACCAAATTTTGATCATGTGACTGTGGGGAATGCTGCAATGATAATAAGAGCAAGAGCTGATCATAAGTCATTTTTAAAGCCATTGTAACATCAAGTGGTCATTAAAATAATGGTTGTAAGTCAATGATTACTTATATGCTTAATGCTTCCAAGTGCATGGACACATCAGTGTAGCTGATAAAAGACTTGGAAAGACTTTCAGTTACTGTGCCCCAAACATACACACTGTCAGCCTTGGAATCCATTTTTGACTTGGAAGCTTCGAGGCTGCCATATTCAGTGCCTGGGAATTTGGGACAGAGGATTTCATAGTGGGGTAGATTAGAAAACTAGACACAGCCATATTCTTTCTCAGAGAGTCAAGGACATGTTGCCCTGCACCTGGAGGGGAGTGATTGGAGGAATGTCTCCAGTCGGGACAAAGATTTGATTGGGCCATGTGATAGACTGATGGATGCAGGGGATGGATCTTTGATTTCTCTTTTGGGAAGGGAAAACCTGGAACTCTCAGAATTGAGTTTTCCCAGATATGCCAATATGACAACTCTAATAAAATGGAACTTTGAGGAAATGCTTGTCTCAGTTTACTGGTTTGGAGTTGGTTAGTTGGAACACTGACAATAACTCGAATCCAAACACACACACCTTGTTTAAATTTATGCTGGGTTTGCTCCATATTAAAAACCACTACCTGCTATTGATTGCTTTTAGTAGTGATGCACGGCAGTGTTTTATCGTGATGAATGTTTAATCAGGATTGATGATTACATGAAATGTGAGCACATTTAACACTGAGACTTATTTATATGAGGGTTTCTTAGAAAATGATCTTTAATCCCAAGGCACAATCCAGTTCAATCTTGCAGTCATTTTTTTTTTTTTTTTGGCCACCCATTGGCAAGTCAGGAATGGTGAAGAGGAAAAAAGGAGATAACGTTAAGAAAAGGCTGGCTAGAGGACTGCAGACAGAGCTTAAAATTTAAATAACAAGGCACAAAGAGGCTTCTGAAGGCCTTAGCACAGTGACCTGCTGCTTAATTTTGAGAGTGAAACCATGCTGTTAAAAACAGGTGCCATGATCAGGAAGGAAAAGTCTCCATAACTTGCAGAAACATGCTGTAGCTACAGCATATCCTGATCGATTTCACCTAAATAGAACATAAATGTTTTTAACTAGAGAAAATCAAGTTCAGGTCATTCTGCAGTAGATTCTCACATCTTTGAAATAATCTTCTAACAACCCTGATTTGATCTTGCTCCACAATCTATTGGGAAAGCAAATCAATCATAACCCTATCCATTAAATAAAAAATGTACATACAGCCTCACAACCATCATCGAGGCCAAAGTTTATGTTGCTAAGCAAGGTAATTGTTAAGTGAGACTTGTTCACATTTTAGTAAAACCACTAGCACTTATATGTCGCTTAATTATGCTTTCCAGCCCTCTCAAAGCAGTTTACAGAGTCAGCTTATTGCCCCCAACAATCTGACTCCTCATTTTACTGACCTCGGAAGCATGGAAGCAGGGGTGGGATGCTACCAGTTCGGCCCAGTACTATAGAACCGGTAGCTCTGAAGAGCAGCAGATACTGAACCAGTTCGATGTCTGCTGCTCTGTTTGACCCAGCCGCCTGCCCGGGCTCTTGGCTGTCCTTTATTTCCTGCTTTTTCAACCTCAGCTGTTTTGCGCGGCATACCTGAGGTTGAAAAAGCAGGAAAAAAGAGGATTTTCAAATGCTGTGCATGGGTGCACAGCACTTGTCAGCTGTCTGGGCAGCACAGCTGAAGTTTTTTAGGAAATTGTCTACACATGTATACAAAACACACTCTCACCAGGGGTGGGATTCTACCTGCTGGAGAACCAGCAATTCGGGCCATTGGCAGGCCCTGCCCCACCCGCTCACTCCTTATCTGGCATGCGTGTCATCAAATCTGCCTGCTAAATTGCTATTTTTCCTTTTCTCCCCCAACCATTAGCTGTTCTGCTGTTTTAGTTTTAGATTAGCTAGAAAGCAGAAAATTGTTAGATTTCTTGCTTTCTAGCTAATCTTAAAAGTAGAGCTGAGCCTGAAGCTTCTATTCAGTGCAGACTCAGATAGCAGTTTACAGAAACATAGATCTTTAAGTGAATCTGTGATTCTGTGAGCAACTCAATCTGCCTGTCTGTTCATCCTGATTTTGGGTAAAATTTGCTCCTTTTTTTAAATAAAAAATTCAATATTTACATACATAGTGTGTTATGACTTAGTTTTGTGAGTTTGTTTGCAAGCAAATTTTATGTGACAGACTCAGGTAACCAATTGCAGAAAGATAGTTCTCTGAATGAATCTGTGATTATGTGAGCAACTCAATCTGCCTGCCTACTTTGCCTGATTTTGGGCAAAAGTTGCTCTCTTTTTTATAAAAAAAAACAATATTTACATAAATATTTATAATATTTACAAAGAAGCCATGCCCAGCCAGTCACATGACCACCAAGCCACACCCACAAATTAGGCCATACCCACAGAATCGGTTGTTAAGAAATTTGAATCCCACCCCTGGATAGAAGGCTGAGTCAATCTTGAACCAGTGAGGATCAAACTCCTGGCAGTGGACAGAATGACCTTTATTTAGATGGTTGTAAAGTTAAAGAAGTTGTTAAGTGAAACATATAGTTGGTAAGTGAATCTGGCTTCCTTCATTTCTTCACTGACTTATAGCCAGTTGCTAAGTGATGGTACATTCTCTCACATGATAAAAATACTGCTAGAACAAAAATGGCAAAGGGTTGGTTCTCCCAGGGAAAAGTTTTCTCCCCATCGGTGCTGTTCTTCTTTTCTTGCATTTGTGGAGATTGCTCTACTAACAAGATAAGAGCTCAGTAGAGAGATGGAATCACTACATCAAGACAGAACCCATTCATGGTACACATAACACAGAAAGTAATCCAAAAGCTCTCACCATCTGCCAGCACAGCTCAAGGGGAAAAAAGAAAGAAAGAAAACTTCCAGAAATAGTTAGTGGGGGATGTTGTAAGAGGCCAACGCCAGAAGTGACAAGATGGGAAATGACAGCAAACAGATTTTCTTTCCCTCTCTACTAGCAGCAAAAGAAACACACAGGCTCTGGAGTTGAGTTTGAAAACCTCCAGATGCTGCCTCTTTCACATCTCCATATCTTCCTACAACATCAGACACGGTTTTTTTCCCCCCTTCCTATTTTATCCCCCACACTCCTGAGAGGGAACAGGGAGAAAACATTCAACAAAACCAATCAAGTACACATGCCTCTTTGCCTAGGAGGAGAAACTGAATTCACAACAATGGCACACTTATTTTTCCTGGAAAAAGGAGGAATGGAAAAATCTGGATATTTTCAGGGAGGCTAAGGTGCACGAAGGTGCCTATCCTACACCAGGAGTTTTCAACCTGGACAACTTTAAGACTTGTGGACTTCAACACTTTTACCTGGCTGGGGTGAAATGATGGCAGCCATCCAGCCATGCCTATCTGGTTGTGCCCACTCAGCTAGGGCGGGGCAATGATGACTACCCAACCACAGCCACCTTGTTACACCAACCCACCCACCCACCCACAGCCACCCAGCCGTGCCCACACATCCACAGCCACCCAGCCTGTGTTATGCCATCAGAATGGGTTGTCGCTATTTTCTACACCTCATCGTTAACAAATACTTCCTTTGCATGAAACTTGCAATGGTGACCGCAAGTGGAAAGATTTACAAATAATGTATTTCCAAAAAGTGATTAGAGGCTCTGCAAATATTGTGACCTGTAGTAAAAAAATAATAATCAAGCAACGCTGTTAGGCATGGCCAAAACCCAAAAAGCCATCACATTCTCATGTTCCAAAACACTCTGTAATTGAACTAGACTCTGCTGCCAATGTCTGGAGGTGAGCATCATTAACAAAAGTTAATTATATATGACATTGTTTCACATGGCAAACCATAACAACAAATTAGCAAGAATAGGCAACAGCTGTGAAACATGAGGTTGGTAAAAAGAAAGAAAACACACACCATACATTTAATCACCCACCAGTGCAAATCATGGTCCACGAGAAACAATAGAAAATGTCCTATCATATATAGTGAATGCTGTAGAGCAATTAAGAGAATTTATGCTGAAATGCCTACATTTTTATATTTTCACTCCTGAGTAACCTTTAGACTGATTTTATCAAGCAAGGGAAATATAAAAGTGAGGGCAATAATCTCAGGCACAAATATATAGGTCTTATCCATAGTCCAGTTCAATGTTTACAATCATTACAGGAACTGATGTTTCTCATTTGAGGCAGTAGACCTAATCCAAACATAATCCAATAATTCAAATAATTCTATTATAATAATAGAAACAAAAAAAATGGAGGAGAAAAATCTACTACAGACATAAAATATCAAGAGACGGTAGTGATGATGTGGGTCTGAAAAATGTATTCAGCTCCCAAGCCTTTTTGAATACCTGAAGGGGCCAGATTTTTATTTTTATTATTCATTCAACTTGTATGCTACCCAACTCTCAACAATAAGAAGCCTTTTGACCTTCCAGATGCTATCAAAAACTATTCCCAGCCGTCCAGACCAGCCCATTATTGGGAAGGAATGCCAAGAACATTATTTAGGAACATCTGGAAGTCCAGGATTCCTGAATCTTGTTTTAGAGAAGACAGCTATACAGTTGTGAATTGTAGTTGCCCTTTGCCTTAAAACATATAACATGAAGTTTTTTCTTTAAAAAAACAGAATAATTTATTTATTTATTTATTTTATTGATCTGGCTATCTATCTCACAGATAGGTAACCCTTGACAGCTAGCAACACATTAAAAAAAATGATGCAAATCACCCACCCGATATAAACAAAACATGATCCTCAGATGCATTTAGATTTGATTTATTAGAGCTGCCTTTCTGTAAAAGCAGGTGGTAGGGGGAACCTCAATTTCCCAAGCCTACAACTATATTCAGAATCCCATTCTGCACCTGAATAGCCTCTTCTATGAATTTATTCCCTACAGCAGCACCCTTCATCTTCACCATGAGGGAAAGTAGGGAAAATCCTCACTTTTTCCTGAAAGGCTTGGTTGGGTTGAATGCGGAGATACAAGCAAAAGGTGGGAGATATCAGGATCTTGGTTTTTGAGGGGAAGGGCTCCTAGAACATCTGCAAACTTGGAAGATAGAAAGGCAAATATTATGTTTTCCTTATCTTTTATGTAATTCCAATGAATCTATGGCAATGGATTCCCTTTTCTCAGAGGATAGACAAGGATTAAGAAGTGCGTATGTGGGAAACAATAAAGAAGAATTAAAGGAGAGATTAATACAGGAATAGAGAATAACAAAATATAAGAGGTATGGGACAAAAGTGTAACAAACAGACTGACTGACTGACTGAATGAATGAATGAATTCTTTATTGGCCAGGTGTGATTAGACACACAAAGAATTTGTCTTGGTGCATATGCTCTCAGTGTACATAAAAAGAAAAGATACATTCATCAAGAACCATAAGGTACAATACTTAATGATAGTCATAGGATACAAATAAGCAATCAAATCATACTAGGAAACAGTATAAATTGTAAGGATACAAGCAACAAAGCTACAGTCATACAGTCACAAGTGGGAGGGGATGGGTGATAGGAAGGATGATAGGATTTTAGGAGCCTCGGTGGCGCAGTGGTTAGAGTGCAGGACTGCAAGCTACTTCTGCTGCAGCCAGCTGCCTACAATTTGGCAGATTGAATCTCACCAGACTCAAGGTTGACTCAGCCTTACATCCTTCCAAGGTGGGTAAAATGAGGACAAAAATTGTTGGGGGCAATAGGCTGACTCTGTAAACCGCTTAGAGAGGGCTATAAAGCACTATAAAGCGGTGTATAAGTCTAGGTGCTGTTGCTATTGCTATTAATAGTAATACTAATGCAGACTTAGTAAATAGTTGAGGAATTATTTGTTTCGCAGAGTCATGGGAAGAAACTGTTCTTGTGTCTGGTTGTTCTGGTGTGCAGTGCTCTATAGCATCATTTTGAGGGAAGGAGTTGAAACAGTTTATGTCCAGGATGTGAGGGATCGGGAAATATTTTCACAGCCCTCTTTTTGATTTGTGCAGTATGCAGGTCCTCGATTGAAGGCAGGATGGTAGAAATTGTTTTTTCTGCAGTCCTATTTATCCTGTCTGCGTTTGTCCTGTTGGGTTGCAGAACCAAACCAGACAGTTATAACCCAAATCCTAGTTCTAATCCTAGCCTCATTGGGCTGAAGTAACTTCCCCACTCAGTTATAGAAATCTTTATTGGCCAAGGGTGATCAGACATGCAAGGCATTTGTCTCTGGTGCATAAGCTCTCAATGTACATACAAGAATAGTGGTAGATACTATGTGAATATCTACTAGAACCATGATGGCAAACCTATGGCATGTGTGCCACAGATGGCACGCAGGGCCATTTGTGCGGGCATGCGAGCCCCAGTCAAACTTACCTGCATTGCGCATGCATGCACCTCCCAGCTGATTTTCGGTGCATTTGAGGCCATTTTTGCTCTCTTGGTGGCTTGAGGCAAGCCACTGCAGCCTCGGGAGGCTGAAAAACAGGCCTTCCAGAAATACTGAAAGTGAGAAAATAGGCCCATTTTTTGGCCTCCAAAGGCTACAGAGGCTACTCTCAAGCTCCCGGGAAAGCGAAAACGGCCACAAACGGACCAAAAATAAGTTGAGAGGTGCACGCACATGCAGTATATGTAAGAGGGTGTTGCAAGCGCATGCGTAGGGAAGACGGGGAACATTGCATTGTGGCTGAAGGTGTGCATGTGCACTTTCGGCATACCACAACAAAAAGGTTCACCATCACTGTACTAGATTGTTTTCTTGCAGACATTTCATTACCCAAACTAGGCAACATCATCATTGCTAGCCAACCAAGCTCAGAGAGCACCAAGGACCCCTCATTTCAACCCTATTTGACAATTTGAGTTACAAATAGTCTCCTTTATTAGTGATGAACCTCCATGAGAGAATCAAAATCCTAGACAGGCCCCACGTGTTCATCTCCATGAATTCTACCTCTATCTTCATTCAAGCTTTCACACATGCATGCCCATAGTTATCCGGAGGATTAAAGGAGGAGGGAAAGAAAAGGTTAAATTAGGGATACCCAAAAAGGAGGAGGGGGAAGTGAGTTCTGCCAGTTCTGTTGTTGTTGTTTTTCCCCTCACTGAGAAAAGTAAATTCTCTTCTCCTTCCACCCTAAAAAATGATAACAGGATCTGGGCAGACTAAAATCAATGTCCAAGCTATGATTGATGAATCATAGTCATGCATTATTGGTGCATGAGGATAAGTAATTTGATCAGGGCTTGGAAAAATTAGGTCACAGCTAGAGAGTATTCTAAAAGAGAGCGAGAGGAGTATTTGAACGAATTATGGTTTTTTGCTGGATGAATGACTGTAGCATCCAAATTGGCTATTAACAAATCCTTTTGCTTAAAGAGACCATCCATCCTTGGGTTAGATTAGAGATGATGCCCAGTTGTAGGATTGTGTTCCCCCAAAGGCTTCAGTGCAGCTTTTAATCTTTCTCCCAAAGTCACTGCCAAATCATAATTCTGAATGTGGTTGAAGGAGAAATGGATGAATCACCTATGACAGTGTTTCTCAACTTTGGCCCCATTAAGAGGTGTGGATTTCATCTCCCAGAATTCCCAAGCCAACATGGCCGGCTGAGGAATTCTGAGAGTTGAAGTCCACAGCTCTTAAAGCTACCGAGGTTGAGAAACACTGACCCATGAAATAATTGCACTGATTAAATTCCCATATTATTTTATTCTTACCCTTGTGTTCAGACTGCCTATTTCTTTGCTCTGGCTTTGCTGCTAGCATAGCTATGAGATCTAAACTGCAGAAATATAGACAACCACGAGATGACACCCTCCCAAAATTGGAATTTTCCATACAGGTAGTCCTCAAATTACAACCACTCGTTTAGTGACCACTTGAAGTTATAATGGCAATGAAAAAATGAGTGATGACCATTTTTCCCACTTAATGGAAGCCTTGCAACATCCTCATAGTCGCCTGATCAAAAATCAGGTGCTTGGTAACTTGCTTATATTTATGACGTGTCAGGATTCCGGCAGTTACCCCAATTAAATCATGAATCTCGAGCCAAACTTCCAAAACTTCAAAGGTTTTATTGGGAGTTAATATATCTGGCACTGTCTGGGTGTAGCCGACTCTGAGACACATCATTCATTGTCACCCTTGACTCTGGGTGTATCATAGTTCATATTCTCCAATGAGATACATCCATAGCCAAGAATCTTCAACCATGTTCTCCAGTTAGATTTTTGCAAGACAGAAACTTCAGTTACTTAGTTATTATCTTTGAAAAACTATGCATGGAATGCACTTTTGATTTGCAAGCTGCTGCACTGCTCTTTCAAACCCCTTTCCCCCCTCCCTTTCCATTGGCAACTATAAAAAGACCATAGAAATATTTTATGAGTTGACAAGATGGTTGCAGTGTGCCGGGATCAGATGATCTCCTTTTGCAACCTCCTGAGTCTATGGGGAAGCCAGATTCACTTAACAGCCATGTTACCAATTTAACCGCTACAGTGATTAACTTAATAAGTATGACAAGAAAAGTCATAATATGGAGCAAAATTCATTTCACAACCATCTTACTTAGCCACAAAAATGTTGGGCTCCATTGTGGTCAGAAGTCAAGGACTATCTGCATTGGTTTTTGACCGTTTCATGGGCCTCTGGATTATTACAGCCCACTTCTAACAGCTGTAACTGTTGATATACTGTTGAATGGCCAAATGTGATCCTTGCTCCCCAATAGTTCATACTTCTAACCAGAGCTAGTTATTCAACTGGTTCTGATCAATTCTGGAGAACCGGAAGCGGAAATTTTGAATAGTTCGGAGTACCGGCAAATACCGCCTCTGACTGGCCCTGTTCCCATTTGTTCTCTGCCTCCCGAGTCCCAGCTGATCAGCTGGGTCTTCTTTTGTTGCCCTGCACAGGAGAAGGGAGCTGGAAAGCAGGTTAGTGGGGTGGGGAGGAAATGGGAATTTTGCAGTAACCGTCCCCTTCCATGCCCACCAAGCCATGCCACACACCCCAAGCCACGCCCACAGAATTGCTAGTAAAAAAAAACTAATCCCACCACCACTGCCTCTAACCCAGGGGTGTCTAATCCAAGGCCCACGTCCCACATCAGACCCACAGGGTGCTTATATCTGGCTCACGGGACAGTCCTGGAAACAGTAGACTGGCCCAGGATTCCTCTATCAGCAAAAATGGAGGGCGGGGAGGCCACATGTGACCTGTCAGGGCACTGTTTTCAGCTGCAAGTTCTCCTGCAGCCCTCTGCCAGTGAAAATGGAGCTCAGAGGGCAGAAAACAGAGCCTCAACAAGTGACATCAAGCTGGCTACGCCCACCCCCACCCACCCCCTGAGGTCAAACACAACCCTGATTTCAATGAAATCAAATTTGACATCCCTGAACTAACCTCACTGGACAAGTAACCTGACCTGATGCAAGATGCATCTTCTTACATTTTGGGCATGGTGCTTCATCTTATTAAAGCCAGGAACCATTGCAGAACACCAAGGTCTTCTAAACTGTTAAGCCTGCATCTAGCCAGCTTAATTACCTTGCAAAATGAAGGCAATGATTATTCATTTATGACGTTTATTTTTTTTTTACTCATGCAGTAAGCTGCTTTCACAGAACTGTGGGAGAGAAGATGAGGGCAGAAAAATCCAAGAAGTTTAGGAATGTAATTGCTGCAATATTTCTCTGCCAAGCATGGTAGAACAAAAGGAGCTTGTCTTTCCCCCAAGAGTGTATTGAACATGTGACAGATCAGAGATGGACCTGAAAGACATCCCCAAACTGGATGTGAAGCCAACGTCTGAGAGGTTTGCCAGTATTTGGCATCTGACTACAGAGAGTGCATTGAAGCGAACAAGCCTTGCTTGGGTCAGAGGTCACCTAAGCTGTGGGAATTGTTCCAAGAATGAAGCCAATGGGGAATAAAGTGACTGAAAGGGAACTGCAAACTGATGTTCTCCTTGGTAGCCAAATAATGAAACTATGGGATTTTTTTTCACTACCTGAAGCTTAAAAGAGATGGAGGGAGGAACGAAGAAGAGGGAAGGTGGAGGTAGCAGAAGTAGAAGGAGGAAGAGAAGAAAGGAAGGAAGGGGAGGGGAAGCACAGGAAGGGGAAGAAGGGAGGAAGGAAGGAAGATGGGAGGGAAAGAAAGAAGGGTGCAGCATTCATAGTCTCTACAGAAAACAGAGATCTTGAAATATCACTTCTTTCAAGTATGCTCCAGTAACACCTGTGATTTTACAACAGATTTTAAGTCCTGATCTGGTGTGCATCACAAATCCAGAGCAAAGAATCTGTACAACAGTGGCCCAGACCAAATGATAGAGGAAGGCACATTACTGCTATTGTTACAACTGAGTTACTGTGTTTCTTATGTTTTGTGACCCAACGGGCATCACTCTCTTTCAGTAACTGCTTCTCTGGGTTCTTGTAAAAACCTGATTGTGTCATCAGGGATGGTGTCTCCTTGCCTCATCTTGTGTGAGCTTGAGGACTCTTTTTTGCCTTCTGTGCTCATACTGGCTAAGCTTTACTTCATTATTAGTGTTTCCAGTGAGTTGTCTGATTTTACTTCACTTGAGCTTGAATGATTTGTTCTTCTTCAAGTCCAAGAAATCACCAGCGATTTTCTCTTTCCTTTCCAGGTACCTTTTTAAAATTTCATAATTTTAGAATTAAGGAGAAATTTCCTGACAGAACAATTAATCAGTGGAACAATTTGTCTCCAGAAGTTGTGAGCACTCCAACACTGGAGGTTTTTAAGAAGAGATTGGACAACCATTTGTCTGAAATGGTATAGGGTCTCCTGCATGAGCAGAGGGTTGGACTAGAAGATCTTCAAGGTCCCTTCCAAATCTCTTATTCTGTTATTCAGTAGCTGGTACAGAGAAAGCCACTCACCTCACTGTTGGTGAGTGAAAGAGGTTTTGCAAAACAATACCTACGTTGCAGGAACTGTTCTAATTGCTGATAAGTTTCTGAGTTCATTTTCAGCTGCTGTTGTCATCTATGAAGTCCTTTGTCAACTTTGCTCCTCACTCTTTGGGGGAACTTCCATTCTGCATGGCAAATGCCCACTGACCTTTGTTAGACAAGTGGTTTTCACCCTGCGGGAAATTTGGGATGGGAAGCAAAGAATGTTGCATCTTGCAGGGTCCAATCTGAATCTATCTAACAAAAGGGCCTTCAAACTAGGCAAGTTTAAGATGTGTGGACTTCAACTCCCAGAATTCCTGAGTTAACATGACTGGAGGAGGAATTCTGGGAGTTGAAGTCCACAAGTCTTAAAGCTGTCAAGTTTGAAGAGCCCTGATCTAACAGATAACAGATAATCAGAGTTGGAAGGGACCTTGTAGGACATCTAGTCCAAACCTCCTGCCCAAGCAGGAGACCCTACACCATTTCTGACAAATGGCAGTCCAATCTCTTCTTGAAAGCTTCCAGTGATGAAGCTCTTACAACTTCCAAAGGCAACTTCTGTTCCATTGGTTGACTGTTCTCATTGTCAGAAAGTTTCTCTTTATTTCCAGGTTGAATCTCTCCTTGTTCAGTTTCCATCCATTATTCCTTGTCTGGCCTACAGGCGCTTTGGAATATAGGCTTACCCCAGGAATCAAAAGTTTATTCTTCCAAGTTTTCAGCTTGTGTTGGTTGCCATCATCAGGAAACTTCTCTCTTTGATCATCCCTGATGCATGAACCCGAGAACTTGGAAGAATACTCCTTTGGCTTTGGTGAATGACTTAAATTGGATCCTGAAACATTATCCTGGGACATGTGGCATTTACTTGATTTTGTAACTCTTGCCCCCAAGAGCAACATGTTCTCTCCCCTTTAGCATTTAGGAAACCATTAAGAGCTGTACTTTCTCCAAGAGTGTTTTCTCTACAATGAATTTCATTTTGTTAGATACGGCCCAGTGTTCAAGTCTGTCAAGATCCATCTGGATCTTGAGCCTATCTTCTAGGGTGTTAGCCAGCTTAGTATCATATAATAACATGATTGTTAAATGACTCTAGCTTCTCCATTGACTTTGCCTCTAGCTCAGAAGGTCACAAAAGGAGATCAAATGATCCTAGGGGACATAAAATTGTTATAAATATGACTTAGATGTTCAGCATCTGAATTTTGATCACATGGGGATGATACAATGGTTGTGCAAAAAATGGCAAATAAGTTACCTTTTTCAGTCCCATTGTAACTTTGAGCAGTCTCTAAATGAACTGTTGTAAGATGAGAACTACCTGAATCGATCCAGATTTACAGATCAATATGAGATCCACAATAATGATCTGAGCTGGGAAGACAATCTAACAACAATTTATGCTAATTCCCAGGACGCAAAAGAACATAATATATTGTGACACTTTATAGCCAGCCAATCTACAGTAGGAGGGACTATACAGCTTGTCCTTGACTTACAACTGTTCGTTTAGTGACCAAAGTTACAACGACACTGAAAAGAATGACTTATGACCACTTTTCACACCTACGGCTGTAGTAGGTGTGATGAAGGTCTCTTCATCACAGAGACATGTGATGAAAATTCAGGTGCTTGGCAATTGACTCATATTTATGATGGTTGCAGTGTCCCAGGGTGATGTGACCCCATTCTGACAAGAAAGTCAACGGGGAAGCCAGATTCACAGTTTGACTAATTTAACAGCTGCTGTTGTCCACTTAACAACTGCAGCAAGAAAGGTCATAAAATGGAGGCAAACTCACTTAACAAAGGTTTCACTTCGCAACAGAAAACCAAGACTCAATTATGGTCATAATTTGAGGACTCCAAACATTGTGACACTGTTATAGCCATCAGATCGACGGCGAGAAGAACTATAGAGAGAATGAAATCCCACAAGTTCACCCCTTCCAGAAAAACTCAGAATTTCTTTTGAAAATGTATAAAACAACGGATTCTTTTTCTTCATTTTTTCCCTCCATTCCCATTCACTCAAACAGCAGCATAGGGTTACAAAAAATACTTGCCACTCTGTTGTAGTAGATCCCAGCAAACCTTCTGGCTGGGCATATGAAAAACCCTACTTTGTGTGTATGGAGGGAGGGGCAGGGGATTCAAATTGACTCAAGAACATTTGTGGTAAGGCACATCTGCAATCATTCTTCATAATAGCTCAATTCTCCCATCATCTGCTGGAAAAGGTCAGCAGTATTATTATATATTTTAGAAAAAAACCCACTGAATCAGCTAAGAGACACACACCGTGATATATAGGAATATGTCATGCAAAAAAAAAAAAAAGTAGGGGTGAGGACTCCACAATCTGCTTCACATTATGCTTTGGTTTGAACCCCAGGGGTAAAAAAAAAATATATCAGCGATTACCTGTTCTTGTTCTAATTAAATACTCTAATTTTCCAACAAGTGTTGTAAACAAATCATTGCAGCTAATCAAAATGCATCCTGCCCTGATATTCTTGGAATGGTTGACTCCCATATTGTCCAAACTTCTTCAATAAGCACATTTAATTACAGCAGGGGAGGTTTTAGACCTGGCAACCACCAGACGGGTTTATTTTCATAAATTGAGCAGACCACACAAGATATATACAGAGAAAAGACAGCTGATGTGTTTGGAGAGAGAGAGAGGACAAGAAGGAATCACATGGAAAGGTTGAAGAAAACAAGAGCAGAAACAGACAGATTTAGACTCACAACGGATCTGACATACTAAAGCTGACCCAAAACACGAGAGATTGGAATAAATCTTAATTATCATGTGCCACTCTTGTTCTCTCTTAAAAAGATGGAAATACAGAACAATTCTTTAAAAAGGTGAGGATAATTAGGTCTGCAGCCAGTCCAGAGAGTTTAAGTACATTTCAAGAGGATTTATCTTCCAATTCTTTGCAAACCACTGGTCTGTTAAATATCCTGATCAGCAACCTCTTGTAAGATTGTCAGAAGTGACAGTGGCTAAGAAATGCAGGCTTTGTTTTAAAAGGAGGAGGAGGAGGAGGAGGAGAAGGAGGGGGAGGAGGAGGAGGGGGAGGAGAAGAAGAAGAAGAAGAAGAAGAAGAAGAAGAAGAAGAAGAAGAAGAAGAAGAGGAAGAGGAAGAGGAAGAGGAAGAGGAAGAGGAAGAGGAAGAGGAAGAGGAAGAGGAAGAGGAAGAGGAAGAGAAGAAAGAATTGCATGGAGTCAAAGGGGGAGAAATGGACTGGACACATGTAATCTACCTTGATTTTTTGACTCAATAAGCTTCAACCCTCTAAGTTTTTCTTTATTTTTATTTGCAAAATAATAATAAACTGTGCAGTCCCAGTTGGGGTGCAGGAAAAGGCCTTTTCCATGTCTTTAATGAGAAGGTAATATCCCTGACTTCAGGAAGTCCATTGTGCCTGACTGTCTCATGCTTTCCCATTATGGCTGGGACATGTAGACATTGTGCAGTTCTGTTTGATTGAACATTGTGTGATCAATCCCCATTGCCTTTGGACTTGTTTCGTCTGTTGCCTTTTAATCTTTTGCCTGGCGGCTTCATTTGTGTCAGGCTGATGTTACTCAGGTTGATATTACTGTCTCTGAACTAACTGCAGTGATTCTAATTACTTTTCCTTTGCAAACATGGATATACAACGTTCTAATAACTTGGGGAATAATTAGAGTTAATGTTTACAGATAGCCCTCATTTAGTGACCACAATTGGGACTGGCAACTTGGTCATGAAGTGAAGTGATCACGAGGTAAAATAATCACATGGCCATGACCATGTTTACAATCACACTTCAGCTTTCTTTTAATTTAGGGACTTGCAAAAGTCGTAGTGTCTAATGTCTATGTATATTTACCTATGTAATATGACTGTAGAATCCTTCTTATTATCTTCTTTACTCCACTTTCTTACTGGTATCCTCATTTAACAGATCAACAGAGTTGGAAGGGATCTTGTAGGTCATCCAGTCCAACCCCCCACCCAAGCAGGCGACCCTAACCCATTTCTGACAGATGGCAGTCAGTCTTCTAGTGATAAGCAATGGTAGAAGAGACACCCAGGAATGTGATGGTAGGATATTTGTGTGCTGCTCTTGGTATCACACATGTGGAAAATAGTTTCCAAAGATTAGCAGAGAATAACAGTCATCTGTCCGACCCCCACCACCACAAGCAGGAGATCTTACACTATTTCTGATAGATGGCAGTCCAGTCTGTTGAAAGCTTCCAGTGATGAAGCTCCCACAATGTCTGAAAACAAGATGTTCTATTCGTTAATTGTTCTGTTGGTTGATTGAGAGTATTTACACCAAGACAAATTCCTTGTGTGTCCAATCACACTTGGCCAATAAAGTATTCTATTCTATTCCTATTCCTCTCACTGTCAGAAATTTATCCTTATTTCCAGATTGAATCTTTCCTTGATCAGTTTCCATCCATTATTCCTTGTCAGGCCTTCAGATGTCTTGGAAAATAATTTGATCTCTTCCTCTCTGTGGCAGCCCCTCAAATATTAGAAGACTGCTATCATATCTCCTCTAATCCTTCTCTTCACTAGACTAGCCAAGCCCAGTTCCTCTAACCGTTCTTCATATGCCTTAGTCTCCAGTCCCCTAATCATCTTGGTTGCTCTTCTCTGCACTCTTTCTAGAGACTCAACTCTTTTTTATAATGTGGTGACCAAAACTGGATGCAGTATTCTAGGTGTGATCTTACTAAGGTTTTATAGAGTGGTATCATCGTAATACTGCTGCTTTGCCTATGCACCAAAAGGTTCTTCATCAAAGATAAATTCCTTGTATGTCTAATTACACATGGCCAAATAAAGTATACTAACATGGACATTGGTTGCAGAATTACTTTTTTCAATACCATTGTCACTGCAAACAGTTACTGTCCGAGACAATCACGAAACAAAGACTATCCTCTCTTTAGATCCCTCTCCAACTTTTCCAGAACTGATATCCTACAGTGAGGAGCAAATGTGTATAAATAAAATGAGACTTAGCTTCTTAACATTTAATTTGATTGGTTGAGCCCACGTGCTAGCAAAATGGGAGCAGAGCAACCCTTTTGTTTGCATCTTTCATTGTAGGAAAGATACATGTCAAGTGACACGTCACAATGAAAGTTATGAAAGTTAGCTCATTGTCATTTATGTGATGACACTGTGATATTCAAAGCATCATATATGAGGACCCAGATTGTTGAGGGCTACATGCTGACTCTGTAAACTAATTAGAGAGGGCTGCAAAGAACAGTGAGGCAGTATATAAGTCTAAGTGCTATGTCTGTTGCTGTTATATATAAGCAGCTGTCACAGAAAAGAGGTGGTCAACTAATTCTCCAATGCATCTGATGTTAGGACAAGAAGTAATGGATGGAAACATATCAAGGAGAAATCCAACCTAGAACTAAGGAGAAATTTCCTGACAGTTAAGACAATCAATAGAATGATCTTGCCTTCAGAAGTTACTGGTGCTCCAACACTGGAGGCTTTTAAGAAGAGATTGGACAGCCATTTGTCTGAAATGGTATAGGATTTCCAACTTGAACAGGGGGTTGGACTAGAAGATCTCTAAGGTCCCTTCCAATTCTGTTCTTCTGTTATCAATGTGGCTTCTACCAGACTTATGAATCAATGTTATTTCTCACTAAGCTCACCTAAAACAAGTCCTTGTAAGGGACTTATTGTCAACTCTGAAGCTGATGTGGTTGCAGCCATTTTGTTGCTTCAGTGTTGCCACACTGGAGCTGAAGGATAGGGAGAGGGGGAATAGTGATATCTGGGGGTTTGTAGCCAAAATAAAATATTTTCCCCTGGGAACCAAGGATATTCTAACATCTGGCCAGAGAGGGGAGGAGTGACGTTACAAGCAACCAGATGGCACCTTGTTTGAACCATGTGATTGATTGTTTGGGGTTTGAGAGAAACATTTTACTTTTAATTAGATGAAACTCATGGGAACCTTCAGAGTCAGTTTTCACTGCACCAATATGATATATCCAATAAAGCTATTCTTTGAGGAACCTACTTGCCTTGGAGGTTTACTTGCTATGGGTGTATTACTTGGAACCCTGATACTTATCTGGCTTCATAATTATCTGGGCTGTCCTTTTCTGCACCTTTTCCATTTGTCCATATCCCTTTTAAAACATAGTTACTAGAACTGCACTTAGTATTCCAAGTGCAATTGCAATACAGAGTAGAAGTGGGAAATATTGTTATGGTTAAAAAGAGGTGGGAGTTGTGCTCATAATACCTAAAAAGTCCATTCTACCAGATTCAAAGATGGTGTAGGTTGAAGTTGAGATATTTGATGTCATTGCAAAAAAACTGAACTCAGTTCAGATACCAATGTCAACATCCTACACTAATCTGCCTAAGTAGGGAAGGATATGTTTCTCTGGCATGATCAAAAATTCAGATTTGGTAACCACCTCATTACCATCTTGTATGTGCAAAAATACATATTTGTAAGTTGAGCCAAACTCAGATGAGACAAATATCTGGATCAAAAGAAGAGGAGAACATCTCTCACAAATGACATATGCTTAGTAAATGAAGGGAATTTTGAAATGGAGGTCGAATAGGATAGGAGTTTAAATTTTAATGTATTCAAAAAGCCTTGTTCAGCTACACAATCTATAAACACATCTGACTCATAACTAAGGTTTGTGGCTGGCTCATCATGAATCTCTCCCCTCCTGCGACATTGTGCTACTTTGAAAAGAGGAAGAAAGCAATAATTTCCTTTACTTTGTTACTATATGGAAATCAATCTCTATCTTTAACATAATTTGGACTTTTTTGAAAAATAGAAACCATTATATTGCTACTTCCTCCTCTTCTCAATAGCTGAAAGACCTCATAAATCTCCATGTTAATATGAAAAGATGCCTCCCTTCCACTCCATTGTATTCTACATTTTCTTTTATTGTCTAGTCTTGAGAGCATTCAGAAATGAATTCTCTTGCTGAAAAATGCAGTGTTTCCATTTTCTTTGCCTTCCAATTCAACTCAGAAACCAAAAGAAATAATAATTCCATGGTCCCAACTGGAGGCAGTTCCCCGTGTAAAGTTAGGTGAATAATAATAGATTAACAGAGTTTGAAGGGACCTTGAAGGTCTTCCAGTCCAATCCCCTGCTCAAGCAGGAGATCTTATACCATTCCAGTCAATAGGCTGTCCAATCTCTTCTTAAAAATCTCCAGTGATGGAGCACCCACAACTTCTGAAATCCACTGGTTAATTGTTCTGACTATCCAAGAAATTCTCCTTAGTTCTAGGTTGCTATCCAATGGGATTGAGTGCAGGTAGTCCTTGACTAATAAGTATTCTGTCAACTAAAAAAATACTCCTTTGGTCTTTTTAGCTGCCAGAAAAAGGGAGTGGGGGAAAACAAGGCATTCCTTAAATGCCTTGATAATCACCCCAGCAGCCCAAAGTTTTCGGAGCATAAGAAAGTTATTGGAGAGCATAATGGATGTCTCTTGGAGATGGATGTGTCCCATTGGAGAAGTCACATCCAGGGGGTGGGGGGGAAGACCAGGGTCAAGGGTCATCAATGTATGATGTAATTTAGTGTCGGCTGCATCCAGCTTACGCCAATATGGCCACTCCTAATAAATCAATTTACTTTTTCTGAGATGTGGTTAGAGACTTTTGATTTGAATAAGGGTGGATTTGTTGGAGCCCTGACACATTTATTTAGTGACCTTTCAAAGCTATAATGACACTGAAAAAAAGTGACTTAGGAGTGTTTTTCACAGTTACGACCATTGCAGCATCCCTGTCGTCATGCAATTACATATGCTCATACTTATGACAGTTGCCGTGTCCCAGGATGATGTGATCCCTTTGGGTGACTTTCTGAAAAGCAAAGTAAATGGGGAAGCCAGATTCACTTAATAACCAAGTTATTAACTTAACAACGGCAGTTATTAACTGCAGTAATTGGGCAAAATTCACTTAACAACTATCTTGCTTAGCAGCAGACATTTTGGGCTTAATTGTGATCTTAAGTTGAAGAGTACTTGTACCATCGGGGCGAGGTGTTCTTCACCCATTTCTGTACTTGTTTTTGGAACTTGTTGATTGAAAAAAAAATGTACGGAAGAAATCAAGGTTTATCTGTGTTCAGTGCAGAGAGAGATCAAAAATGTCACTGCAGAAAAAAAGCCCTTAGGCAAAAATTAAAAAACAGTCTGAAGACAACTCTTCCAAAGCAGCCAACTCAACTGTGCTTTAAAGTGCCACCCATTCACAGTTGATCTGCAATGGGGCTTCTCTTGGCCACATGTGTTTGGCAGCAGATGGACCCTGAAGGCGTTTTGCATGGTTAATGCATCAAGGATTTCCTGAAGATTTTGGCCTCTTTAGAGAAATGTGGCTTTATTTTCAACACATTACCACCAAGTGCATGCATCTGTTTGTAATGCACCCAGTCTGCGTTTCAAATGATTCCTGCTTTTTGTATGATTCTTCTTCAAAGAAGGATTATTTAACAGAATATTTAACAGAACAACAGAGTTGGAAGGGAACCTTGGAGGTCTTCTAGTCGAACACCCTGCTCAAACAGAAGACCCATTTCAGACAAATGGTTCCCCGGTCTCTTTTTGAAAGTCTCCATAATGGAGCACCCACAACTTCTGAAGGCAAGCTATTCCATTGGTTGATTGCTCTCACCGTTAGGAAAATGTTCACTACAACTCCTGAGAAACAAAAAAAAATGTCCTTCTTATAGACATTTCAGAAGCACATTACTGGGCAAAAATGTGGGGGCATGGGAAAGAATCTGTCTGTCTGTCTGTCTGTCTGTCAGGCAGGCAGGCAGGCAGGCAGGCAGGAAGTCTCTATCCATCCATTCATTCCTGGATACAAGGAAGCTTAAGGATATTAGTGACACCCAGTTGTTAAGGAGCCACTATAGATTAGTATTAAGAAAATAATGTATAAAGCAATCTTGCCAGATCTCTTGAGACCTAAAAGTCAATGCCACTAAATCCAAAGCCTGGAACACTATGACTAGATCAAAGGGAATGACAGAAACGGATGGCAGAATTTTCCTTCTTTTCTCCTTGTCCCTGCCTCCTTCCACAATGTGGTAGGATAAATTCTACTACTGGATTAGTTATATTTGTTTTTTTGTTTTTGTCTTCTCATTTGACTGCTGACATTGCTTCCACATAAACAGGAAGTGACCTTCTCTACTTGAGTTCTGCATTTATTGGAAGCGATTGATGTAGATCCTAGAGATGAGGGGTCCTCCTTGGTGCTCTCTGAGCTTGCTTGTTTTCTCACAGATATTTCCTTACCCAAACTAGGTAATATCACCAGTGCACTTGCCTAGTATGAATAATGAAACATCTGCAAGAAAACAACCAAGCTCAGAGAGCAAAAAGAACCCCTTATTTGAAGCCTGAGCTACGAATATTCTCCTTTATAGATACTAGAGAGCTATCTCACAGTTTATCTAATTTTTTTTCTCCTTATCCATGTTTGTGTTTGTTTAATGTCTTCTTTGCCTGATGAAGGAATCCTTCAGTAGGCCAGGAGCAAAATGATTCAAGACTTAAAAGTCTCAGTTCAAACACCACTAAAATAAATACAATCCTGAAAAAAGGGAATCAGAAAGGAATTAATTTACATTTAGGAAACAAATCCCTACAGAGGCACCCATAGGGAGAAGGAAGCCATGTCAACAACATCATTATGGTGGCAATTAAATCCATGTCTCTTTTTAGGCACATATATTAAAAGGGGCAAGATTTCAACCACATCCTGGATGCTTCCATTTTGATACCACTGACTTTTCACTGAAGATGCACCCAACCCCTCAGCTGCTGCATTTCAACACAACATTTAACATTTTAAGAGTTAATTCCAGGTCTTAGAATCAAGTCTGATTTCAATTTTGGGTGAATTTCCCAATTCACTGTAACATTTTGAGGTGTCCACCCAAGGATGCCATATACTTTTAACCTGGTGATTTGCCCCTTTTTTCTGAACTCTTTGGGACCTCTCAAGATCATGCAGCTAAATTATGAGCAAACTGCTCAAAACAAACAACACAATACAAACAGCACAATAAAATGGGGACCTTACTCTTCTCATTTGGCTTAGTGCAGCAATTTTATTAGCTACAACAGAAAAAAGGAGCTGAGGCTTATTTTACCTCAGTAACAAGAATCACTCTCCTTGTGACCTATGTGGACCTGCTCCTTCCTCTAATTTGGAAGCTACAAGTTTATTGATGCAAAACAAGACATTCAGGGTAATGGTTTGTCCTGCGGTATGATCATGTACAGCAACCTGGGGGAAATTCACATTCTGAGGTCATTATTTGCCAGCGTTCCTCCTCTCCAATTCAGTGGCAGCCAACAAATGCCTTTGCTATTTGGAAAGAAAATCATTACGTAGTCGTGACCTTGCATGTGACATCTAATCTCCCCAGAGCCTAGCTTTTGACAGCCAAAGAATCCTGAATATTCAACCATCTGGTTGTTAACTCATACTGTTAAAATGTACTTCGGGGTTACAAGTCATAAGCAGCCATGCACAACATATCTGACACAATTCCTCTGCGACTTTCCCTGTGTAATATTCTTGTTTTTTCTCTTTGTCACAAGCCTGTTCCCTTCCAGGCAGAAGAAGAAAAAATCTCTCATCTTATTTCATTGCCTCAGAGGATGCAGCCAATATATACCTCCTTCTAACACTATACAGCTTTGGTTCACGTTCACAAGCACTGTATCTCATGCAGAAAATGTGTATCTCAGCAACAGATCCTCACATGTTGAAGGACCTTGTCTAATCCACCACTCTCAATATGTGAGACAGTCATGAGAAATTGGTTGATGCTTAAAAAATCAAAAGTGAATTACAAATAATAAACCAACTAAGGGACCCAGACAATTCTTTTACGTTGGGTTTACCAAAAAAAAGTGTGTTAAAGCTCAGATTAATCTTATGAGAAGTGGAGGGGGGGGGAGGATTGAAACGTAATCAAGTTCTAGGACATTGTTTGAATGGAGTAAAGAATAAGATTGTTAGAAGTAAGAGGGAGGAATTTTCAGTTGTTTTATTTGATCCAAGTTAAAATAGATATGTTGCTATTTCTGGCAACCCTTAGTGGACTTTTGCTGACACTAGGATTAAAATAACAGTGCTTTATGGATTTATTCATAGCTCGGAGATGGAACATGGGATGAAGAATTCATTGATTGTAAATTAAGAGGAGATGAAAAATTACTGAAACTTTTTTAAAATGAAGATTGGAAATCACTTCTTTATATTTTTCTTTTCTTTTAGTTTATTCCTTTCTTTCTCTTTCTCCCCCTCCCCCCTCTCTGTATTAGTTTTTACTATTGCAATGATAACTTTAATAAAAATAAAATAAAATTACTTTTTAAAAAAGGTTAGCCACTTTCAGCACCAGAGACAAATTGTGTATCTAATCACACATGCCCAAATAAAGCTGTTTTGCTCTGTTCTATATTCCTCTGCCTCAAAAAAGGTGAATGAAAATTTTCAAACATTTTATTATGCCATGTTTCCCCGAAAATAAGACCCAGTCTTTTTTTTTTATGCCCAAAGACACATTCAATTGCCAGCGTTCTGATGTCACCCCATGTTCAAGTCTTTTATAGATACAACTTCAAAGCAACTCCAATTAAACTGGTCTGCTGGTCCAAACCTTGAATCACAAATTTGGTTTGATTCATGTCATCCTAGAAATTTGAATCACCGATTCTATTTATGAATTTGATTTTTATCTCACTGTGATTACTTTATAAGAAACTCAAACCAGTGAACATACATCATATTCCCCATAATAACTCCGTGAGATGGGTTTGGTTGAAAGAGGGTAACTGACCCAAAGTCACTCAAGTAGCTTTCATGCCTAAGGTAGGACTAGAACTCACAGTCACCTGGTGATTGGTCCAAAGTCACCCAGCCAGCTTTTTTGCTGGGTGGGATTAGAACTCAGACTCCTGCTTGCCAGACCAACACCTTAACCGCTATCCAAAGGGGCTTTCAATAACTCCTATAAGCCCCAGTAATTAACTCCGTGAATGGAGGATTATGTGAACTACAGTTAAAAACATATAGAGAGCTTTCCTCTGCTGAGGGATGACAAAAAAAAATTACTTGATGTTCATTTCAGTACAAACATATCTAAATTAAACTTCCTCACTCCAGACACAAATTGAAAGACGCCAGGCTGCCAAAATCCATTATTTATTCTCTTCCTTTGCAAATCTATTTGTTAAAAGTATGCAGAAGGCATAATAGGGCAAACTGCACACACAAATGACATTACATCAGGGAAAAACTGTTTGCAGTCAACATTAAAGAGAAAGCGTTGGTTAAAAAAATTCACTGGAGCATTGACAGTTAGTTGGTTGGGTTTTGAAACAATTTGCCAACTGATGAAGAAGGGGACCAAATTAAACTCAAGGCTGGAAAACTGCGAAAATGAATAAAATTGAACTTGACAGATCCATTCTTCCCAACTTTTTGCTTAGTACACTACCTGGTTCATTTACTTTAAGTCATCTGCTGCTTGACTTGCTTATTTTTGAATTACTTGAGGTCTTTAAGCTCCAGGGACTATGTTCATTTTCTAACTAGAACATGCTACGGTGCAAAGAAAAGGGATTGTTTTGCAGCGGACTTCAAAAGCATGGCCCCTGCACCAGAAGATAAAGCTTTTCTTTAAAAAAAACCAACATTGTCTAATGCAGTGGTTCTCAACCTGTGGTCCACAGATTACTGGAAGTCTGCAGTGTTGACACAGGGGGTCTGGGCAGGCTGGAAGAAATGTTATGATTTAAATCAGAATCAAGGAACTGATTGATAAACTAATCAAGGAGAGAAACAACCTAGAATTAAGGAGAAACCTCCAAACAGTGAGGACAATTAATCCATGGAACAGCTTGCCTTCAGAAGGTGCGGGTGATTTTTTTTAGATGAGACTGGACAGCCACCTATCTGAAATGGTATAGTGTCTCCTGCTTGAGAAGGTGATTGGACTACAAGACCTCCAAGGTCCCTTCCAGCTCTATTCTGATTGATGGATCTTAAGTCAAGACTTGGTGGTCTGTAGCCATGGCCACAAAAGGTATTTAAAGGGGGTTTGTGGTGAAGAAAAGGTTGAGAACCACTCATCTAATGTACACTTCAGCTCCCAGAATTCTCCAGCTGGCTCAGGAATTCTCGGAATTGAGGTCCACACATCTTAAAAGTTGCCAAGATTGAGAAACATTGCCCTAATGCACAGGTATCAAACTCGATTGTGTCACGTGACATATCACGTCATATTGCAACATTTTTTGCCTTTGTGGAGCTGGGATGGGTGTGCCCTGTGCGTGATGCACCCAGCTTGTGAGCTGCCAGTTTTACAGGCCTGCATGCATTTAGATCTAATTAGACGTTTCCCAAAAATAGGTCAAAGCTTCTCTCTCTCTCTCTCTCTCTCTCTCTCTCTCTCTCTCTCTCTCTCT
>BLBF01000036.1:18976051-19003309 GCA_015471245.1 Laticauda colubrina | reverse complement strand
TCTCTCTCTCTCTCTCTCTCTCTCTCTCTCTCTCTCTCTCTCTCTCTCCCCCCTCCCTTTCTCTCTGTGTGTGTCCTGAATCCCATTTTGGCAAACTAATAAATCAGGGATGTGAAAGGTACAGCTCAGGATCACATGCAATCCAAAAGGATCACTTTTGTGATCCCAGATCCTATGCATTGGGGCAGGAGTGGGGGGACTATTTATTTATTTTTCACATTTCTGAATTATCTGTCTCCCTCAAAGTGGGATTCTGGACAGTGTACAATAAAATGTTAAAAAATATAAAATGGTACACATAAAAGTTAAAAACTTAGGAGGAGGCAAAAGTGATTAAGCACTATTAAAATCAGTTTAAAAAGTATGAAAGGGGACTAAAAAGCCCCATGGCTTCATGGTCCTTTGGGATCCTCATCTGAGGCCACCAACCCATGTTTTAATCCCTTTTTAGAAGGCCTGGAGAGTGGTTTTTTTTAAAGAGATAAATATCTTAAGCTAGGGTGTCTGTCCAACTTGGCAACTTTAAGACTCATGGACTTCAACTCTCAGAACTTCTCAGCCAGCCATGCAAAATGTCTGGAAAAGGCCTCTGGCCCGGCATGCTTTTGGAGTTGGCCTTTGACATGCTATGGAAAGCCTTGGATAGTTTCCTAACTGGAAATTTATTCCCATCTCTGGGCATAAATGTGCCAATGGATATATCTATGCCATAATTAAAGGCATTATGCTTGCATGCCTTTAGGGAGAGAGAAAAATCAAGGAGGCCAATTCTGTGAACGCAACTGCGCACAATTTTCACTGTATGCTTGGACCTGAGGTGGAAAAATGACAAACAGGAGATTGAAAATTCAGGGGTGGGGGGAAACCCTCAAAATACAAGACAAGGCAAACCAACAAAAGGAAGAAAGCTTGTTATAGAAAACAGTATTTTCTATAACTTCGGGATTTCTTTTCCACTACTTCAGCGTTATACTGTGATTTAGAATATGGGGCAACCAAATCTACTTTTACAACGTAGAGATTTTATCATATTTTAAAATTTTTATTTAACCTCCTGTCACGTGGTAGGCACAGAACCAAGCTTTTTAATCAGTTCTTCATTGCTGTTTAGTTTATATGGTGCTTTTGATTTTATTTCATTGGATATGTTTTTATTCAATTTTTGGGAGGGAGGAAGAATACTCTTAAAAGAGGAGACTCTGAGTTCTAATTCTGCCTTAATTTTCATTTCATGAAATATCATACATATCTTATAGAGCCAGTTTTGACCTAGTGGTTAAAGTGCTGGTCTAGAAACCAGGGGGCTGTGAGTTATAGTTCCACTTTAGACATGAAAGCCGGCAGGGCAATCATATAGTACTTTCTCAGTCCAGGTTGTTATTGTGGGGAAAATAGGAAGAGTAAGAAAGTTCACTGCTTTGAGTTACTTATAAAGTAATAAAGGCGGGATAAAGATTAAATAAATAAATACCTCTTTTATGGCATGGGGAAATGATGAGTGTACCTTCAAAAAAGATGGATATATTTGATTTATCTTTCTGGTTTATTCCTGAAATCCTAATTCTATTTATTTGTATAAGTAGAACCATTTAAACAATCACTGAAAATTGGTAACCTAAATCTGGTTCAGCAGTGTTATCCTGAGACCATCAAAAATGGAATTAGAGCCACATGGAGGTGAAGAACTCACTCTCGATTTAGGTTGAAGTCCCATTCAGAAAATCCAGGGCGGGGGGGGAATCCAATTTCATGAAGAATACACTCTCTCACTCTCCAGACCTTAACAGATACAAGTACTGTTTGACTTATGACCACAGTTGAGCCTAAAATTCCGGTTGCTAAGAGAAACATTTCCTAAGTGAATTTTGCCCCATGTTACAACATTTCTTGCCACAGTTGTTAAGTGAATCCTGCAATTGTTAAGTTGGTAGCATAGTTATTCAATGAATCCGGGTGATAAATACAGCTCAAAAGATCATTGGTTGCCCTCTGCCCTCCGTGGAAAACTTAGCCAGGTCCTGCTGCCAAAGCAGAATCAAGACCATTATAGAAGACCCCTCACACCCTGGCAATTATCTTTTTGACCTGCTGCCGTCTGGATGGCATTTTAGGTCAATAAAATCCCACACCACTAGACTAACAAATAGTCTCTTTCCCTGGGCCATCCAAACCGCAAATAAACACGGTCACTACCTCATTAAGATGTGAAATCTCAATACCCCATTCAGATGTATAATAACATATTACAGTACAATCCATCTCTTGTGTATGTTACTTGGTAACGCATCACAGTCAGTGTTGGATGTATATTTTGTGTATATTTGTAGATATTGTACTCTTTAATTGTAATGGAGACGTGGGTACTCTATTTTTCTTATCTTCATTTTTAAATGCTTTGGTTTTATTGTATGGCGAACAGTTGCTGGGGTGCATCCACATTTTCATTGTACTTGTACAATGACAATAAAGTTCTTCCTCTTCCTCTTCTTCTTCTTTTTTTTCTTCTTTTTCCCCATTGACTTTGCTTGTCAGAAGGTCACAAAAAGGGATTGCATGATCCACCCAGGACAATGCAACCATCATAAATACCTACCAGTTGCCAAGCATCTTAATTTTGATCATGTGATCACAGGAGCTGCTGCAATGGTCATAACTGTGAAAAATAGCCATAAGTCACTTTTTTCAGTGTCGTTGTAACTCTGAACAGTCACTAAATGAACTGTTGTAAAATAAGGATTACTTGTATATTATTCAACCCAGAATGTGTCAAAAGAGGTGGCACTTCAAATATAATGCTTAAAGGAACTTATTTGCCCCCAAAGAGCCTTCTGAGCAACATTGTACAAAAAATAGCCAATTTCTGACTCAGTTGTACAAAAATGTACAATTTCTGCCTCAATTGTCAACTGTCCTCATCTGTGGAGATGTCAGATTGAAGCAAAACAAGGACACCACCTTATCAGTGATCATATCACCAGAACAATCCAAAATTCTGCTTTCAACATTGCCAATTATTGATGACCTAAGCTGGAAAAGAAGAAAAAAGCAAGATCTACCAGAGAACAAGTAGAAAAAACAAATATCCTAAGTGTGTCATATCATCAGATGCGTTCAGCTGCTAAGAATCAGAATAATAGCCTTTTAGGAGGAAGAAAAGCCCAATTTATGCTTTTGCCTTTGATCTATACAAGCTCCAGCGAGCTACAGATACATAAGAAAGGTTTTGTTTTTTTGAACGACTCAGCAAAAATGTTTACACAAGTCCATTTTTATACATCTCCTTCTCTATCCCGATGCTGCGAGGAGAAGTTTCTCCCTTCCAACAGATGCTTAGGATGAAAAAAAGTTCCTTCCTCCTCTTGTAGTAAAAGACAAAGAAAGCACACACACACACACAGAGCCCATTGTGTGCATGTCTATGCTGTTTGTGCAAAGTGGCAGGGTTCAGAAATTGGATCCGAGTCTTCCCCCTGTTTTCAGCAATATTGTCTGAATGCCAGATTTTCAAAACTGCAGCCTTCCATTTCCAGAAATATAACAGCCCAGAAGCACACTGCTTTATGAAATGCCACAGAAATATTAAATGCCTCTCCAGAGTTAGAATCCAGAACAGAATAAAATTTTGCTTTTAAAAAAAAAGAAAAAAGAGAGAGAGAGAGAGATGTTCAGGAAAGAAATAGATTGACCTACCTTTTCAGCATACTTGAATCTGACGTAGAACCAGCTTGATTTAATCATTGTTTCTGTTTAGAAGAGTAGAAGGAATAGGTAGGTTTACGCGGTTGTGTGTATGTACGGAAAGGAAGGCAAAACCCAAGAAGATCTCCAGAACAAAACAAACAAACAAAAATAGATGGAGAAAAGAAGACAGGGAAAAAAAGATATGATTGTTCCTTTCGCTCAGATAGCTTCTTTGCCCTCTTGGAGAAGGCAAGCTGGGGTTTTTGCCTCTGTAGATCTGCTGCTTGAATGCTTCTGACTGCTCTTCGTCAGCTTGGCTGCTTACCAAGAGACTTCCACAAGCGGACTTCTTCTACATTCCTCGCCAATGGCACATGTCAGTAAATCCAAGAGGGCTGGCTTCGGACTTGGCAGTGGCCCAAAACCGTGACCTCTCTTGGCAAGCTAAATAATGAATTCCATCACTTCCCTCCCCTCCTCCAGACACAGATTAACACCTGGCTAAACATTATTCTGATAACCAGCAGGCTGAGCAGACTTTGGCTGGCCAACTGCGGTCACTTTAACAGCCCCCTGGATACTCCCCATGTCCCCTCTGAATAGAATAAACAAACATCAGCGGGAGTTGGGAAGACCATCTGTCACATAGACCCTCCTCCTCTTCCTCTTCTTCAAAAAATAAAAGTAGAGATAAGCAGAACTCAGAAACAAGAAGGAAGCACTGATCTCTCTCCCAATCTATTATCCTATGTTCCTTATCCAGTTCTGTCATTAAATTTTTTGATATTCCAAAGGCAGGATTGATCTTCAGTCCTTATACCCTCACTCTCAACTCCTGCTTTGATTCCTGCATTCTTACTCCTGGGCCAAGCTTGAGATGACCCACATTTCAAAGAAATATCTCTTACAGTGCCAGACAAATTCAATCTCATTATTCCTTTTTTTTAAAAAAATAAGATCATATATTTTGCATCACCAAAGCCAAGATTTAATACATAAGGGATGTTAAAGCTTTGTCTTAGCCTAAGCCAGACACCCTTCCTGCTAATTCCAGATAAACCCCAGTTAGTCTGCAGCACACAGGCTGTAACTACTTTCCTCTTCTGCTGTCTGTGAGAATCAAGTAGAGCTGCTGTCAAAATAAATTGAATGTTTCTACATCGGCAATTCATGTTCCCGGGATTGTACATATGTTCTGACCTAGGTTTCCCCTAATAGCATGAAGCTGAGTTCTCATCCCAATAAACCCCTTTTATTTGATTTACAATGAATTTCCTCTCCAACAAAGTCCCGGCAAACAGTCTTTCATGACAGTTCCCAATTACACATCTTTATCAGGCCGCTGCAATATTTGGCAAGCATGCCAGAGTGAACTAATTGTCTCCTGCAAAGCCCCACTCCCCTTTCGCTCCTCTTTTATACTCTAGGGGAAGGGCCATTCACCATCCACCTGTGGCTTTACTCCCAAGTCAGCCCTTGTTCCTCAGCTGTTCCCTTCATGTGGCAAATCTGTGCATGCATACATACACTGGGAACAGGCTCTAACTGTTCTTCTGCCTCACTGAAGTCTGACTCCAAAGGCAGTTGAAAAACTGTCAGATGGCCCTGGCCCCATCTCTGCTTCCAATGCAAAGCACTTGTCTGAGCCTTCCCCAGACTTCAGGACTAGCCCATGCTCCTCCCCAACCTCTTCACTGTCTGAATCTGCTGCCAGCTTTACTGGCCGCTGTTAGGCCACAATATATAATTATTCTTATCACAAGGAATAGTCAATTCAAAATGGGGAAGAAGAGCACGGTCAAGATTTTATATAGCCTGGCCATAATTGGCTACAGATAGTCCTTGACTTATTCACTTAGTGACCTTTCAAAGTTATGACAATACTAAAAAAAGTGACTTATGATTGGTCTTCACACTTACAACCGTTGCAGCAACCCCACAGTCAAGGGAATAAAATTCAAGAGCTTGGCAATTGGAATGTACTGATGATGGCTTCAGTATCCCAGGGTCATGTGATCACCAATGGCAACATTCCCAGTTAGCTTCCAAAAAGCAAAGTCAACGGGGGAAGCCAGATTCGCTCAAGAACCATGTCAACTTAACTGCAAGGGATTTGCTTTACAACCATGGCACAAAAGGTTGTAAAATTGGGTGTGATTCACTTCCTTAATAAGGGCCTCAGTTGTGGTCATCAGTTGAAAACTACCTGTATCAGACGAGAGAATGTCAAGACAAATTGTGAAGATGCTAGATTAGAAGTCAGGAAATACGATTTCTAATTCTTCCTTAGGCATGAAGGATGACTCTGGTTCAATGTACTTCTGCTTGAGTGAGCTAATAGGTCTAGCAAATAAATAGAAGACTTAACATACAGTAACTATTACATTATCCACAGTAGAAGCCAAAGGACTTTAAGGGGTGGTGTGAGATCATTTTTGTATATTTTCTGAAGTCTGATTGAAAGATGGTAAGGTGTTTATGAAGACTCTCAGTCATCCAGATCATGCTGTAGGTGTCCCAAAGGTGCTCTTTTCAAAAGGCAACAACTTTGCTTTTCCTTGAAGATGTTTTGCTTTTCCTTAAAGAAGCTTCTTGAATGAGGAGTAAAACATCTTTAAGAAAAAAAACAATGTCTAAGTAGCCTTAAAAAAACACCTTTGGGACAAGATGTTAATGTACTTGGAGTAAACCGCTAATGATCTCAAAGCTCATAACTGGAAGACAAGGATGAAGTATCTTTCAAAAATTGTTCTTGCTTCCTAACTTACATGAAAATAACAGAATTCATATTCAGAGAAATGGAAAGAGTCATTCCAATGAATTTCTCTTCTCAAGAAAAGAGGAAGTCCTAAACAGTTTCTTGGTGATGAGACATAATTAGAGAAGTAATTGTATCCTTCTTTCTCTTTTCCTTCCCCTACTTCTCTTTATGCATTTATTTAACCCATCTGTTGACATTCTTCACGTTTGCCCTAAATCAGGGCTCTCCAAACTTGGCAACTTTAAGACTCGGGGACTTCATGATGGCTGGGAAATTCTGGGAGTTGAAGTCCACAAATTTTAAGGTGTGAGTTTGGAGACCCCTGGGCCTAGATATTCAGGAGTCTTGCCTTTGAGGTGAAAAATATATAGAGGAGGAGGAAGACAAGATTCAGCAGCAGAAACTTTTTACAGTTTCTTGGAGAAAGGAGAAAATACAATGAGGGAGCTTCAGGAAATGAAATACCATTTCTCATTTAAAATATCTGGGAGGGAAAAAAATATTCACATCTATATTCATAGCCTGCTTCTTCCTTGTTCTGGCACATTCCCATTTAAAATAATCTAATTGTGCAGCCTGATGATGATAATGATTTACAGTACGGCATACCGGAAGTGTTCATTCCAAAAAACAAAAGGTACCAGCTCTGAAATTTATGTAAAACAGCTAGCTGAAGAGAAACAAGAAGAAGTGACAGATATGACTATATATCAAACCCAAACAAGAGCAATATTTCAATTCCATCCTGTTCTAATGCTCTCCTAATTGTCAAATCAGTACACACACACACATACACACACACAAGCTCACATCTGTCTCTGCCTTGTTGCTAAATAGAAGATGGATCTGGAATTATGCTGTGATTAAAGAGAAGAAAACCATATGTCCCGACTAAACCCTCTTTAAGCTCCTACACTGTTTTGCAAAGAATAATGAGGTGTATTAAGGAAACTATACAAGTGCTACTTGATCTTATGGATTATATTCACCAAGATCGATTCCCTGGAAGATGGTTCAAACAGTCGGGGAACTTTGGCAATCTTCCCAGTTTCAAAGCCCCCTCCAGAAAAAGAGAAAGTTGAGGAAATGATTAGATTTCAAGCCCTACTTCTAGCAGGTGGGGGCAAGGGTCTACTCTTCCCATACAATACATGATTAACTTACAGCAAGGCTATATTCTCTCTCTCTCTCTCTCTCTCTCTCTCTCTCTCTCTCTCTCTCTCTGAGGTTTCCAAGTGATGAAATCCATTTAAAAAGAAAAGAACAAAGTCCATCTTCCAAGACAATTTCTTTTATTTAGGAAAGCATCAAATTTTGCAAAGTCCATGGTAATTCTGGATCTGACACAACCCAGAATTACCCCACAATATTAGAAGCTAGAAACAACCCCACAAAGTCACAATCTCCAATAGAAGTAATTCAACGATGCTTGATGTCATAAATGTGCACCTCAAGGGGCCTGAGCACAATCAGCTCATTTTCCCATGGGAAGAAGATTCACCTAGCCTAAACAACTCTCTCTATATGCAGGCCTCCCCCCTTAGGAAAGTGGCAAGCCCAAAACCCTTCCCCCATAACTGCTAAAGAGAAAGTAAGAAAAAGAATATATACTACATATTAAGCCAATCCAAAATGGCTACACATATGTCAATTTCGGACTTGACACACACACTCTCTCTCTCTTTCTCTCTCTGGGTGAGAGAGAGGTTTTGTGATGAACACAAAATGCAGTAAAAAAGCTGGAACACACCTCCTCGCTAGTCCAACACATGAAAATCACAGGTCAGAACATCAACTTCAATGGCACCAAAACCCTGGCCACTATAGAAAACCCCAGCCACAGAATCATCAGAGAAGCCATAGAGATTGAAAAAAGACCTGACAACATGAATAGAAGAGATGATTCCACCAGACTGTCAATCATTTGGAAGACTGCACTCTCATGTAGAAAGATCTCCACACCACAAGCCAGGCAAACACCTGGGCACAAACTGACTCCCTCTGATACCTCCAGCTCAAACACACCCCAACCAGGCACCCAGATGAAACTAAGCTTCCAAACAGATAATAGCCGTCCTTTCACGCGAAGCCAAGCTGCATTGAAAGCCTCCAACACAGGAACAGAGTGTTGCCAGCCAACCAAAGCCACAAAACAGACAGAAGAAACCAGAAACACCAATCAAACAAACTCTAAGAACAATAAACACAGACCAAGACTCCCAACCAATCAGGATGTTAAAAAAACCATCCTGGGACAGCAATAGGCTAGCCTCAAATTTAAAACTAACGGCTGTGATAGCCTGACCCACATACGAACTCAATACAGAAGCCTGATGATGGCAGGTGAGATTCTGCTGAAATGTTGCTACAACTTTAAAAGCACAACTACAATGATGTGGGATAATACCCAAAGGAAGCTGAACAGCACACATGTAAGTACCCGCAAAAACTTAAAAAAACAAATATCAGACCTCTATGGGGAGGAAATAAATAGCCAGATCAAAAGCTATGAGAAGCTGGAAGTTAAAAAAGTAGGAATATTATGTGTCCTGAAATTCCTACGCAGCTGCAGAGACAACAATGCAACACCAACCTGCTTCAAATTAACATTTCATCACAGCACAGCAGCTACTAAATGTATCCTGAAAAGAACTGAAATGGCTCTACTCAGGAACGAGGTCCACAGTAAGAGATTCCAATTGGATCAGTTAAACAAAGATTTGCTAGCACCACACCTGGAATTGAGCAGCAAAATCCACCCTCTACTTTGGGATAAGATAAAACAACTTACAACTTGGCGAGCTGAAACTGAAACCACTTACAAAAATGAAAAACTCTTGAAGAAACTTATGAAATTAGAACATGACAACAAACCCCCCGACAAATCACAACAACAACTGAAACAATTAGTATATAACGTTTCCAACAGAGAACTCACCAAAACAGAAACAGATGTCCTAACCAAAGGATTCAATTATGCCATAGCACCAAAAATAAAATCCCCACAGAATCCATCATATGTGCAATAGAATCCAGCCTAACCAAATTAAATACAGATGAAGCTGACAGAATAAGACACCAGGTTAGAAACATCCTATGCACAAGCAAACCACCGAAAACCAACTTGCACAAAGATGAATTCAAAGCGCTACAAACCCTGAAAAATGATAACAGCATAATTATACACCCAGCAGATAAAGGGAATGCCACAGTAGTAATGGACAGAAAAGACAACGAAAAAAAATTTACAGACC
This sequence comes from Laticauda colubrina, assembly GCA_015471245.1. Classification (NCBI taxonomy): domain Eukaryota; kingdom Metazoa; phylum Chordata; class Lepidosauria; order Squamata; family Elapidae; genus Laticauda; species Laticauda colubrina. The sequence continues at coordinate 18,993,613 of BLBF01000036.1, read as the reverse complement.
TACTCCAAGACTCCACATACAAACCTATAAACATAGACGCAACCACATATCTGGAAAAATTAACCAAGAAGAAAATTATAACCAGCCACATAAGCAAAGAAATCCAACAGACGATCATCCCAAGAGAAAAATCTTCTAGGTGCCCCAAATTATACGGCCTCCCAAAAATACACAAAGAAGGCATACCTCTCAGAGCCACAGTCAGCTCCAAAGGAGCACCACTACAAAACCTAGCTAAACACTTAGCAAAACAACTACAGCTCCATGCTGAAACCGCACCTTTATATGTACAAAACTCATACCAATTCTTAGAAGTGATCAAAGATCTACATGTGGAACAAGAAGATCTGCTTGTAAGTTTCGACGTGGTTTCACTATTCACTTAAGTCCCCAAAAAAGAAACTCTCGAAATCATCAAAAATAAATACCAACCAGCTAAACACCTCATGGAACAAACAGAACACTGCTTAACCAACACATATTTCATATACAAAGGGCAAAGATACAAGCAAATTGAAGGAGCCCCTATGGGATCACCACTGTCACCCGTCATTGCAAACGTGTTCATGGAAGAATTTGAATCCAGAGCCCTGGCTAATGCCACCCACAAACCCAAACTATGGCTAAGATACATCGATGACACATTTGTGATTTGGCCCTATGCTTCCTAATAGATAATAGCCGTCCTTTCACATGAAGCCAAGCTGCACTGAAAGCCTCCAATACAGGAACACAGTGTTGCCAGCCAATCAAAGCCACAAAACAGACAGAAGAAATCAGAAACACCAATCAAAAAAGATCCAAGAACAATAAACACACAGCAAGACTCCCAACCAATCAGGATGTTAAAAAAAACCATCTTGGGACAGCAGTAGGCTAGCCTCAAATTTAAAACTAAAGCCCATGTCACACTGGCCAATGGATGCAAAAAGGACACAGCGGACGAGCAAAATGTTCCATCCGTTGTTATCTGCTCTCAAAAGGGGCAAAAATTTGCATAACCAGAGCAGATAACACGGACGCGGGGAGGACACAGGGCGGATGCAAAGCAGATGCGGAACAGAAGCCCAGCGGATGGAAGCGGATGGGAGCGGATTGCGCAACCGCAGGGCTTCTGGGGGGCCTCAGCAAAGCGGACGCGGAACGGATACAGTGGATGCAGAACGGACGCCGAACGGATGAAGCGGATGCACAGCGGATGCACAACAGATAAAGCGGATGCACAGCAGAAGCCTAGCGGATGCACAGCGGAAGCAGAACAGATGCCGACCATTAATTGTGCATGCGGGGGGGAAGTATTACGTGAGCTTGCATGTGGCCAGCATTCCGAGGAAAGACCTGATGCTGGACACTTCGAGTTCCTTGCCTGCCCTGCCTGCATGCCTGCCTGCCAGCCTTGCTGCCAGCCTTGCTGCCAGCCAGCCTTGGTGCCTGCCTGCCTTCCTGCCAGGCTTTCTGCCAGCCTTCCTGCCAGGCTTCCTGCCAGCCTATCTACCAGGCTTCCTGCCAATCTTCCTGCCAGGCTTCCTGCCAATCTTCCTGCCAGCCTTCCTGCCAGCCTTGGTGCCTGCCAGCCTCCCTGCCAGCCAGCAACCCCACAACCATGGGGAGGAAGCGAAAGCCTCAGCAACCTGCCGCCATCCCTGGCAAGAGGGACTGGGCCAACCTCCCACCCCCTGCCCCTGACTCTGCTTCTGCTGGGGCTTCTGCTGAAGCTGCTCCTGGCAGTGGTGCTTCTGCTGGTGCTGGGGCTTCTGCTGGTGCTTACTCTGTTGAAGCTGCTCCTGGTCCTACTCGACCTGCTTGTGCTCCTGGACATGCTCGTCCTGCTCGTGCTCCTGGTCTTGCTCGTCCTGCTCATGCTCCTGGTCCTGCTCATGCTCCTGGACTTGCTGGCCCTGCTGGTGCTTACTCTACTGCTGCTGATCCTGGTCCTGCTGTTCCTGCTGCTGCTGCTGCTGCTGCTGATTATGATCCTGCTGGTTAGGATGAAGATGCTGATTATGATCCTGCTGGTGATGATGATGATGGTGATGATGATGATGATGATGATGATTCTGCTGGTGCTGCTGCTGGTGGTGATGGTGTGGAGGAGCAGCCCCTACTACCTGGGAGCCCCTCTGATGAGGGCCCATGTGGTCCAGTCAAAGGGAGGAAGAGGCATATGCGACAACGGGAGAGGAGGCAATACTCCATTGAGGAGGCGCACGAGGATGAGGTGCTGGAGTGGCTGAGAGAGAACGACTATCTGTGGTGGAAGGGACACCGGCTGTACAGGGACACCAAGCGGAAGCAGGCTGCTTGGAGAGAGAGGGCGGAGAGTATGGGTTACACTTCGGAGGTGCTCCTCGGCTGGTGGAAGCACATGCACACCTGGTACGGGAAGCTGCACCTGAAGAAATCTGGCCAGGCCACTGTGAAGCTGACAGACAGAGAGACCTACGTCATGGCCAGGTGCAGCTTCCTGAAGAGTGAGGTCTGCCACTGAGGAGTACCAGCAGCCCCTCTCACGACCCTCTCTCTCCGGCAGCCTGCTGAGAGCCAGTCCTCTTCCAGCTGAGAGTCAGTCCCTGTCTCCAGGCAGGTTTCTGTGGAGCGTGCCACGGCGGAGACCCTCAAGGAAATGGTGGATCCACAGTACCAGCTGGTGAAGGACCGGATCACCAAGCTGCTTCACAACCCTCCAGACCCAGAGGAACATGCTCCCACCCAGTCCAGGCCTGCTCCTCCACCCCAGGTGATGTCCCTCCCATTCCAAGGCTTCCCACAGGCCCTCACCTACCAGGGCTACGGCTACCAGGAGGTTCAGCAGCACAAGCAGCAGCCCTTCCCAGTCCAGGCACAGAGTCATCGGGCGACACCGTTGCCACCTGTTTCACTGATGCCACCGATGCCACCCACGCCAATGATGCCACCGACGACAGCGATGCCACCCATGCCAATGATGCCACCGATGACAGCGATGCCACCCACGCCAGTCCTCACCCAGCTGCAGAGCAGACAGCCGCACTACACTACTCCTTCCTCCACCCGACAGCCAAGCCCGGCCTCAGTACATCTGTCATCAGTCCTGGGGCTGACACCCCATGGCATGGAGGAAGGACCTCTCAGCATCACGGGGCTGAGCCAGGTGTCCGAGAGCTTTCTCAACACACCGTCCCCTGTTGTCCTCTCAAGGCCAGGCACTCCAGCGCCACCCACCACCACAGCACCTGGACCCTTCACCCCGAGACTGGGCACACACCTCCGAGTGACCAAGAAGTGTGCCAGAGACCGGTTAGCTGGCTACCTGTGGACTTTATTTGGACACTTGACTTGGGTAATTTTTTTTTTACAGCTTGTTGTTCAATAAAGTTTATCTTTGATTCACACACTTGCTTCATTTGTTTTTTTTAAAAAAGTCTTGGTGGAAACTTTTAGAATTGGCTTAAGCCTTTGCATGCTTGTGGGATGGGTTAAGATAGCAGTGGGGTGGGCAGGGATACCTGTGGAATGAGCAGGGATACCTTTGGGATGGCGAATAGCTGTGGGATAGATAAACCTCCAGTGCAAGCATAGTGGGACTGTATGGTCCACCGTCCCAGGTGCCACACCTATGGCCCTTTATTATCAATAATAATGTAATCAATCATCCACACATGTCAACATAAACACAACTCTTTATTAAATGCCCTGTTCATTGTAGGCCCACCTAACATACATGGCCCAATCTCATCAGTGTGATGAAACAGGCTGAAGGAAGCATCCATTAAGCATCTACCATCCTGTCTTGCCACTCCACCGCTCCAGCTGGGGAGTTGCACCAGTGTCTCAGGAGGTTGCGCTGCTTCTTCCCTTCCCGTGAGGCTCTGTTGTGGCCTTGCACATCCTGAGTGTTGATCAGGTTTTGCCCTTGCCTCCATTCACCAGGCTCCATGTCCCCATTGCCTTGTTGACGGTCCACGAGCCTGTTCTGCAAGACTGGGTAGCGGGTGCGCATGAGATTGTGCAGGATGCAGCAAGCTTCCACGATCCTCCTCATGGTCTCTGGGCAATGCTGCATGGTGGTGAGAAGTACCTGGAACCTGTTGGCCAGGATGCCAAAGGCGTTCTCCACCACCCGCCTTGCCCTGGACAGCCTGTAGTTGAAGATCCTCTCTTCACGGGTCAAGAGTCTGGAAGTATATGGCTTCATGAGGTAGGTTCTGAGGGAGAAGGCGTCATCCCCCACGATGAAGTAGGGCACATCTTGCGTGTCGTTGGGCAGGGGGTCTGGATCTGGGAAGCCCATGATGAGGTTGCCTTCCAGCCCCTCCTTGAGGTGACTGGCGTTGTATACCTGGGCATCTGACGATGACCCATTGTCTGAAGCATCAATGTACATGAACTTGTAGTCAGCATCGACCATGGCGAAGAGGATGATGCTGAAGAAGCCCTTGTTGTTGTGATAAGTGGACCCTGAGTTGGCTGGAGCTTTGCAGGCCACGTGCTTGCCATCTATGGCTCCAACGGTGTGTGGGAAATTCCACCTCTGATACCACTGCTCTGCAACTTTCTTCCATCCTTCTTCAGTGGAGGGGCATTGGAGGAGCTCCTCCTTGTATTCTTCGATGATGGCCTGCACCACTTCTCTGACCACAATGCTGATGGTGTTGTGTGGCACCCTCCATCCGTACTGCATGCTTTTGTAGGTGGTCCCTGAGGCCAGGTGGTGCAGAGTGAGTGCCACCTTGAGCCCAGGTTCCAGGCTGGGCTGGAAGTTGGTGTTTGCCTTGGTCAACCTGGGTGTCAGGCGCTGCACAACTTCGTCAAACATGGCTGGAGGCATCCTCATGAAGTTCTGGAATGCCCGAGTGTCTTCGTTCCTGAGCTCCACCATCAGCTTGTTGTACAGTCCGTACTCTGCTCTTCTCCCGATCCATTTTCGGACCCAGACGCTTCTTGGCCGCCTCTTTTTCTTCCCATAGTAGAGTTCACAGAGCCTGTAGATGGCTTCATACTGTTGCAGAAGGATGGTGGCTGCCAAAAGGACTGTGGTACGATCCACAGTGGACATGACTGGATGCTGTGGAAGAGGAAGAGTCAGATGAAGGCTGCAGAGGTCTGCACAGGTGGACTGCTGGTCTGAAAGTGAGATGCAGACGAGTTGCTCCCCCTTTTTATAGGCAGTATAGGTGTCCCTTTGCATCCTCTAGGCATCCTCTAGGCATCCTCTAGACATCCTTAATATCCGAGATAGGTCCCCTCTGCGAATGTTTTTTCCGTTTTAAATGCTTTGTTTCCATGCTGCATCCATTCTGCATTCGTTCCGCATCCGTTCCGCTTCCTCCCTGTGTCCAGGCGGATGCGAGTTGCGCGGATGTGCAGTGGACGCCAAGCGGATTTAGTGGATGCGTAACGGATGCGTAGCGGATGCAGAACGGACGAACTGGATACATTTTCTGCGCAAAAGTTTTAGGCAGCCCAAAACTTTTGGAGCGGATGAAACGTCCATAAATGGATGCTGGACGGATAGAGAGGAAGCCAAACAGAGGCAGTGAGTACATCGCGTTTTTGAACGGATGGCAAGGTTTTTTGTCCTTTTTACATCCTCTTTGCATCCGTTGGTTCAGTGTGACATGGGCTTAATGGCTCTGATAGCCTTACCCACATACAAACTGCATACAGAAGCCTGAAGATGGCAGATGAGATTCTGCTGAAACGTTGCTACAACTTTAAAAGCACTACAATGACATGGGATAATACCCGAAGGAAGCTGAACAGCACACATGTAAGTACCCGCGAAACTTTAAAAAATAAAAAAAACAAATATATACATACATACATACATACATACATACATACATACATACATACATTTATTTGTAGATTTTCACGGGTACAGGTATGGAAGTTCTAGGTGTGTTCGGATCTTTTCCTATGTAAGATTAAGAGTATCTTGGTGACATTTTGGTGAGGTCCCACTCGCCATCCTCAGGCTGGTGCTTTCGGCTCTGTGCCAATGCAAGCAGTCTGTGATCGGAGCTGCCATCTCTCTATAAATACTGATGGGGGGGGGGCTGGTGTGCTGGGCTGGTTGGCTGCGCTGCTGCCTCTTGATTGGTTGATGGAATTGATGTTGGTATGGTGGGCTGTGTGATGGCCTTGTGAGTTTTGTTGTGGAGATATCCTGGATCTTATGCTGTAATCTCCTGGGTCGTTTGTTTTGTAGTGATCTTTTTTCCATTAGCCTCCCATGTTTTAATGTGTTGAGTAATGGGTTGTGTGATGGCCTTGCGAGTTCTTTTGTTGTGGTATCCTGGGTCCTGCGTTGTAATCTCCTGGGTTGTTTGTGTTTTGATCTCTTTTCCATTAGCCTTCTGTGTTGTAACAGCTTGGGTAATCGGTTATGTGATGACCTTGTGAGTTTTATTGCTGTGGTAACTTTGGTCTTGTGCTGTGATTTCCTGAGTTGTTTGCTGTGTTGCGACTTCTTGAGTTCTTGTGGTGTAATTTCTGGAGTTTTCTGATGTGATATCCTGAGCGCGTGGCTGTGATGTCGCATTCTGGGTTTTGGTCTGGCTTTGAGCTTGGGGTCTGGGTCTGTGTTCTTGGTATGTGTCAGCTTGTTTGGTTTTGGGGTCATGGGGTGTGAAAGCTGGCAAAGCACACACACACACACACACATACACACACGTACATACAATATGTGTGTATATAGCATGTAGAATATAGTATATTAGAATAACATAATTGGAAGGAGCCTTGAAGGTCTTCTAGTCCAACCCCTTGCCTAGGCACGAAACCCTGTATCATTTCAGACAAATCTCTTCTTAAAAACTTCCAGTGTTGGAGCACCCATAACTTCTGGAGGCAATTAATTGTTCTAATGTGACATTGTCTAATGTCTCTAATGAGACACTGTGCATGATCTGAAAACAGTCCAGAAGAAATACAAGGAACCTCATGAAAGCACAGTTCTATGAATTGTTAACTAGGGCATATAAAACCTTTGCCAGACCAATTCTCGAATATATCTCGTCTGCCTGGAACCCGCACTGTATAACGGACATTAACACAATTGAGCGGGTTTAGAGGTATATCTTGAGAAAAGTACTCCACTCCTCCACTCACAACAGAACTCCCCTATGCCTCCAGGCTTGAAATTTTGGGCATGGACAATCTAGAATTGCGCCGCCTGTGGTCCGATCTAAGCATGGTACACAAAATTATCTGTTACAATGCCTTACCTGTCAATGACCTCTTCAACCTCAGTCACAACAATACACAGGCAAACAACCAATACAAACTCAAGGTAAACTGCTCCAAACTCGATTGCAGAAAATACAACTTCAGCAACAGAGTGGTCAACACCTGACACGCCCTACCCGGCTTTGTTGTTACAGCCTCAACCCTTCACAGCTTCACCCTCAAACTGTCTACTAAGGACCTCACCGCATTCCTAAGAGGTCCTTAAAGGGGGCATGCATAAACGCACCAGCATGCCTACCATCCCTGTCTTATTGTCCCCTTTATCTGTATTTACTTCCTTTATTCATGTTTATGTTTATACTTATACTTGTTATCATGTACATGTTTGACAAACAAATAAATATTGCACTACTCATTAAAACAGTCTGTTTTGTTTTCAGGCTTCCGTACACAAGCCTGAGAAAAGATGCAGTGGCTTTAAGAGGCCCATTGACTTGAATAAATCAACCTCTCCAGTCATCTTTTTTCAGGATCACATGAAAATTGCACTGCATGAATGAATCATTAACAGGTGCTGTGCTCATTAACATCTGAAGCACTTTTAGAAGTCAGTGCAGCTCTAAGGAATACATTATGACAAAGTTTGAGAAATTGTGAGAAAATGGGACCCGAGGAGTTGGGTTTTATCCAAGAAATACTCTCTAGATATGAGATAGATGGAAAGAAAGTGTTTTCAAGAGACCCTGCTTTAATTAATTCACTACAACTGTGGGTGATTTGGACTGATTTAATTTAATTCTCAGTTGTATCTGTTTAGTTGGTTTTGCCAGCCACATGGGGCTTAACAAAAAGGCAGCCTGGGAAGAACTGACAAGAGCCACAACTTGAAGTCAAAGCATCCACTGGAGATATGCAGATGGCAATAGTTTGTTAGCTAATGTAAGATTCAGAAGAGTTCATAATAAAAGTGAAAATGGAATATGAAAACTCTGGGTTGATGTTAAATATTGAAAGCACAAAAGCAATCTTTGTTAAAATATGCTTAATGAACAGACAGTTGCAGGTAAATAATTTTGTATTCTAAGATTCAGGAATAAAAATTAATAATATCCTGGTGAGTTAAAGAGAAGAGTAATCCTAAAGAGAAAGTCATTAGTAAAACACATTCGTGACAGATGAAGGCATATCTATGATAACAAATATTACAATAATTAAAGCAATGATCTTCATAGGGGTTTTTATATGATTATGAAATCTCACTAAAGAACAGTGAGATAGAGTTTTTGAATTATAGATTTAGAGTTGTATATTGAAAGTGATTATGTAGCAGTGTCAACTATCAATGACCACGCAGTAGACTTCCTCTGGAATGACTAGTCTCCAACTTGGCTCTTGGTCCATCTTCAACACTGTAATGAAGTCCAAGATATTTTGATACTAGTTGCCCTTTTCACCCCTTTTTCTATGTTTCCCAGCATTAAACACTTCTCTGGACAGCTTAGAACTACTATTGCAATTACAAATACGACAAATATCCGGGGCCAAATAAATCATAGAATCATAGGGCTGGAAGAGACCTTGGGGGGTCTTCTACTTGAACTTCTTGCTCAAAGAGGAGACCCTAGACCATTTGGGACAAACGACTGTCCAATCGCTTAAAAATCTCCAGTAAGGGAGCACCCACAACTTCTGAAGGCAGTTCATTACACTGATTAATTGTTCTGCCAGGAAATTTCTCCTTAGTACCAGATTGCATCTCTATTTATAGATTTATAGATTAACAGAGTTGGAAGGGATCTTGTAGGTCATCTAGTCCAACCCCCTGCCAAAGCAGGAGACCCTACACTATTTCTGACAAATGGCAGAAAGTCTCAAGTGATGGCGTTCCCACAATTTCCAAGGGTAAGCTGTTTCATTGGTTGATTGTTCTCACTGTCAGAAAATTTCTCCTTATCTCCAGGTTAAATCTCTCCTTGTTCGGTTTCAATCCATCATTCCTTGTCTGGCCTACAGGCGCTTTAGAAGATAGCTTGACCTCTTCCTTCCTGTGGCAGCCCCTCAAAGATTGGAACATTGCTATCATATCTCCCCTGGTCCTTCTCTTCATTAAGAGAAGCTTTAACAAGCTTCCACCCATTGCATCTTCCCTCAGGTGCTTTGGGAAATACATCAAACGTCTCCTCCCTGTGACAGCCCCTCAAGTACCAGAAGACAGCTATCATGTCATCCTTAATTCTTCTCTTTGTTAAACTAGACATACCTAGTTTCCTTAATTGTTCATCATACAGTTGAAGCTTTAGATTCCTTATCATCTTTGTTGCTCTTCTCAGCATTCTTCCTTGGGCCTCACCATCTTTTTTTTTTTGAATTGGTGGGACTGCTCTCATAAAGTAATTTAAGATGAATTGCTCTCTTAAGGGAATTAGCAGCCACCAAAAACTCACATTCTGTGAGCCTATTATATAAGCAGATGATGGATTAGAAAAAATATTTGTTTAGCATGGGTAAAAGAAATTGAAAAATGAGGGACAATACAGTGCATAAGATGAAAGGAGGGGATGAAAAAGGTAACTAGAATGTTCTTGAAGGAGCTGCAGAGAATTATCACCAGATATGGATTAAGATGATGAAATGTCCATATACTAACTGGGGAACAGGCTGATTTGAGTGACACCTAATTAATATAATTAGAATTTCATCATTTTCCTCTTCCAATAAAATTAGAAATTTCAACTTAGTGGGAAATGATGGAGAGGCTATTGGGATCACATTAGTGCAGTTGTTGCCAACAGGTGGGCCAGCGATAAATGATCGTTGCACTAATGGATGTTATAGAGCACAGGAATCACAAATTTTGTATTTCTTATTTCTGGTTGGGGATTCTGGTAGCAAATGTATAACAAAATAACAGAGTTGGAAAGAACCAGGACTGGGAATTGAATCAGAATTGGGAAACCCTCCCATATACAATGTATATTTGATTTACAGACATCAAACAAAGATTCTGGGAATTATAGTTCAGAACATCTAGAGAAAGGAAACATGGTGGCTTAGTGGTTAAGATGCTGGGCTTCCTGATTGGAAGATCAACAGTTTGAGACCCAGTACTCCATGATGGGATGAGCATGCAAATGTGAGTAGATAAATAGGTACCACTTTGGGAGGAAGATAACAGCCTACTGTACAATTAAGGATATGATCATGTTGGCCACATGACCATGGAAATGTCTTCAGACAACATTGATCTGTTGGCTAAGAAACGGAGATGAGTACAGCCCTTTAGAATCAGACAAGACTGGGCAGGGGAAAGCTTTACCTTTACATCTGAAGAGCCATAGGTTGGGGAAACCTGTTCTCATATTTTAAGGGAGCAAAGATGGAAACTTTTCCATCCTCGTGTTGCCGGCTGAGAAGGCACACAGAGCATTTATATTCAAAGTATAGCCCTTTCTGAAATTACAGCAATCATTTCTGGAGTCACACCAGTATATATAATTCAACACGTGCAACTTTTATTTCTTTATGCTGCAGACGCTGCCCCTTATATGTTGATGAGTTTCTCCTTCTCTCTATCTTCTTGTAAATAAGTAGCCACCCTTACCATTTACCCTGAATAGAGCTACCATAAACACCACTTGATGTCTTGCATGAGAGAATTGAAAAATTCCCACCCCCAACCAAAAAAACAAAACAAAACATGAAAAATGTACCATGAATCTTCAACCAACCCAATTCAACCTCAGCTTCTAGTGGTTATCTAGAAGAAGAAAAACAGATTGCATTTCCATAACGTATTTAGGTTGAATGTGTTTCCAAGGAAATGTGAAGAAACAATAAGAAACTTTCTCCCTTTTATATATAATTGAACATAACTCCCCATCACTTCTTCCTGCTTTCTTCCAGAACTAATCTCAGCTTCAGGATGCAAATCCAGTTGCAAAAATTGAGCAGGGCCAATAGCAAAGCATATTCTTTGGGGAGAATGGAGGGGGAGGGGGGGAGGAGGGAGGGAGGAAAGAAAAAGTCATATTTTCAGCATTGCCTGATGTTTGCTTTTGGCACATGGAAAGAGTTAGACAGAACTTAATTTTGCAATTGCTTCCCTGTTTCTAAACAGATATAATTAAGGGTGTGTGCTCCTATTTTAAAAGGAAGGAGAAATCAAATTGGCAAACTCCAATTTGTCCAAAGCTGCATGAGACCACTTAGAGTTGACCATCAAATCCGATCTCTTGCTCAGACAAGAAAATCATCTTAAGCAACCCTGCTAAACAACCATCTAGTTTCAGCTTGAAAACATTCAGCATAGGAGAATTAACCATCCCTCCAGTCCATCTGTCACACATGCTGTTACCATTAAGACATTTTCCATAACGTTCAGCCCAAATGTGCTTGCTTGTTACTTAAAACCATTACTCTGGATCCTAATTAGAATATCTATCTGGGACAACAGAGCCATGTCTTTTTTTCCTTGCTCTTCTCCAGGGACTTAAATAGATAATGTTCCAGATTGGAAGGGAAAGAGATATTTTGGAGTGTATCTCTGGAATACCAGTTGCAACTGATGAGACTAGCTGAGTCTGTTTTGAATTGAGTAGCTGCTCTCTGAAGTTGCCATGCAATTCCATGTGAAGATGACTTCAGTAAGATACTCCAGATAAATGTTACCCCTTGAACATGATTTATTTTCCATTTCAAAGTCCTGCACAACCTTCCTAAACAAGACAAGCATATTGCTCATCAGATACCCTTTCTCAAGGCCAAAGTAGAAGATCGTCATTCAAATGTCCTTCTTATCCCTTTTTTTTAATCTGTTCCACTGTGTCATGAATCTTTCTCCAAGGATAGGATCCAGAATGGGATCTTATAAGCTAGATAGTCTGATCAAGATCGTGCATAGCTCATTATTCTATTCTGAAACTAAAGGAAATTATTGGATAAGTTTATAGTTTTTCAAGCATAGATAGTTGTTGACTTACAATAGTTCATTTTGTGACCGTTTGAAGTTACAATGGCACTGAAAAAAGTGTCTTATGACTGTTTTTCACATTTGCAGCATCTCTGTGGTCACATGATCAAACTGACATGTATTTATGACCGTTGCAGTGTCCTGGGGTCATATCAGTGGTGGGTTTCAAAAATTTTTACTACTTTTTTACTAGTGGTTTGGTGGGCATGGTGTAGCTTGGTGGCGTGGCAGGGGAAGGATATTGCAAAATCTTCATTCCCACCCCATTCCAGGGGGAAGGTTACTGTAAAATCCCATTTCTTCCCACCCCACTAACCTGCTTTCCAGCTCCATTCTTCTGTGCAGGGCAACAAAAAAAGACCCAGCCGATCAGCTGGAACTCGGGAGGCCGAGAATAGATGTGGCAGAGCCAGTCAGAGGTGGTATTTGCTGGTTCTCCAAACTACTCAACATTTCCACTACCGGTTCTCCAGAACTGATCAGAGCCTGCTAAATACCACCTCTGGGTCATATGATCACCTTTTACAACTTTCTGACAAGCAAAGTCAATGGGGAAAGCCAAATTAATTTAACAATCACCTGCAGTGATTTGCTTAACAATTGTGGCAAGAAAGGTCATAAAATGAGACAAAACTCATTTAACAACTGTCTTGCTTAGCAGTGGAAATTTGGGGCTCAGTTGAAGTCAAGGACTACCTATATACCTTCAGTCTTTTCTTATTTCCTGAAGTCCTCTCTATGACTCAAGATTTTCAGTTACGCAACTCTTATTTTTCAATCATTTTGCAAGGCAAATTGCATCTTTCACTACCTTCCAAAACATAAAATGTTCACAATTTAAAATGGGCTAATATAGTATCACAAGATGATAAGGTAAAGTGACTAGAATTTAGCATTTTTATAATCCCTAAAGCATGTTTACATTAAGGTTCATAAAGGATCATTAGTTCTCCTTGAACCACATCTTAATATCAAGGTTAATATAGCTTTCTTGTCTATCAGCACAAATGACTTCTTGATCAGTTTCCCCTTTTATTGATTTTTTTAACCTGATAATATGTTAATAATTAGTTCCCTTTCACCAGTGTTTAAGGTCAGATAACCTGTTCTTTCTTTCAGGAATTGTAAATATTCTTCTGATAAGCAGCCTTCTTGATATTTTAATTCCTGAGACTGATTTATATAGGGAAGAATCATATCCCCAAGTATCTGGACAACCTCTTGTTTTACAGATTTGTCTTACTTTTCTTGAAGAAACAAACTCAAATTTATACATTTAACACCTTCCGTTTTGTGACCTTTATTAGCTCTGGCCTTCACTGGCATAATGGATGCCAATTGAACATAGGGTGCTTTTTCTCAACTTCTGATCAGAAAACTATGGCTTTCATTCCTTCTGAACGATCAAATTTTCCTTGGCAATCCTTTTCAGAGTGAGAAAGGCAGCATATAAATTTAATAAATTAGAGATTCACTAATACTTTCTTGTGAATTAACAGATTAACAGAGTTGGAAGAGACATTGTAGGTCATTTAGTCCAACCCCCCACCCAAACAGGAGACCCTTCACCATTTCTGACAAATGGCAGTCCAATCTCTTCTTGAAAGCCTCAAGTGATGAAGTTTCCACAACTTCCGAGGGCAACTTCTGTTCCATTGGTTGATTGTTCTCACTGTCAGAAAATTTCTTCTTATTTACAGGTTGAGTCTCTCCTTGTTCAGTTTCCATCCATTATTCCTTGTCTGGCCTTCAGGTGCCTTGGAAAATAGCTTGACATCCCCCTCCTCTCTGTGGAAGCCCCTCAAATATTGGAAAACTGCTATCATGTTTCCCCTAGTCCTTCTCTTCACTCGACTAGCTATGCCCAGTTCCTCAATCGTTCTTCATATATTTTAGCCTCCCATCCCTTAATCATCCTGGTTGTTCTACCCTGTACTCTTTCTAGAATCCAATTAAATGATTTGTTCCCTCTGTGGCAGGCAAACCTCTTACCTCCAGTGATCTAGAAACTGTTTATGTACTTGCCTGGTTTAGCAGCCAGGTCACATTGCTGACTTGTTGTCAACCTGCTTGTTGTCAACCATAATTTTAAGTTCCTTTTTCTCACATACCATTATAAATGCAACTATCCCGTATCTTACACTGATACATTTGATTTTTGACTGCTAAATAAAGTGCTTGACATTTCTCTCTGTTTCAGCCCTCTTGTCAGGACCATTCTTAATTTCCATCTTACAGAATATCAGATGTCCCATCCAATTTGTGAATACAGTAAGTTTTCTCTGTAATTCATCCCAATCATTAATAAGTAGATAGATACCCAACTCAAGGCCAAGTCTACTTACCACTTCATTCCAATTTAACGAAAAGCTATTGATGAAGATCCAAATATAATTTTGAAGTTATTTATTTACTTCACAGATATATCACCTAGCTTAGTATTTAACCAGGTCAGTTCTTTGACAATTTGAAAAGAAAAAACATCAAGCTATACTATGTTTACTGTATTCTAACCATTTACTAAGGAAATTTCAAGATTTTTCAAAAGAGTTTTGATGGGATTTGTGAGTTACAAATCCAGCCTAACCCATAGTAATCAGTGAATTGTTTCTTAAGATTTACATATTTATCTCTTTATAATCTACTCTAGAACTTTCCCACGTATCATTGTGAGACTCATTGAGCTGTCATTCCTTTGATCCTCATGTTTACCTTTCTGAAAATAATAACAATTTGCTAATGAACTATACTGTGATATCCTTAGTGCTCTCTGAGTTTGATTATTTGCTCGCAGACGTTTCATTACCCAAATAGGTAACATCATTGAGCTGTTTTGGCGCAGTGGTTAGAATGCAGTACTGCAGGCTAATTCTGCCAACTGCCAGCTGTCTGATTCTCACTAGCTCAAGGTTGACTCAGTCTTCCATCCTTCCAAGGTTGGTAAAATGAGAACTCAGATTGGGGGCAATATGCTGATTCTGTGAACCACTTAGTGGGGGCCGTAAAGCACATGAAGTGGTATATAAGTACTAGTGCTATAGCTATCATTGGTGTGACTAAGTGTAGAGTTAGCTTCCTGTTATATACAGTAATTTGTCCCACCAGTGTTCATGGGATGTGGCTTACTCAGTATTTATGGGATGTGGCATCTCTCTCTCTCTCTCTCTCTCTTTCCTTTCTTTTTCTTTCTTTCTTTCCCTTTCTTTCTTTCTTTCTTTCGCTTTCCTTCCTTCCTTTCTGCTACCTGTTTGCAGGTTGCAAGGAAATGTTCTTCTTTCTAGTGATCTAAATTATCCATCGCACGTTGGTGCTACATTTTTCTTAGGGATACAGTATTCCATTGTTTGAAAATCTACACAAATCCTCTTGGCATTCAAGTAAACCGAGAGCCCTTAAGAGCCTTTAAGAAATTAGTACGCTCTAACTGTGTGCAAAAAAATAAAGATAAAAATCTTCTTTTCAAACAGAAACATTAGATTACCCTTAATCTTCCTATGGCAATTTTTCTTTCCTTCTATCCCAGGGTTGAAAAAAAAAAGTCTCACTGCTTATGGGACTGACTCTGCTGGATTTGTATCCGCTCCTTAACCAAAGAGATTCTGAAAGCAAAACAAAGTTAACAGAAACAACCTTCATTCAATAATTTTATTGACTAAACTTTCTAAAGCAAAGGAACCCCATTGAGCTGATATCATTTTTATTCTTAACTGAAAAACACACACAAAAAAAATGAAAGACATTTCTAAAATTGGATTGGTGGTCTTCAACACTTGAGAAGCTTTAAACCTAATTATATGTGCATTTCTCAAGATTGGCAGCTTGAGCGTGTGTGGACTTCAACTCCCGGAATGCCCCAGTCAGCACACTGAACTCCAAATTGCCAAGGTTGAGGAACATTGATATATGCCACCTTGAGTTAGTTTTGTGACTGAGACACTATAGTTAAGTAGATGGATGCCCCAAGGATGCATTTTTCAAGAGGCAATTATAGACTTTCTGGGTTTTTTTTGAATATGTTTTGCTTCTCATCCAAGAAGCTTCTTCAGCTCTAACTAGATAGTGGGGACCCCACCATCTAGTCAGAGCTGGAGAAGTAAAACTTCTTCAAGAAAGAACAAAGAAAGTCCAGTTGCCTCTTGAAAAAAGCATCTTTGGGACACCTTTTGACCTGGATGACTGAGAATCTCCATAGACATTTAAATGGAAGAGCTTTTACCATTGATACATTTCAAGGGTGGCCTCATATACAGTACATTGTAATAGACCAAGTGGGAGATGAGGTGGTTGTAAGTGAGTGGGAGAGGATGACATTGATGCAGATGATAATGATACCCATTCAGTCATGTCTGACTCTTGGCGATTCTATGAGCCAGATCTCTCCACATCTTCCTATCTTGCACTACTTCTTTGAATTTTTCTATGGTCTGGCTGGTATTAGCTTTGATGGTGTCCAGACATTGTGTTCTTTCATGGGTTGGTTTCCTTTTTCCACTAACTCTTCTGAATACAATTGCTTTATCCAGTGAGTTCCCTTGCATGACATAGCCAAAGTAAACGAGTTGCAGTTTTATGATTTTGCCTTCTAGTGACACATCTTGATCCAGGAAACGGCATAACTGGCATGCAACCTGTGATGCAGTCTTCCTGTATTTGGGGGGCTGTCATAGAGAAGAGGGGCTTGGTCTATTCTCCAAAGCACTTGAGGGTAGGACAGGAAGTAATGGATGAAAGCTTATCAAGAAGAACTAGAACTAAGGAGAAATTTCCTGACAATGAGAACAATTAACCAGTGGAATGACTTGCCTCTAGAAGTTGTGAATGCTCAATCACTTGACATTTTAAAGAAGAGATTGGACAGCCATATGTCTGGAATGGTGTAGGGTTTCCTGCTTGACCAAGGGGTTGGACTAGAAGACTTCCAATGTCCCTTCCAACTCTGCTATTCTGAGTGAGTTAGCAGTTTATATCATAATCAACAACTTAGCCCAGGTGATGAGAATCTGGGGGAAAGGCCTTGAAATTATTTGGAGTCTCCACCTTAATTAATTCACTATAAGCAATGATGGGAAATTCCTTTCACTCTTTTCAATATTTAGATACCTTATGGAAATCTGTGTGGATCCCTCATCATGCCCTGCTACTCAAGATTTGAAAGCTGGCTGCATAAATGAAAAACAGAAAAGAACTATGGCCTCACTTGGGATGTCAAAAGCTCTTCTGAATCACTTTTGAAATGTGTTCATAGGTTCAGGCATGGCAGGTACAAGCAAAGTTTGATTCCATCAGAGGAGACCAGGAGGGTCCTGTGGTGGGAGACTTAAAGATTGAGTTGAATGAAGGTGAAGGTCTCTGTTATCCAGATGATGATGGTGATTATCTTCTCCTTCTTCTTCTTCTTCCTCCTCCTCCTCCTCCTCCTCCTC
>BLBF01000036.1:18965422-18975951 GCA_015471245.1 Laticauda colubrina | reverse complement strand
TCTTTCTTCTTCTTCTTCTTCTTCTTCTTCTTCTTCTTCTTCTTCTTCTTCTTCTTCTTCTTCTTCTTCTTCTTCTTCTTCTTCTTCTTCCTCTGTTCCTCCTCCTGTTTCTCCTTCTCCCTCCTCTTCTCTCTCCCCTTTTCTTCTCTTTCTTTTCTCTTTTTGTCTGTAGTTCCCTCCTTCTTTCTCTCTTTTTGTTTCTCCCTGTTTCTCTTCTACTCTCTTTTGTCTCTCTCTTCTCTCTCTCTCTCTCTTTCCCTCCCTTCCCCTCTCTCTTTCTGACACGATTTCCCAAGCAGTAGGCTCAGGAAAGGAACAAAGAGCCCATATAAGATGTATGACCTGATCTCCCACAGATGGGACTTGAATTTCAGCCAAGGGACTCATGTGACACAAAGAATGCTAGTTACCCTCTCCCAATAGGTGCAAGTCTTCAAATAACTCATTCAAAATACATTGTGTGCTTCCAGAATAACAACTGGCATGTTACATTCCCCCCAAAACTGCAAGGGAAAGCACCATAGTTCAACTTCCATCCTGCAATTGGAGTGGAAAATTTAACTTCCACCTACTCACCTTTGCTCAGCCTTTCAACAATCTGCTTCCTCTGGAATGTAGAAAGACTTGGGTATCTTTCATTAACTCAGTAGATCACTGGAGAAGGATGAAGACCCCAAATGGGCTTTTTGGGGGGAGTGGGGTTGCAGTGTTAAAAGGTTAAATGGTTCCTTAAGTTTCTACCAGCCATCAGTTTTGCAAATTTACATCCTCCTTTAACTTGTCCAAAGCTCAAACAAGGCTTAATTCTATGGCACGTACAATGTGGGGAATAAAAAGAAAAGGCTGATGGCATCCTTTTGCATCTTGAGCTAGAAGATGGAGATGGAAATGCCTATTGCAAGGCGACCTCTTCTTTTCTCATTTTTTTTCTTTTATTTAAAGTCTGAAACATGTGGATTTATGAAGGACAACCAATTTATCTATGACTAAGTTTGAACTCTTGTCTCTTCAACTCTTAACCAGACAAAGCTTGAATGGTGTATTTGCATCAATTAAAATTATGATCATTGCTCCTATTGGGCAATGAGCCAGTTTGGTCCAGTGGTTAAGGCAGCAGGCTAAAAACTAGGAGACCTCAGTTCTAAATTCACCTTAGCTATGAAAACCAGCTGGGTGATTTTGGGCTAATAACCAGGTGACTGTGAGTTCTAGTTCCACCTTAGGCATAAAAGTCAGTTGGGTGACCTTAGGCCAGTCATTCTCTGTTAGCTCAACCCACCTTACCAAGTTATTTATTTATTTATTTATTTAGTGAGTCAAAACTAGGAGGAGGAAGGTATATTAGATACATTATTTACCTTGAGTTGTTTAGATGGGATTGTAATAGCAATAGACTTATATACCACTTTACGGTGCTTTACAACCTTCTTTCAGTGGTTTACAAAGTCAGCATATTGCCCCCAACAATCTGGGTTCTCATTTTACCCACCTCGGAAGGATGAGAGGCTGAGTCAACCTTGAGCCTGGTGAGATTCGAACTGCCAAATTGTAGGCAGCTGGCAGTCAGCAGAAGTAGCCTGCAGTACTGCACTCTAACCACTGCATCATAAATGGCTCATAAATGCATTAAAAATGGATTTTAAATGTGTGTTATAGCAAGATAACCAAGATTCTGTTAGTCTTCTCCAGAATCGCTGATCCTGAAGACTCCTTGGCTTTCTAGAAAGTGATTTCACTGTTGTAGGTCACAGCCTGTTTCTAATCTTCTCCCTGCCTTCCCCTTCCCTCCCCCCCCCCACATTACAAGAGAAACCCTGAGACAAACACACACTCCCCTTCCTTCAAACAGCATTTAGTGGTTTTCTTTAATCTTTTAATCTCCCAAATCTAATCTAGCAGCTGCCATCTAAATGACTTATGTAAAATGGAAAGGATGAGATGCAAGTTTTTTTAGCTCAAAGATGCAAATGCGCATATGGATGGGGCAGTTTTAATCAAGGATAATCTGCCAAACTCCAGGCGAGGTTTATCACTCAAGCAGGACAAAAGATTTACCGTGTGTGTGGGGGGAGAATATCGATTGCAGTCTTCCCAAAAGACTGAAGAGTTGCGAAACTCAACCCACTTTTCGTTGTGGGAATTCCTATCAAAATATGTCTTCAAGGAGGAACGCCTTCCTTCCTTCCTTCCTTCCTTCCTTCCTTCCTTCCTTCCTTCCTTCCTTCCATTCCATTCCATTCCATTCCTTCTTCCCTTCCCTTTCTTTCTCTCCCTTTTCCCTTCCTCCTTCCTTCCTTTCCATTTCATTTCGCTCTCCTTTATTTACACAAGACTATCATCTATTCCAAAGCATAATTGATCTGAAGCACTGATCAATCTGAGTCCAATTTAAAGATAAAGAACATTTAGGGGGAAAAAGAGTTGAAAGGAAGAGTGCATTGCAAAGGTTATGTTCTTTATGTAATTAAGAGAAGGCCAAAAGATTTGTGCATGTAAAGTGTTTATGGGTAAATATCTACATTTCATTGAACAATCAGCTTCTCGCTATTTTGAATCCTTCTTGGCTTCCCATATTTCAATTAAATCCCAAGGGAAGCTATTGTGAGGGTATTTTCAGATCAGAAAAAACAAGAAGCCAGGGAAGCTGCACAGTTATGCAAAGCTGTGTAAGATGTTTTCTAATAATGACACCAGTTGTGGCATTCTCTACCTTATTAACCTTTCAAGCGTGCATAACAGCACTACAAAGGGGAAGCTGAAAAAATTCTCAAACATCTTGAACAAAGTAAGTTTCTTATGGAGGGGAAAAAAACACTGAGAAATTTCAGCACAATATTCATAATAAAATTGGACAAGGAATTGTACCAGATCTCTGCTGTCTACAGATAGTCTAATGGCAGCCAGGGAGGGGCAAAGAGGAATAAAATGTCCCATGCATTATGGTGCCTTCACAGAAATGGCATGAAGCTTGTAGTTGGAGAAGACTCTTGAGAGTCCTTTGGATTGCAAGAAGATCAAGCAAGTCAATCCTAAAGGAAACCAAGCCTGACTATTCTTTGGAAGGACAACTACTGAAGCTGAAGCTCAAACACTTTGGCCATCTAATGAGAAGAGAAGACTCATTGGGAAAAATCTGATGTTGGGAAAGATTGAAGGCAAAAGGAGAAGGGGGTGGCAGAGGATGAGATGTCTAATAGCATCATTGACCCAATCAACATGAGTTTGGGCAAACTCCAGGAGACCATGAAGGACAGAGGAGCCTGGTGTGCTGTGGTTCATGGGCTTGCAAGGAGTTGGACATGATTTAGCAACTGAACAACATGTAATTGGTGTCAGTTTATTGATAACATCATGAAATACTGAAGTGGTTGGTGTATCTATCTAGTAATGCATTTCATGTTTTAACACAAATGCCTCCATTGGAAATGGGGACTGTCTTTTCTTTTCAATGAATAGGACCTACTTTGCCAGGAAAATTCTATTGCACCTGGAGAAGGAAGGGAAGGAGGGAGGGAGGAGAAAAGGAGGGAGGGAGGGAAGAAGAGAAAGAAGGAAGGTGGGAGGGAAGAAGGGAGGGAGGGAGGGAAGGAGGGAGGGAAGAATGGAAGGAAGGAAGGAAGGAAGGAGGGTGGGACAGAGGGACGGACGGATGAAGGGAGGGAGGGAAGGAGAGAGGGAGGGAGGGAGGAAGGAAGGAAGGAAGGAAGAAGGAAGAAAGGAAGGTCTAAATTGTTATAATTTTTACAGTGTAAGGCCCTTTCCCAACTTTGTGCCTCTTTTGTACCGTATATTTCATAAAATTGTCCTGGGAAGACTTCTGAACTTCAAACACACAATCTTCCAGTAGTCCACTTTACATTTTCCCCCAAGGGAGGAATTTTTTTTTTTCAGCAGACTTGTAGGAGGCATTAAAATACATTCCCTAGAATCAGCAGAACTCCAGGGTTCTCTAAGCAGCGCTGTCATCACGTAGACAATAGGGATGGCAAACAGCATTATCCGACAGCCCGTTTGTTTCACTAGCATGAAATGCCACTTTGTCTAGCAACAGCAATTTAGAACATTGCCAGGGGGTTGACTTGAAAGGACAACGGGTAATGTGAGAGTGACGGGAAACCCTGGGGAATGCTAGATGGTAAGGTATACACACCATGTCACGTTACCTTACCAGGCAGGTAGCAACAGCATGCCTGTGGAAAGGGAATACAGCCAGCTTAAAAATGAAGAAAGGACTTGTTGCAGAGGAGGAATGTGATAGAAACAAAAACAAAAAACCCCAAACCATTCAGGATGTCAAATTTATTGTGCGAGTGGTTGGATTTCCCTTCCCCCCTCCATTATAAAATGAAATTATTTCTTCATGGATGCATGTATTTATTTATTAAACAAATGCCGAGTTTACATGTAAGTGACTCCCTAACACTTATGAGGCCAGTGCACTACACGTAGTCCTTGGCGTATGACTGCAATGTGGCTAAGCAAGACAGTTTTTAAGTGAACTTTGCCCCATTTTATGACCTTTCTTGCCATGGTTGTTAAGTGAATCATGGCAGTTGTTAAATTAGTAATGTTGTTGTTAAGTGAATCCAGCTCCTCCATTGACTTTGCCTGTCAGAAGCTCACAAAAGATTATCACACGACCCTGGGACATTGCAACCGTCATAAATATGAGTCCATTGCCAAGAGTCTGAATTTTAATCACTTGGCCACAGGGATGCTGGATTGGTTATAAGTGTGAAAAACTGTCATAAGTCACTTTTTTCAGTGCTGTTGTAACTGCACAGTCACTAAATGAACTTTGTAAAGTCATGAATGTGCTGTCCAGCCAGTTATAGTTAGTTAGGAATTGGGAGCTGTCCCCTTAAGGGAATGCATCATGGTAACTGTAGTTAAGATATCCTGGGAAATGTAGTTCATGTGATGTGGCCACATCTGTAATCCTGATTGGTCACTGAATTGACACTTCGTGGGTTGGGGGAGGTTTCTTCACTCTTGCTTGGACCCTAGCTTCGGGCTAGCACTTCTCCTTTGGCTCTACTACTATGGGATGAAATAGGGGAAAAGATTACTATCATTTTACACTATGATTTCAACTATGCAAAGAATTGGACATTAGATGCATCTCGACATAACTGTGAGTTACCTTGAGGAAACCTAATATAATCCAATCAAAGAAACTTGGTATGGAAGAATTTGTAGAGTTATCTATCTGTCTTTATATTCAGCAAGTGAATCAAAGGACAGATGTACAGAAAATTCCATTTTGTTTGTGTGTCATCTAGTTGCTGTCTAGATCTCTGACCAAAAAAGTCAATTAACCATCTCATCAAGTTCCATCATCTTCACACATCATTCCTCCATTGTGGGTAGTCTCAAATCTGCCCATCTTAGCACATCACATTTTGCTGCATTTATCATGCACAAAAGCAAACTTCCAGGTTTTTTATCCTAATTATTTGTTGTCAATCCCAAAAGAAAAATCTCTGCTCTCAATTGTATATCACTCTTTAAAATCATCCGAATCAGAGGTGGTATTCAGCAGGTTCTGACCAGTTCTGGAGAACTGGTAGCAGAAATTTTGAGTAGTTCAGAGAACCAACAAATACCACCTCTGACTGGCCTCTCCCCCATCTCATTTTCTGCCTCCCAAGTCCCAGCTGATTGGCTGGGTCTTCTTTTGTTGCCCTACACAGGAGAACAGAGCTGGAAAGCAGGTTAGTAGAGTGGGGAAGGGAATGGAGATTTTACAGTATCCTTCTCCTGCCATGCTCACCAAGCCACGCCACACCCACAGAACCAGTAGTAAAAAAAATTGAATCCCACCACTGGTCCGAATCAGTATTTAAATCCAGCATTTTTGTGTTACACGCCCACTGAACAGGATAAAAACAACCCTTCTTATGGTTCGCATTTCCAACATAAATTTCAAGGGCCTATATACATTCCAGACAATTCATCTGATGCCATCTACCAATGGTGAATCATTTTATATGATTTCTAAAAAAACATAATAATCCAAAGAAATCTTTTGGTAGAATTGAGAGCCAAATCTATTTATATACAATTGTATTTGTACATAAAACAAGGGGATAAATGAGTGATATTTTTATGCCTGAGAAACATTTGCTGTTTTTCCTTTTTCTTTTGCTGTATATCCAAGCATTCAAGTTCTCAAGAATCAGCTCGGGAGAAATTCCCCTCTCGAGAGAAAGAATGTTCTTGACACAGTTTTGGTGCATGTTTTCTGAACAGTTCATGTCAAGAGCTGCTTCTTATTTCAGGCTTTTGTTGCCAAGTGTGTAACTCAAGCATTTACGCGCCGTATCTAAACTCTGCGTCAAATCAAGCGTCCTTCTGTGAATCACAACAGAGTGAATCTCTTCTCCTTTTCAAATAATTATAGACAGACAGCTTCATGCACCCAATATAAGCCAGGCAAGCTCCTTCTTTTTAAAATATTCTTTTATTTAAGAAAGTATTCATCAATGGGAAGTCGGTATTTAATGCGCAGAAGCATTATTTATTTTCAAGAATGCTTCTATGGCATACACAGCCTGATAGGCATTCTAATATTTTTTTTAAAAAAATAGTGACTTTGTTAGCGTACCCGAATGAATAAAATCCTAAAAATCAAAATAAGCTGGATTAATGAAGAGCATTGGATGTTTGGGGGGAGGGGAGTTATTAGGAGGGGAATGGGACAACTTCCCACAGCCAGCTTGCTGTGGCCAACTCATCATGGCCAACTCTCTGCAGGATAACTCGCTGTGGGACAATTTTAATAATTCTAATTAATTATTTAAAACAAATAAAAATATGTTAATTTTTGCCATTCACATTCCATTTTGTGCCTCCTTTTGCATCCTTTCTTTAATTGCTCTATTCCATCATTTCTTTGGTATTCATTTAACTCTTGTCCAGTCCCGCAGTGAGTGAGCCTGTGGCGAAATGGCTGTGGTGAGTTGTCCTTCAGCAAATTAGCCATGGTGAGTTGGTCGTGGCAAATTAGCATAGACCAATTAGGAGAGAGTGTCAGATCCTGGCCATTTGTATCAGAAGCTATGCAAAGTTTTTCTCCCTCCTCCCTTTTCCTTCCCTTTGTCCTACTCACTGTGTCTTCTTATTGTATTTTTGTATGTTATTCTATAATCTAATAAAGTGTTTAAAAAAGCAATTAAGTAAAGTTGGGTTTAGCTGATATGTGAATAGGAAAACCCCAGAAAGTCCAGGGATGTTGGTCAGTCCAATTGAAAAGACACCTTTTAAAAGAAAGCTGAAGAAGCTTCTTGCATGAGATGCGAAATGTCTTCAAAGAAAAAAACCAGGAAATCCAATTAACTCTTGCAAAAAATCACCTTGGGACCTTTGAAAAGGATTTATTCTGATACTGGTTGTCCTGAAGGTACTTTTTCAAAAGGCAACTGGACTTTATTTTTTTCCTTGAAGACATTTCACTTCTCATCCGAGCAGCTTCTTCAGAACTATTTTGAAATAATTCTGAAGAACTACAGAAACTTGACTTACAACAGTTCATTTAATGAACGTTCAAAGTTACAACAGCATTTTTCACATTTATGACCATTGCTGCATCCCCATGGTCATGTGATTTACATTTGGATACTTGACAAGTGGTTCATATTTATGACAGTTGCATTGTCCCAAGAATTACAGGATCCCCTTTTGTGACCTTCTGACAAGCAAAGTCAATGGGGAAGCCAGTTTCACTTAACAACCTTCTGACTAATTTAACATTTAACAATCATGGCAAGAAAATTCAGAAAATGGGGCAAAACTCACTTAACAAATTTCTCACTTGGTAACATACATTTTGGGCTCTGTTATGGTCATAAGTCAAGTATTTGAACTAATACTATTTGGAAAAATATGCTCTTTTAAGCGGAAGCACATAACACAAGAGTTGTGCTTAAAAATGATGCACTGATTATTAATTAGATTTATGAAGGCCTGGCGGTCAAGGAGCACAGAAGGCTGGGAAATTCTTGCAGAGGGAAAAGTGGAAGGAAACAAGAAGAGGCTGTTAGTAGCAGCTCAAGGCAAATTGAAAGATGCTTCTGTTAAAATCACTGTATGTCATCCTGTCTACTCTTCAAGATAAGGAAGTAAGAAAGTGAATTTCTCTGAGACCTTCTGGAGTGGTAATAAATTTAAGATGGATTAAATAAAAGGGTTTCTCAGCAGTATATCCGGATGTGAAGAGCTCTCAAAGCTTTATATAGTCCTCAAAAGCTTGTCTATGGAGATTCTCAGTCATCCAAGCCATGGTTGTCCCAAAGGTGCTTTTTTCATAAGGCAACTAGGCTTTCTTTGTTTTTTCTTACAAACATTTCACTTCTCACTCAAGAAGCTTCTTCAGCTCTTGGATGAGAAACACTGAAGCTTCTTAGCTGAGACTCGAAACGTCTTCAAGGAAACACAAAACATCTCAAAAAAAGCACCTCTGGGACCTCAAAAATTTGGTGAGCTACTGCCCTCTACAAAAGGAATCCAGGGCGATTATATGGCCTATCCTTCGGGTATTATCCCACGTCATTGTAGTGCTTTCAAAGTTGTAGCAACGTTTCAGCAGAATCTCATCTGCCATCATCAGGCTTCTGTATGGATGTGGGTCTCAAGGCTTTTGGTTTCAAATTCGAGGCTGGCCTATTCTGATTGGCTGGGAGTTTTGGTCTGTGTTCACTGGATTTGGAGTTTGATTGATTGGTGTTTCTGGTTTCTTCTGTCTGTTTTGTGGCTTTGATTGGCTGGCAACATTCTGTTCCTGTGTTGGAGGCTTTCAGTGCAGCTTGGCTTTGTGTGAAAGGACGGCTGCTATCCATTAGGAAGCCAGGTTTCACCTGGGTGCCTGGTGGGGGGGGTGTTCGACTTGGAGGCATCAGAGGGAATCTGTTTGTGCTCGGGTGTTTGCCTGGTTTGTGGTGTGGAGATCTTTCTATTTGAGAGTGCAGGCTTCCAAATGATTGACAGTCTGCTGGAATCATCTCTTCTATTCATGCTTTCAGGTCTTTTTTCAATCTCTATTGCTTCTCTGATGATTCTGTGGCTGGGGTTTTCTATAGTGGCCAGGGTTTTAGTGCCATCGAAGTTGATTTTGTGACCTGTGGTTTTCATGTGTTGGACTAGTGAGGAGGTGTGTTCCAGCTTTTTTACTGCATTTTTGTGTTCATCTAGGCGGGTACTTATTCTTCTATTGGTCTGTCCAATGTATGTGGCCGGGCATGATGTACAGGGAACTTCGTATATGCCTTGGTTTTCCAAGTCAATTTTGTCTTTGGGGTTTCTAAGAATGGCTGCTATGTTTTTGTCTGTTTTGAAGGCAGTCTTGATGTGATGCCTGTGTAGTATCTTACTGACTTTGTCTGTAGTACCTCTTATGTAGGGCAGGACAGCTGTTCCATAGGTCTGTTGATCTTCTAGGTCTCTGTTATGTCTTGGTGTGTTTTTGTGGATCAAGTTGGTGATTTTGTTTTTGTGGAAGCTGTTGGCTGTCAATACTTTAGTCAGGGTGCATAGTTCAGTCTTTATATGTGTCTTATCTGCCAGGCGTTTGGTTCTGGTAATTAGTGTTTTAGCCACGGAATTTATCTGTGCTGGGTGGTGGTAGGATTGGGCATTGAGGTAGCAGTTGGTGTGTGTTTTCTTCTGGTATATGGTGTGTCCCAGTGTGCCATCTGTTCTTTTGTAGATTAGTACATCTAGGAATGGTAGTTGTTTGTTTATTTCCGTTTCCATGGTGAACTTGATTTGGGGTGTGTGCTGTTTAGGTGTGTTAGGAAATTGTTTAGGTTTTCTTTTCCATGGGGCCAAATCACAAATGGGTAATCGACTTAGCCATAGTTTGGGTCTGTGGGTGGCATTAGCCAGGGCTCTGGATTTGAATTCTTCCATGAACAGGTTTGCAATGACGGGTGACAGTGGTGATCCCATAGGAGCTCCTTCAATTTGCTTGTATCTTTGTCCTTTGTATATGAAATATGTGTTGGTTAGGCAGTGTTCTGTTAGTTCCATGAGGTCTTTAGTTGGTTGGTATTTATTTTTGATCATTTCAAGAGTTTCTTTTATCGGGACTTGAGTGAATAGTGAAACCACGTCGAAACTTACAAGCAGATCTTCTTGTTCCACGTGTAGATCTTTGACCATTTCTAAGAAGTGGTATGAGTTTTGTACATATGAAGCTGCGGTTTCAGCATGGGGCTGTAGTTGTTTTGCTAAATATTTAGTTGGTTTTGTAATGGTGCTCCTATGGAGCTGACTATGGTTCTGAGAGATATGCCTTCTTTGTGTATTTTTGGGAGGCTGTATAATTTGGGGCATCTAGAAGATTTTTCTCTTGGGATGATCGTCTGTTGGATTTCTTTGCTGATGTGGCTGGTTATAATTTTCTTCTTGGTTAATTTTTCTAGATATGTGGTTGGCTCTGTGTTTATAGGTTTGTATGTGGAGTCTTGGAGTAGGTCTGTCAATTTTGTTTCATAGTCTTTTCTGTCCATTACTACTGTGGCATTTCGTTT
>BLBF01000036.1:18929709-18948243 GCA_015471245.1 Laticauda colubrina | reverse complement strand
GCTGCTGCTGCTGCTGCTGCTGCTGCTGCTGCTGCTGCTGCTGCTGCTGCTGTGGTGGACCAGCCCCAAGGCCCTCAAAGCCGTGCTGCTGAAGGCCCTGCTGCTCCAGGCCCTGAAGGCCCTGCTGCTCAAGCCCCTAAAGACCCTGCTGCTCAAGTCCCTGAAGGCCCTGCTGCTCAAGTCCCTGAAAGCCCTGCTGAAGCCCCTGCCAGAGG
This sequence comes from Laticauda colubrina, assembly GCA_015471245.1. Lineage (NCBI taxonomy): Eukaryota > Metazoa > Chordata > Lepidosauria > Squamata > Elapidae > Laticauda > Laticauda colubrina. The sequence continues at coordinate 18,948,028 of BLBF01000036.1, read as the reverse complement.
GAGGAAAAGGCAAGGGAAGGAGAAGGGAGAGAGGAAACAGTACACCATTTCCGAGGAGCATGAGGATGAGGTGCTGGAATGGCTGAGGGAGAATGAGTACCTCTGGAGAAAGGGCCACAGACTGTATCGGGACACCAAGAAGAAGCAGGCAGCTTGGAGAGACAAGGCAGAGAGCCTGGGGTACACTGCAGAAGTACTCCTTGGATGGTGGAAGCACATGCACACCTGGTATGGCAAGCTACACCTCAAGAAATCCGGGCAGGCCACTGTGAAGCTCACTGACCGGGAGATGTACGTCATGGTCAACTGCAGTTTCCTGGAGGGTGAGATCCGCCACCGAGGAGCAGCCCCTCTGAGACCCCTCTCCCTCAGACGGCCCACAGACAGCCCATCCTCTTCCAGCCAGGAGCCAGCTACTCTGTCCAGGCAGGTGTCTTCAGAGAGCCCCACAGCAGGGACCCCCCTGACAGCTGCACTCCCCATGCCGGCAGACTTGGAGGATCCCGTGGAGGATGATGCCCTGCTGTCACAAATGGAGGAAGAAGCAGCAGCCACCAGAGGCCAACCAGCCCCCAGCCCCAACCCCAGCTCCAGAGGATACAAGCAGAGAAGCAGACTAGAGGGCCAGGACCACAGTGTGCTGTTGGAGATCAGGGACACAATGAAGACCAGCACAGAACTTCTCTCTCAGCTGGTCCACTTGGACAGAGCATCTTCGGTCCGGAACACCTTCATCACTATGTGAGCCAGACCTTCAGGGACCTGCCCAAAGCCCAGTACCAGATGATGAAGCAGAAGATCACAGCACTTCTGCACAACCCTCAAGGCCCAGCTGAAGCTGCTCCTATCCAGTCCAGGTCTGCTCCTCCACCCCAGGAGATGTCACAGCCCTTCCACGTTTTTCAACAGCCCCTCACCTACCAAGGCTACGACTACCAGGACTTCCCACAGCAGAAGCAGAACTTCCCAGTCCAGGCCCAGGTTTATCGGATGCCACAGACGCCAGTCCTCACCCAGCTGCAGACCAGACAGCCCCACTACATTCCTCCTTCCTCCACCCCACAGCCAATCCCGTCAATGGATAATATTTCATCAGTATTGGGCCTGACATCTCAAGTCCTTGATGAAGGGCCTCTCAACGTCACGGGACTGAGTCAGCTCTCGGATAGCTTCCTGAACACACCACCACCTGTTATACCCTTGGGGCCAAGCACCCCAATGGTGCCTCAGACCAGCACTCAAGCCACAGCCACCTCCACAGTCCCTGCCCACTTAACAGCTGAGACTATGGACATGACTCAGAGTGACTGAGAATAGTGTCAGAGACTGAGTTGTTTACTTGTTAAGTTTAATCTTTGCTTAAGACACTTTACTTGGTTCATTTTGCTTTTTTAATAAAGTCATAAAGTTTACCTAAGAAAGTTTATCTTTGCTTACGACACTTGATACAGTTTACTTAGTTCATTTTGCTTATTTAATGAAGTCATAAAGTTTACCTAAGAAAGTTAATAAATGTTATCTTTGCTTGAGACACTTAGTTTTACTTGGTTCATTTTTTTTACCTAATAAAGTGTTGGTGAAAACTTTGAAAAAATGGTTAAGCCTTTGCATGCTTGTGGGGTAGATAAGGATACTTGTGGGACAGATAAACCTCTAGTGCAACCATAGTGGGACTGTATGGTCCACCATCCCAGCTGCCACACATATGGAGCTTTATTATCAATAACAATTTATTCATTAATCAACACATTTTAAAATAAACAAAGCTCTTTATTAATGCCCTATTCATTGTAGGACCACTCAAAATACATGGCACAATCTCATCAGTGTTATGCAACAGCCTCAAGGAAGCATCCATTAATCATCTATCATCCTGTCTTGCTACTCCACTGCTCCAGCTGCGGAGTTGCACCAGTGTCTCAGTAGGTTGCGCTGCTTCTTCCCTTCATGTGAAGCTCTGTTGGGGCCTTGTACATCCACAGTGTCTATCAGGTTACGTCCTTGCCTCCATTCACCAGGCTCCATGTCCCCATTCCCTTGTTGATGGTCCACAAGTCTGTTCTGCAACACTGGGTAGCGGGTGCGCATGAGATTGTGCAGGATGCAGCAAGCTTCCACGATGCTCCTCACAGTCTCTGGGTCATGCTGCATGGTGGTGAGAAGTACCTGGAACCTGTTGGCCAGGATGCCAAAGGCATTTTCCACCACCCATCTTGCCCTGGACAGCCTGTAGTTGAAGATCCTCTCTTTATGGGTGAGGTATCTTGAACTGTACGGCTTCATGAGGTAGGTTCTGAGGGAGAAAGCGTCATTACCAACAATGAAGTAGGGCACATCTTGTGTGTCATTGGGTAGGAGGTCTGGACCTAGAAAACCCATGATGAGGTTGCGTTCCAGCCCATCCTTGAGGTCACTAGCATTGTATACCTGGCCATCTGAAGCTGACCCGTTGTCTGAAGCATCGATGTAGATGAACTTGTAGTCAGCATCAACCACGACAAAGAGGATGAGACTGAAGAAGCCCTTGTAGTTGTAATAAGTGGACCCTGAGTTGGCTGGAGCTTTGCAGGCCACATGCTTCCCATCTATGGCTCCAATGGTGTGGGGAAAGTTCCATCTCTGATACCACTCTTCTGCAAGTTTTCTCCAGCCGTGTTCAGTGGTGGGGCACTTGAGGAGCTCCTCCATGTATTCTTCAATGATGGGCTGTACTATTTCTCTGACCACTTTGCTGATGCTGTTGTGTGGCACCCTCCATGCATACTGCATGTTTCTATATGTGGTTCCAGAGGCCAGGTGCTGCAGAATCAGTGCCACCTTCAGTCCAGGGTCCAGGTTGGGATGGAAGTTGGTGCTAGGCTTGGTCAACGTGGGTTTCAGACGCTCTACAAGTTCATCAAACATGTCTGGTGGCATCCTCATGAAGTGATGGAATGCACGAGGGTCTTCATTCCTCAGCTCCACCATCAACTGGTCATACAGTCCAAACTCCATTCTTCTCATGATCCATCCTCGGACCCACACAGCTCTTGGACGTTTCCTTCTTCTCCTTCTGTGTAAAACTTGATTCAGTCTGAACAGATTTTGGTTCTGGTGATGGATGAGTGCAGCTATCATACGGACTGTGTCATCATCCATGGTGGAGAACAACTGATGATGTTGAAGACCAAGACCAAGGTTGAAGAGGTCTGTACACCACGGCTGTTGGACTCATACAGATGATTTTCTCCCTCTTTTTATAGAAAATATCAGTTGTCTGCTAGGTGTCCTTCTACATAGTCTAGACATACTCCAGACATCCAAAATATACGAGATACATCCCAGATACAAACGCTTTGTCCGTTTTGAATACTTTATATACGAGATGCATACGCTTACATCCTTTCTATTTCCGTGCTACTAACGCTGTGTAGACGTTCCGTGTACCTTTCGTTTCCTCCCTCTTTCCATTTTCAGCTGCAGCGGATGTGAGTTGAGGGGATGGCCAGAGGATGCAGAGAGGATACAGCGGACGTTTAACGGATGATAATGGACATAGAAAGTTTGTTGCCCATATACGTTGTGGATGTACATCGTACGCGGTGGAAAGTTCATCCGTTCACAAAGTTTTGTGCAGCTCAAAACTTCTTGCATGGATGAAATCGCAGTGGACAGATGCTCGACGGATGGAGCGTATGAAACACATATGCAGTGAGTACACAACGGATGCATAGCGTTTTCCAACGGATGGCAAGCTTTTTTTAACATTTTACATCCTTTTTGCATCCGTAAGTGCAGTGGGACCGGGCCTTTATATCTGGGGTGTCAAATTCACATTGTCACAGTGCCTTCATGTGATGTATTGGGACTTTTTTCCCCTCCTCACTAAACCAGGCATGGGCATGGCCAGTGTGTGATGCAACCCACCTTTGGGCCAGGAGTTTGACAGCCCTGCTTTACATGGACATGAGATACGCAGATGTTGTTTAACAATATAAAGGTATTGTAGCAGGAGGTAAGCTGTTGCAAATGAAGCTGCCTTCTGTAATTGACTGGTGGTGGTTTGGTCAATGCCAATGGTATTCAAGTGGTGCTCCAGTAGTTTTGGGATTGCAGCCAAGGCAGGTATTAGTATTGAAACAATATTAACCTTCTTTTGCCACAGTTTCTCTACTTTGCAGATCTTTATATATTGTGCCATTTTTCCAGTTCTTTCTCTTCTATTTTGCTGACTCCCAGTACTGCCACATTCACGATTCATTTTTTTTTTTCTTTCTTATTGACAATTGCTAAATCTGGAGCATTGTATAGCAGATGCTTGTCTGCCTGAATTGTAAAGTCCAAGAACACTAGTTTCTCTGTTTTCTATTGTTTTGTCTGTTTTGTAGTTCTGCCAGTGGTTCTTTCAGTAAAATTGTATTATTCAGTAAAATTGTATTACTATTATATTTTATTGGAGAATCAATTGGTTTAGATCCTTCCAACAGGATTCCTTCCATATCCTCGTATTTTTAGATTTCTAAATGCCACCCATGACAATTTTCATGAGTGTGTATCCATTACTATTCAAGAAAGTACTTCTTTTCAGATAAATGGAATAACTTAAGCTCTCACTGAAGAATAAACAAGAGGAACAAAATTTGATTTCCTTCTCTGCCAGAAAAACAGTATGCTTTTAGCAAGAAAATTAGGAGGGGGAAATTTGAACATTGTTGTGCCTTAGTCTGCAGGGGGGGCTAGAACCTAAGAAGTTTTTTCTTAAATTTATCTTTGTTAGAAAAAAGAAATCAGGTATCCTAATATTTACAGCAATCCCTACAATAACTGTCGGCATCTAGAGATGGAAATATATGCAACAGGGGAATGGCAGATTGCACTAAAAAAAAAAGAGAAAAGCCATAATGATTGTTCTACATTCTGCACTCCATTTCAGGTTTTAATTTAAAATCGAGGATAACAAAATTTGAGCCCTAGGATATTGCTTCACACCAGATTATGTTCACACTATAACAAAAATTTAAAAAATAACAGATCATTTGCATAACATGTAACCAAGAACTAGGGTTTACCTGGGTGTATCATACAGGTAATCCTAGACTTACAATAGTTTGTTTAGTTACCGTTCAAAGGTACAACCGCCCTGAAAAAAGTGGCTTTTTCACAGTTATGATCTTTCCAACATCCCCATGATCATGTCATCAAAATTCAGATGCTTGGCAACCGGTTCATATTTATGATCGTTGCTGGGTCCCAAGATCACATGTTCATTTTTTTTTTTTGCAATCTTCCGACAAGCAAAGTCAATGGGGAAGCCAGATTCACTTAAGAACTTGGTTGCTAACTTACCAACTGCAGTGATTCACTTAACAACTGAGGCAAAAAAGGTCATAAAATGGAGCAAAATTCACTTAACAAATGTCTCAGCAACATACATTTTGGGCTCAATTGTTGTCGTACGTTGAGGACCATGTGTGTGTATTTGAGTGTGTGTGTGAGAGAGAGAGAAAGAGAGAAAGAGTGCAAATTTAGCCTATTTGTCTAAATTTATGGGTCAATGTATTGTAATAAGTTAAAAAAAATGGGTGAGCTAATTAAGTTTGTGAATTGTGTGAATTTCTTCATTTAGAATAGCCTCATTTCTGTTTTGCTGAAGAGAATTTGAAGACATATTTAACTTGTTGGTGAGACAAGAGATGCACCTGGTTTTTGTTTTAATCTAAAAGGGAATTAGGACTAAAACAAAAATACAGGTGAAGCCAAGACTGCAAACCCTGCCCAATACACACACACACACACACACACACACACAAACACACACAAATCCCTTCTTTTTACTAGCACTGTTCAGCGCTTTTCATTCATTGATTCTGGTCCTGCCCCCTGAGACAATACAATATAATTCCTTCTTAAGTATGATAACCTCTCACATTTTTGAAGAATGTTGTAATTTCTCTCCTTTGTTTTTTTTTTTTTTTCCTGTAGGCTAAAACATTTTGGATCTTTTAGCTGTTTCTCATCAGATTTAGTTTACTGGAGTTTTACAGTGATTTCTTTTTTTTTTTTCTTTTTAATTGCTATTTATTAGGTTTTCAAAAACCTGAGAGTTTAGAAGGCCATCACAGCCCACTCTGTGGTTTAAGGCAGGAGCAAGCAAAACATCTAAGAGCAATCCAAACTCAATGTGAAGACTTTCTGGGAAAACTCACAATTTCGCACAACCACAATAACACACAACCACTCATGAGCCCAGCAATTACATCCCAGATAAAAACATGCTTGGTTTAAGGAACTGTATATATTTGCAATGATGGTGCAGTGGTTAGAGAGTAGTACTGCAGGCTATTTCTGCTGACTGCCGGCTGCTTGCAATTTGGCAGTTCAAATCTCACCAGGCTCAAGGTTGACTGAGCCTTTCATCCTTCCGAGGTGGATAAAATGAAGAACTAGATTCTTGGGGGCAACAGACTGACTCTGTAAACGACTTACAGTGGGCTAGAAAAGCACTGTGAAGCGGTATATAAGTCTAAGTGCTCTTGCTCTTGCTATGTGCATAAACATGCATGCTCTGAATGCAAAATACTGCTCAGCCCTATTATATATATTTAAATGCATAATACATTTTGTACCAGTTGGTATCATTTTTAAATTCTTTCCATAACCCCTCCACCCCCGGCACCCTTGTATGCTAGTTGGGGAATTGTGGGAGTTGAAATCTGTACGCCTATATGCTGGGGAACTGTAGGAGTCAGAATCCACACCTCTTAAAGTTTCCAAAATTGAGAAAAACAATTATCCTCGACTTACAAAAGTTCATTAGTGACCGTTCAAAGTTACAACGGCACAGAAAAAAAGTGACATATGACCCTTTCTCACAGTTATGACCTTTAAAGCATCTCCATGATCATGTGATCAAAATTCAAGCGCTTGGCAACTGGTTCATATTTATGATAGTTGCAGCATCCCAGGGTCACATGATCCCCTTTTGCGACCTTCTGATAGGCAAAGTCAATGGGGAAGCCAGATTCACTTAACAACCATGTTACTAACTTATCAACTGCAGTGATTCCCTTAACAACTGTGGCAGGAAAGGTCATAAAATGGGGCAAAACTCACTTAACAAATGTCTCATTTAACAATGGAAATGTTGGGCTCAATTGTGGTCATAAGTCGAGGACTACCTGTACTGAAGTAGAAGACTCTACCACACCCGAAGCTTCTTTTAACACCCCAGACAACAGGTGCTCACCAGATGGAAGAGACCCATTAAGGTCCAAATCCACTTCTGGTTTTGTGCATATCTTCTGAAACAGAGGAGCCCTTTGTTTTCTAGACTACAGACTTGTCCTTTGAAATATACAGTATGTGCCGCATGAGTAATTTAATTTAATTTAAATTGAATTAAAAACACAGTCAAGATTCCAATAAAGGAGAATATCTGTAGCTCAGTGTTTAAATGAAGGGTCCCTGGTGCTTTCTAAGGTTGTTTTCTTGGAGACACATCATTACTCAAACTAGGTAACAACATCAATGCTGATAAGGAGTAACTCCTTACCAACTCCTTACTTGCATTGATAAACAAGAAAACAACCAAGTTTAGAAAGCACCAAGGACCAGAGGTATTATTCAACCAATTCAGACTGGTTCTGGCGTACCAATAGCAGAAATTTTGACTAGTTTGGAGAACAGGCAAATACCACCTCTGGTTGGCCCTGCTCCCACTGTTTCCTTTCCTATATTCCCTTGTTTTTTAGCTCAGCTGATTCGCGTGGCAGAGTGGATAGCTGTGCCTCAGCTCAGCTAAAAAACAACCCAGCTTACCAGCGTTCTTGCATAGAACCGTGCATAGAACTGGTAGGAAACAATTTGGAAACCCACCACTGCCTGGAACTCTTCATTTCAAGTTCAGAAAGCACCAAGGATCGCTCACAGCCAAGATCCTCCTCTTCCTATCATGGATTTAATTATTCTCCTCCCTTTTAATCTTAAAATTTACAAAGCATTACAACCGCTTTAAGATGCTTCGTGGTCCTGCAACTTTAAGCTTTATATTTCTGTACTATAAAGAAGAGAGGAAAGCAGCAGGCCATATCTCTGACTGCTGGAATATTGTAATGATTAAGACATTGATCAAGAACCAGGCCCAAGTCCATCCTGAGCCACAGCAGTTCAGTGACCTTGAGCTTGTCCATCTCCATTGCTAGAGGAATTGGAGGAAGGAGTTTTTGTATAACATCTCCAGCTTCTGAAGATTGGCCACGATTGAGCCTGGGTGGGTGTGTAGGTAGGTAGGTAGGTAGGTAGGTAGGTAGGTAGGTAGGTAGATAGATAGATAGATAGATAGATAGATAGATAGATAGATACACACATATACACATACACACTTTCTCTCTCTTTCTCTCTCCCTTTCTCTGTCTCTCTCCCTCACACACACATATATACTTCCGCTCTTTCTCTCTCTTCTCTTTCTCTCTCTCCTTCCCCCCTCTCTCTTCTTTGTGTCTCTCTCCCTCCCTCCCTCCTTCCATCTCTGTCTTCTTTCTTTCTTTCTCTCTCTCTTTTGCCAGCTTCCACAAGCAAAGTCAGTGGAGAAGCCATATGGGATTCACTTAATGGCAACAGAAACAACTGCTGTCATAAATCAGCATAGTTGCATGTTTTATAACCACATCACTTAGCAACAGAGCTACTGGTCCCAATTACCATCATTAAGTAAGGACTACTTGTAGTCTGTTCTAGTCATCTGGAGTTTTGCAGCCCAGGTGCGATAACCATAGAACAAGATGAATAACAAAACTGGGGCAGAAATTCCACCAGTCTAAAACTCTGGATTAAACAGCAAAGAAAGGTAAAGATAAAGGTTTCCCTTGTCCAGTCATGTCCAACTCTAGGGAGCAATTCTTATCTCTGTTTCTTAGCCGAGTGAGCCACCGCCGTCCAAAGATGCTTCTGTGGTCTTTTGGCCAGAATGACTATATTATAACAGAATGCTGTTACCTTCCCACCAAAGTGGTTCCTATTTATCTACACACATTTGCATGCTTTCAAACTGTTAGGTAGTCAGGAGCCAGAGCAAGTAACAGGAGCTCAACCATTGCCCAGCACTTGAGTCTCAAACTCTGGCTGTCAGCTTTCCAGCTGATGAACTCAACATATTTAACCACTGAGCTATTGCACTTCCTTTAAACAGCAAAGGGAAGATAGAATTACTAGTCAAAGTGCAGCAACAAATTTCTGAAAACAACCCCCCCACACCAATTATGAAACACAGCAGAAAATATAAGAAATCAGGCAGGGAGGCCACAACTGTATGCTTTTAACTTTTAGATTGTGTCTCCCTCAAATTGTGTATTTTCTACTTGGTATTCCATGAACTACCTCAGGTCGCGGAGCTAAATACAGAGTTGATGCTGAATGCAGAGGCTTTGTATTTTACTTAATTGAATAATATCAGGAAGCAGAATACACAACCATCTTCCTAATGGTCACAAGGACAAAGTTTGCAAATTAAATTCCAGAAACTATTGTATTATCTTCCACCACCCCTGCCAACATAGGCACTACAATCAAGTAATGAAATAATTGACAAATTATCTAAAGTAATGGTTCTGGTCACTCTCAAATTGTGCTCCTTCTGAGAATTTTGCAATGAGGATGATGATGATGCTGACAATTAGATTTATATCCTGACTTTGCTTTGTATAACTAGGGATGAGGTGGCACTGTGGCTTCATAACCCTGAGACTGCCAGTGAGAAATGATTTGCATCCCGATGGCTTGAGCCCTGCTCTGTGAGACGAGTAAGCTCCTATCTCTCAATCCCTAGCTCCTGCTCTCCCAGCAGTTCGAAAGCATGCAATATTATGAACAAATGGGTTTCACTTCGGTCCGAAAAATCTAGTTATGTTCATATGTGCAAAAGCTGGCACTAGACCTGGCTGGATGTGGGGCAATACAAGACCACCCTAGGAATATTAGATTGAACAATATGTTGGATTAGGATGATTTCTGGCTTGCTCTGAGCAACCTTCCTTAATTTCCTGTGTGATTTGCAAAATGACTTGGAAAAGGAAGAAACTTGGAATATCATGCCACATACTTCATAATCAATAAAAGTATTGGTTAAGTAAGAGCTCATTGTAACATAGAGATTATTGTTCTGTTCCCCAGGAAATATTTTATCACCTGCTTTAAAACAGTATGTGACATGAGTTTATTTCTTTTATGGCATATGGAAGTAAAATATCCAGCAGTAACTTCAATATTCCAGTATGAACATACTGGTAATAAGTGCACCACAGTGTATTGTTATTCTAAAGTAAGATGTTGGAAAGGGCCCCGTTTTCAATATTTATGGAGTGCTAACATGAAAAAGTTCATTTCCAGCCCTGCCAGCTCTTAGTTGTAAAGGTGTAAAATAATGATCTTTTCATCAACAAAAATACCGGGCTATAAATTTAACTGCCTCTCATGAGCAAAGAGCTTCTCTTGCTGCCATCTGTTACTTTCTGTTTAAAGGATTTAATATTTAATATTTTTGGTTAACCATTTCTCCTCTCTAGCTTAAGCACACTTCTCCCAGACATTTAAGAGTACCAATCGATATTAATCTAAAGCTATGATGGTGAACCTATGCACTCATGCCACAGGTGGCACACAAAACCATTTGTGCCAGCATGCGAGCCACAGGCAAACTTACCTCACTGTGCATGTGCACCCCTCACAGCTGATTTTTCAGCCCATTTGAGGCCTTTTTCGGCCTCCCAGAGGCTTGAGGACAGCTTCTGCAACCTTTGCAGGCCGAAAAATGGGCCCGTTTCGTCAGTTCCTGGGCCTATTTTTCAGCCTGCAAACACTGCAGAAGCTGTCTTCAAGACTCTGGGAGGCCAAAAAAGGCCTCAAACAGGCTGAAAATCAGCTGGGAGGCACAGTGCAGGTAACGGGGCAGCGGGGAGGATTGTGTGTGCATGTGCAGGGGGTGGAGGGGCGCATGCATTGCATTCTGGGTGCTGGCATGTGAGCACACACGCACAATTTTTGGCAAAGGAGCCCAAAACGATTAGCCACCACTGGTCTAAAGATTTACCCAAAAAACTAATGTACAATATAAAAAGCAAAGAATGCTTAGACATGTGGCTGGATTCACCCATTGTGCAGAAGTGCCTGGAAGGAAGGAGGTCAAAAAAGTCAAGATGGAAGCCATGCCATCTTTTATAAATGTTTTGATCACTGGATTTTTTTTACGCCCCCTCCATTGCATTATGCGACTCTACAGTGTGCTTATAGCTGGATTAGCCTGTTGTAAAATCAGTTCATTGTGATTTGTAAATACTAGAAGTCCTTGTCTTAACGACCACAATTAAGCCTAGAATTTATGTTGCTACGTGAGACATTTGTTAAGTGAATTTTGTCCAATTTTATGATTTTTCTTGCCCAGAGTTGTTAAGTGAATCACTGCACCTGTTAAGTTAGTAACATGGTTGTAAAATGAATCTGGCTTCCCCATCGACTTTGATTATTAGAAGTTCGCAAAAGGTGATCCACATAATCCTGGGACATTATAACTGTCATAACTACATGCCAGTTGTGCCAAGCATCTGAGTTTTGATCATGTGACCAGCAGTTTTTTAAGTGGGAAAAGTGATCATAAGAGCTATGTTGGCGCAGTGACCAAAATGCAGTACTGCAGGATATTTCTGCTGACTGCTGGCTGCCTGCGGCAGTCAAATCTCTCAAGGCTCAAAGTTGACTCACTCTTCCATCCTTCTGAGGCTGGTAAAATGAGGACCCAGACTGTTTGAAGCATTATGCTGACTCTGTAAACTGCTGTAAAGCACTGTGAAGTGGTATATAAGTCTAAATCAGGGCTGTCAAATTCCCAGCCTACAGGCCAAATGTGTCACATGCTGGCCTCACCCATGCCCAGTATAGCAAAGGGGGGGGGGAAAGTCCTGATACATTATGTGATGCCACCATGATGACATGAGTTTGACACCCCTCGTCTAAGTGCTATTGCTATAAAACTCTTTTTTCAGTGTTGTTGTAACTTTGAACAGTCAATCAATGAACCGTTGTAAGTCAAGGAGTACCTATATTTGAAGGTACTAACCATCAAGATTGTTAGAAGTAAAAGGAAGGAATACAAATTTGATACATCTGATCAAGTTTAACAAAGATATGTTGCTATTTATGGCAACTCTTAACAGACATTTGCTGACATCAGACCAAAATGATGAAGCTTTATGGATTTGTTTATAGTTAAGAAGAGAGGTATGGGAAGAAGAAAATGATTTGTGAGAAAAAAAGGTGACAAATTACTTGCTTATACATCGGATGAAAAGGGAAGTCACAGGGTTGCATATTTCTTTCATTTTGGGGACTATATTCCTATTTTTTCCATTCTTTTTATTTCTATTTTTCTCTCTTTTCTGTGCCTCCTATTTTTTTATTGATGTCTACTGTTGTAATTGTAATATTTAATACAATTACTATTTTTTTTTTTAAAGCAAATATGATTTCGCAGTAGGGGTAAAAAAAGCTGCTCTACCGGGCCTCATTCGGGGAGCTATAATTCAATTGCTTCCTGGATACAATCAGGTGAAAATGGTGATTATCCAGAAGACAGAAGGGGCTGACTGGATTGTCTCCAGCAAAGTGGCAGCGTATGAGCAGCGGAATGATTTATGCAGGTGGTTCCTTTAGCAAAGGGAAGCTGTGCATAGGAAAAGGGAAGAAAACGGCCTGAGCAAAACACATCCAGCCAGATTCTTATGGGAATATTGCTGCAGCGTTATCTTATCCCTTTCAACAGTGCACTTTGTACTGCTCAAGGGGAAGGAAAAGACTAAGGCAATGGCGACATCAATGGAGAGGTGCGAGCAAGGGTGAATGCAGCCTGGATGCGTTGCCCGAGAACTCACCAGTGTGTTATTTTGACAGACCAACCTATCTTAAATCTAAGATTTACAAGACAACCATCCACCCTGTTGCACTGCATGGCATTGAATGCTGGGCAGCAACAACAGGGACCGAAAGCTACCTCCATGCCATGGAAGTGTGAATGCTCTGTTGGATATCGGGCATCTCCCTTCTTGACCACATCACAAATAACACCATTCGACAGCATTTTGGTGTGGCACCAATTATAGAGAAGATGAAAGAAGGCCTACTCTGCTGGTATGGACATGTCCAGAAAGCAGCACCTTCCACTGTGACCAAGACTGTCTACCAACTAGAAGCCGATGGCTGACAACCTCGTGGGTTTCCAAAACAGAGATGGCAAGAAACCATCAACAAAGACATGCAAGCTGCGGGCCTGCACCACAGAGACACAGCTGACTGTGCAAAGAGGTATTCAATGATCTGAAAAGTGGCCTCTGCAGCTGTGGGAATACACTAGGTAGGAGGAGGGGGAGGAGGAGGGGGGAAGGGAAAAAGAGGAAGGAGGAGGAGGAGGAGGAGGAGGAGGAGGAGGAGGAGGAGGAGGAGGAGGAGGAGGAGGAGGAGAAGAAGAAGAAGAAGAAGAAGAAGAAGAAGAAGAAGAAGAAGAAGAACCCTTCGTGTTGAGATGAACTGCATAAATGTAACTATGGAATTATTTTGGAAACAACATGGAAGAAGTTTGCCTTAGTCTCCTTCTGCAGTATTTTTTTCTCTTCTTCACTGACAACTCATCCTGGAATTCCTTGGAAATCTCTGCTCCAAGTACTACCTAGCTCAGCCTTTTTAAAAGTCAGCCAAGGTCATTTAGATGTTGTCAGCCAGTCATCTCTCTCCACTCAGGTCCCACTCCTGATCATTAGGAAATATCTCTGCAGTTTTCTTGGCAACCATGGAGAAATAATTTTTCACTGCCGTCTTCTAAGTTATATCTATGTGTGTTTATGTATGTACCCTGGAATTTTCAAGCTTTAATGAAGATCTGGCCTTGTGGACTTGTTGTTGTTGTTGTCATTCTTCTGAGATCACACGCAAGCTTGACTGAGTATTACCACCCGGTTAGGCATCTAAGGAGATAAGAGAATCAGCCTTCTGACCCTCTCAACGGCTCAGCTGAGGGCAGTGCAGACTTGTGCATTCCTCCAGTCTACTGTACACCGTTCTTGAACTTCATCTTTGACCCTTCCCTCTCAGGAATCTTGAATGTGATAGCAATCAACAAGAGAAGCAGCAGTTGATAACGCTCGGTTTTCATAGAATTATGGGGTTTGAAGAGATTTTGAAGTTGTCTAGACCTGACCAGAGTAGGAATCCATAGATCATCCCAGACAAATGGCTGACCACTTTTTTTTTTTGAGAACTTCCAATAATGGAGCAGTACCCCCACTTGCCAACTCTAAGAGGCAAACTATTCCACTGCTTAGTAGCTTTCCCAGTGAGGAAATTCATCTTTAGTTTAAGTTTGAATTTCTCATCATAAACCTTTCTTCCTTGGGTTCTTGTCTTACCCTCACGTGTTCGTAAAATAAATCTTATGACAGCCCTTCAAACACTGTAAAAATGCTATTGTGTCTCCTCTTAGCCTTCTCTTTTTTTAGTTAAACATTCCCAGTTCCATTCATCATCCTTTGAAAGATTTCACTATTTTTGTTGCTCTTTCTGGACTCTTTCCAGTTTCTTGGCACCCTTTCTGTATTGTGATGAGCATAATTGGACCTAATATTTGACTTCCTCAGGGTTTTGAATCCTTCCTGAAGATGATGTTTCCAGGATGCTTTTCCATCTGTTCAGTAAATATTATAGGCTTTCACTGCCTCTTTGTCTGACTGTCTCTGTCTCTCCATCCATCCATCCATCCATCTAGTGGTGGGATTCAAAAAATTTTACTACTGGTTCTATGAGCGTGGTTAGGTGAGCATGGCTAGGTGGGCATGGCCATGTGATTGGGTGGGTGTGACTTTTTTGCAGCACCGCACCCCCACCCTGTTTTTTGGGCCTTCCGGGCTTCAGGCGAGCCTCTGGGGGCGGAGCATTTTTGCTCCCAAAGGACTCCCCTGGGGTTCAGAAAGAAGAAAAACAGAGCATCGGAAGGGTACACAACACCCCTCCACACTCCATTTTGGGGGCTTCATGGCCTCAGAGGAGCCTCTGGGGGGGACGTTTTTGCTCCCAGGGGAAACCCGGCACAGCTGTTCATAGGAACAGCTGGTTGTCAGGAGGTTAAAAAAAACTTTAAGGAGTGACTGAGTGGGCAAGCATCGGGCAGATGGGATGAGCGAGCATTGGGCATTGGGCAGGCAGTGTGAGCGAGCGGCAACTGGGTGATTGGGTTGGGGGCATGGCCAGCGAGAAGTTACTACCAGTTCGGCGACCCACGCCAAATCCTTGCTACCAGTTTGCTTCAACCGGTGTGAACCAGCTGAATAACACTACTGCATCCATCCATCCATCATCTATTTTCCACCATTCTAATTATTTTTATAAACTCATGATTTGGAACATATCTAATATTCCTTCCTCCTCTTATTTTCCCCACAAAAACAATTCTGTTGGATGGGATGGGCTGAGAGAGACTTACTGACACCAGCTAGCTTTCATAACTAAGGCAGGACTAGAACTCACAATCTTCTGGTGATTGGCCCAAAGTCACCTAAATGGCTTTCATGCCTAAGGTAGGATTAGTGTTCATGGTCTTCTGGTTTCCAGCCAGGTGCCTCAACCATTAGACCAAACTGGCTGTCAGGGTTCCAGTGATTGCCCGAATTAAATCATGAACCTCCAGAACAAGCCTCAAAAAACCCCAAAAGATTTATTAGGAGCAACAGGTTGGCATTATCCCAGTTGAAGCCAACTCTGACACACGTGATATATGGTCACCTGTGACCCTTCAGACAAATGGTTATCCAATCTCTTCCTGAAAACTTCCAGTGTTGCAGCATTCACAACTTCTGGAGGAAAGTTCTTCCACTGATTAATTATTCTAACTGTCAGGCAATTTCTCCTTAGTTCTAAGTTACTTATCTCCTTGATTAGTTTCCATACATTACTTCTTGACCTGCCTTCATGTGCTTTGGAGAATAGCCTGACTCCTTCTTCTTTGTGGCAACCTCTAAGATACTAGAAGACTGCTATTCTGTCAGTCCTCGTCCTTCTTTTCATCTCGACATACCCAGTTCCAGCAACCATTCTTCATATGTTTTAGCCTCCAGTCCCCTAATCATCTGTGTTGCTCTTCTCTGCACTCTTTCTAGAGTCTCAGCATTTCATGATGATTTCATAATAATTTTATGGTTTCTCTTTATCATTCAGATAGTCCTCGACTTATGACTGTAATGGAGCCTGCCCATCACAGCTATGTGTTCTGATGGTCAGAAATCAGTTCACCTACATGTCCAACATGACTTCACAATCCTTTTAGTGATGGTTGTTAACCAAGTGCCAAGGCTGTAAAATCAACGTTGTGGTCATTAAGTGAACAAATGGTTTGCTCTGTGCTAGTTTTGATGAAAACTGGAAGTAAATATAGGTAGTCTTTGAGCACAATTGAGCCCAACATTTCTGTTGCTAAGTGAAACAAGTGTTAAGTGAGTTTGTCCCATTTTACGACTTTTCTTCCCACAGTTCTAAGGTGAATCACTGCCATTTTAAATTGGTCAAACTGTTGTGAAGTGAATCTGGCTTCCCCATTGACTTTGTTTGTCAGAAGGTCACAAAATGGAACACTGCAACGGTCATAAATATGAGTCTGTTGCCAAGTGTATGAATTTTGATCACATCACCAGAGGAATACTACAATGGTTGTAAGTGTGAAGGCTAGTCAATTTTTTAGTGCCGTTGTAACTTTGAACAGTCACTAAATGAAGTGTCATAAATCAAAGACTATCTGTATTAGTTTTTGGCAAAAGTATCATCAAACTTGGTCATGTGACCACAAGGCACTGCAAATGGATATAAATGGGGGCCAATTGCCAAGTATCCAAAATGCAAACACAGAGAGAGAACCTGGCCATCCAAATTTTGGAACCAGGCCGTAGGTTTTCCCAGGGAGGCTCAACGTAACTTTGAATGGTCACTAAAGAACTGGTCATAAGTTAAGGACCACCCAGAGGTGATATTCAGCAAGTTCTGACCAGTTCTGGAGAGCCAGAAGCAAAAACTTTGAGTAGTTCGGAGAACCGGCAAATATCACCTCTGACTGGCCCTGCCCCCATCTATTCTCCACCTCCTGAGTCCCAGCTGATTGGCTTGGTCTTCCTTTGTTGCCCTGCAGAGGAGAATGGAGCTGGAAAGCAGGTTAGTGGGGTGGGGAGGGAATGGGAATTTTGCAGTAACCTTCCCCTGGAGTGGGGTGGAAATGGGGATTTTACAGTATCCTTCCCCTGACACAGAACCGGTAGTAAAAAAATTTGAATCCCACCACTGGGACCACCTATATTTTGATCTTATCTGAGTGGCAGAAACTCATGGGGCCAGTAGATGGTATTAAAAGGACCTTGAAAACCAGCCCTCTAATAGGCATACAAGTTATTGCATCACCAATCTGATAGCCGCTTAGCTATCAATCGTTTCAAGTTAACTTGCTTCCTCTGATTTTCTCTGCTATTTTTGCATCCTGGTTATGGCAGCTGCAATGAATCAGCCAATTGATTTAGCTAGGTTATTGTTCCTTCTTTTCACTTTTCAAAAGAGTTTGAGATTGCTAGAGATGGAGGAAGAAAGCTGGGGGATAGGGCAAGGCTGGTGTCGAATTAGTTTTAGGAAGAAATGTTTCTCTGGTAATTGATTTAGATTCCTCTGAGATTCTGAACTTGGATCAGTGATCCAGCTTTAATATGGAGCAGGTGGCAATTGTGCCCAAGAAGGCCTTTGCAAAAATACATCTTGTGCACCAGATGTTCTCATTGCTAGCTCGAGAGGCACTGCATCGCATCACTGATACCTTAGTCACTCCCCAACTGAACTATTGTGCTGTAAATGAATAGAACAACTAGACACAAAGACAGTTTTTTCCCCATGCCATCATTCTGATAAACAATTAATTCCCACAATACTGCTCAAACTTATCTAGAAAGGCAGTATTACCATTACTAGTCTCATCTTCCTAATTATCTATCGCCTTACTATCTTCTTATGACTATAATTGTTGCTTGTAACAATTTAAATTGTTTAATTAGTATCCTAGTATGATTTATGTTGATTCTTACTGAGCATTCATGACTATCACTTAAGTGTTGTATCTAATGTTTTATGATGAATGTATTTTTACAGTGACTATCATTCTGATTGTATGTACACTGAGACTTTATGCACCGGAAACAAATTCCTTGTGTGTAATCACACTTGGCCAATAAATTCTGTTCTATTCTATTCTATTCTATTCTATTCTATTCTATTCTATTCTATT
>BLBF01000036.1:18901936-18929699 GCA_015471245.1 Laticauda colubrina | reverse complement strand
TTCTATTCTATTCTATTCTATTCTATTCTATTCTATTCTATTCTATTCTATTCTATTCTATTCCATTCCATTCCATTCCATTCCATTCCATTCCATATGGATCTGCCCTTGAAATGCATTTGGAAGCTTCAGTTGGTCCAGAATGTGGCAACATAGACAATGATGGACACACCATGGTATGTTCACATAATGCAGCAACAGCAATAGCACTTAGACTTATACACCTTGGAAGGGACCTTGGAGATCTTCTAGTCCAATCTCCTGCTTAGGCAGGAAACCCTACACCATTTCAGACACATGGTTGTTCAATCTCTGAAAAACATCCAGTGTTGGAGCATTCACAACTTCTGGAGTCAAGTTGTCCCAGTGATTCATTGTTCTAACTGTCAGGAAATTTCTCCTTAGTTCTATGTTGCTTCTCTCCTTGATTAGTTTCCATCTACTGCTTCTTGTCCTGCCCTCAGGTGCTTTGGAGAATAGATTTAACTCCCTCTTCTTTGTGGCAGCAGACTTTATCAATTTGACCAGAAGAAGGATTCGAGTTGACTTTTAATATGGTAGCATTCCACTCCGTCACACGACTCTGCATGTTATTTATTTTCTTTTTGGGGAGAAGGGATTAAAAGTGGAAATTATTCCCTCCCAGTCAGCCTACTTTGTGATGAATGGGAAGGTCCAGACCAGTGTTTCTTTGGCCTCTTGAAGACTGATGGACTTCAACTCCCAGAAAACTTTGCTGGCTAGTGAATTCTGGGAGTTGAAGTCCACCCCTCTTCAAACGGCCAGTGTTGAGAAACATTGCTCTAGAAAATGGTTGGCAGGAAGATGGACTGAAGCATCACTCCTGGATCGGGAAGTGGATTAATCTGACAGCAGTAGGAATGTCTGGGTCAGCTGTACAGTAATAACACATCCTGTGTGTTAGACTTCAGCTTTTGAAGGTGTCTGTGTGGCTGTACATGCATTTATTTGGTGTAGGCCAGTTTTTAGATTCCTTAAAATGGAAATCTGCAGACTTGATCTATGCAAATCATTCATCCTTTCCTCCTTTTCCCCAGAACTCTTTTTATTTTATTTATTTTTATTTGTCAATTGCTTACAAGATAATAGGCATAAGTAAAAACATAGTTATGAATACATGGATACATATCAGAAAAATAAAAAAATATATATAAAAGAAACAATAGGACAGGGACGGTAGTCATGTTGGTGCGCTTATGCACGCCCCTTACAGGACTCTTAGGAAGGGGGTGAGGTCAATAGTAGATAGTCTAAGGTTAAAGTTTTTGGGATTTGGGGAAAAAAAACCATAGAGTCAGGTAGAGTATTCCAAACTCTCTGCTGCTTTCTTTTCAATTAGCAGCTGTCAGACTCGCCATAATGAAAGCACTTGCTGAAGAGCACTAAGATGTCAATGTGACACTGCAAATCCAAACTTGAAACAGCATGTTGTAAATCAATTGTCACTGCTCTGACAACTCCCCCAGGAGCGCAGTGGGAAGCCATCCAAACTGAACCAGTTGCTCCTTTCCCAAGTTAATCTCCTGGCTGGAGGACAAACAGACTTTCTCTCTTTTTCTCTTCTTTTTGTCAAAGGTTGCAGGGAGATGTGTCCACCTGCAGATAAAAAGTGAAGTTTTCCATCCCCCCCCCCCTTGCAGGGGTTCTATCAAATGATGGGAGTAAATTCTGTAGAGATTCTCAGTTGCCCCAAAGATGCTTTTTAAGGAGGCAACTGGACTTTGTTGTTGTTGTTTTTTAAGATGTTTCGCTTCTTATTCAAGAAGCTTCTTCAACTCTGACTGGATTGGTGGGGAATGGAAGGATTTATATTCCTTGCAGACAGCTGGTCATTTGCATCCTTTTAGAGCAGAGGTCTCCAAACTTGGCACGTTTAAGACTTGTGGACTTCAACTCCCAGAATTCCTTCTCCAGTCACATTAGCTCAGGAATTCTGGGAGTTGAAGTCCACAACTCTTAAACTTGCCAAATTTGGAGACCCTTGATTGAGAGGATCGTTGAAACACTTGGAGGTTTATCTGTGCCCTCAGGGTCACCTGAGTAGTGTTCCTGGTTCCCATCGTCTGCAATTTTGTTTTTCCTCTGGAAATCCATTCCACACCCTTCAAAAGGTGTTCATTCCAAATTGTGTAGCTAAAAGTCTGTAGAGATTCTCAGTCATCCATTTTGGCCTCCTAAAAAAACACTTTTGGGAACAACAGAAGCAAATGCTTCTTTATGTCTATAGAGATTCTCAGGTCATGGTTATCCCAAAGGTGCTTTTTCAAAAGGTAAACTGGACTATTTGGGGAGGGGGGGTTCCCTCTGAAAACATTGAGCTTTAACAAGCTGAACATTACTTTTCTTGATTTTAATGGGGATGTTACATTAGCTTCCAAGTAAACTTCTTGGATTTGGAGTCCAACACCTAGCTCCAAGTTTCATTCATTCATGGTTGGCTGTGGAATTCTGGGGTTTGAAGTCCATGCATCTTCCAGTTGCCACAACTGAGAAACATCAATGTAGAACAATTTTCAATTCTGAAGTTACAGAAAAAGGAAGTCTGTGGAGATTCTCAGTCGTCCAGGTCATGGTTGTCCCAAAGGTGCTTTTCTTCAAGAGGCAACTGGACCTTCTTGTTTTTTCCTTGAAGGCGTTTTGCCTCTCACCCAAGAAGCTTCTTCAGTTCTGACTGAATGGTGGAGAATGGAAGGACTTATGTTCCTAACGGAAGGGAAGGGATACAACACCATCTATCTCCTGTTTACAACACAGCCCTTTCAGCGGTTCCAAGAAGGCTCCACACCCATTTGCACTATTCAGGTGACCCCAAGGGCAGAGATAAACCTCCAAGTGGCCTCAATGACTCTCAGAGAGACTGCTAATGACCAGATGAGTGCACATAAATAATTATAAAGATATAAAAGGATTTAATATAAATCCTTCCATTCTTCAGCATTCAGTCAGAACTGAAGAAGCTTCTTGAATGAGAAGTGAAACATTTTCAAGGGGAAAAAAACAAGGAAATCTATTTGCCTTTTGAAAAAGTATCTCTGGAACAAATGCTTCTTTACCTCTTCCAGCCCAGATACCAAATTTGGTTCTTCCAACATGTTATCAAAGTAACAGAGTAGTAACATCACAACAGAGGGATTTTGAGAATGAAACACTCCCTGTTTTTTCCATTTACAACTAACCTCTTCATTTCTAATGTCCATCCCATAAATGAAATCTCCAACAAAAAAGACAGATTTAAATAATATATATTGCAGGTGCAATTAGCCTAGTAAAAATGAAAATTAGAACATGAAATATAGAATAAGAAGTTGAAAGGGACTTTCTACTCCAACC
Organism: Laticauda colubrina; assembly: GCA_015471245.1. Classification (NCBI taxonomy): domain Eukaryota; kingdom Metazoa; phylum Chordata; class Lepidosauria; order Squamata; family Elapidae; genus Laticauda; species Laticauda colubrina. Next base: position 18,926,348 of record BLBF01000036.1, on the reverse strand, counting down.
ACCTACTCAAGCAAGAGACCCTACACCATTCTGGCTGTACAGTCTTTTCTAGAAAACCTCCAATGATGGAACACCCACAACTTCTGGAAATAAGCTAGTCAAGAAATGTCAAGAAATTTCTCACTGTCAAGAAATTTCTCCTAAATTCTAGGTTGGGTCTCTCTTTAATGATCTTATATCCATTGCTTCTTGTCCTGCCCTCGGGTGCTTTGGAGAACTGACAGCTCCTCGAATAATTGAAAGTCTGCTATCTTCCATTAGTTTATTTTTCTTTTTCTAGGTACTAATTAGTTTCTACTGAGCCTAGAAAGAGACACATAGGAAGAGCTGTTTACATTAGAAAAACTGCTTTTCAACTCTAATGGGAATGGACTTGTGGCAGCTCATGTCTCATGTTTCTTTCTCATGCCCACCTGCAGGTTAGATTATACAAGAGCCATTTCTGTTCTCTCCTTTCCCACTACTTGCCTTTGTTCACTTCATCCCTGACAGTCCAGGTAATTAATGGCAAGGCAGAATGTAGAAATCATTAAAAGAGAGTACAGAAATGTTTGCCAAATGCCTCCCCAGCTTAGCTGAAGGATGATCAAGAGGTTTGTTCGAGCTCCATCGTTATGCAAACTGACTCTATCCCACTTTCTCAATCTATATGCTGGCTGAGATCCAATTTTGCACTTCAAATGAGGCAAAGCAATCCGTAACACCAACAATGCACCAATTAAAATGTGTGCTTTATGAAATGTGTTCAGATTCAAAAATAATTGATTTTACATCCATGCTCTCCCATCTCGTCTCACACACACACACGCATATACACACACAGGCACACACACACCATATGCTCACAATTTGATGCAGGAGTGCAGATACAACCCCTGCATCTGCATATAAATTTTATACAGACATGAAAAAGACACATTTTTTATTTTTTATATTTATTCAATTTTTTTTTATTTTGCCGTTATTACTTTTATAAGTAACTCAAGGCAGTGAGCATATATAATCCTCCTTTCTCTTCCTATTTTCCCCAGAAAACAACCCTGTCAGGTGGGTTGGGCTGAGAAAGAGAGAGAAAATGACCAGCCCAAAATCACCCTGCTGGCCTTCATGTCTAAGGTGGAACTAGAACTCACAGTCACCTGGTTTCTAGGCCAGCATCTTAACCACTACATCACACTGACTTTCATATGATATACAGGTAGTCCTTGACTTATGGCCACAGTGGAACCCAATATTTCTGTTGATAAGTGAAACATTTTTAAAGTGAATTTTGCCCCAATTTACAACCTTTCTTGCTACATGTGTGAAGTGAATCACTGCAGTTGTTAGGTTAGTAACACAGTTGTAAAGTAAATCGGGCTTCCCCAGAGTTTGCTCATCAGAAAGTTGCAAAAGGGGATCCCATGACCCTGGGAACACTGCAACTGTCATAAATATGAGTCAGTTGCCAAGTATCTGAATTTTGAGCACGTGACCTTGGGGATGCTGCAACTGTCATCATCTTCATTTAATGACCCATAATCCCTTGTGGGGTGGAGTCTGGGCAACTGAATGGAGTTAGCAGAGTGTTTTAATGGCCGGATGCCCTTCCTGTCACCAATGTGGAGTTTTGGTCAGCAGATATATTCTCAGAGAGAGAAATGTCTGCCTCTACTTACGATTGAACTCCCAGCCTCTTAATTGTGAGGTGAGAGCTCCAGCCTTCGGCCACCACACATTCCATGCTGCAACAGCCATAAGTGTGGAAAAATGACGTGAACTAGTTGCCAGGCATCTGAATTTTGATGACATAATCATGGGGATTTGTGATAATCTGTGGGGATCTGTGATAATCACAGTTTCACAACTGTGAAAAAGTCAGTTTTTTCTGTGCCACTGTAACTTTGAACAGTCAGTAAATGAACTATTGTAAGTAGAGGACTACCTGTCATGGTCCATACACCACAGAAACAGACTCTGTTTTGTAGAGCACCCAGGGAGCATTTATCAGAGATTGCACACCTGTCATGTATGTTTCCAGAAAGGTATCCATTTGAAGAAACTGGATTTTGAGGGGCAAGGATATTTCAGAAATAAGAACCCATATACGGTGTGTATATGACTGCAACATTTCCTATCATGTCTTATAATCAGTGTACATTCCCTACAGTTATTCCAACTGTGTATTATAGAACCAAAAGGAATGCTAACTGGATCTTCAATGTGTAATTTAGTGGTCAGACACAGCAGGTGGTAGTAGCTGGTTGACCTTCACTGCTCTCCTAAAAGTAAGCAAAGTTAGATAATAGATAATTGAGAAATTCCCAAGGCCTGTTGCTAACAACAAAGATTGGTCCAAGGAAGTGTCAGGGTCAAGGGAAACCTTTCCTTTGCTTTGATCCTTAGAAAGGAGATGTCTTGGTGTAAAGTCATTTCTAAGACATAGGTTGCATTCATTGAAGATTTTAAACCAAGGATTGTTAAATATTAAATCACATGCCACACAAGTACTAAATTCATGCTGACTTCAACTGTTCAGCTTTTTGGTTCATTTTTCACCTCTGTATTTCTAAACTATGGTGTATATCTGATCATACAGGGAGTCAACTTATTTTTCAATTTTGGGGTCAGAGGGATCTCCCAGCCTCCTTCCAGAATCTATTACCACACTTGTGTTAAATATAAAGAAAATTTATTTTAATTTTAATTTTAAATTTAAAAATTTATTTAAATTTATTTAAATATAGAAAATGCCACACTTGTATTAAATAAAAGAACTCTAGAGTATTATCATGACTTTTAGACTGAATTCAATAAACTTTGGGGGGGGAGGTGGATCTGGATATGTTATGGCTTAGCATGCACGGGAAATCCACTCGTTATCTTAATATATTAGGTGGATCCATCTATTTTATTAAGCCATGATGTGTTTTATTTGTTTTAACCAAAGTATGCCACATGAATAGAGAAATTATTTTTCATTAATTTGAGTTTCAAGTTTACCTGATTGTATGAACCCAGTTAAATTATGAGAAAATATTTGAGGTCTTCTTTTTACCCTGTTGGAAATAAAACACTGACTTAACTAATATTTGGAAGGCTTCCTGAGCCTTTTAAAAAATCATCCTCCTTGTTTTTGCCTCCTGGGCTCCCAACAGGTTGCTTTCCTTTCATCATGGATATCACTTGTAAATTATGTCACCTTGGACAGCTCCGTGATTTCCTTCTGAAAATTAATTAGGAGCTGTTCTGATAATTGGATTAACATAAAATGATATGAGAGAGAGAGAAAGCAAGAAAGGTAGAAACGCTTAGCATAAGTCAAATATAGCAGTGTTGCAGGTTTCCTGCAAGGAGTGGAGGGGGAAGGGGAGCGGTCAAAATGGTCTTCATCCTGCAGAGTCCTGACCCTTTGGAGAAAAGGGGTGGGGCTTGGAGTGTGTGGTTGTGGAGGCCATCTTGATTTTTTTTGCCCCTGTGAGGATCATCTTACTTCTGGTGATAAGCAATGGTAGAAGAGACAGCCAGGAATGTGATGGTGGAATATTGGTGGGCTGCTCTTGGTCGAGCATCTGACTCTTGACTCAGATTTGCTAAGCTTTTCTAATTCTTTCAACTGTTCCTTGGTTTGGAGACCACATAATTTTGGAGTAGCCATCCATTGGATTTGCTCAAGTTTTGAATGATGGTATCCAAAACTGAACAAGAGTTTTCCAAACGGGATCAGGCCAGGACAAAGTAGACCGCGGCAACAACTTCCTGGTCTCTGGATACTATGTCCCTATTGTAGAAAGTTAGCACCCACCCCTCTTAGAAGAATGAAATATTTTAGGAAATATTAAAAAGGCAGAATATTATATTTCCCTAAAGGAGAAACATGTTTCTAAAGACAGAAACTCAGAGCCTCATCTCCCTACCCCCAAGCAGATACCAAGCTGAGGCCATTTTTTAGAAAGGCAGATTTGGTAATCCATTACTCCCAGCACGTCTGATTAGCTCTCAGCCCCTTCATTACATCAGCACACTTCAACCAAACTTGACTTCAGGACAAACTAGACCCCTGCATAGCCCCATGGGAGTCTTGACAGCAACCAATAGATTACGTACCCTTGCCATAGGTATAGGAAGCTCAAGGACAAGGCCCAAGAGAGGATGTAAATACCTCTCACTCTCCTCTCCATCTGTTCAGCTGCCCAGGACCTCAAACCTATACGGTCCTGTTCACCAATAAATTATCTTTCCAAACAGCCTCCATGTTTCCAGTGTCTTTATCCCGACTTGGAACTGAATCAGATGGATATTTCTTTCAACACTATTAAGGCACCACGAGATAGCACTTGTTTGTTTTCGAGAAACAACCCCCCCTCCCCCCAAAAAGTCAAGATCATACCTTTTTTATATTTAAAGTCAGGAATGTTAACCTGAGAAAGTTACACATTTCACACCAGAATTAAAAGCAGGTGGTGACACCTTCATCATCCAGCTCCTGATACAAGGACACTCATGCTGAGGTGGGACTGGCATCCTTTAGATTAAAGAGGTATTTCCCCCACTTAGAAGGAGCATTGCCTGAACAGTTAATGGAAAGCTGGAGAGATTACAGAACTTAGCATTCAGCATATGGTTTTGTCTGAAGTCTGATTTGCACTTTATTAAAAGTGGCACCAGCAGACAGTTCCACAGTGGCAAACAACTGAACTAAACTGATCATTTCCATACACAGTGGTGGATCTGGGGACTAATTAAATCTCCTGCCTTTCTCTCTCACGGTTCTCAGTCATGGAACATCAGTTACCAAATATAGTGTCAGAAAAGTGGAATAACACCTCCTGCACATCCATCAGACAGCAGCTAGAACCTGCAATGTTAGCTAGTTCTGTCTGTCCCCCTCCCAGCCCTGAATTATTTCTAAAGACTATAATTTGCTTGCACAGAGAGTACAGATAGTCCTCGACTTAAGACCACAATTGGGCCCCAAATTTCTGTTGCTAAGCAACACAGCTGTTAAATGAGTTGTGTTCCATTTTACAATCTTTTTTGATGCAGTTCTTAAGTGAAAGATGCATTCGTTAAGCAAATATGCTCTCCCCAACTTTGCTTATTGGAAGTTAGCTAGCAAGTCCCAAAGGTGCTTTTTTCAAGACGCAACTGGGCTTTCTGGTTTTTCCCTGAAGATGTTTCACTTCTCATCCAAGAAGCTTCTTCAGCTCTGATTGGATGGTAAGGAGTGGAACATTTTATATTCCTTGCAGATAGCTGGTCATTTGCATTATTTTAGAGTCACTGAGGCCACCTGAAAGTTTATCTATGTCCATGATGGCGAACCTATGGAATGCATGCCACAGGTGGCATGCAGAGCCATTGGTGCCGGTATGCGAGCTGCAGGCAAACTTACCTCACTGAGCATGTGCATGCCTCACAGCTGATTTTTGGTGGGTTTGAGGCCTTTTCTGCCTCCCAAATGCTTGAGGAAGGCTTCTGCAGGCTTTGCAGGCCAAAAACTAGCCCTGTTTCATCACTTCCTGTTTTTCCAAAAATACTGGAAGTGATGAAACGGGACTAAATTTTGGCCTGCAAAGACTGCAGGAGCCTTCCTCAAGCCTTTGGGAGGCCGAAAAAGGCCTCAAGCTGGTCCAAAATCAGCTGTGAGGTGCAGTGCAGGTAAGGGGACAGCAGGTGTGAATGGATGGGGATTGCGTGTATATGAGTAGGGAGCATAGGGGGATGCCCATTGCCTTCTGTGTGCTGGCACATGAGCACGAGCGTGCAAACGCGCACAAAATATTTGACACAGGAGCCCAAAAAGGTTAGCCACCACTGATCTACATCATCAGGGTCACCTGAGTGGTGCAAATGGATGTGAAGTCTTCTTGGAGCTGTTGAAAGGACTGTGTTGTAGATTGGAGATAGATGATGTTGTATCCCTCCTCTGTTGAGAGAAGGCCATTCAATTTTGACATAGATGGCCTCTTTGACCCCTCTTTCAAACCAGCAGTCCTCTCTGTCCAAAATATGGACTTTGAAGAAAAACTAGAAAATCCAGTTGTCTCTTGAAAAGGCACCTTTGGGACAACCACGATGACTGAGAATCTCCATAGACACCTAGCTAGGAACAGGGGTGGGATTCAAATATTTTTACTACCGGTTCTGTGGGTGTAGCAAGGTGGGCGTGGCTAGGTGCGCATGGCCATGTGACTGGGTGGGCATGGCTTCTTCTTCTTCTTCTTCTTTTTTTTTTTGTAGCACCCCCAGCACTCTGGGATTTTTTTGCCTCCTGGGCCTCAGGGAAGCCTCCTGGGCGAATCAATAAGACAGTGAGGGGGATCCCGGCACAGTTGATCATCAGAATATCTGATCATTGGGAGAAAAAAAAAAAAAAGAAATACCGGTTCGGCTGAACTGGTAGCTGGTTTTTTAATACCAGTTTGGCTGAATTGTAACATTTTTTACTATCGGTCAAACCAGCCTGAATCAGTAGAATACCACCATTGGCTTGGAAGGTTACAAATAGCAGTTGCAAATCCCTGGAGACACTGCAATTGTCATGAATACATGCCAGTTGTCAAGCGCCCAAACTTTGATCATGTGACTGTGGGGATGCTACAATGGTCATAAGTGCCAAAACATAGGTACCAGTTTTAAGTCCCATTTTTCAAAGCTATTGTATCTTTGAATAGTCACTAAATGAAAGGTAGTAAATCAAGGATTACAAGTATGCTCAGATTTTATAGCTGATTATTTTGTCAATAATAATAGTACGTGCTCCTTTTGTAATGATTTTTTGTTTAATTTTGTTGTATATGTATACTCGTGCAATAGTTTAGAAGAACATCTGTATGCATTCTTCCAGTATTTCCTTGTTCTACCTTCTGCTTCTGCATTCTGTTCAGGTGCTTTGTCAGGAAAAAAAATCAAGCAAACAAACAAGTTCTGGGTTGTTTAGTGTCATTTTATTTGCACAAGATAGAACTTTGTTGTCATTACATGAACCATCTGTCAAGCAAGATCATAGCCAGCAGCTTCTACCACAACCCAGAAAGTCATTGCCAAGGTTCATATTATATACTGTACAGTCATCCACTAACCCAATCAGCATTCCTTGACATTAGATCTAGCAGCATCCAGTCACACTAACAGGGTCAGGAGTTCCCTGTTTCCAAAGGTACTGATACTCCATAGCCTCTTGCATTGGGAAAGTATTGCTAAGAATTCAATTGCTTTCTGTTTGGAGGATTGATTTCTAGCATGAAAGATCAGGTCCACACATGAAGGTTCCATTAAACTATTTATTGCTAATCATGTCCTATGCTCTGGTGTCATCTCAACTAATGGTTAGCATGCTTGTAGTTAGATCAGGATCAGAGGAATTCAAGGGAGGTTTGACTTAGTTCATTCGTGGCTATATAGGGATTTTAGGCTGATCCCTCTTTTAACTCTGCCCCCGGGTTCCGTCATTCCTTCTCCTATAATTGACTACCAGCAAACTGCCAGGTCATCCCGGAAAACCAGCGGCTCAACATGGTCTCAGTTTGGAATGGAACCTCTAGAGCAATGTCTTTCAGCCTTAATTCTGGATGGACTTCAATTCTGCATGCTGTCTAGGGAACTCTGAGAGTTGAAGTCCACCCATTTTAAAAGGGCTAGGGTTGAGAAACACTTCTGTAGAGTTCTCAAGAATGATCAATTTCCAAAATGTTAGACTGAGCACATCACTAATCTCTAGGCTAGTCACCATCTCAAGAGCTCTCTTTCTAATACGCTCAGGTTTGTTGCATTTGTATGCTTGAGATTTCCAGAAACAAATAAGAGTATCGTGGATGAAGGAATACGATAAATCACACTTTACAGTTGGTGGTCACAGAAATGGCGATTCATATAAAGACTTGGAAACGTTGCAGTGGTTGACATTTGAGATACATGATACAATATACAGTAAAAGTATAAATACATCATAATAGAATCTCACTCGACTTAGAACCTTTGGGCACTCTGGCTTGGAATTTGAAGATGAATTATTCCACATATCTGGAGGGCACTAGACTGAGAAAGTTGAGATAGCATCTGGTCTCATGTTATGCATGCCTTGCCTATCAACACCCTCGTATACAGCTATCTCTCTCACTTCCTCCCAGACATTCAGAAGAGAATTCATACCCCTATGAGCAAAATTGGAAAAGGAGAATGAAATTCTCACATCTGATCCACTGGATGATGGTTACTAGTGAAAACTTTATTTAAAAGCTAAAATGGCTTTCTCCGAGAAGCTCTTTTCTGTTTTCATGCGTTTCCAAACCTCTTAAGAATTAATTTGCTCGAAGAACTAAATCTCCTGAGGCAAACCATTGTTTTTACAACAGGAGGATGCTCGACACCATTAAAGGGGGACAAAAGTGGATAATTAAGATATGCTGCCATATCTATCCCCTTTGACAAGTTCAAGGAACATTCAGATTAGGAAGAGGAGATAGGATGTTTAACCATTTCCCCCTCCATTAGAAGAGAGAGAGATAAACCTCATTTGCACATTTAGATAAACCACACATAGAGATAAATCATATTTACACACAGTTCAGTGAAACAGCTAATAAGGAAACAAAAAAATCAGAACACAACCTCATCAGCTACCAACACCAGATAAACAGGGATTAATCCCAAGCAAATAATCAAATAAAAAATAATAACCTATTCAAGAAATGACCAAGAATAAAACTGCACTCTCATCAATACAAGGAGGGCAAGATACTGTATACAAACAGGGAACAAATGCCATACTCTGTCCCCACTGATGATGTTCCCAGGTTGGGTAATGAAATGTCTGCAAACAAACAACCAAGCTGAAAGAGCACCAAGGACTCTTTTTCCTGTCTGTTTCCTGCAAAATAGTCCCAAGAGTTTACACTTTATGATAAAAAATGAAGATCATGAATAAGTTCTGAATTACACCAAAAGTTGGATAGTAGAGAATAATTTAGAGACCTGAACTGCACTGCAACACATAAAGCAATCTCTTCCCTGCTTATCTGAAGCTGGACATGCATCTGATTCTTAATCCATGGATCATAGCCCTTTCAAGACAGGGCTGCTGGAAGATTATCCTCTATCCAGTCTTGTTTCACTTTTCAGATAACAAGTACTAAAGGGCCTGAGCAACAGATTGAGCCAGATGACAAGGGAAAAGAAGTCCATCTGTTCATTAAACCACTTAAGATGTCTTCTGGAAGCAGCCAGTTCCTGCAACAGATAACTCTCATTTGGATTTGTTTTGCTTACAGTTAATTCTTTATTCTTTTGTCCTTAATTATCTTTAATTAATGATCTGCATTTCAATTAATCTTCCCATTAGTGCAAAACTGTAGCAGTAAATAGAAACAAAAAAAAAAATGGGGGAGCCAAACGCCAGATATAGATTCAAATTATGCTTGCAAGCTCAACCACTTCTCTTTTGGCTTGGCGTCCACAATCTGAGGCGTCAACCCTATTTTTATTATCCAGCCACACTTGACTTCAACAGCATTTACTCCTGCAATGGAGTAACTCCCATTTTGGAAGAGTTAAAGAAAAGAAAAGTCTCTCTTGATCCAAACTTGACTCCTGGAGACCAGAAATACATCCCAGATGCTCTCTTGATGCCGAGAATGAACCAGCTCAAATGCCCTTATACAGGGGTGGGATTCTTCTGGTTTGGACCGGTTTGGGTGAACCCCTCGCTTCGATGATCAGCTGAATCCAAACTGGTTCGATCCAACAATCAAGTGGACCCGCCTGCCCACCCCTGCACTGTACTCACCTATATCTGCTCAGCTGATTCGCGCAGCCAAGCGGATTGCCACGCCTCAGTTGTGTTACTTCCCTGAAGTAACATTGAAGGTAAGTAATTGTGATAGCTGTGCACACATGCGTGCATAAAGTGCGCAATTAGTGAACCAGTTGTTACACCGAGAGAATCCCATCCCTGCCCATATACATCATCAAGACTATTATGCTTCTTTTTCGCCCATGGTCCTTCGCAGATAAACAACTGCAGTGGTCCAACTTCAAGAAATAACAGAATAGCAGAACAGAATAATAGAATTGGAAGAGACCTTGAAGCTCTACTGGTCCAACACCTATAGCATTTCAGACACAAAGCTATTCAATCTCTGATGAGCTACTACAGCACACCAATAACCAGAAAAGGAATCATGTCTAAGACAGCAGAGGTTGTAGTACTTTCAAAAGAAAACACCCCAAAAGTTTGACTACTTACCTGTCGGAGCCCTTTGAAGAACTTCTTCCGTTTCCTGAGATGTTGACAGAGGCTGAGGTCATTCTCCCGATCTGAATTGTAGTGGTGATGGTAATGGTGGAAGTGGTGATAGCGCAACCGGCTCTTTTTTAGGTGGTAGGGCAACCCATTAGCAAGCACTTCCCGTTTCTTCTTTGCTAAGGGATCTCGATACTTGTTCCCTCGGTCAGGTGGCTTCACTGTGACATCCTTCTGTTTATAATGAGGAAGGAGGAGGAGGAGGAGGAGGAGGAGGAGGAGGAGGAGGAGAAGAAGAAGAAGAAGAAGAAGAAGAAGAAGAAGAAGAAGAAGAAGAAGAAGAAGAAGAAGAAGAAATAATAATAATAATGGTCACATTTTGGGGAAAATCTTTTCACATGATGACTGGAAGTCCCAAGGGGCTTTTTCAAGAGGCAACTGGGCTGTCTTTGTTTTTTCATTTGAAGACATTTCACTTCTCATCCAAGAAGCTTCTTCAGCTCTGACAGGATAGTGGGCTCCTTCAGAGGTGAAAAAGCTTCTTGGATGAGAAGGAAAATGTCTTCAAAAGAAAAAAAAAACAAGGAAGCCCAGTTGCCTCCTGAAAAAGCACCTTTGGGACAACCATGACTTGGATGACTGAGAATATCTACAGACTCAAAAAGACTGGAAGTGCCACTTTGTGGAATTCAATGAAACAGCCTGAGGCTCTATTTTTAATGCCTTATAAAAAGCCAACTGAGTTGGAATGTCTCTGGGTGTCTATGGGGACATCCATGGTGGCGCAGTGGTTAGAATGCAGTACTGCAATCTACTTCTGCTGACTCTCGGCTGCCTGCAGTTCGATTCTCATCGGCTCAAGGTTGACTCACCCTTCCATCCTTCCAAGGTAGGTAAAAGGAGGACTCAGATTGTTGGGGGCAATATGTTCTGTAAGACCACTTAGAGAGGGCTGTAAAGCACTGTGAAGTGGTGTATAAATGTAAGTGCTATTGCTATCCCTAAGATGACATTTCCTGATGGAAAGATATTGGGTCATACCAACCCTGTTGGTTCCGGTAGGGCAAGCAGAAACTAGCAGACAGATGGTCCTACAAGTATCCTGATCCCATGTAATGTAAATGGCAAACGCAAGAAATCAGGAAGCATGGAAGATTGAATGACTATAGATTGATTGAATGCTAACACTCTCCACAAGAATTTGAACTACTAACAGTCAAGGCAAATTGGTGGGGGATAAGAATCTGCAAATTTAAGATGGGCTGGATTTAAATATCTTTTGGGCCTAAAGGGATTCAATACTGATGATTCACTTGACCTCTCAGCCTTATATGCTGTATATCCCATTAAAGTAATCCAGCCAGGAGATGACTCAGACATGAATTCCTCTGAATATGGTTTCCCAATCCAAAATCAGGCACAAATAGTACACAGGGCAACCTGTCCGAAAGGCCCTTATAACCATGGATGTCATTCTTTCTTCAAGCCAGTCTCACCTATGGAATAGGATGAGAGGTGTTGCATCTTGATAATGTTTGAAAAAAAGGCATCACATTTTGTTCCACTCTAATGTATCTGAGTCTAAGTTAGATGGATCATTCAATGCTCTGACTCAGTGACTTTGTTCATATGACATGCTTAACCAGGTGAAAGATGCATTTGCACAAACTACTATATTTCACATGCTTAGCTGATGTGCTCTGGGTTTTCATTGCTTAGAATGTTGTGAGAACCCAATCTGTTTAGTGAATGATTTTGAATATTGGCCAAACTTAATGTATTGTTTAAAAGTGGAAAAAAAGGTTCATTGAGCATGATATGCAAACCCAGCCCTCTTGAGTCATTAGACAGAAGCATGAAATCTGGACATTTCAATTTATCTTTAGAGGAATTGCCATGGCTAAGTGAAAGAAAAAACATACTTTGCAATCAGAAAATGCTAAAAATCAATCCTGAACAGACAGATATCTGTCTCTGTCTCTGTCTCTCTCTATATGTCTGTCTGCCTGTCTGTCTACATCTACCTGTCAGCATTCCAGAAAATTTCAACTCCAACAAATAATTCTGAGACAGACATCTTCTCCAAGGTTCCTTTTATTAGAGTAGTAAACTGGCACATCTGGGAAATCCTGAATGTGAAAGTTCCAGATTTCCTTGCAATAAGTAAAAAATTACAAATCCACCCCCTGTACTCATCATCGCATCACATGCCCCAATCACCGTCTGTCCCAACTTGGGACATCCCCTCAATCAGGTGCAGAATTAACATGATCTTGACTTAACAAAAGAATGCTATGATGCCTAACTCCATACGCTCCAAGAAATTCCCCCCTCCCATTTTCCCAGGCTCAAGAACATGGCAGTGTGGAAGCGTCTGGTGCTAATATGGATTCCAAAGCTGACACTACCTATTTTCCTATTTATCATACACACTCCCTGTGTGTGTCTATGTCTGCCTGCCTGCCTGCCTGCCTGCCTGCCTGCCTGCCTGCCTGCCTGCCTGCCTATCTATCTATCTATCTATCTATCTATCTATCTATCTATCTATCTATCTATCTATCGCATACTGCTGCTTACGGTAGATTCCTATGTCTTAGTTTAAGTCACACATTAGTCTTTAAGTCGCACATTAGTCCTTAAGTTATGAACATTCATTTAGCAACCATTCAAAGTTACAACAGAACTGAACAGTGACTTACGACCAGTCATCGCACTTATGAATACTGCAGCATCCCTGCAGTGCTGTCATACAATCGCAATTTGAGTGCTTGGTAAACTGGCATGTATGTATAACTCTTGCAGCATTCCAGAGTCATGCCAACACCATTTGTGACTTTCCAATAAACACGGCAATAGATGGTAACTTCCTATGTTTCTATTTGTTCTTCAACAAGCGGCATTAATTTACCACCAAAGGAAAATGTTTTCAATTGAATGATATGTATGTATCAGATTAGAATCAGTCTCTTCCTCCACTCATTTCATCGCAAAAGTTTCTGAAACCCTGTGCAGGCATTCAGCAGAAGGGAAGCACCACGATCAATAGAGAGATGATTACAGAGTGAATAGAGGATTAAACATTAGATTTATCCTCACGGTGGACTGAATTAAATGTTCTCTGATAACCTACAAGATGCACTGCCAATACCCTTAATTCACAATCTATGCTTTCAGCAGCTACTTAACCAGGAGAAGGATATAAAGGCTGGTTAAGCAGAACAGTTAAGCAGGGAGGGGGGTGATTTTTTTACATGATGGAAGACAATGACAGAAGGGGTGGGAGAATTTCTTTCAGCATCGACTAAACCGCTCAGGATTTGTATTTGCAGTAATAGGAAAGATAAGAAAACCCTGTTAAGAATACTGGGAGAGTGAATGAATGGAAAGCAAGTTATAGGGGTGGGGAGGGAATCACCAAGAATCGCCAAGCTTTTCTGTAGATACACCAACATTTCACCAATGCACAAAATGGCTCAATTTTCATACCTGCCAACCTTACAAATTTTGAAACTGCAAGACTCCTGGGCACCCGCATCTAAAAGCAAACACAGCTTTGAAAGTTACCAGTGGTGGGATTCAAATTTTTTTTACTACCAGTTCTGTAGGCATGGCTTGGTGGGCGTGGCAGGGGAAGGATACTGTAAAATCTCCAGTCAGAGGTGGGAATTTGCCAGTTCTCTGAACTACTCAAAAGTTCCACTACCAGTTCTCCAGTACTGGTCAGAACCTGCTCAATACCACCTCTGAAAGTTACGTATTAAAAAGTGTGCAATGTCATTAAAACACAAAATAGCTTTTTTGCACAAATGTATTTATTTCACTGTAGAAAGGCTGTATCAAAGATTCATGTATGTTTTCAAACATTGAATGTATTCAGGGAAACTAACTTCAAAAGTTCCGAGAGTGCACGAGGCACTTCAGCTGTGCAAGTTACGGGAACATGTAAACAGGAGAAATGCTAACCGAAATATGTACTAGACAAAGATACGCAATAGTGGCAAATATTTATTTATTTATTTATTTTATTTTTTGTCAATTGCTTACAAGCTAATAGGTATAAGTAAAAACATAGTTATGAATTCATGGATACATAGAAGAAAAATAAAAAAAATAAAAGAAACAATAGGACAGGGACGGTAGGCACGTTGGTGCGCTTATGCACGCTGCCTACAGACCTCTTAGGAAAGGGGTGAGGTCAATAGTAGACAGTCTAAAGTTAAACTTTTTGGGGTTTGGGGAAGAAACCACAGAATCAGGTAGAGTATTCCAGACATTGACCGCTCTGTTGCTGAAGTCGTATTTCCTGCAATCAAGTTTGGTGTGATTAACCTTGAGTTTGTATCTATTGTTTGCTTTTGTGTTGTTATGGTTGAAGCTGAAGTATTCATTGACAGGTAGGTCATTGCAATGTATGATTTTATATACTATATTTAGTTCGGACCAAAGGTGGCGTAGTTCTAGGTTTTCTAGGTCTAGAATTTCAAGTCTGGTGGCATTAGGTACTCTGCAACGAGTAGAGGAGTGGAGAACTCTTCTTCTGAAATATTTCTGGACTTTCTCAACTGTGTTAATATCAGATACGTAATGTGGATTCCAGACTGATGAGCTGTATTCGAGTATTGGTCTAGCAAATGTTTTGCAAGCTCTAGTTATTAGTGTAATATTACCAGAGAAAAAGCTACGTAAGATTAGGTTAACAACTCTTAACGCCTTTTGGGCTATGTAGTTACAGTGGGCTCTAGCACTTAGGGCATTTGAGATGAATACTCCAAGATCCTTGACAGAGTTTGGATCATCAACAAGGTCTTGATTATTCATCCTGTATTCTGTGGCTAACAGAGATATCCACAGAAATGGGAGATCAACATCTACAAAATGGCGGGCAGGAAGTTTTGATCAAAGCCCCACTCCTGCATATGTCTACAGGTACTCCTTGTTTAGTGACCATTCACTTAGGAATGGTTCGAACTTACTGTGGCACTGAAGGAACTTATTACTGTTCCTCACAGCCGACACAGCAACCCTGTGGTCATATAATTACAATCTGGGCACTTGGCAACCAGCTCACAGTTACAATGAATGCACCATCCCTTGGTCACATGTGATCACCATTTATGACTTCACTGTTGGCTTCTGGTGTATCACTAGCGAAGCTGGAAGATTGCAAATGGCACCTGAACATGAGATATTGCCACTAAATGGGATCTGTCTAAGAACGGCAACAAGAATAATGGAAACTATATTTATCATTTGGCACGGCCACGTGACATTGGCTCTCTCAGCAATGGAATTGCTGCTTCCAATTACCATCATTAAATGACGAGTATCTATATGTCCCAAAAAAATGGAGCTTTGATTTTAGATAACACTGCTGCCATTTTACAGATTTTGAGATCACTGCTCTCTTCCCTGGAGTAGCTTCTATGCATTTATTATTTATTTATTACATTTTTATCCTCTCTTTATTATTTTATAAGTAACTCAAGATGGCGAACATACATAATCCTCCCTCCTTCTCCTATTTTCCCCACAACAACAACCACCAAGTGAGGTTGGGCTAAGAAAAGGTAACTGGCCCAAAGTCACCCAGCTGGCTTCATGCCTAATGTGGGACTAGAACTCACAGTCTCCTGGTTTCTAAAGCTGTACCTTAACCACTAAGCCAACGTAGCTCTATAAGAGGGGTGTCAAACTCAAGGCCCGTGGGCTGGATCCGGCCTGCAGGGTGCTTAGATCTGGCTGACAGGGCTACCCTGGAAACAACCAAGGGCCATCCTATGTGGCTCCCCCAGCTCCGTTTTCACTGGCAGAGGGCTAGCAAAACAAACAAAACAAAAAACAAAAAAAGGAGAAATGCTTCCTCTTTGCTCAAATACAAGCATTTGAGCATGCAAGAAGGGACAGGAAAGGAGAAAGGGAAAGAGGAAAGACAAAGAAAAAGAAGGAAATAATTTAGATTCCAGGCTATCTCCTCCTTCCAAATCCTGTTCTTATTCTCTTCCTCCCCCTTCCCACTTACAGCAAAAAAAAAACAAACAAACCCTTCTTTCCTTTTATATTCAGAAATCTTTATTATCCCCTTGGCATTAAATTTTCCAGCTTAAATACCTATTGATGCCAAAGCAATTTTTTCTGATTTCTCATTCATCTCTGTTCGCTGTCAACGTAAGGAAGGAGAGTGAAAAAATTTTTTCTCCTTTTCACTTTCATTCACTGCTTCCGAATCTTCTTTGGGAGCGATGTATCCTTTTTTAAAATTGAGTTCCAGGATGCTTTAATTGTTGTTTCTTATCCCGGTCAGCCAAAACTTTCATTTCAGCACTTTCTTCCTTCTGCACATTCTTTTCCGGATGAGGGCTTCTTTGAGGCGGCCATTTCTGACCGCCGCTCTACCGCCTTCAGGAAAGGGAGTTTACCCAGCTGGGGAGGAAAGATGCGGCTTTCCTCGACCCTGCTGGAATCTCCCCCATCTTCACCGACCTCTACGGGGTGGCTTAGCCCTGAAGCCAGCTGGCTCAGGATGCTCCAGCGGCGCGCCCAGGCAGAAACCGCACATGATCGCGGATTCCTGTCTGCCGCCAAAGCCCTGCAAACCGGAAGAAGGAAAGATAGGAAAAGAGCAGGGAAGGAAAAATAAGGAAGGAGGGGAAGGAAGAAGAAAGGAGAACGAAGAAGGAAAGAAAAAGAAGAAAAGGAAGGAAGGAAGGAAGGAAGGAAGGAAGGAAGGAAGGAAGGAAGGAAGGAAGGAAGGAAGGAAGGAAGGAAGGAAGGAAGGAAGGAAGGAAGGAAATTATAATGAGAGTGAGGGAGGGTCTGAGGGAAAACCTGCCTTAGCACTTGGCCACCACAGGTGCCCTGGACACAAATGATGTTGAGCTGGCCATGCCCCTCCCCAGCCATGCCCCCCCCAAGGTCAAACATAACCCTGTTGTGGCCCTCAAATGAAATCAAGTTTGAAACTCCTGCTCTGTAAGATAATATAATTCATGGAATTTCTTCAATTTTTATTTAAAGGTGGACTGGAAAACCATTCTACTAAGCAGATAGTAAACCAGAATATACTTATAATGATTTAATCACAAGGATGATAAATGTATTTTTCTCTCACTTATAGATACAAGTAGAGATCTTGAAGCTCATGGCCGTTGCTGAACCAAAAAGTCTATGATTCCGCACACCTATGGCTGGATGCTTGCCACAGTGGTCAACAATTGGAGCCTCCATGCTTACATTTTGCTTCTTAGTTACAAAAGAGATGAAAAAGGGATATATTTTCACTTTTTTTTTAAAAAAAAATCTATTTTTCCCCCTAGCTGATCAGCCCAAGAATAAACCGAATACAAGCACTATTTGGAAAGGCAACATTATGTGCTCTTAGTAGTAGATTAATGAATGTAATTATCTCCCATTGTGGAAGTACATTCTGCAAACCTTGTAATTTATAGAGCACTATAAAGTTGTAATGTGTTTTTATGTCCTAAGCCGCTTAACCATAATCTAATGTATTTTGTGCCCAGCCTTCTCCTTAAGTGGTTTCCCAGCTCTGTGAGGAAGATAAATCCTTCCCAACCCCTGGTCATTTTAGCCTGAATGTGACACAACCGGAAATACCAAATTTTCAATCAGGCATTAGAAAATAAAATGAATCCTGGAACCCAAACACCGCCTTTGAAGATAATTGATTCCATTAATTGAATTGGCTACATTTATAGTCTTTTCTTTAAAGTTGGAATGCATTTAAAAAAAAAAAACAGATGGGGCTTCAATCCCACCTTTGTGGGTGCTATATTGATTCTTCATTCCTACTAAATAATGATTGTACAGGGTCATTTGTGTTAAACCTTCAAAGCTGGTCCTCGGTTAACAATGCAGGCAGCCCTCCTGAGCATCGTTTTCGCTGGCAGAGGGTTGAGGAGGCCATCGCAGGCGAAAATGGAGCTCGGGAACCTGTTTTCACTGGCAGAGCATTGAGGCCACCACAGGCGCCCCCCCTCCTGATGTGAGTGACATCGATCTGACCACACCCACTCTGGCCATGCCCATCCTGGGGCCCCCCCATGTCAGGGTTACAGCAAACCTCCACTCCATCAAATAATTCTGAGACAGACATCCTCTCCAAAGTTCTTTTGATTGGAGTAGTAAACTGCCACATCTGGGAAATTCTGAATGTGAAAGTTCTGGATTTCCTTGCAATATAAGTAAAAAAATTACAAACCCACCCCCTGCACCCATCATTGTATCACATGCCCCAATCACCACCTGTCCCAACTTGAGATGTCCCCTCACCCAGGTGCAGAAATAACATGACCTTGATTTGGAAGAAGAATGGTATTATGTCAAACCACATGTACTCCAAGAAACTCCCCCCTCCCATTTTTCCAGGCTCAAGAATGTGACAATGTGGAAGCGCCTGGTGCCAATATGGCTTCCAAAGCTGGCACCCTGATGCAGCCCTCAATGACATCGAGTTTGACACCCCTGTCCTAGATTATGTGCCTGTTTAACACTGAATAAACTGCACCGGATATTGTGCTAATTTCCATTGCAAGGAAACAGAGAACAACTGATATAACAAAAAGTCAGAACTTTCAGATCCAGATTATAGCTGAAAAATTAAATGACTTTTTCATGTATCTTCGTAGTAATTTGACATTTTATATAATCTAAATATATCTGAATTGGCAGAGATATACGGATCACCTGGTCCAACCTCTGAGGGTATCATTCTGTAGCAACATAGCAAAAAGAGGATGCCCAGTCAAGCAAAAAGATTTTCTCCCGACCACTGAAAAAAAGATAGACTCGCACAGATCTATAATCAAAGAAAACAAATCTCTGCTCATTGCAATGCAGTCATCAAAGGCATTCCTACATGATGCCTGTTGGTGGTGTAGCCCCCAAAGCTTATAAATTTGATTTGAAAATCGGAAGAGGAATCAAGAGAGATGTTCCACTTTATTACAAGCCACAGGGGCATAATTTATCAAGGTCTTGGCCAAAAGGGACTTATTTCTTAGACGTTCTCCATTTAAAAGTATTTCTCCTGTCATATAAAGTATGAACAGCCTGCCTCCTCTTTTAGGCCAGGCATCCAGGTTTTCCATTAACCTCTCCCAGATCTGCTTTGGTTTGCACCAGATCTTTTCCTTCACTCTTTTACAAATCAGCGATAGGAAATACAGCGGAGGGAGAGAAAAGTGGAGAATAAAATAAACGCTATTAGCCTTTCTTTCTTAAATGGTCTCTTTCCCAGCCAACCTGAGAAAGCGCTCCTAATATTTTCTCAGGAAAGAAATATGTAGTACGGGTGATCCTTGACTTACAACCACAATGGGGACCAGAATTTCCATTGCTAAGCAAAGTGGTTGTTAAATGAGGCATACCTTATTTTACGACATTTTTCAAAATCACTGCATTTGTTAAGTGAATCACAAGGTTATTGAGCAAATGTCAGCATTCCAAGTAATGTATTCATCAAAAGCAGAATTCTGAGGCAGGCAGATTCCTCAAGGAACATGTTTATTGGATACATCATATTGGCACAGCTGGTGAAAACCAACTCTGAAAATTCACATGGTTTTCACCTAATTAAAAGAGTAAATCTCCACCCCCTCCCAGTTGTCACCAGTCACATTGTCAAATGAATATAGCTGGCAAGCTCCTCTCCTCCTTCACCAACCACCTGTTTTTATGACCTTGGTTCCCACAGGAAATCTTTTTGTTTTGACTGTTAGCTGGGCAATCTTTCCTCCCTCCCTTCTCGTCCTCAGGCTTCATGACAGCTATGAGACAGCACAAAATGGCTTCAACCAGGTTCGCTTTTGAGTTGACAGCAAATCTTAATTTCCCCATTGACCTTGCTTGTTGGAAGTCAGCTGGGGAAAATCACAAAGGGCAGTCCCAAGACTCAGGATGCTGCAACCTTTGTAAATACATGCCAATTGCCAAGTGCCTGAATTTGGATCATGTGATAATGGGGATTCTGCAATAGTCATAAGTGTGAAGACTGGTCACAGGTGACTGTTTTCAGTGATGCCATAACTTTGAAAGAACTATAATATATAATATGGAAATTGGGGGTTGGGGGGAATGGAGCTGTTTTACGTGGAATGATAATTGCTTCAGCACTTCTTACAAATAATTTACAAACTACAGATTTTCAATAATTTACAGACCACAATTGAGCCCAAAAGTCCTGTTTCTAAGTGAGACAGTTGTTGAGTGCATCTTGCTCCATTTTAGGACCTTTCTTGCCACAGTTGTTAAGTGAATCACTTCCATTGTTACAGTGGTGGTATTCTACTGGTTTGGCCCGGTTCTGCTGAGCTGGTAGCGCCAATGAGTAGCGGAGACCAAACTGGTTCTCTCCGCCACTCTGATGTTGGGCCCACCTGCCCTCCCAGGCTCCCATACTCACCTTTATTCTCTGCTTTTGAAGCGCAGCTGCTTTGTGCAGCATAGCAGATTGCCACACGTCAGCTGCTGAAGTGACAGCGAGTGTGCAGGATTGCAGGATTGAGTGGGAAAGCCTCTGCGCCTGCACAAAATGTGTACTTAGTGCATGTGCGTGCCCACTAAGCTGTCAGAGTATATTCATGAACTGGAACAGAGCTTGGTAACAAGGTCAGCCAATGAATAGGCATAGCAACTAAGTCAGCCAATGAGGACTGTTTTGGAAACTGAAACTAGAAGTAGCCTAGGAATGGCTCTATGTTAAGCTCTGAAGCTCTGAAGCTATGTTAAGCTCTGAGTCTGTCTATTGAAGATGAAACTATCTTGCTTGCTTGCTGAAGACTGGAGCTCTGCTCTGAACTTGCAACATGTTTCTGTTTGAGTTTGTCCCATGTTGGAGAAATCTACAACTGGTTTGTAAAATCTACTTATTATGTTTATAAAGATGTTAGATGAAGCATCAGCCATCTGTATTTATTTTTCTGGTGCTGAATTATTGCTGCAAAAACTCTCAAGACAAGCCATGCCCACCAAACTGGTGGTAAAAATATTTGAAACTCACCACTGCATTGTTACATCAATAACATGGTTTTTTAGTGAATCAAGCTTCTTCATTGACTTTGCTTGTCAGAAATTCTCAAAGGGTGACCAGATAATCCCAGGACACTATGACGGTCATCAACACATGCCAATTGTCAAGTGTCCATGAGTTGTGACCAAAAACTGCAATGGTCATAAGTGTGAACAACAGTCATCAGTCACTTTTTCCAGTGTTGTTGTAACATTAAACGTCACTAAAATGAATGGTTGTGAATTGTGTACCACAGACAGCTGAGAAAACAAATAGATGGATTATGAAACTAATTCAGAGTGTTCATTCAAGACACCAAATGATAAGGCTCGAATTATTATATTTTGGACATGTAGCTAAGTCTTTATTGCTGGAAATGATGGCAAAAAGAGAGAGAGAAGAGGATGACCAGGAACAAAGTGAATGGACTTGATTATAGTCGTGATGGGTGAATTCCTGGTGTGTTCAGAAAGATCCACCTGCAGATGTGGGTTAAAAAGGAAATTGTATACCTCTTTTTAAAATGGTGCATTCCACCCTCCCCAAAATATTTTGTTTCTCCATTCTGTCACAGCCTCCCAGACATCTCCTGCCCACACTTTGTTCTACAAAGAGAGCATATGTGAACCATGTTCCCTCCCAATAACCTCCCCGTTGTTATAACCCAGTGAAAATGCTGGTTTTGGTTCTCTTGAAAACCTATAATTCTCTGTGTTTACCACCGGTCACATACCTAGCTATCAGCACTAAGTTCCAGTACTCTGAACAACTGGGCCATATTGCATTTCAAAAGAATAGCTGCATAAACAAAGCAAAGGGGAAAAATACTGTTTTCAGAAGCAGAAGAAAAAGTCATTGTAAAGGAGCCAACAAATGTATTTTAAAATTAAGCTGGGGTTTAGGGTTCAGCATCTTCTGAGCACCTAACAGCTTATTTTAGCTTAATTATAATCTTTATACTCAGTCTTTCTCCATATATAAGCATTGCAGGCTAACAACAATTAACATGAAACTACAAAAAAACTCCTTGGGTCAATCAAACTATTTGCATTGTGTGGCACGATATGTTTTATTCACTTGGGTGTGGCATGTTGCCTGAACACAGCAGTTGCCCTTTGTTAAGGCACGTTTTTTGCAAGTTGTGTGAATTCAAATTTATCATACCATACATATACATATCTTTATTGTCTCCAAGATAAACAGGTTAAACACAAAGTTTTCTGTATTTCTATGGGCATCTATCTGTCTGTCAGTGTGTGTGTGTGTGTGTGAGAGAGAGAGAGAGAGAGAGACAGAGAGAGACAGAGAGAGAGACAGAGACAGAGAATGAGAATGAGAATGAGAATTTGAGTTCTCCATGCTTCATCCATACATACATTCAGAAATCTCAGCCACTGGTTCTCTGGTGGGTGTGGCCAACTGGAGGGCCATTTTCCGCCTTCCACAGAGTCCGGAGGCTTCCCTTGGGCCTCTTGGAAGATGAAAACGGCCTCCCCCGGGGTCTAGAGGCCCTCTGGAAGCCGGAAACAGGGGCTGCCACAGAGAGGAGGGGGTCAAACTATTTTCCAAGACACCTGAAGGCCAGACAAGGAATAATGGATGGAAACTGATCAAGGAGAGATTCAACCTGGAAATAAGGAGAACTTTTTTGACAGGGAGAGCAATCAACCCATGGAACAGAAGTTGCCTTCGGAAGTTGTGGGAGCTTCATCACTGGAAGCTTTCAAGAAGAGACTGGACTGCTATTTGTCAGAAATGGTGTAGAGTCTCCTGCTTAGGCTGGGGATTGGACTAGATGACCCACAACGTCCCTTCCAATTCTTTTAATTTGTAATCTGTAAGAGACTGGACAGCCATTTGTCTGAATTGCGATAGCGTCTCCTGCTTGAGCAGGGGGTTGGACTAGAAGACCTCCAAGGTCCCTTCCAACTCTGATGTTCTGTGTTCTAAGTCAGGTAGAACCACCTGGTGTAATGCTAGCTCTCTTAAAGGAGCAAACAGCCAGATTGGCCCTGCTTGCCCCAAAGCTTAATCATGTTGTCTTTGAAACCAATCATCACGTGTCCATTTCCTCTCCCCTCCCTCCCCAACCTGCAGTGGGGAAACGACACAGAGGTGGGCTGCTGGGGGTTCGCAGGGGTTTGAGAGATCCCTAGCTAAGATTCTGCACATTTTGGAGAGCCCCCAAATCCCACTCCTGGCTGCCTCCCCTACTCCGCCCTTCCCAGGAGTCCCCACGTGGCCCGTTTTAGATTCAGGTAAGTGCAGGGCGCGCACGGAGGCTCAGGGAGGGCGAAAAACGGGCCTCCCGGAAGTTTGGAAAGGCCAGAAATGGGCCTATTCCCAGCTTCCAGAGAGCCTCCGCAGCCCAGAGAGGCCATTTTTGCCCTCTCGGAAGCTCGAGGAAAGCCTCTGGAGCCCAGGGAGGGCAACCCTCCCCCTGCCACCGTGGTGCAGGAGGCTGACTCGGCCATGACCATCATGGCCACGCCCACTCAGCAATCCGACAGAGAAGCCATTGCTAAAATTTTTGAAGCCCGCCCCTGAAATGATAGCACGAGGCGAGCCAAAAAGCCAACCCGAGTCCATGAATTGCCTCTTGTTTTTCTCATTACTGGCAGCTCGAAAAAAAGAAACAAACATTTCATCCACCCTCCAGGTAAATCAACATATAAAAATCAACCCCGCAGATGACCACTTTTTCATTTAGCAGCAGCTGCTGGCAAGAGAGATCTCGCATTCCCATGTTCCTATTAACCGAGCAGCTGTTGATTTATTAAAGGCTAAGACACATCAAAACAAATGGCTGTGACATCATTTATATTGCTGTTTATGGCACTTTAATGGGTTTACATAAAAAGGGCAACATATTGGAGATGGGAGATGGCTTATGAGCCTATCAAGAAGGGGGCAGAGAAATCCCTCCTCTCTCGTAAAGTTGAGGAGGGAAGCAAGGCAGCCCTCACTGTTTATGGAGGAGGCTATGGTGGTAAATGAACCCACAAGCAACTTTTCCTTCTTATCCAGGGAGATACCTTGAGAAGATCTATCTTGTCTCTCTCTATCTCTAACTCTATCATATCTTTATCTCCATCACTCCATCTATCTATCTATCTATCTATCTATCTATCTATCTATCTATCTATCTATCTATCTATCTATCTATG
>BLBF01000036.1:18875847-18901536 GCA_015471245.1 Laticauda colubrina | reverse complement strand
TCTATCTATCTATCTATCTATCTATCTATCTATCTATCTATCTATCTATCTATCTATCTATCTATCTATCCTATGACTCTGCGCAGCAAACAAGAAACTAAAACCAGAAAACAATGATACATCTCAATTAACTGGAAACAAAATGCAGCCACAACCAATCAATATACAGTATCAGGTGCCAGAAGTCCAAACATATAATTCCATCAAACAAAAATCAACAACTATTAACAAATCAACCTACAGGCTCACCTAACATCCCATTTCCAAGGCCTGAGAGAAGATGGACATCAGAAGATCTGGTCTCATTAACACTCAGCCTAAACCTGTCTTGTGATTTCTCAAAAAGTCTTCTGCTTCTTTTATAAAACAGGCTCCTGTTTTTCGATCGTCTTCTCATGTTGATTCTTCTGAACTGGTGATGTCAGTAAGGCTGTGATGAGAGTCACAAGGGAACTTCAGTTGATGAAGCTTCAACTGAACCTCTCCTTTGAAGTCGGTCCATGAATCAAAGCAATGAATGGAGGGCTTCAAAGGGCTTCCCTGTCTTGCAATGTGCTTTGTAGACTTGGTGTTTTTTTCTGAAATATATCGAAGGCTGCAACAACTGCACTCCCAACATATGGAGCAGATTGAGAGGAAGTGATGAGTGGTATGATGGGCCTCAGACTCTGATATGAACAGCAAGTTGAATTCCTTTATTGAACTCTCTGAGTATCAGAGAACACTTATAGGGGCAAAAACTGACATTGTTGGGACTTCATTCATTGTTTGCAACTTCTTGAATGTTGTCATTCAGGAGCCTTAGGCCAAATTGTCCCAAATGTGTTTTTTTTTTTTCCCCAAGGGGCAATGGGGCTTTCTGGTTTTTCTTTGAAGATGTTTTGCTTCTCATCCAAGAAGCTTCTTCAGTTATGATTGGATGGTGGGGAATGGAAGGATTTATACTCCTTGCAGACTAAAAGGATGCAAATGACCAGCTGTCTTCAAGGAATATAAATCCTTCCATTTCCCCACTATCCTGTCAGAGCTGAAGAAGCTTCTTGGATGAGAAGTAAAATGTCTTCAAAAAAAAACAAGAAAGCCGCGTTGCCTCTTGAAAAAGCACCTTTGGGACAACCATGACCTGGAGGACTGAGAATCTCCATACAAATTAATTGAAAGATACATTTCTATCTTGGTCCTGCCAATACAAGTAGTCCTCGACTTACAACCTCAATGGAGCTCCAAATTTCAGCTGCCAAGTGAGACACAGCCCCGTTATGTGGCAGTTCTTGCAAAAGTGGTTAAGTGGCAGTTTTTAAGTTAGTAACGTGGTTGTAAAGTGAATTTGGCTCCCCCATTTTTGCTTGTCGGAAGGTTGCAAAAGGGAATCGCGTGGCCCCAGTGCATTGCAACCATCGTAAGTATGAGTCAGTTGCCAAGCATCTGAATGTTGATCATGTGACCATGGGGATGCGGTGAAAAATGGCCGTAAGTCAGTTTTTTTAAAAAATAAATAAATAAATGTATTTATTCAACTGGTTTTTGGTTTTGCGTTCTTAATTCCCCCTTTTCATTTAAAAGATCTGTATATTTTATCGCTTTGTTGAGATCTAGAGCGTAATATGGATATATTAGTGCTTCCATTGTCGATAATCATAATGGTACTTTTGCATAGTGGTTCTTTTTTAGTTTCGTAAGTCACTTTTTTCAATGACATTGTAACTTCGAACAGTCACTAAATGAACTGTTGTAAGTCAAGGACTACCTGTACCATTAGGAACTCAGTTTAGCCCTCAGCGTTCTGCCTACAGTAAGACTGAGATGCTGTTTAAATTCTGTATGGATTAAAGGCTGGCCAGATAATACTTACAGGCAGTGATCTGTTCTGGTTTAATCCTTTAAAATGGCAGAAGGATAGTATGGTTGTGATTGCCACTTTCTCTGGGGCTTGCCTAACTCTGGGGCATCATACTGTGCCATCCTGTTTCTACTGCCTTTCCGAGCTAACATTTATTTGTTTGTTCATTATCGCACCATTTATATACTGCCTTCTTCCACCCAATTCCAGATGGTTCACGGTAATAAAACAAGAAAAGCAGAATAAAACAAGAAAACCATCTCAAAGGCAATATAGAACAAGCAATCCAAACATAACTGCTATTAGTCACTGGTAACGCAAACTTAGGTACTTTCCCCACAAGGCAACATTAGCAGCAGGTGGGCTTAGAGATTTGGGGGGCAATGGGTGAGAAGTGTCCTTGGGGGTCCTTTTGGAACATTGATTTTTATAACCAAACCCAGCTGTTATAGCTCATTTTAGTCTAAACTTTCTCAAACCATGACAGAGCTATGAAAATAAAGTTCACATCCTTTATAAATGAAACAAGCGGAGAGAAGGTGACTATTTTAAACTCACCAGCCGGGGTCATGTTTGTTACACTGGTGCTTTTAACCACTACAGATAGTCCTCAACTTATAACCATTTGTTAAGTGATGGTTGTTCTGACCCACACCCTTTTCCAACAAATCAAACACAATCCAAAAGGAACAGAAATGCTTTTTTTTTTTGTGATGCTTTTACAAATAATTAGCTGCGATAAGCACAAGACTTGCTAAACTGTGCAAGCCTTGCCAAAAGATAACAGACAAGAAATAATTTGCAATACAAAAATGTTCAAATACAAACTCAGGATACTGGAATGTCCATGAGGCTGGAGTTTCAAAACGTCTTTGCCTTCTGTAAAGTACGTTCTTTCATAGCTGGCTTTTATCTTCTTGAAGGAAGGTTCATTACCTTGCAGCCTTACTCCCAAATCGCCAGTGCTGTTGTCACTGCTCTTTCTTCTGAGCAATCCTGTGCACACGTGCACTTTGCACAGGCTCCTCGGGAACCTCCTCATCACTGCTGCCAGCCCCCACAATCACTGAAGGCAGCAGTCCATTCCCTAATGGTCCTGGCTCCTCATCTGAGTCTTCACTCTCCTCAGCTGTCCGCACCTGCTGCCAGCTAACCACAACAATGGTTCTGTTGTGGCCCATCAGCCACCAGCCTCTCCAGCAGCCAAATCAGAGGAGGAGGAGTGGGAGTCAGGACCAGCATCAAGGCAATCTGAGAGCTCGAAGGGAAAGAGGGAATGGAGCTGGCAGAGAGAGAGAGACAGAAGCAGACCCTGGGCCATCTATTAGCCATCAGATGGAGAATCAACATCCCCCAGATCTGGAGGTGGCTGATGAGGAAAAAGAGGAACAGCTGGGTCCAGTGCTTGACACGTGGCTGAGCAAAAAGCAGAGAAGAGGAGAGCAATGGAAATCTAATTGATGTTTGTAAAGTGAGACATTTATGAAGTGAGTTTTGCCCCATTTTACTATTTTCCTTGCCGTAGAGTTGTTAAATGAATCATTGCAGTTGTTAAGTTAGAAACACAATTATTAAGTAAATCTAGTGTCCCCATCAACTTAGCTTGACACAAAAGGGGATCATATGACCCCAGGATACTGCAACAGTGAGTTAGCTGTAAAGAATACAAATCACGTGACTGTGTGGATGTTACAATGGTCATAACTGTGCAAAATAATCATGTCACTTTTTTCAGTGCCATTGTAACTTCGAATGGTCACTAAATGAACGGTTGTTAAGTTGAGGACTACCTGTATGGCAGGCTAACTTTGCTCACTGTCAGAAGTTCAATCCTGACCAGACCAAAGTTGACTCAGCCTTCCATCCTTCCAAGGTGGGTAAAATGAGGACCCAGATTGTTGGGGGCAACATGTTGATTCTGTAAAACTGCTCAGAGAGGGCTCTGAAGCACTGTCAAGCAGTATATAAGTCTAAGCGCTATTGCTATTGCTATTGGCATAAGAACTGTGGTGATTCACTGAACAACTGGGGCAACAAAGGTCATAGAATGAGGCAAAAGCAAAACTGATCTAACAATTGTCTTGCTTAAGGCCCTGTCACACTGCCCAACGGATGCAAAACGGACACAACGGACGAGCAAAATGTTCCATCCGTTATTATCCGCTCTCAAAAGGGGCAAAAATTTGCATAACCAGAGCAGATAACACGGACGGGGGGAGGACGCAGGGCGGATGGAAAACGGATGCAGAGCGGAAGCCCAGCAGATGGAAGCGGATGGGAGCGGATGGCACATCCGCTAGGCTTCCGGGGGGCCTCAGCAAAGCGGCATGGAACGGATACAGCGGATGCAGAGCGGATGAAGCGGATGCACAGCGGAAGCCTAACGGATGCCCGGCATTAATTGCGCATGCGGGGGGGATGCATTGCGTAAGCCACGCGGATATAAAGGGAAGCAGCTTGCACGTGGCCAGCATTTGGAGGAAAGACCTGCTGCAGGATACATCGAGTCCTTGCCTGCCCTGCCTCCCTGCCTGCCTGCAAGCCTTGCTGACAGCCTTCCTGCCAGCCTGCCTCCAAGCCTCCTGGCCAGCCTCCCTGCCAGCCTTGCTCTCTGCCTGCCTGCCAGCCTTGCTGCCAGCCTGCCTTCCAGCCTCTCTGCCAGCCAGTCTGCCCGCCAGCCTTGGTGCCTGCCTGCCTGCCAGGCTTCCTGCCAGGCTTCCTGCCAGCCTTCCTGTCAGGCTTCCTGCAAGCCTTCCTGCCAGGCTTCCTGCCAGGCTTCCTGCCAGCCTTCCTGCCAGCCTTGGTGCCTATCAGCCTCCCTGCCAGCCTCCCTGCCAGCCAGCAACCTCACAATCATGGGGAAGAAGCGAAACTCTCAGCAACCTGCCACCATCCCTGGCAAGAGGGACAGGGCCACCCTCCCGCCCCCTGGCCCTGACTCTGCTTCTGCTGGGGCTTCTGCTGCTCGGGCTCACTCTTCTGGTGCTGGAGCTTCTGCTGAAGCTGCTCCTGGTGGTGGTGCTTCTGCTGCTGTGTACTCTGCTGAAGCTGCTCCTGGCGGTGGTGCTTCTGCTGCTGCGTACTCTGCTGAAGCTGCTCCTGGTCCTGCTGGTCCTGCTGGTCCTGCTCGTGCTCCTGGTCCTGCTGGTGCTGCTGGGGCTGGTGCTGCTGGGGCTGCTGGGGCTCCTGGTGCTTACTCTGCTGCTGCTGATCCTGGTCCTGCTGATCCTGCTGCTGCTGCTGATGATGACGATGATGATGATGACGATGATGATCCTGCTGCTGCTGCCACTGCTGCTGCTGCTGCTGCTGATGATGATTATGATCATGCTGGTGATGATGATGATGATGATGATGATGATGATGATGATCCTGCTGGTGCTGCTGGTGGTGTGGAGGAGCAGCCCCTACCACCTGGGAGCCCTTCTGATGAGGGCCCATCTGGTCCTGCCAAAGGGAGGAAGAGGCGTATGTGGGGACGGGAGAGGAGGCAATACTTCATTGAGGAGGAACACGAGGATGAGGTGCTGGAGTGGCTGAGAGAGAATGACTATCTGTGGAGGAAGGGACACCGGCTGTACAGGGACACCAAAAGGAAGGAGGCTGATTGGAGAGAGAGGGCGGAGAGTATGGGTTACGCTGACGGACAGAGAGACCTACGTCATGGCCAGGTGCAGCTTCCTGGAGGGTGAGATCCGCCACTGAGGAGTACCAGGAGCCCCTCTCACAACCCTCTCTCTCCGGCAGCCTGCTAAGACCCAATCCTCTTCCGGCCGAGAGTCAGTCCCTGTCTCCAGGAAGGTTTCTGTGGAGCGTGCCATGGTTGAGAACCCGCGGACAGCTGTTGTCACCATGGTGGAGTGCGTGGAGGACTCCCTGGTGCGGTGGGAGAAAGGAGACATCGAGTCCACCACAGTCGTAGCCGCATCCACGCCCCCCAGCTCTGCCTCCACAGAAAGGCAGAGAGCCAGACAGCAGGAAGGGCAGAGCCACACTGTCCTGCTGGAGATCAGGGACACCATCCGCACCAGTATAGATCTCCTCTCTCAGCTGGTCAGCACCGACTCCTCATCCTCCAACCGCAAGTCCTTCCTCACCTATGTCAACCAGACCCATGGAGGAACCCCAGTACCAGGTGGCGAAGGACCGGATCACCGAGCTGCTTCACAACCCTCCTGATCCAGAGGAATCTGCTCCCACCCAGTCCAGGTCTGCTCCTCCACCTCCACCACAGGTGTTGTCCCTCCCATTCCAAGGCTTCCCACAGCCCCTCACCTACCAGGGCTACGGCTACCAGGAGGTCCAGTAGCACAGGCAGCAGCCCTTCCCAGTCCAGGCACAGAGTCATCGGACGACACCATTGCCACCGGTTCCACTGATGCCACCGAAGCCACCCACGACAATGATGCCACCGATGACAGCGATGCCACCCACGCCAGTCCTTACTCAGCTGCAGACCAGACAGCCCCACTACACTATTCCTTCCTCCACCCCACAGCCAAGCCTGGCCTCAGTACATTTCTCATCAGTACTGGGGCTGACACCCCATGGCATGGAGGAAGGACCTCTCAGCATCGCGGGTCTGAGCCAGCTGTCTGAGAGCTTCCTCAACACACCGTCCCCTGTTGTCCTCTCGGGGCCAGGCACCCCAATGACAATACAGACCAGCACTCCAGCACCACCCACCTCCACAGCACCTGGACCCTTCACCCCTGAGACTGGGCACGCCTCCGAGTGACCAATAAGAGTGCCAGAGACTGTGTAGCTGGCTACCTGTGGACTTTATTTGGACACTTGACTTGGTCATTTTTGTTTTACAGCTTGTTGTTCAATAAAGTTTATCTTTGATTCACACACTTGCTTCATTTCTTTTTTTTTGTAATAAAGTCTTGGTGGAAACTTTTAGAATTGGTTTAAGCCTTTGCATGCTTGTGGGATGGGTTAAGATAGCAGTGGGATGGGCAGGGATACCTGTGGGATGGGTAATAGCTGTGGGATGGGTAAGGATAGCAGCGGGAGAGATAAGCCTCTAGTGCAAGCATAGTGTGACTGTATGGTCAGCCCTCCCAGGTGCCACACCTTTGGCCCTTTATTATCAATAACAATGTAATCATTGATCCACACATTTCAACATGAACACAACTCTTTAGTAAATGCCCTGTTCATTGTAGGGCCACTCAACGTACATGGCCCAATCTCATCCGTGTGATGAGACAGGCTCAAGGAAGCACCCATTAATCATCTATCATCCTGTCTTGCCACTCCACTGCTCCAGCTGGGGAGTTGCACCAGTGTCTCAGGAGGTTGCGCTGCTTCTTCTCTTCATGTGAGGCTCTATTGGGGCCTTGCACATCCTGAGTGTCTATCAGGTTTCTCCCTTGCCTCCATTCGCCAGGCTCCATGTCCCCATTGCCTTGCTGGAGGTCCACAAGCCTGTTCTGCAAGACTGGGTAGTGGGTGCGCATGAGATTGTGCAGGATGAAGCAAGCTTCCACGATCCTCCTCAGGTCTCTGGGCAATGCTGCATGGTGGTGAAAAGTACCTGGAACCTGTTGGCCAGGATTCCAAAGGCGTTCTCCACCACCCGCCTTGCCCTGGACAGCCTGTAGTTGAATCCTCTCTTCACGGGTGAGGAGTCTGGAAGTGTAGGGCTTCATGAGGTAGGTTCTGAGGGAGAAGGCGTCATCCCCCACAATGAAGTAGGGCACATTTTGCGTGTCGTTGGGCAGGGGGTCTGGATTTGGAAAGCATTGCCTCTGGATGAGGTTGCCTTCCAGCCCCTCCTTGAGGTCACTGGCATTGTATACCTGGGCATCTGAACATGAGCCGCTGCCTGAAGCATCGATGTACATGAACTTGTAGTCAGCATCGACCATGGCAAAGAGGACGATGCTGAAGAAGCCTTTGTAGTTGAAATAAGTGGAGCCCGACTTGGGTGGTGCTTTGCAGGCCACGTGCTTGCCATCTATGGCTCCAACGGTGTGGGGGAAGTTCCACCTCTGATACCACTGCTCTGCAACTTTCTTCCATCCTTTATCAGTGGAGGGGCACTGGAGGAGCTCCTGCAGGTATTCTTCGATGATGGCCTGCACCACTTCTCTAACCACAATGCTGATGGTGTTGTGTGGCACCCTCCATCTGTACTGCATGCTCCTGTAGGTGGTCCCTGAGGCCAGGTGGCACAGAGTCAGTGCCACCTTGAGCCCAGGTTCCAGGCTGGGCCAGAAGTTGGTGTTTGCCTTGGTCAACCTGGGTGTCAGCCGCTGCACAACTTCGTCAAACATGGCTGGAGGCATCCTCATGAAGTTCTGGAATGCCCGAGTGTCTTCGTTCCTGAGCTCCACCATCAGCTTGTTGTACAGTCCTTACTCTGCTCTTCTCCCGATCCATCTTCGGACCCAGACGCTTCTTGGCCGCCTCCTTTTCTTCCCGTAGTAGAGTTCACAGAGCCTGTAGATGGCTTCGCACTGTTGCAGAAGGATGGTGGCTGCCAAAAGGACTGTGTTATGACACACGGTTGACATGACTGGATGCTGTGGAAGAGGAAGAGTCATATGAAGGCTGCAGAGATCTGCACAGCTGGTCTGCTGGTCTGAAAGTGAGATGCAGACGAGTTGCTCCCCCTTTTTATAGGCAGTATAGGTGTCCCTTTGCATCCTTTAGGCATCCTCTAGGCATCCTCTAGGCATCCTCTAGACATCCTTAATATCCGAGATAGGTCCTCTCTGCAAACGTTTTTTCCGTTTTAAACGCTTTGTTTCCACTAGGCATCCGTTCTGCATCCGTTCTACATCCATTCCGCGTCCATTCCGCTTCCTCCCTGCGTCCGAGCGGATGCGAGTTGCGCGGATGTGCAGCGGATGCCTAGCGGATATAGCGGATGCGTAACAGATGCAGAACGGATGCCTAGCAGATGCAGAACGGACGCATTGGATACATTTTCCGCACAAAAGTTTTGAGCAGCCCAAAACTTTCTGAGCGGATGAAACGTCAATAAACGGATGCTGGACGGATAGAGAGGAAGCAAAACGGAGGCAGTGAGTACATCGCGTTTTGCAACGGATGGCAAGCTTTTTTGTCCGTTTTACATCCTCTTTGCATCCGTTGGTGCAGTGTGACAGGGGCTTTAGCAATGGAAATTCTGCACTCAATGGTGACTGTAAGTCAATGACTATACATTAATCTTGCTCTTCTATTTTCAGGTATTCTTCGTTTGCAAGATTTTCTTCTTCCATTGAGTCATCTCGGATACTTCCTCGAGCAGTTTTCAGATTTTTCAGAATGGTTTGCCATTGCTTCCTTCCTAGGGCTGATAGAGAGTGACCGGCTGAAGGTCACCCAGTTAGCCTTGAATTAGAATTCTAGAATAAACCAGAATTCAGTCTCCTGGTTTTCTAGCCTGGTGCCTTTACTAAGTACCCCCAAACTGGCTCAAGCACTAGTCTAAGTTTCATTTCAGTGGCGATTGGGAAATGCTCAGTTTTATGCTGCTTTCCTCATTTATTTACTGAAATTCATTTACTGGGAAGGCCTTCAAATGTCAAGTGCCAGGCAGCTACCCAGTATGTCATCTCGTACAGCTACCGCTGAGCACAAATCAGTCCAAAATTCTCTGAAATAAATCTAGATTCCTGGTAGCAAGTAAGTTAGAAGCACTGGCTGATCACGAAAAGCTTTTCTGGGAGGTGCCACACTTGATACACAGCTATGCCAACCCTCCTGTCACCTCAGAAATGCTGGTAATCAGAGGCAACGAAGCTACATTACCCCACAAGGAGAAATCAATGGCCATTCTTCAGTATTGGACAGGCCTGACACCACAAAAAAGCAAATGGAAATATGCTAAACTATTCTTTAAAAAAACAACAATAACCATTGAAAGCTTATATTCTTTAAATTGCAGCACAGGTAGCCCTCAGCTTATGACTACAAGTGCACCCCAAATTTTTGTTGCTAAGCAAAATAGTTGTTAAGCGAGTCTTCTTCTCAAGCTTTACATTAGTGTAATGTTTTACTCAGATTGATTTGTCTGATCTTCCTTCTCCCACATTCATTTTCAATATTGTTTTTCTCTCCCTACGGTGAATAAAACTCATAAGAAAGTTATGATCCAACTGCCCCCAGTTTAATTGAAAAGTACAGGTAGTCCTCAACTTATGACCACAATTGAGCCCAACATTTATGTTACTTAGTGAGACATTTGTTGAGTTTTGCCCCATCTTATGACCTTTCTTGCCCCAGTTGTTAAGTGAATCACTGCAATTGTAAAGTTAGTTTCACATTTAAGTGAATTGAGCTTTCCCATTGACTTTGCTTGTCCAAAGGTTGCAAAAGGTGATCATATGACTCCGAAACACTGCAACCGTCATAAATACTTGCCAGTTGCCAAGCGTCTGAATTTTCATGAATGAAGGCAAATATACATGTCCTAGGATAATGTTGAAGGATGCAATCTGAGTCGGTCACCAACTCAGCTGTGTTGTTTCTGTTTTCTTTCTCTGCATCATATAATATATGTGGGTATGTGGAAGTGGTGCATTTCAAATATTTTTATCACTGGTTTGGTGGGTGTAGCTCAGTGGGCGCGCTTTGCGCATGCGCACACCAAACGCACACTTTGCGCAGGTGCTTTCTGACTCACTTCCTGCAATCCTGCACTCTCCTGGTTGTTTCAGCAGCTGCTGTGTGGCAATCCGCTTGTGCCACACAAACCAGCTGCGCTTCAAATGCAAGGAATAAAGGTTAGTATGGGAGCCCAGGTGGGTGGGTGGGTGGGCCCAACAGCAGAGAACCAGTTCGGTCTCCACTGCTCATCGGTGCTACCAGCTTGGCAGAACTGGGCCGAACCGATAGAATACCACTGCTGGTATATGGGTATATAAATAATAGATGGATGGATGGATGGATGGATGGATGAGACATATAGGTAATTAGGGAGGTAGGGAGGGAGAGGGAGAGAAAGAGATACTGTAGATAGAATAGATAGATGGATAGATGGATGGATGATGATAGATGATAGATAGATAGATAGATAGATAGATAGATAGATAGATAGATAGGAAGATAGGAAGATAGATAGGAAGATAGAAAGATAGAAAGATAGAATAGATGGATAGATAATATAGTTAGATAGGTAGGTAGGCAGGTAGAAAGATAGATAGAATAGATAGATGGATAAGATAGATAGCTAGACAGCTAGACAGATGATAGATAGATAGATAGATAGATAGATAGATAGATAGATAGATATGTTTATGTAGCTTAAGGCCCTGTCACACTGCCCAACGGATGCAAAATGTTTGTAAAAAGGACACAGCGGATGAGAAAAATGTTCCATCCGTTGTTATCCGCTCTCAAAAGGGGCAAAAATTTGCATAAGCAGAGCAAATAACACGGAAAGGAACGGATGGGGGGAGCACGCAGAGCGGATGGAAAGCGAATGCGGAACGGAAGCCTGGCGGATGGAAGCGGATGAGAGCGGATGCAGAGCGGATGCGTAGAGGATGCATAGAGGATGCATAGAGGATGCAGAGCGGATACGTAGAGGATGCAGAGCGGATGCAGAGCGGATGTCTAGCGGATGACGTGGATGTGTAGCTGCATCCGCTTTCATCCTTTCTCCGTCCATGCTACTAACGCTGCGCGCCTGTTCCGCTTCCTCCCTGCGTCCGTTTACTGCTGGAATGGATTTGAGTTGCGCGGATACGCAGCGGATGCCTAGCGGATATAGCAGATGCATAATGGATGCAGAACGGATGTCCCCCGTATGCCTAGAGGATGCAGAATGGATGCATTGGATACATTTTCCGCTCAAAAGTTTTGAGCAGCTCAAAACCTTCTGAGCGGATGAAATGTCAATAGACGGATGCTGGACGGATAGAGAGGAAGCAAAATGGAGGCAGTGAGTACAGAATGGAAGCATCCCGTTAACCAATGGATGGCAAGTGTTTTTCTCCGTTTTACATCCTCTTTCCATCCGTTGGTGCAGTGTGACAGGGGCTTTATATTGGAGGTGGAGACCCTTTGAGAACTATATGCAACAAAATTTCATTTTAATGTATCCTGATTTGTGTACATTTAAAGTGACAAAAAAGTTATTTGAAGGTTTAAATCTTTTGAGTTTGCAGATTCGTGCTAGAGCCCATCCTCAGGAAGTTCTCTCTAGTAGAGTGTGTTAAGTTGAGGCCTGTCTGTATTTGATAAGGCCTGGAATCCTGAGATAATGTTTTTTTTTAAATCAGGCCTAAGTCCCTGCTTCACTCCAGCAGCTCCTTCCACACCATTCAAAAACACTTTGTAATTAGAAGGGGACCAGAAAACAAAACCTTTGTGCTAAGGCTACCAAGGGAGACAAACAGCTGACATTTTCACCTGACAACTTTCTCTGCCAATTGTCAATGGATGCCCTATCCTTTTACAATCCCAGCAGTTCAAGTCTTTGATTCTTCAGAACTACACAAGGTTCAGCAACTCGAAATAGGAGGTTCTGCCTTTTCAAACAATATTTTCATTTAAATGCAGATTTTGACCTTTTTGCCTATGAAATATTAATACATGGATAATAGATTGCACTTCTCTTACATAAGTGCTCCCTCTCTCTGCCTCTCTCACATACACACAGAGCTATTTGTCTCGAAAAACAATTGATTCTTACGCTTCCAGGCTTTTATTCATGCATGTGTACATTCACCCAAATAATTGTAAATAAAGAGGGACATCCACACCTCTCATCTCTTTCCAAACAAGTCACAGAGAAAAGACTAATGTGGTGCAAAATAATTTTCAGTATTCCTAAATTAAGAGAGAGGCAGAAGATAAATCATGCTCTGTGTGGACTGAGCATGAGTGCAGGATCTCAAGAAGAGCAGGGAGTAGAGTGGGATTATATATTGTCCTTTTACACTTTTTCACAATTCAGACCATGGAGACTACACTTTGGGGGACTACAGCTCCCATCATTCCTTCTAGTCCAAGCAGAAGACACGATATCATTTCAGACAAATGGCTGTCCAGTTTTTTCTTTAAAACCTGAATGATGGGTGTAGGAACACCCACAACTTCTAGTGTCTCAACATGTTTTTTTACATTGTGTTGACCAAAACTGGATACAACATACTAAAGAAACCACTTTTGTCATGCCCCTGTCAGAGTCTGAATCCAAGGAGGAAGACAAACAGCTGACAAGGAGTGGGAGTGTGGCTCCATTGGCTGTGGAGGAGGCTGTGGAAGGGCAAAGTCCAGCTGGTCAAAACAGGAGAAAAATAGAACAAGGGAGAAGGAGTTCAGAGGAAGACCCAGGCCCACCTCCTCTTCATCCTAGGGCACACAGGGAGGAATGGAGAAGAGAGCAATGTGGGTTGTGTGGCTTACAGGAGAGGAAAGGGCCCTGATTCCCTTCATTAGCCACATCTGGGAAGGAAAGTTCAAAAGAACTGAATGCTGACTGCGGCAGCTTCTGGGAGCAAACGTGACTTTATCCTGTGTTGTCTTTGTTTATCTGTGTTCCTGGCATCTTCCCAAAGAGGGGAGTTTTGCCATGCCTTCACGCCTGGAATTCTTGCTCCTGCCTTGCCAAACTAATTACCTCAGCTTAGCTTGATTGGATTTATAGTTACAGCTTTTGTTGACCATGTTTTGGACTTTTCTCTGCAGTCAAAGGCTGTTTCTGGGAGAGTTTTTCTCCAGCCAGAAGGTAACCTGGACATTGGAGGCAATGTTGGAGCTAATAAAAGAACTATTGATTATCTGACTGTGTTGTCTTTGTGCCACGCCCCAGGTCATCACAGCTTTCATATAATTGCTAAGAAAACTGTCCACCTGATTTCCAGGAGTTGAGGTTGATTTAAGAGCACACTTCATATTTTTTATACCAGGGAAAATAAAGCAGATAATGGCAACCAGAGGAATGTTAATCATTACTAAAAAAATAAACGGTAATAAAATATGAACAGTAGTAGCTAATGACTAAACGGAAAAATGATCTCAAAATGAACAGTGCAGCCTTATTCATTGTATAAGCACATGCTCATTCATCATTTAACCACGTGCTCATTGCACTGACTCAACACAGCACTCTCTTGGTGATATCTTAAGAGAGTAAAAGTATTGAAATGGAAATGGGCTGGTTGGTCCCCTAGCAAGAAGAATGGATGCCAGGTGGACCAAGGCAGTCATGAAACAGATCGCATCCATAAAAAAGACCTAAAACAAAATGGATCATTAGCAATAGCAATAGCACTTAGAATTATATACCGCTTTACAGTGCTTTACAGCCCTGTCTAAGTGATTAACAGAGTCAGCCTATTTCCCCCAACAATCTGGGTCCTCATTCTACCCACCTCGGAAGGATGGAAGGCCGAGTCAACCTTGAGCCTGGTGAGATTCGAACTGCCAAATTGCAGGCAGCCGGCAGTCAGCAGAAGCCTGCAGCATTGCATTCTAACCACTGCACCACCGAGGTTGTGCAAGTACTGTGGGCCCAATTGGCAAAAGAAAGCTCAGGATTGTATTTGTTGGAAAAATGCGGAAGAGGCCTTTGTCCTGCAGTGGATAGACAATAGCTAAAATAATTATGATGAGTCAGGGTTGTATTTGTTGGAAACATGTGGAAGAGCCGCGATGGCATGGTGATTAGAATGCACTACTGCAGCCCATTTTTGCTGACTGTTAACTGCCTGCAATTTGGCAGTTCAAATCTCGCCAGACTCAAGGTTGACTCAGCCTTCCATCTTTCTGAGGTGGGTAAAATGAGGACCCAGATTGTTGGGGGCAATAGGCTGACTCTGTAAACCACTTAGAGAGAGCTGAAAAACACTGTGAAGTGGTATACAAGTCTAAGTGCTATTGCTATTGCTATTGCCATTCTGCAATTGATAAACAATAGCTAAAATGATTATGAATGTATGTATGTATGTATGGTATTCAGCTTTGTTCGGTTATTTTCCCACGTCATTATAGTTATGCTTTTATAGTTGTAGCAATGTTTTGGCAGAATCTCATCTGCCATCATCAGGCTTCTGTGTTGAGTTCGTTTGTGAGTCAGACTTTCACAGCTGTTTCTGTTTTAAATTTGGGGCGAGCCTACTACTGTGCCAGAGTGGTTTTTTCTTCATCCTGATTGGTTTGGAGTCTTGGTCTGTGTTTATTGGTCTTGGAGTTTGCTGTGTTCTGCTTGATTGGTGTTTCTAATATCTTCTGTCTGTTTTGTGGCTTTTTTTGTCTTGATTGGCACCCAGATGAAACCTAGCTTCCTAATAAATGATAGCCATCCATTTACTCAGAGCCAAGCCACACTAAAAGCCTCCAATACAGGAAACACAATGTTTCCAGTCAAA
The DNA here is from genome assembly GCA_015471245.1 of Laticauda colubrina. NCBI lineage: Eukaryota > Metazoa > Chordata > Lepidosauria > Squamata > Elapidae > Laticauda > Laticauda colubrina. Next base: position 18,886,362 of record BLBF01000036.1, on the reverse strand, counting down.
CAAGACAAAAAAAGCCACAAAACAGACAGAAGATATTAGAAACACCAATCAAGCAGAACACAGCGAACTCCAAGACCAATAAGCACAGACCAAGACTCCCAACCAATCAGAATGAAGAAAAAACTATTCTGGCGCAGCAGTAGGCTAGCCTCAAATTTAAAACTGAAACAACTGTAAAAGTCTGACCCACATACAAACTCAGTGCAGAAGCCTGATGATGGCAGATGAGATTCTGCTGAAACGTTGCTACAACTTTAAAAGCACTACAATGACGTGGGATAATACCCGAAGGAAGCTGAACAGCACACATGTAAGTTCAGCTTCCTTCGGGTATTATCCCATGTCATTGTAGTTGTGCTTTTAAAGTTGTAGCAACGTTTCAGCATATATAATGTATAATATATATAATGAGAGAGAGAGAGAGAGAGGCAGAGAGATATTCTAAAATGGTCTAAAAGAAAGGGTAGGGGCATTGGATGGATGATGAGGTCCTAAAGGTTAGTATATGGAAGATATATCAAATTACAGAGCGTTGCAGTAAGGCAAATTAGATGCTGATGAAGTGTATTTATGGCATATTTTATATTGTTTCTGATGGGAGGAGGAGGAAGGGAAGGGAGGGAGGGAGGGAGGGAGGGAGGGAGGGAGGGAGGGAGGGAGGAAGGAAGGAAGGAAGGAAGGAAGGAAGGAAGGAAGGAAGGAAGGAAGGAAGGAAGGAAGGAAGGAAGGAAGGAATCATGTCTATTAGAAGCATCGGAGGCAAAGAGCTAACAATATAATTTTATCTACTTCGCTTTTGACCTGCACCAATTCTTTATTAAAGAATTTTATTGTTTTAACTTTATTAAAAGGGATAAACTTTTATGACTGCAATTCACTTCCTCAGATGCCTAGATTGATGGAGCATTTAAATTGGGGTGAGGCATGGAAGAGTGAAAAAGACAGGTTGGTGATACAGATGAGGTTATAGGCGGGTTATATGCAAGACAAATTACAAGAACCTCCCAGCCTGCTGGCCAGGGAATTGTGAGAACTGGAGTCCACACCATCTTAAAGCTGCCAGGGTTGAGGGATCACTGCAGACCTTTAAGTTATCTCCATTACTGCATGACAGGCTGCTAACCTCACCGACACCAAAACACTTCAGGCAATCTCAGAAGGTCTCCACAAGCAGAATGGACTTTAAATGCATTATAAATATTAATTCCTTGATAACACAATTCTTAATTGATTAGGTATTTGCAATCTGCCCCAGGTGCAACCTGTATCCCTATAACCCATCAGACTTCCCTTCCCTTCCCTCCCACCAAACCCAATTTAAACCTTACATCCATCTTTTCATCTGACCCAGTGAGCTGCCACTCACAAAAGCTTTATGCTCTTTTTAATAAAACCTGTCAGTCAGAAAAAATGCAGCCCCCATTCCTTCTGATTTTTCACCACCATAGACTCTCTCCTCCTAGAATGCCACCTATTTCTAGGGTTAGGCTGGTTTTTCCTCAAGGATTCCGTGATCTGTTTCCGCGTAGGGGTTAGAAGTCAAAGGGTAGCTCTGCCCCCTTGTGGACATCCTATGAATGGGCCCCATTTCAAAGCCAATGAAAGAGAAATGGGAGGCTAGGAGGAGGCCGGTTCACCATACGGAGATGACAGGAGCAGATTGTTAACTGTTGAACTAAGTCAGCCAGACCACAACTATGGTTTGGAGACTTGCTAAGGAAAGAGATCCAACTTGAGTTCAGCAGGACACCCTTTAAACCCTGTAAAACCCCCGAAAAGAGCGTGAGGATTTAACATCCCTTCCATTCATTATTTTTTTTTCCTCACTGGAAAATGCTGTAGACAGGAAGTAACGCTATATAGGTAGTCCTCATGAGCACAATTTCCAATGTGAAGCAAGACAGTTGTTAAGTGAGATGTACCTGATTTACTACCACCTTTGCCACATTTTGTTAAGTCAATCACTTTTAGCATGTATTGAATCACATAATAGCAATAGCACTTAAGACTTACATACCGCACAGCTGGGGCCTCCATGCACGAGAGGCCCCACAGAGAATGGCTTTGACCTCAGAGGTATCAGAGCACCATGGATTAGCTGACTGGGGCTCTGCTGACTAGAGGTACACTTGGAATACCGTGTCCAATTCTGGACACAATACAAAGCAGATGCTGAGGCCCTAGAAAGAGGGCACAGAAGAGCAACAATGAAGATAAGGGAACTGGAGCCCTATGATGAATGGCTAAGAAACCTAAGTATCTTTAGCTTCATGAAGAGAAGGTTCATGGGAGACATGATAGCAGGATTTCAATATTTGAAGGGATGCTACAGGTAAGACTTGGAAGCAGGGGTGGGATTATGCCGGTTCAGACTGGTTCAAGCGAACTGGTAGGTACAGTGAGCATTTGGCCCTGCCCACTCACCCCTGCTCTTTCCTGTGCTTTATTTCCTGGATTTTTAACACCGCTGATTCGCACGGCAGAGCGGTTTGCCGCGCACCAGCTGTTTTTACTCACCGGATATGCAGCAAAAGGTAAGTAATTGAGTTGACAATGGACTTTTTAAAATGTAGAGCACATGTGTAAAGCTTCCCCTGCCACGACCACAAAGCCACACCCACAAAGCAATGTCACTCCCACCAAGCCACACCCACAGAAACAGTAGTAAAAAAATGCAGTGCCGCTGCCTGGGGTCCTGAGCCCCAAGACGTTCCCTACAATTACTGGGACCATAAAGGCTCAGGGAAGATGGAAAAATAACCAGAGACCGATGAAAGGGCCATCGGACCTGTGCAGGGGAAATTTTTTGAAACTCGTTGTTATCCTTCGGAAGCAGAAGTGAAATGCAGGACAACAAAGTACTATCAGGAAGGCAGCAGACTCAGATGTCTGGGTGAATAGCAGCAGGAGTGGGACTATATCCTGTGGCTGCCACTTGACTAGTGACAAGGATATACTGCCATTACTGGTGCCTCCATTATCTTCCCCCCAGGACTCAAGACTGGGCTTTGCTTGATAGATGGGATGCTAGGAAAGGCCTGAGAAAACATCACACTGGAGTCAGTCTGTGTGTCATACCCCCATCAGAGTCTGAATCTGAGGAGGAAGATAAACAGCTGACAGGGAGCAGGAGTGTGGCTCCATTGGCTGTGGAGGAAACTGGGGAAGGGCAAAGTCTGACTGGGCAGAGCAGGAGAGAGGTAGAACAAGGGAGAGGGAGTTCGGAGGGACACCCAGGCCCATCCCCTCTTCATCCTAGGGCATGCAGGGAGGAAGGGAGAAGAGAGCAATGTGGGTTGCATGGCTTACAGGGGAGAAAAGGGCCCTGATTCCCTTCACTAGGCACACCTGGGAAGAGAGTTTAAAGGAGAGGCAGCTGAGAACTGCGTTATCAGGGAACAAACTGTGTTGACTCCAGTTATCTGCGTTCCTGGCATCCTCCCAACTGGATTGATTTACTGCCATGCTATTTCCCTTCTGGAACTCCCTATCTTACCTTGCCAGATGAATTGCCTCACTTTGATTGGACTTATAGTTAAAGTTTTCTGTTGACAATGTTTTGGACTTGAATCTCTGCAGCCAATGGCTGTTCCTGGGAGAGTTTTTCTCCAGACCAGAAAGTAATAACCAGGACCTTGAGGACAAAGTTTGGAGGTAATAAAGGGATTCCTACTTATTATCTGGATGTGTTGCCTTTGTGCCACACCCCAGGTCATCACACTCTGAATCGTTTGGACTCACACACATCATCCATTGGTTTGTCATGACCTTGGACTCAAAAGCTCTTGTGACCTTTCACATTTTTTTTAATAAACTTTATTGAACTTTTATTACATTAAAAACATAAGAAATATATCACTCAATAACAACTATTGGTCGTGCCAATAGTTAAAATAATTTGTGCATTATTTGCAGGTATTAATTTATGCGTAATTACATTCTTATTCTATTACTTATATTTAATAATTACCTATCTTTAATCTATCTCCGATCTATCCAACTATACCATTGTTCCCACACCTTATAAAATATTGAAGCTTCTGTTTCTTTTAAACTCAGAGTTAATTTTTCCATTTCAGCACAGTTCATAACTTTTTGTATAATCAGTTTCTCTGTGGGTATATATGGCTGTTTCCAACATTGGGCAAAGGTGATCCTGGCAGCAGTCAATATATGTAATAATAAGTATTTTGTGCTCTTTACATTTTTTTTTTGAAGATCCCCAATAGGAAGATCTTTCACATTTTGAATGGGTTTCACAGGCCCCACAACCTAAACCTGACAGCTGAGAAATACCACCAGTGCGACAGCCGAACTTTCCCATCCGTTTCTTTCTCACCTGCTTCCTGTAATATCAGCTACCCTCCGGAGATGTCCACCAGCTGAACATTTGCTGTTCCCCAGGGTGGATGACAAGGCAACAGCATGTCTGCACAAAACAGCAGAGCTCTCTCCCTTGCTCTCTGTTGAAAACCCAACTCCCTGCAGGGATGAAGGCCAAGCTTTTGACACAAATCCATACCTGAGTGGCAAAAGGCATTGCTGTCTTTGCAAAATAACTCCCTGTGTGATAACAGAAAGTACTCTGTAAACTGACAGCTGAGATTTCTTCCTTCCTTGTAAGGGGAAAAAAAAACATTTCTAACATGTAAAGAGCAGCAAAACTGACCAGGAAGACACAGCCAAGTCAGAGTTGTTTGTTCAGAAAAGAATTCTACCAGATTATCTTTGAATAGCTATCACCATCTGTTGTTATATTAATGCTTTCCCATTTTTTTGGTGTAAGGTTAGGACTTTAGCTTCACAAATACAAGGTGGCTGATATTGCTATTTCTTTGGTGAAAAATGCATTAAAAGTAAATTGAGAAAAGAGACATCTAGAGATCTCTACTCTCAGTTTCCATAAGCTGATAGAGTAGAGCCTGAAAATGCAAGATAGCAACAGCACTTAGACTTATAGACCAGTTTATAGTGCTTTCCAGCCCTCTCTAAGCAGTTTACAGAGTCAACATATTGCCCCCAACAATCTGGGTCCTCAAATTACTAACCTCAAAAGGATGGAAGTCTGAATCAACTTTGAGCTGGTCAGAATCGAACTCCTGACAGTCGGCAGAATTAGCCTGCAATGCTGCACTCTAACTGCTATGGCACCATGACTCTACAGATGCTTCTCATACTTTGGAGGAAGGAAAACCACCTGACATTTCTTAATTTCTCCCAGTAGCAGAGATACAAAGGAGGTCTATGGCAAGTATCATTGTTCCCCACACCAACGTTCTTTAGGTAAAATATTTTTCAGAGTATAAGACGGTCAGAAGTATAAGACACACCTAGCTTTTGGGGAGGAAAACAAGAAAAAAAAATCTGCTTCTGCCTCCCAGCAATTTGCCTCCTTGCAGCAAAGAGCAAACAGTCTGTTTCATCAGCTTCAGCACAGCCTGATTAGCACAAGCAGCTGACTGTCAGTTGGATTGGCCTCCCGACAATCAACTGTTTCAGGCTACAGGGACTGCCATCGCCTATTGCTGCCTCCGCAAGCCCCATTTTCGGTCTCCTCATCACGTTTTTAGCCTCTGCACACCCAATTTTCAACCTCTGTGCACCCATTTTCAGTCTGTTCTGGACAGCGGGGATTGGAATGGACGGAAAATGGGGTGTGCAAAGGCCGAAAATTGGGCATACAAAGATCAAAAATGGGATGTGCAGGCTGAAAATGGGGCATGCAGAGGCACCAATAGGTGATGGCAATCCGTGCAGCCTGAAACAGCTGGCCATTGGAAGGCTGATCGTTCAAGCTACATTCAGAAATTGTGTGTGCTTCACTGCTGGAGGTTTTTAAGCAGAGATCAGACAGCCATTTGTCCAGAATGGTATAGAGTAGGGTGCCAAACTCAAGGCCTGCGGACCAAGATGCGGCCCATGAGATGCTTAGTTCTGGCCTGCATGGCCTCCCTAGAAACAGCGAAGGGCCAGCCCCTAGTACCTCTGCCAGCGAAAATAGAGCTCAGGTGGGCCTTACGGGCCTTTCCAGGCTCCATTTTTGGCTGTGACAGCCTCCCCGCAGTTCTCTGCCAGAGAAAACAGAGCTTGGGAAAGCCATCACAGCTGAAAATGGAGTCCAGGTGGGCTGTGTGCAGCCTCCCTGGGCTCCATTTTCCTTGGCAAAGGGTTGCAGAAGGCCATCATGGCAAAAACAGAGCCTTGATGAGTGATGTCGATCTGGCCATGCCCCCTGGCCACACCCATCCTGGACATGTCCCCCCACCCCACCCTCCAGCCCCCCATCCCCAAGGTCAAACACAACCCTGATGCGGCCCTCAGTGAAATTGAGTTTTACACCCCTGGCATAGAGTCTCTTGTGCACCAGGGAAGGGGGGGGGGGAAGAAGTCGGACTAGAAGCTCCCCAAAGTCCTTTCCAACTCTGTTATTCTGTTAGAACAAATTTTGGAAAGACTACCAATTGAGATCGGGAAGAAACAGGAAAGCCCCCCCCCCCCCCCCCCCCCCCCCCCCCCCTTTCCTCGGTTTTATTCCCTTTTTTTTTTTTTTTGCCAGAGACTGGCTAGGTGGCAGCATATACCAGCTTTGACTGGTTTCAGAAAGCTAAGTGAAGTCAGATCTGTTTAAAACCTGAATGAGAGACCACCAAAACATTTCACTATTGATTAATTGACTTGTTTGTTTGTTTCTTTGTTTGAAACATTTATGCTACCTAAAACTCCCAAAGCTGAAGAAAAAGCAATGGCATCCTCACACTAACATGCAAAACACAGATGCAGTCAAGATTTTTGGAAGCAGCTGGGGATCTATAGTTTAGAACAAAAGAACAAGGAAAAATACAATAGAATTATATCAGATCACATGTAAAATGTTTCTCCTTCTTTCACAATATTGGAACATAAGAGTAGTCATTAAATTAGAATACATAGAGATTTGAGGCTTTCAGAAAGAAATATTTTTCCTTGCACGTTGTTGCCAAGAAAAATGATCCAGATGTGTACTTGAAGCTCAAAGTGAAGTCTCTAAGTGAACTTACAGTTCTCATCTTCATTCTTTCCCTTCCTCCCTCCCTTGCTCAGTCTGAAAATTACACTGCAATCTCTCCAAAATTTAGCCTCATAAAAGAAGCCAGTTATGTAGGCTAGGCCAAGAGAAAATCCGATCCAAAGTTGTCAAGTAGAGCTTCCATGCCCAAGCAAGCATTTCTGCAAGAAAAATCTACTCCCCTCAGCTGTAGACCCTCCCTGGCTCTTACTACAAGTCTATGACAGCTCGCTACAGCCACTTCGCTGCAGCCAACTTGCTGTGGCCAACTGACCATGGGACAATTTGTCATGGCCAACTCACCACAGTCAATTCTCCATGGCCAACTCATCACAGGACAACTTGCTACAGGACAACAATTAAACTAATATCGAAGCAGTAGTGGAATAGAATCATCAAAGAAAGGATGCCAAAGAAGGGACAAAATGAAATGTGAATGACCAAAATTAAAATAACTTTTAATTATTTTAAATCATTAAATTGAGTTGTTGAATTGGTGAGTTGTCTCATGGCAAGTTGGCTATGATGAGTTGGCTGTGGCAAATTGGCCGCGCTGAGTTGACCACGGTGAGTAGGCTGAAGCAAGTTGGCTGCAGTGAATTGCCCCATTCCACCTACTACTTCCCATTCTCTGCACAGACAGACTGGGGGCAAAACTGGGCATGTTTCCTTTGTTACAAAAGAAATACGTTCGCAGCTTTTTTAAAAAGCTTGGCACTCCGAAAGAAACTGAATTAATAACACATTTATTAACAGGTGCAACATATCTGATAGCTCAGCAAGGGAAACTGAAAGATTGATTGTCAATAAATGTTTGGGGAGAAAGTACTGAAGTGTGATTAATAGTTTATATCCTAGCAGATTTTGAGAAGGAAGAGTAAAAGACATAATGAAAGAATGGATGGATATATTTCTCCAATACTGATTGGATTTTGATTAAAAAGATGTTACAGGAAGGAAGGTGAACTGGGGAATAATATTTATTTCCTAGCAAGGTGATGATTTTAAATTCTGGGAGGGCACATATTCCAATAAATAATTATAGATATGGTCCCTACTTGTAAATTAAATCATACATAATAAGGAATGAGGCAGAACAAGACTTATTTATGTGACCCAACGATAACTCGTGTTTCCTTCTTTATTGGCAAGAAACACATCGTTGAGCTGTCCACATTTTGAAAAACGATGACTCCCACTTAAAAATAAAATGTGCTTCCATCAAATTTATTTGCCTTCCCAACTCCATCTGTGTCTTTGTTTGCTCCTTGCTCAAAATATTTTCGATCCTAACATCTGACCAAAAAATGTCATCTCTTCTTTGAACAGACTCACCCAACAGTCCATATTCACTTCTCTCCAGGGTTTCTCTAATCACATCTCCGGAGAGATGCCCTCTTGGCTAGGACACACAGCTTGCTTAGCTCCTTGGAGACAAAGGTGAAATGGCCAAGCTTTCTACCCCTGTCTGTGTTATGGCAGGTTTGTACATGAAACAAATGTCTTCACTTTCTACTGTTGTCCTGTTTCAGTGTTCCTTACAGAGATTTTTCAAGGAAGAGCGACACAAGAAACGAAGAACAGAATAGGAGTAAACTTGGGTGTTGAAATTAACAAGATTTTTTTTACTCTCTTACCAAGCTAAGAAAACAAAGCTTTCCCCTCTGTAGGGATATCTTTTGAGGACTGGTGGACATGACAACAGTTTTACAGTTCTTCCTGTAATTTTTCCTCAAATCCATTCAGTCAGGAAAGGAAGGAAAGGGGAGGAGATATAATTATTTATTAATTAGATTTCTATGTAAATATGCTCAGCAAGCATTGCAGGCCCAATTGGCAAAAGAAAGCTGAGGACCGTATTCATTGGAAACATGCAGAAGAGACCTTCACCCTGCCGTTGACAGACAACGGCTAAAATGATTATGGGGTGTCTAATGACCAGTTTTCATACTTATGACCATTGCAGGAGCCCCACCATCACATGATCAAAATTCAGGCATTGGGCAACTGACATTTATTTTTGGACAGTTGCATTGTCCCAGGGTCATGGGTGTGATCACCATTTGTAGCCTTCTCAGCCTGGCTTCCAACAAACAAGTCAATGGGGATGCCAGATCAGCATAATGATCAGATGATTCACTTAACAACTGCAGTGCTTCACTTAACAACATTGGCACGAAAGTTTATAAAATGGGGCAAAACTCAACAGAAAGCTCGGGCTCAATTATAGTCATGAGTCAAGGACTACCTGTATTCGAACTTCAGGTTTTATACTGAACTGCTTATTCCTTCTTCCAGCCCCTCTGCCCCTTTACCAGTGGTGGGATTCAAACTGTTTTACCACCGGTTCGTGGCTTGGTGGGCGCGCTTTGCCTAACGCCAGCACACAATTTTCCCCACACTAGCCGAGACCTGCAGATGAGAGGATAAAGAAGAGAAAAGCACAGGGGTGGGTAAGAGGGCCGATCCTGCACTTTTCTCTTCTTTTCCTCCTCTCAGCTGATCGTCGGTTCGGCTAACCGGTAGCATATCACCACTGCCTTTCACCACATCACAGGGGTGTCCCTGAGTGTGATGCAAAACATAAAGGTGGCAGTCACCACAGTGCAATCACAGCACCTTGTAGGGTTTTTTTGTGCATCTCATGTGCACAACAACAGCATCCTCCATCCATTAAAGCATTTCTGAAGTGAACTTGTCCCTTGAAAGAAATTTCAAAAGCAAATTCTCTTTCATCGTTGGTAATGAGAGCTGACATGGGGCGGAGTGTGTGTGTATGAGAGAGAGAGAACTACAGAAATTCTCTACTAGGGTACTAATCCTTCCTCAGTGTAATTCCTTCCCAATTGCCTTTGGTCCATTGAAAGCAACAACCCTGTTAATAGGAACATAGAGAGAAAACCCAACATACAGAAACAATTCGTGAATTTGGGATTTAAAAAAAAAAAAAAAGGCTAGAGAAAAAATATATTGGTCGATGTTTGAGAGTTGGGATAGGGAGAAAAAGAATATTTTGTTTTATTTTTACAAATTCATAGATTTATTATTTTACCCATCCCAGTTAAAAAACTGAAGCAAAAACATTCAAGAGAGAGGAGAGGAAAGAAGGAAGGGAAAGGGAGAGAGTGAAGAAGGGAAGAAGGTAGGGAAGGAGACAGGCAGGGGAAGGAAGGAAGGAAGGCAGGCAGGTAGGCAGGCAGACATAGCACAAAGTGTCTTGTAGAACCATTTTACCTCCTATTTTTCAGATTACCACACATTTCAATGATAACAGAATGATATAATATCAGAGCTGGAAGGGACCTTGCAGGTCATCTAGTCCAACCCCCTGTTCAAGCAGGAGAACCAATATCATTTCAGACAAATGGCTGTGATAAAAACAGATTCTTAAAGTCCACAATAAATTCGGAGAAATACAAGAGAAGGAGTGACTAGATGGCTTTTGGGGTATGTTTTGTTCGGAAAACACA
>BLBF01000036.1:18854700-18875837 GCA_015471245.1 Laticauda colubrina | reverse complement strand
CCAATCAGGTTTGTAGATTTGGAGTCATCCACTTTACATACAGAACAGGGTATTTCTGAGACAGATCCCCAAGCTAAAAGCTATATATCTTCTTCTCAAGATCCTCTTGATAGGCCTTCAAATGGATAGTGATATTGCTGAACCCCAAAAGCCTCCAAATTTTACTTTGCTCAACCATTTTTGTTTAATTATAAAATATAGCAGTGATCTTACTAGTGAGGCAAAAATGTTGTCTAGACAGGAAGGAACCTATACAAATCTCTCAGCAATTCACATTCCTGTTTCTCTTTTCATTAGTTCTTCCTTTCATGTTCTCCATCTATTTTATTCTCACTGTCAATATTTTTTTTTTCCTTTATCTAGATTGGATGTCTCTTTAACGATCTTCCACCCATTACTTTTCCACCTGCCTTCAGGTACTGATTCAAGTAGCTCTAGTCTACTCAGTCTTTGGCCTCTTTCAGATGCATGCACTCCAACTCTCAGGATTCCCCAGCTAGCAGAGTGATTGGATTCTGAGTACATTCTGCATTTAGGAGCGGACAGGACTAGATGTCCTTTCATGACTCTTCTCACTCTATGATTCTATTTAGAGCAGTAGTGTCAAATACAAGGCCCATGGGCTGCATCTGGCCCACTATGTGGTCGGATCTGACCTGTGAGGCTATCCTGAAAAATGTAAGGGGCCAGCCCACGTTGCTTTGGCCCGGTCTACCTGGGCGAAGAGGAAACATCAGGCCAGTGTGGCTTTGGCCTGGTCTATCCAATGCGAAAAGGAAACATGCCAGCAGTTTGGGGAGTGGCAATAACCTGGCCATGCCCACCAAGTTGGCCATGCCCAGTGAGTGGCATCTAGTTGGCCACACCTACCCAGTCACCCCCTTCTCCCCAAGGTCAACCAGACCCCTGATGCAGCCCTCAATTAAATTGAGTTTGACACCCGTGATCGAGAGCAAGGCACAATTTAACAAAGGCAATGAGCTCTTCCTCCTGATGCTTTGCTCTTGTGTAAATACGGCTTGCTTGAGAAGAGATATAGCACCTAATTTGCAGTTGCTAGACTCAAATTATCACCACTTTGCAAGCTGTTGATTTAACAAACTCCTCCAGTCTTTGTTTTTTCTTTCTTCCTTCCTTCTTCCCCCTCTCTCCCAGCCCTTTGTGGAGACGAGAGAGATCTCTCAGTGTGATTTTGTCAATATTCTCCTCCCGGATGTGGAATTAAAAATCTTTCCGCTGCACTGCCTCTTGAAACTTACACCACCTTCCATCCTTTTTCAAAGCAAAGAGGTCAATAAGGTGTGTTACCAGGGCTCTCTTCCTTTCATTACCTGTATAGCCATGTCAAGCTTAGTGTAATTATAATTTTTAATTATCATAAATTAAGTATGGAGATCCTTAGTGTATGGCTCATTATTCCATCATCAATTAAAAGGGAATAAAGACGATAATAAAAATGAACAGCTAACCATGCCTGTGACTAGGATTATTCAAAGGCCATGGTTAAACAGAAGAAATAATTATCATTAAAGGCCTTAAAAATCCATCTTCAGGCCTCTGGACACTTCTCTCCCTTTTCCGTTTGCAGGGCCATAGTCAGAAGCAAAAGAACAACAATAATAAAGCTATAACAGCAAATTATTCAGGGCAGAATGTAAATAGCAGAGCATTACTGATTTCCTTTTATGTTTCTTCTTTCCAGTTAGAACCATGAAAACTAGCCCCTTATCTGCCCTTTAATGAAAGGACCATTGCTCAGTTCTAGAGTACAAATAAGCTTTATTATTTTTCCTCACAAATTCATTTTGGCTCGGTTTGCCTGACACGTTTAACTAGATCACCGAAAGTCCTAGCAGCTTTATTCATACAATATGTTAAGTTCGTGTGATTTGAAGCCGGATTAGTTTTCTGCAGAGCCTATACTACAGGTAGTATCTGTTTTTTATAACTTGGAAGGTTCCAAGTAGTGAATTTTGATTGGCCAAATAGGCCAGCAGTGGATTGGTTCATTAGGAACCAATCCAAGAAGCTGCTCAAAGGCGGCAAGATTAAATGAGTGTCATTGGTTACAAGCCGGCAGGCAAACCTCTATATAAAGGGCTGCCGCGGCTTGAGCCAGTGTTCCGTTACTGTTGCTGTTAACCGAATAAAGAGTTGTTAGTTGGAACCTGGTCTCACGTGCTTCTTTTCTGGACGGAACACTGGCGACGAGGATGGGATCGTCTTGAAGCGGAGACCGAGCACGCGGCGAGAGAACAAACCACGCTAGACGAGATGGCTGGTAATAACGTGCCGCCTACACCATTTAACCCCAATGAGGAAGATTGGGAGTCTTATATTGATCGCTAACTGATGTTTCTGGAGAGCAATGAAATGGAAGACATTTCCGATCAGTGAAAGAGGGCTGTCTTCCGAACACATTGCGGGCCAGCCGTATTTAACATGGCAAAGGCATTGACAAAGCCCAGAGACGTGAAACAAATGGTCTGAGCTTAACCAAATGCTGAAAGCTCACTACGCGCCGGTTGTCTCGAACCTCATCAAGAGACATGAATTCTATAAGAGAGACCAGAGGGAAGACGAAACCATTGCTGATTTCGTGGCAGCTCTGCGCCATATTGGAGGAGCCTGTGAATTCCAAAATATGGATGAGACAATGCGAGATCGTGTCTTGTTAGGTCTTAAGGACTCTACCCTAAAACTAGAAACCTGCCCTGAACTTCCACTGACTGCAGATGATGTCACCAGAGCCAGGGCAACATTCATTGTTTGACTACCCACGTTTTGACTTGGGTAGGTAAAGGCTGGCCGGAAGGCCAAAAGACTGAAAACTTTAAACCTTTTCGGACTAGACAAACTGAACTGTCAAAACAAAAGGGGTGTTTATTGTGGGGAGATTGGGTGGTGATTCCATCCAAACTTCAAGAAAAGGTGTTAGGCCACCCAGGTATAGTTAAAATGAAAAGCCTGGCCAGGAGCTATATTTGGTGGCCTGGCTTAGACAAGGACATTGAACGCTGGGTTGCAACATGCCACAAGTGTCAGAGAGCTAGACCCACCCCACCACAAGTGCCCATACGGGACTGGGAGACCCCACGAGGCCCTTGGTCTCGAATCCATATTGATTTTGCGGGACCAACTAGGGGCAATACATTTTTTATAGTTGTAGATGCATATTCAAATTGGCTCGAAGTCATCTTAATGTCATCCACAACAACCGACGCTGTTATAAAACAGCTAAACAAATTATTTGCAACTCACGGGTTACCTGACTTGTTGGTATCGGACAATGGGCCACAACTAACAGCAATACAATTTGAACAATATTTAGCCTTTTTGGGTATACACCATGCACTAACCGTGCCGGCCCACCCGGCGGCGAATGGTAGGGCCGAGTGAATGGTCTGGTTCACAAAAGAAGGCCTTGAGAAAATGGACCATGGGGATGTCCAAGACAAGCTAAATTGCTTACTTACATTACAACACATCACTCCCAGTAGCACAACTAACAAGAGCCCTGCAGAATTATTAATGAGGAGAAAACTCAGATCCCATTTAGATAGGTTGCATCCCAATTATATTTGCGAGAAACCCCCCGACTCTTCCAGCCGATACCGTACTTTTGAAATCAGCGACCTGGTCTATGCAAAGAATTTTACCGGGGATCCTCTTTGGCTTCCAGCCACAATCACACAAGCAACAGGCCCCCGGTCCTACCGACTAACCGTGGATGATGGAAGAGAGTGGAAGCGGCACATAGACCAGCTTCGTTCCCGCAACATCGAGCGCAAAACAACCGTGCAACCTCAAGTAATAAATTTCGATGAAAACCAAGGGGGGGGAAATACAAATAAATAAAAAAGGGTGTGAAAATGAACCATTAAAACCTCAACCAGAAAATCTAACCAACCAAAAAGAGCCCTTACGGTTAGATGAGACCATCGGAAGAAGTCCTAGCGAAAGGGAAGCCGACCTGGAAGGTGCCAGCCAGGCCAGATCAACCAGCCCGGTTGAACCGGGAGGGAGTGGCAGAACCACTTCGACCGGCCTGAGAAACTCAGGCGGGAGCGGCAGTGCTGACTCACCCTTCCAAGCAGTTCCATGGAGAAAAGCCGGAGAGACAGCGATCCTGACCGAACCGCTTGAAGTCCTAGGCGAGAATGAGCCGCGCAGGACAACTAGGTCCAGAAAAAGCCCCACCTACCTGCGCGACTACGTCACTCACGTAGGACTGAACTAAAGGGGGAGGGGTGTTCTGTATAACTTGGAAGTTTCCAAGTAGTTAATTCTGATTGGCCAAAAAGGCCAGTAGTGGATTGGTTCATTAGGAACCAATCCAAGAAGCCGCTCAAAGGCGGCAAAATTAAATGAGTGTCATTGGCTACAAGCCGGCAGGCAAGCCTCTATATAAAGGGCTGCCGCAGCTTGAGCCAATGTTCCGTTACTGTTGCTGTTAACCGAATAAAGAGTTGTTAGTTGGAACCAGGTCTTTCGTGCTTCTTTTCCGGACAGAACAGTATCCAACAACTTATGACCATAATTGAGGCCAGAATCTCTGTGGCTAAACAATGGATCACCCCTGATTTTACAATTTATTTGCTAAGTAAATCATTTGTTAAGCGAATCAGTGTAGTTGTTAAGTGAGTCATGTAGTAATTAAGCAGATCCAGCTTCCCCAGTTAACTTTGTCAAAAGTCAGCTGGGAAATGGGGACCACACAACCCCATTGTGCAATAATCCATATATATAAAAGCGAAATGCCACTAATGCATTATCACAAAATCTCCAGAACCGTAAAACTTACAAATTTGAAATTTGGCACGTATGTTCCTCTTAGCATCTAGGTTCTCTCTAAGAAAGGATTTTTCAAAATGATCATCAGAGCATTAGTATTCTGTATATTATTATTATTAACACGCTGTGATGCTCAGGAGTTCTACTCTCCCTCCCCACCTGAAAAGAAATCTGTTCCAAATTCAAAACACAAGTAGAGGAAAGGACTTTCACTTTCAGTTTCACAGCACCAAGCAGCTTTAGTACAGAACAGTTGAGCTAAGCCACGCCCAGGAGCCTTGCTGTCTCCTTGCTCACACAGTAAATACTGTTTCAGTTTTTGGCTTTGGGCTTTTTAATATTGGATTTTTTCTTTTTCTTTTTGATTTTTTGGACTATATTTGGTTACTATACCAGCTGGATTTAAAGTCAAAGAGAGCTTGAAGACTTGGAAATATTAAAATGAGCAGGAAGCCAAAATCATTCGGCCTTTTTGCTTCTACCTCTGCTTCCCCACCACTTGAAGGACAACTTTCAATTCAGACAATGTTGAAGCAAGATAAGGAACAAGAAAAAGTAAATTTACAGATGATTATGCAAGGAATTCAAGATATTAAGATAAAAATAGATACCATGGACAAAAAAATAGAGAAATCTGATGAAAATTTTAAACAAATGATGGGAAAATATGAGGAGAGATTCCAAAAAATTGAGGAAGAAGGAAAACAAAGAGAGGAGAAGATTGGAAATATTGACACTAGATTAACAGTGATAGAACAAGAAAAAAATGGGATGTTGAGGTGGGAGATGGAAAGATCAGAATTTTATCTTAGATTTCAAAATATAGAAGAGGAAAAAGGAGAAAACTTGGCTGTGATAATGATAGAAATATTGGCAGATCTTCTGGAAATTACTGAGGAAAAAATGATGGACGGAGTAGATGAGATATACCGAGTTTATACAAGATATGCGATGAGAAATAAATTACCAAAGGAAGTACATATTAGATTTACTAAAAAATCCATCAGAACACAAATACTACAAGTGGCAAGAGAAAAAGTATTGAAATATAAAAGCAAAGAGATTGTAGTTTTAAAACAAATACCTAGAAGAGTGAGAGAGATGAGAAGAAAATATCGATTTTTGACCAAAATGCTACTGGAAAATGAAGTGAACTACAGATGGCTGATACCAGAAGGACTAATTTTTACGTGGCAAGAGCAGAGACATAGAATTGACTCGATTGAAAAAGCAGAATTTTTTTATGCAGAATTTTTTGGAAGAAAAAAAGAGGAGGCAGAGAAAGAGATCTCATTAATTGAGCTTCTGGAGGAACAACTGGAGACTGAAAAAGAGAAAGGAGTTGTAGGTGGACAGGTAGACAGTAAAGAACAACGTGAAGTGAGAGCTACGAGAGTTGTTAGACCTAAATATAAAGCATAATCATGGAAGAAAAAAAACTGATTACAATGAATATAAATGGACTTAACTCAGCTGTTAAAAGAAGGAAAACTTTTCACAAATTAGAGAAATTAAAATTTGATATAATTTGCTTACAAGAAGTTCATATTAAAAAGCAACATGAGCATTTGTTAGTACAGCCAAAATTAGGGAAAATATTTACTTCTTTGATTCAATGTAAGAAAAGAGGAGTGGTTCTCTACATTAAAGAAGATATTCCAGCAAAACTGATCTACACGGATGAAGATGGAAGAGTATTAATGGTGGAAATAATGGATAATAATAAAAAAATACTCTTGATTGCAATTTATGCTCCGAATGATAAACAAGAAGAGTTTTATAAAAAACTACATATGGAAATAATTAGACTGGACTATGTTAACATAATCATGATGGGAGACTTTAATGGAATTGTGGACAATAAATTGGACTATATAACAACAACAACAAAACAAAATAGAAAGATTCTCCCTAAATCTTTTTTTAAAATGACAGATGAATTAACCTTAAAAGATATTTGGAGGGAAAGAAATGTTAAAACTAAACAATATACTTTTTATTCTAATAGACATTTATCATGGTCCAGGTTAGATATGATTTGGATCTCAACAGAATTAATATCTACTATTCAAGAAACTAATATTGAAATAAGTACTTGGGCAGATCATAGTCCAATGACAATTAAATGGAAGGGACAAAAAAAAGATCGAGATGGACATTAAACAATACCATTTTAAAGGAGAAAGATTTTATACAATGGATGGAGAAGGAATTAGTCTTTTTTTTTAAAGAAAATAAAAAAGAAGATACCTCAATACAGAATGTTTGGGATACAATGAAGGCATATGTAAGAGGTTTGATAATAGACTATACAAGAAAAAAGAATATTAGGAAAAGACAAACCTCTAAGGCCTTGGAAGATGAATATATAAGACTTGAAAAAGAATTACAGAAAATACCACAGAAAAAAGATATTAAATTAAAACTGGATGTAATTAAGCATAAAATGGAATTAATAGAGAAAGAAGAACTGGCACAGAAAATTAGAAATTCTAAACAGAATTATTTTGAAGATGCAAATAAACCAGGTAGATGGTTAGCATATAAACTGAGAAAGGAGAAGGAATCAAGAAAAATATTGAAACTAATAAATGATCAAGGTCAAGTTTGTTGTGGTAATAAGGAGAAAAAGGAAATTATTCGAGATTATTATGGACAACTATATAAACAAGAGAATATTGATGAGAAAAAAATTAAACAGTATTTACAGAATGCTAACTTACCGAAGATACCTAAAGAGACTGAAGAAATGTTAGAAAGCAATATAACAATGATGGAACTAAATGAAGCATTTAAAAGACAAAATAATGGGAAAGCACCAGGTCCAGATGGACTTCCGGCAGAATTCTATAAAAAATTTCAAGAATCATTGAACACTCCATTGTTAGAAATTATGAATGAAGTTATGTTAAAAAAGATGACACCCAAAACATGGTCAGAGGCTTATATTACACTTATTTTAAAGGAAGAGGCTGACCCGTTGCAAATTAAGAACTATAGACCTATTTCCTTATTGAATGCAGATTATAAAATCTTTGCTTCAATCTTAGCAGAAAGACTGAAAAAATATTTAAATAATTTTATCCATCCAGATCAAAATGGATTTCTACCAAAGAGACAAATTAGAGACAACATGAGAGTAATTTTGGATACCTTGGAATACTATGAGGCTCATCCTGAAAAACAAATGGCTTTGATATTCCTAGATGCTCAAAAAGCATTTGACAACGTGAACTGGAGATTTATGTTATTATTATTGGAACAGATGGGCTTTGCCAGAAAATTTATTCAAGCAATAGAAGCCATATATAATAAACAGACAGCAAAGGTAATGATGGAGGGAGAATTTACAGATCTTATTAATATAAGAAGAGGTACAAGACAAGGATGTCCCCTATCTCCTTTGTTATTCGTATTAACTTTGGAAGTGTTGAATAGAAATATTAGAGATGACAAAAATATAAAAGGAATGAAAATTAAAAAGGAAGAATTTAAACTACAAGCTTTTGCTGATGATTTAGCTTTTATTCTGGAAGACCCGTTAGAAACCGCTCCAAAATTATTGGAAAAGGTAGAGACATATGGTGAGATGGCTGGCTTGAAAATAAATAAAGATAAAACAAAGATTTTGACAAAAAATATGTTGTTGAGACAAAGAGAAGAACTGACAGATCTTTTGAAAATTCAAATTACAAACAAGGTTAAGTATCTGGGGATATATTTGACAGCAAGATGTAGCACATTAAAAGAGAATAATTATATTAAACTTAAACAACAGATAATTACAGATTTGAAGAAATGGGAAAATTTACAATTGTCATTAATAGGGAGAATTTCAACAATTAAGATGAATATTTTACCTAGAATTTTATTTCTCTTTCAAACAATACCAATTAGACTTGGAAAAGACTATTTTGAAGATTTGAATAAAACTATGTTGAAGTTTATATGGCAAGGTAAAAAAGCGAGAATAAAGTTAAAACTTTTGCAAGATGCTAGAAATAGAGGAGGTTTTGGCCTGCCTAATTGGGAATTGTATTATCAAGCTGCAAGTTTGATGTGGGTCAAAGAATGGATAACATTAAGAAAACATAGATTGTTGACATTAGAAGGACATGATTTACTGTTGGGCTGGCATGCTTTTTTATGGTACAAGGGAACTAAAACACAGGGGTATTTCAGAAGACATTATATACGGGAGTCTTTGTGGTTAAATTGGGAGAAGATAAAAAAACAATGTTATTTGAAAATTCCAATTTGGTTATCGACTATTGAAGCATTTTCCTATCCTATGATCTATAAAAAGGAACAAACAGTTAGATATGGGGAATTGTTGGATGAAAAGGGTGGACTTAAAACGATCCAAAATTTAGAGGAACAAGGTATAAGGATGAATTGGTTTTCATATGCGCAAATACACTCAAGATATCTTGAAGATTTTAAAACGGAAGGATTCTATGATAAACAGACTGATTTAGATAAGATATTGATGGGTACTGATGAGAAAGTGATTAAAAAGTTATATGGTTATTTATTGGGAATTAAGCTAGAGGAAGAACAAGTTAAAGAAACTATGATTGCATGGGGGAAGAATTTTGGATATGGAATTGATTTAGAGCAATGGCAAAAATTGTGGTCTCAAAATTGAATACTGTTTCAGTTTCCAAACAGCCCTGAACTCTCTCACACACTGACAGAACGCTAGCCAGAAGAATACCAACAGATGCTGGTAAGTAGAGGCATTTTTTTTTTCTTATTTCCCTCTCCAAAACCTTGTGTAAACTAAAAAGAAACTCCTTTGGTCTTTTTAGCTGCCAGAAAAAGGGAGTAGGGGAAAACAAGGCATTCTCGAAATGCCTAGATAATCACCTCGGTAGCCCAAAGTTGTCGGAGCATAAGAAGGTTATTGGAGAGCATGATGGATGACTCTTGGAGAAGGATGTGTCCCATTGGAGAAGTCACATCCAGGGGGTAGGGGAAAGACCAGGGTCGAAGGGGAAATGTATGATGTGATTTAGTATTGGCTGCCATGCGCCAACATGGCAGTTTCTAATAAACCAATTTACTTTTTCTGAGATGTGGTTAGAGACTTTTGATTTGAATGAGGATGGATTTGTTGGAGCCCTGACACCTTGCCCAGTCACATAGTTTTGTGGTGAATCAAGGGTACCCTGCTAGTCATAAATACCTCCCAGTTGCCAAACACCTGTATTTTGATCACACAAATACAGAGCGGCTGCAATGGTTGTAAGTGCAAATACTGTTTGTAAGTCACTTTTTTATAGTGCTGTTGTGACTGCAAATAGTTGCTAAATGAACGGTTATAAGCCAAGGACTATCTGCAGTTAGTTAAAAGTTTGAATGCATTTGACTTAATACCAGAAATGGATTATTTCAATACCTATGTGTAGCTACCTATTTGTGGCTACTAATTCAGAGGTTAAGGGATGAGGCTGTTTACTCAGAGACACAGGAAACAGAACTATTTCCTTTATTCTCTCTGTTTTAATATAAAGCAGTAATATAATTAGTATTTTAATAGTAATATACCTGTTTAATGTAAGGCGACCAGTTATGAATTGAGTGCCATAGAAAAGGAAGGAGGGAGGGAGGGAGGGAAGGAAGGAAAGAAGGAAGGAATCTTATTTGGCTTGTAAAGCAGAGGGTTAAGCTCAGTGACAGACTTAACACTTCCCTCTTCTTTATAGTCCTTTTTCAGTTACTTTTTCATTCAAAATGATGACCAGAATTTTCTTTAGCATTCAGAAGCATTCATTATTTTCCTTGGTGATCTCAATCTACCTCTTATAGACTGCACCCTAAATGAATGTCATCCAAACCCATACATGCAACTCTGTACAATGCTGTTACCACATTGGGACTGGATCAACAACCCTAGACTCAACAACTGCCTCAACCTCATCTTCTCCAACAGCTCAAACTCAATTTATGGCCTACCAATACAAGAACCCTTTTCAAACAGCGACCACAGTATGATTGACTTTTGTCTCAATTTACGCCCTCGCAAAGAAGATCATAATGATGGATCTCCAAAATACAATTTCAAAAAAGCCAACTATGAACTCATAGATGCCGACCTATCATCTCTTGATTGGCACATTCTCTGTTCTCTTACTGAAATAGTACAGAAGACCATTATAATGCATTATTGTTTGAACTTGAAAGAGTCATTAAACTATATGTACCATTAGTAACCCCTAAAAAAAATGAAAATAAATAACCCATAACAATAAGGAAACTTCAATAAAAAAAATCATTATGGCGTAAAAACAAAACTAGCTATGTAGCAAACTTTAAAAACCAACAAAACATCTTAGGCCGACATATAAAGGCAGAATGCACCAATTATTACTGCAAGCAGGAGGAAAAACTCCTACGTACAAAATCTACTCACACCCTCTACAATTTTGTGAACACCAAACTTAAAGACTCAAGAGCCATCCCATCTCTAAAGGGATCAAATGGGAAATACCGCAGAGACGAAACTGTTAAGAAGAGGAACCAGAGCTCAATAATAGAGCCATAGTGCCCTTTTGAAAAGCAGTCCTTCAGTTAGAACAATGAGGACTGGAATCTTATGTGATATTTTGAAGAGAGTATGTGCTTGGCCTGCAAAGGAGTGGTGCGGTAGCCTAGAGATGGAGCTTTTGCCTCACAGTCAGGAGGCTGTGAGTTTGATCCTAGGTAGAAGCAGATATTTCTGTTTCTGGCCACAGTGAGAATATTTCTGCTGAAAGAAATTCCACATTGGCAATTAGGAAGGGCGTCTTGCCATTAAACACTCTGCTAGCTCCATTCAGATGCCCAGATTCCACCCTGCAAGGGATTATAGGGTCATTAACAGATGGTAACAGATAATCAGAGTTGGAAGGGACCTTATAGGTCATCTAGTCCAACCCCCTGCCCAAGCAAGAGACTTTACACCATTTCTGACAAATGACTTTCTGACTTTACACCATTTCTGACCAATCTCTTCTTGAAAGTCTCAAGTGATGGCGCTCCCACAACCACCGAGGGCAATTTCTGTTCCATTGGTTGATTGTTCTCACTGTCAGAACGTTTCTCCTTGTTTCCAGGTTGAATCTCTCCTTGTTCAGTTTCCATCCATTATTCCTTGTCTGGCCTAGAGGCGCTTTGGAAAATAGCTTGACCCCTTCCCCCCTGTGGCAAATATTGGAAGACTGCTATCATGTCTCCCCGGTCCTTCTCTTCACTAGACTAGCCAAGCCCAGTTCCTGCAACCATTTGTTGTATGTTTTAGCCTCCAGTCCCCTAATCATCCTGGTTGCTCTTCTCTGTACTTTTTCTAGAGTCTCAACATCTTTTTGATGATGATGATGATGATGATGATGATGATGATGATGATGATGATGATGATGATGTGCTTGGCCTGCAAAAAGTTCTCAGACAAGTCACTAGGACCCCAAAATACAATGCGGGAATTTCTCTCATTAATAAAGAGGAGAGATGTTACCAAAGAACAACTGTAACAAAATACATTCACCCACAGATTTGTTCATTATCTTCTACCCCAACTGAGGAATGGTGCAGTCATTCGCTTCATACTTTTCAAGTGTGAAAAAGAAAAAAGAAAAGCAAACTGCAACGGAAACAAATTACACTTCCAGACTGGATAACTGGGCTGTTTTTTTTCCCCATTTAGCAAAGGGTTCTCTGCCCAATTGCTGGGCGGGCGTGACCTAGTTGGCCTTCTGCACCATGGTGGAGGGGAGCAGTTTTGCCTTCCCCAGGGTCTGGAGGCCTTCCTCTAGCCTCCAGGAGGGTGAGAATGGCTTCCCCAGACTCCAGAGGCTCTCTGGAAGCCGGAAAAGGCCTATTTCTGGCCTTCCTGAACTTCTGGGAGGCCCATTTTTCACCCTCCCCGAGCCTCCATATGCACTTATCTGCATCCAAAATGGGCTGCGTGGGGAGGGACAGGGGAGGCGGGACCAGCCAGCAGTGGGATTTGGGGGTTCTCCAAACTGCACAGAATCTTACCTCGGGGCTCTCCCAAACCCCATGTGAACCCCCAGCAGCCCCACCTCTGATCTGATAGGATGGGGTAGATGGAAGAGCTGTACAGGTAGTCCTTGACCTACAACAGCTTGTTTAGTGACCAAAGTTACAATGGCATTGAAACAAGAAGTGGCTTATGACCCTTTTTCACACTTATGGTCGTTGCAGCATCCCTATGGGATGCAGGAGCAAAATTCAGGTGCTTGACATATTTATGACGGTCATACTGTCCCACAGTTAGGTTATTTCCCTTTTTGCCATCTTCTGACAAGCATTCACAATGGGGAAGCTGGATTCACTTAACAACCATGTGACTAACTTATCAAACTGCACTGATTCACTTCACAAAGGCGGCAAGAAAAGTCATAAAGTGGGGCAAAGTTCACTGAACAAATTTCTCACTCAGCACTGTAAATTTGGGGCTCAATTGAGGTCATAAGTCAAGGACTACCTGTATTTCTTGGCAATCATCTGGCCAGTAGCCCTCTCTGACAGTGTGAAGAAATATAATCCTCCCTTCACACTTATCCTTTCAGAGCCTATCCTTCCATTCCCCCCATCAGCCAGACTTAACTGTCAGTATCTGTCCTTCCATCCCAACGTATCAGTACATATTGAACTGAAGTGAAACATTTTCAAGGAAAAAACAAAGTTCAGTTGCCTTTTGAAGAAAAAAGCACTGTAGAAGGTTTGCACCCACCCCTCTCCTAGAAGAATGATATATTTTTAAAAATTAAAAAGGCAGAATATTATATTTCCCTAAAGGGAGAAATATGCCCTTGGAGACAGAAAGCAACCCCCACCTTTAATAGCCCTCAGCAGATACCAGCCCTTAAGAGAAAAAAATAGCTCTATTCATAAGTAAATTACCCTCACCCAAGATCCAACACAGGAAAAAGCCATTAAGCCACAATAGGAATTGCCCAACATGTCCCTTCATTGCATCAGCCAAACTTCAAGCAAGCTGTCAGGCGGAGCTCCATTCAAAATCCAGGAAAGAAATACTTAGACTCTTTCGTTTAGAGAAAAGACATCTTTTACTGAAAGTGAAGTGGTAGCAACCAAAGAATTCTGAATCTGAGAAATTAGGTGCGCAATTCACATATACAAAGTGATGGAAATGTTCCCACCCCCAATAGTTCAGATGACACTTCCAATTAGAAGTGGGCATCTTCAGGTGATGACGAGGCCTCTGTCCGTTGACCTTGGCATATTTTGATAACGGGTTGCAGTTGCGCAGAGAAAAGAAAGCTAAGCAAGAAATAGAAACCTAACTTTATTGTATGCTTCCCCCCCCCCCATTTACACAACAGAAGAATTTAACACCTCCAGCTCACTTCCCAGACTTTCCCTTCCTCCCCCCGTTACTTATGGCAGTCAAAAGATGCAAAGCAATAGTAGAAGATCTTTAAGGCTGACATTTGGCCCTCCTAGAAAAAGGAAAAAGCATCAGTCCTAGAGGAGAGAGAGGAGAAAATATAAAGACAATGATTAATCATTCAGCAATTACAAAACAATACACTCCTAAGGCTTATCAGGATACTTGGAACGAAATGCTTTGATCAACTAAGGGGCTTTAACGTCGGTTTCGTTAACCCATTCGGCTTGCGAAGAAGGGAAATGTTTCCAGGCTACAAGATACTGGAGTCGACCCCTCCATTTGCGAGAATCCAGAATTTCTTTAACTTCAAAATGCTGTTCACCTTCAATCAGTATTGGTATGGGAGGGTCAGCTTGGATGGGTCTTAGATCAGAAGTACGTTCAGGTTTTAGCAAACTAACATGGAAAACCGGATGAATTCGTCGAAGAGTTTTGGGTAAGTTCAGCTGGACTGTTACAGGATTTATAATCCGTTCAATCGTGAAAGGACCAACATACTTAGGACCAAGCTTCTTCGACTTTTGAGTGGTCTGCAGGTATCTGGTGGACAGGAAAACCTTGTCGCCCACTTTATATTCTTTCTGTGGGGATTTTTTCTTGTCTGCAAATTTCTTATGAGCTTGATGGGCCTCATCTAATGCTTTGCGTGTCACTGGCCAGTTAAGTTGGAGTTGAGTTATCCATTCATCCAACGAATGGATGTTAGGTTTTTCACGAGGAACGAAATCTTGTCCCGAAGCCACTTTAAATGGAGTAAATCCAGTACTACTGTGTACGGAGTTGTTATATGCCACTTCGGCAAACAGTAGTAATTCGGACCAGTTATCTTGTTGATAATTTATGTAACATCTAAGATATTGTTCTAACACTGTATTAGTCCTTTCAAAGGCCCCATTAGTTTGGGGGTGGTGGGCAGAGCTTAACCCCTGGGCGGAGCCTATAAACTTCAGGAACTCTTTCCAAAAATTTGAGGTAAACTGGACCCCTCTGTCAGAGATTTTGCGTTCCGGAACGCCATGTAACCTATAGATATGTGAAATAAACAGTTTAGCCAGCGTCTTAGCAGAGGGAATCTTGGAACAAGGTATGCAATGTACTTGTTTGGAAAACAAATCAGTCACTACCCAGATGACCATGTTTCCACCACTTTCGGGTAATTCTACTATAAAGTCCATAGAGATTTCTTTCCAGGGAGTCATTGGTCTCGCTACATTTTGTAACAATCCTACTGGCTTACCAGGAGGTCTCTTTGCCGAAGCACAAATTGGACAGCTAGCTACATAAGCTTCAATGTCCTTCTTTAAAGTGGGCCACCAGAATTGCCGCTTAACCAGATGTAAGGTCTTCACAAATCTGAAGTGGCCAGCTGCTTTAGAATCATGAGCCTGTTGTACTATTTGGCCCCTCAGTACCTGTGGCACATACAACTTGGCCCCCACCCAAGCCAAGCCATCTCTAATTGTATAGTCACTTGAATGAGCCAGGAACCATTTGTCAAGTTTTAAAGATTCTTTTAATTGTTCGGTTAGGTCATTCGATAAAACCACTTCTTGGTTCTTCCTTTGGGCTCTGGTGATCACTGGGGTGGCCAGATGTTTGGCTGAGACAATTGGGCTTATCACCTCCTGGCGCATACTATTATATTGGGGTAGTCTAGAGAGAGCATCCGCCATGAAGTTCTTCCTGCCTGGAATGTACTTCAAGGAGAAATTGAATCGCTTGAAGTACTGGGCCCAGCGAACTTGTTTAGGGGACAGTTTCTGGGGCGTTTTTAAGGTTTCCAAATTCTTATGATCAGTCCATACCTCAAATGTGTGTTTTGCTCCTTCCAGGAAATGTCTCCAGGTCAGCAAGGCCCAACGAACTGCAAAAGCTTCTTTCTCCCAGACGGCCCATCTTCTCTCTGTTTCAGACAGCTTACGAGAGGTATACGCACAAGGCTGTAAGGTCCCTTTCTCGTTGGCTTGAAGTAATACCGCTCCAATAGCCACATCACTTGCATCGGCTTGAATCACGAAAGGAGTGTCCATATCCGGGTGCTTCAGCACTGGTTCTGCAGCAAACAGTCGTTTTATTTTTTCAAAAGCGGCTTGGCACTCCATGGACCACTCCAGCGGCTTTCCTGGCCTTGGCTTCACCTCCCCTTTTGTTTTCAAGAGATTTGTAATGGGCATTGCTATTAGCTTAGCAAACGTCGGGATGAATTGCCGGTAAAAATTTGCAAATCCCAAAAAGCTTTGAAGTTGTTTTCTGCTGCGTGGTGGAGCCCATTCCAGAACGGCACACACCTTCTCTGGATCCATCTCTATGCCTTCAGATGAAATGCGATATCCCAAATAGTCAATTTTGTCTTGGTGGAATTCACACTTTGACAATTTAGCATACAACTTAGCGGCACACAGTTTTTGTAGAACCGACCGCACTAACTTCACATGTTCATCCAGAGTTTCCGTGTAGGTAAGGATATCATCAAGATAAACCAGAACCCCCCTGTATAAATGTTCATGTAACACTTGATTGATCATTTGCATGAATACAGCTGGGGCCCCTTGTAAACCAAAAAGAAGAATGTTTAATTGGAAGCAACCCATCGGGCAGTTAAAAGCGGTCTTCCACTCATCCCCTTCCTTAATTCGAATTCGGTAGTATGCTTCTCTCAAATCCAACTTCGTGAAAATCTTTCCCTTCGCTAAATGGGCCAACATGTCCTTCATCAAAGGAAGGGGGTACACATTTTCCACAGAAATAGCATTCAAATTTCTGTAATCCACCACCAAGCGTTTGGAACCATCTTTCTTTTCACGGAACAACACTGGGGCCGCTACTCGGGGTCTAGCAGGTTGAATGAAACCACGTTCCAGATTTTTATCTATAAACAATCTTAGCTCTTCCAATTCCCGTGGGGTCATTGAGTACAACTTTGGTTTCGGGAGCTTCACTCCAGGCAAAATCTAAATAGCATAGTCTGTTGGCCGATGAGGCGGAAGCTGATCCAAGGCCTTCTCACTGAACACTTCTTTTAAATCCCAATACTCTTTGGGAATTTTCTCCTCATCTTTCACGGGCTCAGTACCTGTGGAAGCTATTTCAATTAGGTCCTCAGGCTTCGGCTGGGATCTGGCCCCTCCTCTCAGTCGCTGCTTTGTGCGTATGCACAACAACCCCTTTCTCCAGTTAACCTGGGGGTTCCATTTCCGGAGCCAGGGCAATCCCAGTATTAATGGTTGCTCCATCCTAGGGACCACAATAAAACGCAGAGTCTCATCATGCTCTCCCATGATCATTTCTATGGATTCCGTGACAAAACTGGCGGGGCAACCTCCAGCCACTGATCCATCTAGTTGGCAAAAGGAAATGGGCATCTTCAAAGGTTTTAGCTTTAGGCCCATTTTCTTCACTACTTCCGTGTTGATTATACACCTTGTGCACCCAGAATCTAACAGGGCTAGCACTTCCCCTTCGACCCCTGAATTGGGTACCCTCAACTTCACCGGAATGGTCATAGGGCCCACGCTTGGACTTACCAGGAAGTCATCTTCTGAGTCAGAATCCTCCTCCTCAGGGGTCACTGGGCTTCTGATTCCTCTCCTGCGGGAGGGGCGACCTCTGCTGTCTCTTTCGACTTTAGTGCTGTTTCGTGAGGCTTCGCAGGGGATTTTTCAGGTTTCTTTCCTTCCTTTGGTGCCCCCTTTGGCTCCAACTTGACTCTGCAGTTCACAGCCCGGTGACCTTCTTTCCCGCATCAAAAGCAGGCTGAGGGGTTGGGTCTTGCCGCCACTCCTCCTTTCTGAGGTTTAGGAGCCTCTTGAGGACGTGGGGGGGAAAACTTGCTCCACCCATAACCTCCCCGCCGTTTACTTCGGATTAAATCAATCTCCACTTCTGCCAGCAAGTACCACATCTGCAAGTCATTGGGGTCTCTTCTAGCAGTGCATCTCTGGTACATCTTCATTTAAATCATCTTTAAACAGTTCTATCAGGGCTTCTTGGGGCCAGCCTCGGAAATGGCCGGCTGTCTAAATTCTTGGGTGTAGTCAGCCACAGACCTCCGCCCCTGTTTTATGGCTTTCATCCTAATTCGGGCCTTGCGCTCTGCCAATGGGTCCTCAAACCTAGCCCGCAGTGCAGCCATGAATAGGTTATAATTCAGCAGCTGAGGAGCATTATCATTGTGCAAGGTCACCATCCACTCTGCCGCTATTCCCTCCAGAGCCCTGGTAACACACCTCACTTTGGCTGTTTCTGAGGGAAAATCCTCCCCATATTCTTCCATATGGCTCCAAACTTGAGCTAGGAAAAATCCCAAGGTTTTGGGATTCCCTCCCCCCCCCGTATTTTACTTCTAACAGAGGCAGCCTAGGAGCTCTACGCCTTCTAGGAATCACACCTCCCGCTGAAGGCCCTGGGGCTGCTGCTGGATCGGGTTGATTTATGGGAGAGGGAGTTGCTCTGCTTCTTCTGGCTGGGGCTACTTCCCCTCCCCCTTCATACCTTTGTGCAGCTTGAGGTTGTTCAAAGGCTTCATTAAGGAGTCTCCTGGCTTGATCCAGGAAGAGTTCCCTCTTTTCCTTCTCTTGCCATTGCTCCTCTTTTCCACGCTGGCGGGTAGTTGTGACCCGGGGGGGGGGTCCTCCTCCGGATCTTTCCAACCAACTCTGGGCTTCACAGCTAGATCCTCTTCCAAACTGAGCTCTGCTAGCGATTGGGCCTCCTGCACCAGCACAGAATCTTGCCCTCCAATGGCTCCTGGATCCTCTTGGTCACTATTTGAAGATGACATGATGTCCAGGCCCCCTCAGAAGAAAATTGGTATTCTCTCCGGGTGGTGGGAGATTCAGAATAATGTCAGGCGGAGCTCCATTCAAAATCCAGGAAAGAAATTCTTAGACTCTTTCATTGATGAGAAAAGACATCTTTTACTGAAAGTGAAGTGGTAGCAACCAAAGAATTCTGAATCTGAGAAATTAGGCGCGCAATTCACATATACAAAGTGATAGAAATGTTCCCACCCCCAATAGTTCAGATGACACTTCCAATTAGAAGTTGTGAATATGATCATGTGGGCATCTTCAGGTGATGATGAGGCCTCTGTCCGTTGACCTTGGCATATTTTGATAACGGGTTGCAGTTGCGCAGAGAAAAGAAAGCTAAGCGAGAAATAGAAACCTAACTTTATTGTATGCTTCCCCCCCCAATTTACACAACAGAAGAATTTAACACCTCCAGCTCACTTCCCAGACTTTCCCTTCCTCTCCCCGTTACTTATGGCAGTCGAAAGATGCAAAGCAATAGTAGAAGATCTTGAAGGCTGACACAAGCTTAGCTCAGACAAACTCCGAGGATTTGTACATGGCCCCATGGGAGTCTGACAACAGCCAACAGAATACATGTTCTTGCACAGGAACAGAAAGTTCAAGTGCAAAGCCCAAGAGAAGGTATAAATACCCCTCACTCTCAACTCCATCTGGTCAGCTGCCTAGGACCTTAAACCCACATAGTTCTGCTTCATCATTAAACCATCTTTTCAATCAGCCTCCATTCTTCCAGTGTCTTTCTCCCAGCTTGGTACTAAACCAGATGGATATTTCTCCCAACAGCACCCTTGAGACAACTATGACCTGGATAACTGAAAGGCACTTCCAGACTGGACATGTCATTCAAATCTCAGACATGGTGTACCTTGCGCATAGATGATCACAAAAAATAATACAAATGAATGATATAAATAGATTTTGGAGGGGTGGGCAAAGGAAACCTAGACAGCGGCGACAGGTGGTCTCCGTCGCTGTGTTTTCTCAGTTTTCCGATGCTGCTGTTTAAAAACTCACAACTCTGCACAGTTTGCTAATTTCTCCCACTGATCCTCGGCCCCTTTCCGCCACATGAGGAAAGCAACAACACAACAGTTCAACTCAGCTCTCCCCCACACACATTCACACCATTGTAAACATCCCACAGGGAAAGCAAACAAGGTCCATATTTAGAGAGAAAGTGCTTTATTTTTAGAGGGTGGTGACTGTATAAAAGTAAAGCCTGGTTTGTAAATGAATTAAACATTGAAATAATGGGCCATGAAGAAGCCTTACTGTCAACATTGGCTGGTTTGCTTTGAAAGAGATGAGCTGCATACATGCTGCAAAACTGGGTGATGGCTATCAAATCACTGTGCTATTTCATCAGATAGAAGCAAGGAAGTGTGAGTTTAAAAGGCTCTGGGAGAGGGGTGTCAAACTCAAGGCCCATAGGCCACATTTGGCCTGCATAGTCCTTAGTTCTGGTCTACAGGGCTGCTCTGAAAACAGTGAAGGACTGGCCTGTGGTGCCTCTGTCAGCCAAAATGGAGCTTGGAGGATGGAAGGGCTGCAGGAGGCTGTCGTGGCCAAAAATGGGGCCTGGGGGAACCGCGCAACCCACCTACCCACCCACACATACACACCCACACAGGCTCCGTTTTTGTTGGTAGAGGGCTAGCAAAACAAACTAAAAAAAAAACAAAACAAAAGGAGAAATGCTTTTCCTTTTGCATTTGAACATCCAAGAAGGGATAGGAAAGAAGAAAGGGAAAGACAAAGAAAAAGAAGGGAAGATGGGAAGAGAGCAAGTAAGGAAAAATAAGGAAAGAGGGGAAGGTAGAAGAAAGGAGAATGACGAGGGAAGGAAAAAGAGGAAGGAAGGAAGGAAGGAAGGAAGGAAGGAAGGAAGGAAGGAAGGAAGGAAGGAAGGAAGGAGGGAGGGAGGGAGGGAAGGAAGGAAGGAGGGGAAAGGGAGGGAGGGAAGGAGGGAGGGAGGGAAGGAGGGAGGCAAGGAAGGAAGGAGGGAGGGAGGGAGAGAAGGAGGGAGGGAGGGAGGAAAGGAAGGAAGGAGGAAGGGAGGGAGGGAGGAAGGAAGGAAGGAAGGAAGGAAGGAAGGAAGGAAGGAAGGAAGG
>BLBF01000036.1:18840021-18850225 GCA_015471245.1 Laticauda colubrina | reverse complement strand
CTTCTTCTTCTTCTTCTTCTTCTTCTTCTTCTTCTTCTTCTTCTTCTCCTCCTCCTCCTCCTCCTCCTCCTCCTCCTCCTTCCTTCCTTCCTTCCTTCCTTCCTTCCCTTTCTTTCCCCAGGCTCCATCCCATAACTGGCCAACGTACAGGTTTCTTTCCACCCTGCACCAACGAAACCCAGATCCCTTCTGGATACCATATATAGATACCTATATCTCCACTGATCGTGTCACTCGTCTAATTGCTGCCAAAACAATGTAATAAGAAGCCTGCTGCTTATTTCAGCTTGACATGTTTAACAGATTATTCAATATCAGTTTATCCAAGGATGTCAAAATGACAGCACCGCTTACTGTTAATCAGAGATGTTGTCTGAGGAAGCTGTCTCTCTCTCTCTCTCTCTCTCTCTCTCTCTCTCTCTCTCTCTCTCTCCCTCCCTCCCTCCCTCCCTCCCTCCATCTCTCTTTCCCTCCCCCCCCTCTCTCTTTCTCTCTGTGTGAGAGGGAGGGATAAAGTGGGGGAGGAAGCCAGGGCCCAAAGCAGCAGAATAATCAGAGACACCAGAAGCCATCAATATGTTTTGATCTTGGTGTCAAATATATTTGCTTCCTTGTTAATGGTCTCCCTTTGTGCCTGATTGTCACTAAATGGTATTGTCATCTGGGCAGATCGGATCCTCTCTTGACTGTTACGCACTTTCCACAAGAGGTTTTTGTTCAAGTATCCTAAGACAAGCAAATAAAACATATTTCACGCAGTGAGAAGCATAAATCATTTTGGTTCCCCTCGGGCATTTTTACAACAGCTGAAACATCATTCTGGTGTTGTTGTTTTTCTTCGTCCTCACATGTCCTGTGAAAAGGTTACCTTAATTCACTTTGTCTTCCTTCAGAACCAAGGAACCCATCAGATGAACGGTGCTGGTTAGTTTTGATGATATCGTATTTTCGATTCATTGCATTCTCTGTTTTATTTGGACACGGTCATTTTGGTGATTAAATTCAGACAACGTGGAAAATCACCCTGCAACTCCCACCCCAGGCCCTGACGACAGCAGATCACATGAGTCATTGGATGGGCTCCATCCTGCTCTGGGTTCCCCAAGCCCGCTGGCAGAACCAGGTCTTCAGCGCCTTCTGGAAGAGTATTAGAGAGGGGGCCATTCTAATCTCTGGGGGAATGATGTTCCGGAGAGAGGGAGCCACCATGGAGAAGGTCCTTCTTCTGGGTCCCACTAGGTATATCTCCCTTAGGGATGGGACCCGCAACATTCCCTGCCTCCCCACTCTGGTGGGTCAGGCAGATGTGACCAACAAGAGATGGTCCCTCAGATAACCTGGTCCCAAACCATGAAGCGCTTTAAAGGTGACAACTAGCACCTTGAATTGCACCCGAAGCAAATCGGCAACCAATGCAGTTCCTAACAACATATTACTTGTACAGCTTGTCCTTGACTTATGACAATTGTGACCAGAAGTTTAGTCACTAAGCAGTGCAGTCATTAGCCGATTCATCAGGTGACTAGACCTAATTTTATGATCATTTTACTGCAGTCATGAAGTGAATCACGTGGTTGTTAAATCAATCTGGTTTATCAATTGATTTGCTCGTTGGAAGCCAGCTGTGATGACTCAGAGTGTAATACAACATAAGAAAATACAAAATCTAAATAAATGTCCTTTAATGACTCCAACTTGGCCCCAGTGTTCAATAATTCTCAATTTGACATAAAACATACTCAAAAATAGTCTTCAAAAGAAAGCAATAAAGCCCGAACTTAATGAGCAAATAGAGGTGAAATTAAAAAAACCAAACAAACTCCAATGAAGAAATTTTCACAATGGAGCAGAATAAGTAATTACCAAGTTCAAGGAGATAACAAGGCACAGTCTGTTGGAAGGACACCAACCAAGATAATTTCAGTCCAAAATAAAACGTGCGTTGCTTCTGGCAATGCTGCGTTGTAACCGTCTCTCTTATATACTATTCTACCCAGCTGCAACCAATGAGGGGGATCATGGACACTTCCTTTCTCATAAGTCAAGTTGTTTCCTTCTCTGTTCCTCCCTGTGTGTCCTAGGATGCAGAGGGGGTGGGCCTGGTTCTTCCTCCGACTGCTCAGCCTGCCTCTGCCCTTCCCCAGCCTCCTCCACAACCTCCGGAGCCACACCTCCACTCCCTGTCAGCTGTTTCTCCTCTCCCTCAGAGTCCAACTCTAACAAGGGCATGACACCAGCTTAGAAGGTAACAAATTGCAATCAATGACCACAAGATGGTGCAGCCATGGTAAATGTGAGCTGGTCACCAAGTTTTCATGATACCATTGATTACCACTGATATACTACTGATATTATCATAAAAACAATAGCGGGATCAACACAGTTTGTAGAAAAAATGGAATTTTGTGGGGTTGGAGAAGATGTGTTTCGCTTTTTCTTCAGAGCTGTTATAGTACATTGTCCTGCAGATTGCATCCCGTCTCTTCTAATTTCCTAACAGTCCTAGCAATTTTCCTAGCCAGCTACAAGTAAGAGGCTACCATACGAAGACAAATTATGCAGTGTAAATAGCAATAGCACTTAGAAATATATATCTCTTTACAGTGCTTTTCAGTCAGAGATGGTATTCAGCAGATTCTGACCAGTTCTGGAAACCGGTAACAGAAATTTTGAGTAGTTCGAAGAACTGGCAAATACCAACTCTGACTGGAGATTTTACAGTATCCTTCCCTTGCCACGCCCACCAAGTCACGCCGACATAATCAATAGTAAAAAAGTTTGAATCCCACAGTCCTCTCTAAGCAGTTTTACAGTCAGCCTATGGCCCTTAACAATCTGGGTCCTCATTTTACCCAATTCAGAAGGATGGAAGGAAGAGTCATCCTTGAGCCTGGTGGGATTTGAATTGCAAAACTGCTGGCAGACAGCAGTCTGCAGAAGTAGCCTGCAATATTGCACTCTAACCACTGCGCCATCTTGGCTTGGTACAAAGATCACTTGGAGCTGGGAGATACTTTCAATGTAATCTACTGATTCCCTTGCATGGATTGCTCCTGTGATTATGAAGGTTGGACAGGGAGGAAGATAAACCACCAGATTACAAGAACACAAGCAAGCAGTCAGACGAGGAGACCCAACCTCATTAATAGCCTCCCACTTCTCTGAACAAGGAAAACATATTCAATTTTGCAGCTACTAAGATTGTTGGACAAGCAGGCACAAAAACAGCCAGTGATGTGATTGAAGCCTGGGAAACAGGATCCTCGTCAGTCAACAGGTGGGCTGATTTACCATCAGCCTATCAAGTACTTAGAGGGCTGGGCAGCACAAAAAAACAACAGCTAATGACTTAAAAGCTAGCTATCAACACACGCCAATCAACATTTAAAAAGCCACTTATAACAGGCACTATAAATATCACACAGAGAACAGTGCATAATCTGCTAAAGGGACATTCCCTGAACATGGGCTACAGCACAAGTCTGAAATCTCAGAAGACAAAACCTCTGGTCCCGGTGACTGATGCAGATCGGACCCAGCAGTAGAAGTAATCCTTGACTTACAACCACAATTGAGCTCAAAACTTCTGTTTCTAAAGCCCATGTCACATTGAACCAACTGATACAAAGAGGATGTAAAACGGACAAAAAAGCTTGCCATCCGTTCGAAAACAAGATGTACTCACTGCCTCCGTTTTGCTTCCTCTCTATCCATCCAGCATCCGTTTATTGACGTTTCATCCGCTCCAAAAGTTTTGGGCTGCCCAAAACTTTTGCGTGGAAAATGTATCCAGTTCGTCCGTTCTGCATCTGCTACGCATCCGCTACGCATCTGTTACGCATCCGCTTTATCCGCTAGGCATCCGCTACGCATCCGCGCAACTCCATCCGCCCGGACGCAGGGAGGAAGCAGAACGGATGCAGAACGGATGCCTAGTGGATGCAGAACAGAAACAAAGCATTTAAAATGGAAAAAACGTTCGCAGAGGGGACCTATCTCTGATATTAAGGATGTCTAGAGGATGCCTAGAGGATGCCTAGAGGAAAACCTATACTGCCAATAAAAAGGGGGAGCAACTCTCCTGCATCGCACTTTCAGAACAGCAGCCCAGCGGTGCAGACCTCTGCAGCCTTCATCTGCCTCTTCCTCTTCCACAGCATCCAGTCATATCCACCGTGGATTGTAACAAAGTCCTTTCGGCAGCCACCATCGTTCTGCAACAGTGCAAAGCCATCTGCAGGCTCTGTGAACTCTACTGCGAGAAGAAAAGGAGCCACCCAAATAGAATCTGGGTCCGAAGATGGTTCGCCAGAAGAGGAGAGGATGGACTGTACAACAAGCTGATGGTGGAGCTCAAAAACGAAGATACTCGGGCGTTCCAGAACTTCATGAGGATGCCTCCAGCCGTGTTTGAGGAAGTTGTGCAGCGGCTGACACCCAGGTTGATCAAGGCAAACACCAGCTTCCGGCCCAGCCTGGAACCTGGGCTCAAGGTGGCACTCACTCTGCACCACCTGGCCTCAGGGACCTCCTACAGGAGCATGCAGTACGGCTGGAGGGTGCCATCCAACACCATCAGCATTGTGGTCAGAGAAGTGGTGCATGCCATCATCAAATAATACAAGGAGGAGCTCCTCCAGTACCCCTCCACTGAAGAAGGCTGGAAGAAAGTTGCAGAGCAGTGGTATCAGAAGTGGAACTTCCCACACACCGTTGGAGCCATAGATGGCAAGCACGTGGCCTGCAAAGCTCCACCCAACTCAGGGTCCAATTATTTCAACTCCAAGGGCTTCTTCAGCATCATCCTCTTCACCATGGTCGATGCTGACTACAAGTTCATGTACATCGATGCTTCAGGCAACAGCTCATCTTCAGATGCCCAGGTATACAACACCAGTCACCTCAAGGAGGAGCTGGAAGGCAACCTCATTGTGGGCTTCCCAGATCCAGAACCCCTGCCCAACGACACACAAGATGTGCCCTACTTCATCGTGGGGGATGATGCCTTCTCCCTCACAACCTACCTCATGAAGCCCTACACTTCCAGACTCCTCACCCGTGAAGAGAGGATCTTCAACTACAGGCTGTCCAGGGCAAGGCGGGTGGTGGAGAACGCCTTTGGCATCCTGGCCAACAGGTTCCAGGTACTTCTCACCACCATGCAGCATTGCCCAGAGACCGTGAGGAGGATCATGGAAGCTTGCTGCATCCTGCACAATCTCATGCGCACCCGCTACCCAGTCTTGCAGAACAGGCTCGTGGACCTCCAGCAAGGCAATGGGGACATGGAGCCTGGGGAATGGAGGCAAGGGCAAAACCCGATCGACACTGAGGATGTGCAAGGCCCCAACAGAGCCTCACATGAAGCGAAGAAGCAGCGCAACCTCCTGAGACACTGGTGCAACTCCCCAGCTGGACCAGTGGAGTGGCAAGACAAGATGGTAGATGCTTAATGGATGCTTCCTTCAGCCTGTCTCATCACACAGATGAGATTGGGCCATGTATGTTTGGTTGGCCTACAATGAACAGGGCGTTTAATAAAGAGTTGTGTTTATGTTGACATGTGTGGATAATTATTACATTATTATTGATAATAAAGGGCCGTAGGTGTGGCACCTGGGAGGGTGGACCGACCATACAGTCCCACTATGCTTGCACTGGAAGTTTATCTATCCCACTGCTATCCTAACCCATCCCACAGCTATTACCCATCCCACAGGTATCCTAACCCATCCCAAAGCTATCCTTACCCATCCCACAAGCATGCAAAGGCTTAAACCATTTCTAAAAGTTTCCAACAAGAAACTTTTTTTATTAAAAAAAAGAAATGAAGCAAGTGTGTGAATCATAAATATACTTTATTAACAACAAGCTATAAAACAAAAAAGAGTCTCTTGGTCGCTCAGACTCAGGGGTGAAGGGTGCAGGTGCTGTGGAGGTGGCTGGTGCTGGAGTGCTTGTCATCAGCTCCTCCAGAAGCAGAAGCAGCAGAAGCCCCAGCCCCAGAAGAGTGAGCCCATGCTGAAGAAGCCCCAGGAGAACCAGAGTGAGGGTCAGGGGGCGGGATGGTAGCCCTGTCCCTCTTGCCAGGGCTGGCAGCAGATGGCTGAGGCTTGCTTTGCTTTCGCATGTTTGTGGGGTTGCTGGCTGGCAGGGAGGCTGGCAGGAACCAAGGCTGGCAGGGAGGCTGGCAGGGAGGCTGGCAGGAAGGCTGGCACACAGGCAGGCACAAGGCTGGCAGGAAGGCTGGCACCAAGGCTGGCAGGAAGGCTGGCACCAAGGCAGGCACCAAGGCTGGCAGGGAGGCAGGCACTAAGGCTTGCAGGAAGGCTTGCAGGCAGGCAGGCACCAAGGCTGGCAGGCAGACATGAACCAAGGCTGGCAGGCAGACATGAACCAAGGCTGGCAGGCAAACTGGCTGGCAGCAAGGCTTGCAGGCAGGCTGGCAGGCAGGCTGGCAGGAAGGCTGGCAGCAAGGCTGGCAGGCAGACATGCAGGCAGGGCAGGCAAGGCAGCCAATCCGTCCGGCAGCAGGTCTTTCCTCTGAATGGCGACCTGCTTCCGAGCTGCTTCCGTTATATCCGCGGGGCTGACGCAATGCATCCTCCCCGCATGCGCAATTAACACCAGGCATCCGCTAGGCTTCCGCTGTGCATCCGCTGTGCATCCGCTTCATCCGCTCGGCGTCCGTTCTGCATCCGCTGTGTCCGTTCCGCGTCTGCTTCGCTGAGGCCCCTGGAAGCCCTGCGGATGTGCCATCCGCTCCAATCCACTTCCATCCACTGGGCTTCCGTTCCGCATCCGCTTTGCATCCACCCAGCGTCCTCCCCGCGTCCATGTTATCCGTTCCGGTTATGCAAATTTTTGCCCCTTTTGAGAGCGGATAACAATGGATGGAACATTTTGCTTGTCCGCTGTGTCCTTTTTGCATCCGTTGGGCAGTGTGACATGGGCTTTAGTGAGACAATTGCTAAGGGAGCTTTGCCCCATTTTATGATCTTTCCTGTCACAGTTCTTAACTGAATTAGTACAGTTGTAAAGGGAATAACAACTTACAAGGTGAATCCAGCTTCTGCATTGAGTTTGCTTGTCAGAAAGTTGCAAAAGGAGATCACATGCCCCCAGGACACTGAAACTATCATAAATATGAGTCAGTTGCCAAGCATCTCAATTTTGATCATGTAACCGTGGGGATAATGCAATAGTGATAAGAGTGAAAAATGGCCATAAGGTGTTTTTTTTTCAGTGCCGTTGTAACTTTGGTCACTGAACAAAGTTACAACTATAGGTTGTAAGTCGAGGACTTAACAGTATAAACCTGTGATGGCGAACAGAGCCATTGGTGCTAGCACGCGAGCCACAGGCAAACTTAACTCACTGTGCATGAGCGCACTTCACAGCTGATTTTTGGCTAGTTTGAGGCCTTTTTCGGCCTCCCAGGCTTAAGAAAGCCTCTGCATCCCAAAAATAGGCCCATTTTATCACTTCCTGTATTTCCGGAAATACCGGAAGTGATGAAACAGGCCCATTTTTCAGGCTGCAGAGACTTTCCTCTAGCCTGGGAGGCTGAAAAAGGCCTCAAACAGGCCGAAAATCAGCTAGGAGACATAATGAAGGTAAAGGGAGTGGGGGGATTGCATGCGCTTGTGCATGGTGCATGCACATTGAATTCTGGGTGCTGGCACGTGAGCACGCAATGCAAGTGTACACACAATTTTTGGCACAAAAACCCAAAATTTTAGCCACCACTGGCTAATCAAAAATGCACGCCGATGGCCAAGCACCATAAATGCAATCACATGGCTATGGAGGATGAGTTTATGACAGCTGTGACTTCAAGAATGGGTTGTATCGGTAGCTTTTTCGAAGTACATTGTAACTTCAAACCATCGTTAGGTGACTGGTGGTAAGTTGAGCAGTGTTTCTGAATGCTCATGTACAGATGCGCGCACACAAATATGGATTTTAGAAGCCAATATGAACTTAGAGAATAAAACAGGCACAACTAACCCAACAATAAACTTGCTTAACAACAGATGATACTCTGGAGGGACAACTAGTAATGTTGGCAGTGGGATTTGTTGAAAAAGCAAGCAATTTGTCTCAAGCTTAGTTTGGTCTTAGATCCACATACAATAGGGGTGTGGGAAGCCATACATCCCCTTCTAAAACAATGAAATGTTTTGAGGTATATTTTAAAAAGCAGGATAAAATATTTCCCCTAAAAGAGAAATTAAAAAAAATATTAAGGGAGACAGAAACTCAGAGCCAGCTTCCTCCCCCCAAGCAGATACTGAGCTGGGGCAGCTTTTAGAAATGCTGATTTGGTAATCCACTCCCTGCAGCAAAGTCTAAACAAAGACAGATTAGCCCTCACCCAAGAGCCAACACAGAGCAAAACCATTAATTATTGCATCACCGTCAGAAACATCAACCAAACTGTCAGACAACCTACATGACCCCTACATAACCCCTACAACAGCCAATAGAATACATGTGCTTGCACAGGACCTGGAAGCTCAAGTGCAAAGCCCAAGAGAAGGTATAAAACCCCCTCACTCACAACTGGTCAGCTGCACCAGAGAAACCATGTGCTTGGTGGTTCTGCTTCATCTATAAATGGACCCTCTTTCCAATCAGCCTCCAGCCTCCATTTTGTCTCCATTGCCTTTCTCCCAGTTTGGAACTGTACCGGATGGATATTTCTTCCAACAGAGAAGAAATGTTCTTCCAACAGAGGATTACCCCAGTACTACTTGGTGAGCTGTGTAGCTAAGAGGGGAGTTGATTGTGAGAATTTCCATTTCCCCATGCACCTTCCTAATACCACAGTTGTTCTTCAGTTGTGGGAATGTTTCATAAAGGCTGGTAAATTGAGTGTCATCTTGATGGATTGGAAGGTGTTGTGTGTTCAAAAAAGAGAAAGTGCATTCTCTCTGGATGTGGATTTCTCAACCAGCAGAAACACTGGGGAACCCAAAGCAGCCTCTATTACTGCATGGTGAGATTTTTCTCTTTCAAAGGTGGAAAAACAGTTTTTTAAATAACCCCTCCTGCTGGGCAGCTATTTTAAAAGGCTGGAGAACAAATGCATGGCATATAATCAGTGAAAGAAACAAGATTCTCTTTTGCTACATTAAGAGTCTTGCAGTGTGATGGATATGACATACTGTTACCTAATATTATGGAAGTGAGGGACCCATAAAGTCGTATGTCTATTGAGCTGAATGTGAGTTCAGCAGAGAATATAAACCTACCCCATGCAGGGATATTAAATTTACACACACAAACAATTTACAACTTTAAGTTGTCAAGGGCCACATGGCAATGTACATGCTTGCAATGCTTGCCCTTCCTTCCTTCTTTCCTTCCTTCCTTCCTGCCCGCCTGCCTGCCTGCCATCCATCTTCCTTCCTTTCCACATCAACAGTCACTAAACAAACTGTTGTAAGTTGAGGACTACTTGTACATACTTTAAGCATGACTCAAAGTGCCTAACAAAAAAAAAACCCACATAAAAAAAAAAAAAACCCAAAAATCCCAAACCCACAATACAAGGCCAAACTCCATTCAAAATCAATTTCCATCTGAGAGAGGAAATTGTGTTGATCCCAAGGATGGAGGAAATAATTCCGAACTGCTTGCCAAATCCAAGTTAGAGCCATGCGATATTCTCAGGAATTTAGTCAAGAGCTGCATAGCAGTTCTGAGCAAAAGTAATATGCTGCTTTTTACAACTTTCTTCATTGAATGGAAAAGAAATAATCATTAGATCTGGGCAGGTGGGGAAGGTGAGGAGAGTTGTAGTTGTAAAATTCTAACGCATGAGTGAAGGTTCTTGTATTGATGTCAGTCACTGAATGGCAAAAAGGTGTGTGAGACCGCACTATCTTTCATTGTACTGGAGTTATCAGTCTCTCTCCAGTGGTCTGGAACCTACTGGGTTTCTATTAAATTGCTAAGGAGCTTTTGAAAAGTGCCAAAAGAGGCAGATTTCAGAATGAAGGAAAGATGGGAAGCATCTACAACAAAAACAAAAATGTCCATAGGGTTGTCAGGAAGTAGGGATAGGAGAAATAATAATAATAATAATAATAATAATAATAATAATAATAATAATAATAATAATAATAATAATGATGATGATGATGATGATGATGATAATAATGATAATAATGATAATAATGATAATA
The DNA here is from genome assembly GCA_015471245.1 of Laticauda colubrina. Classification (NCBI taxonomy): domain Eukaryota; kingdom Metazoa; phylum Chordata; class Lepidosauria; order Squamata; family Elapidae; genus Laticauda; species Laticauda colubrina. Next base: position 18,840,032 of record BLBF01000036.1, on the reverse strand, counting down.
ATGATAATAAT
>BLBF01000036.1:18777449-18811510 GCA_015471245.1 Laticauda colubrina | reverse complement strand
TCTATCTATCTATCTATCTATCTATCTATCTATCTATCTATCTATCTATCTATCTATCTATCCATCCATCTATTCTACAGTATCAGTCATTTATCTCAGCAGTCCAGTTTGTAGAGTAAGGAAAAACAGGAACTGGACCATATGACTGGTAGGAAAGTGAGTGACCACCAGCCTGCCACATGCACAAGTTGAGTTGTGCGTGTGCTCCGGCCGGCCACTCACACAACCCAATTCCAAATTCCCTGATTTATCTATTTTTTTTATTTTATTTTTATTTGTCAATTGCTTATAGGTATAAGTAAAATATAGTTATGAATACATGGATACATATGAGAAAAATAAAAAATAAAAGAAACAATATGACAGGAATGGTAGGCACGTTAGTACGCTTAATGCACGCTGCCTACAGACCTCTTAGGAAAGGGGTGAGGTCAATAGTAGACAATCTAAGGTTAAAGTTTTTGGGGTTTGGGGAAGAAACCACAGAGTCAGGTAGAGCATTCCTGACACTGACCACTCTGTTGCTGAAGTCGTATTTCCTGCAATCAAGTTTGGTGCGATTAACCTTGAGATTGTATCTATTGTTTGCTCTTGTGTTGTTATGGTTGAAGCTGAAGTATTCATTGACAGGTAGGACATTATATGATTTTTTTTATATTATACTTAGATTGGACTGAAAGTGGCATAGTTCTAGATTTTCTAGGTCTAGAATTTCGAGTCTGGTGGCATAAGGTATTCTGCAACGAGTAGAGGAGTGGAGAACTCTTCTTGTGAAATATTTCTGGACTTTCTCAACTGTGTTAATATCAAATATATAATGTGGATTCCAGACTGATGAGCTGTATTCAAGTATTGGTTTAGCAAATGTTTTGTAAGCTCTAGTTATTTGTGTAATATTACCAGAGAAAAAGCTATGTAAGATTAGGTTAACAACTCTTAACGCCTTTTGGGCTATGTAGTTACAGTGGGCTCTAGCACTTAGATCATTTGAGATTAATACTCCAGGATCCTTGAAAGAGTTTGAATCATCAACAAGGTCTTGACTATTCAGCCTGTATTTCATCTTCTGATTTTTTTTGCCAATATGTAAGACAGAGCATTTATTTGTTGAGATTTGAAATTGCTATTTGTTTGACCATTCTGATAAATAGTCAAGGTCTTTTTGAAGGGTAGCTGTATTGTCTTGGTGTTGAATAGCTTTACATAATCTAAGATGTTAATGAAAGAAAGAAAAAGACGAACAAAACAAATTTAACCAAAGTTCAAACACTAGAAGGGAAAACAACTTGAAAAAAGGAATGGGAAAAAAGGGAAAAAAAACTATTAGGTTCCTGACTTTTCCTTTTTATATATCTGTTGATTTGCAATGTATGTAGGCCTTTAAGCCTCCTTACAAATTGGCCTCTTATATTGCCATGCTGCATGTTGCATTGTATGTATGGGAGTCGTTCTTGCTTAAATTTACTTAAACAACTATTGTTGTGTATATACTGTTAGTTTTGCCACAGTTGTGTATTCTCAAGTTTTAAGTTCTAATGACATGTAGTGAGAATTGTGTCCTTTTTCCACTGTTGAGCAAAATGTATTCTCACTGCAGTTAAACATATGCAGCTAGTCCTTGTTTAACAACCAATTAAGCTATGCTGGCTGAGGAATTCTGGGAGTTGAAGTCCCAAAGTCTTAAAAGTTGCCGAGTTTGAGGACTTCTCTTCTCTTCTCTTCTCTTCTCTTCTCTTCTCTTCTCTTCTCTTCTCTTCTCATTCTACTCTATTCTACCCTATCTCAGGATGGCATTGAAAAAGTAAGCTTATCATCAGTCCTCAAAATTGTGGCTATCATAAGGTCTACCCCCGTTCACATGATCACAATTTGGGTGCTTGCAACTGGAGTGAGTTTACTATTATTTGCAACCTTCACAGACAGCTTCTCATAGGCACAGTCAATGGGGAAGCCAGAAGGAAGTCAGAAGTTTAAGTCATATGACACACTTAATGGTTGTGGGCGATTTTCTTAACAGCCACAGCAGAACAGAGGACACAGATTTCACTTAACAGCCACGTCACTTAGCAATGGAGCTGCTGGTCCCAATTGCAGCTCCGAAGTAAGAACTGAATATACTCCCGCCGCCTATTTTTCCCAACCAAGAAAAACAACAACCTTGTGAGGTGGGCTGGGCAGAGAGAGAATGACCGGCTCAAAGTCATTCAACCGACTGATAGGCCTAAGGGGAGTGCTAGAAGTCCCAGCCACCTCCTTTCTAGGCCAGCAGAGCTATTGTTCAAGCCAGTCCAATATCTTATCAGCTAACAAAAAAGATTCATATCAGATATAATTGCCAGTCAACTGGCAACAAACCCTCCCATTATGAAAAGGCAGTGAAACGAAGTGAACATTGCATCGAGAGCAGATGGTAAGAACAGCAAGAAACCATCTTATGACAGCTGAGCAAAAGTGCACAGCTACCAAAGCTCTTCAGCTAGGAGGCACCTGGCCTTCAGATTTTCCTCTGCATCTGAGATGGAGTGAGAGCAAGGAGCAATCATTCTCAGCCTGTTCCTCTCTTAAAGTGCCAGCTTGAATAGGATGTCTGAGCCCTCCCAGGTAAACCAGATGGGAAACATGATCAGATGAGATAATTCTGCTGTTTATTAAAAGGTTGCATTAACTGAATATTGCAAATCTGAAAGTCCAAATCTCCCACTGTCACTTTCCACAGTCCGATCCATTAAGGCGGGTCCTGTCTAAAGGCTAGGTCACACTGGCCGATGGATGCAAAACGTATGCAAAAAGGACACAACGGACGAGCAAAATTTCAGGCGTGGCTCCATCCATTGTTATCCCCTCTCAAAAGTGCCCCAAATTTGCATAAACAGAACGGAAAACAACGGAAAGAAACGGACAGGGGTAGTACGTAGTGAGGATGGTAACCGGAACTTCGTAGGAAGCCTAGCGGACGGAAGCGGATGGAAGTGGATAACACATCCGCAGGGCTTCTGGGGGAGAATAGCGAAGCGGACGCGTAGCGGAAGGAGTGGATGCGTAGTGGGTGATGCGGATGCATCACAGACGCCTATAGGATGCATAGCGGATGCAAAGCGGATGCAAAGCGTTCATTGCGCATGCGGGGAGGATGAACTGCATCAGCTCCGCGGATATAAAAGGATGCAGCTCGCAAGCAGTCAGCATTCAGAGGAAAGACCTGCTTCCACATACATCTTGAAAGAACATCATTGTTCGACAGTCAGGGAAGAAGAGAAAGCCTGTGCCTACTCCTGCCAGCCCTGGCAAGAAGGACAGAACCACCATCCCACCCCCTAGCACTGACTCTGAAGCTTCTGGTGCTTCTGCTGCTGCTGCTGCTGGTGGTGGTGGTGGTGCTCCTGGTGCTTCTCCTACTGGTGCTGCTGGTGCTTCTCCTGCTGCTGCTGCTGGTGGTGCTTCTCCTGCTGGTGCTGCTGGTGCTGCTGGTGCTTCTCCTGCTGGTGCTGCTGGTGCTTCTCCTGCTGGTGCTGCTGGTGCTTCTCCTGCTGCTGCTGGTGCTGCTGCTGTGATGGACCAGCCCCAAGGCCCTCAAAGCCCTGCTGCTGAAGGCCCTGAAGCCCCTGCCAGAGGGAGGAAGAGGCAAGGCAAGGAGAAGGGAGAGAGGAAACAGTACTCCATTTCCGAGGACCATGAGGAGGAGGTGCTGGAATGGCTGAGGGAGAACGAGTACTTGTGGAGAAAGGACTACAGGCTCTATCGTGACACCAAGAGGAAGCAGGCAGTGTGGAGAGACAAGGCAGAGAGTCTGGGCTACACTTAAGACGTACTCCTGGGATGGTGGAAGCACATGCATGCCTGGTATGGCAAGCTGCACCTGAAGAAATCTGGCCAGGCCGCTGTCAAGCTCACTGACCGGGAGATGTATGTCATGGCCAAGTGCAGCTTCCTGGAGGGTGAGATCCGCCACCGAGGAGCAGCCCCTCTGTCAACCCTTTCCCTCAGATAGCCCACAGAGAGCCACTCCTCTTCCAGCCAGGAGACAGCTACCGTGTCCAGGCAGGTATCTTTGGAGGGCCCCATGGCAGAGACCCCCCCGACAGCTGCACTCCCCATGCCAGAGGACGTGGAGGATCCCCTGTCTCAAATGGAGCAATAAGAAGCAGCAGCCAGAGACCAACCCACATCCACCCACAGCTCCACCTGCACAGAAAGCAGGCAGAGAGGCAGACTGGAGGGCCAGAGCCACACTGTCTTCTTGGAGATCAGGGACACAATCAAAACCAGCACAGATCTTCTCTCTCAGCTGGTCCACAGCGATATGCCATCCTCTAACCGCAAGCCCTTCATCACGTACGTGAGCCAGACCCTCATGGACCTGCCCAAGGCGCAGTTCCAGGTGATGAAGGAGAAGATCACAGCACTGCTGCACCACCCTCCAGGCCCAGCTGAACCTGCTCCAACCCACTCTAGGACTGCTCCTCCACCCCAGGCGATGTCACAGCCTTTCCACAGCTTTCAACAGCCCCTCACCTACTAAGGCTACAAGTACCAGGACTTCCCACACCAGAGGCATCCCTTCCCAGTCCAGGCCCAGGTACATCGCACGCCACAGACGCCTCACCTGACCCAGCTGTAGACCAGACAGCCCCACTACACTCCTCCTTCCTCCACCTCACAGCCAAGCCCCTCAACAGAAAATCTGTCTTTAGTACTGTGCCTGACATTCCAGGTCCTTGAGGAAGGGCTTCTCAACCTCACAGGACTGAATCAGCTCTCTGAGAGCTTCCTGAACACACCATCCCCTGTTGTACTCTCGGGGCCAGGCACCCCAATGGCGCCTCAGAACAGCACTCCAGCAACAGCCACCTCCACAGCACCTGGAGGTCGACAGCTGAGACCATGGACACGACTTAGAGTGACTGAGAATAGTGCCAGAGACTGAGTTGCTACCTGTTCACCTTATCTTTGCTTTAAGACATTTTACTTGGGTCATTTTGCTTTTTTAATAAAGTCATACAGTTTACTTAAGACAGTTGTTAATAAAGGTTATCTTTGCTTCACACACTTGGTTCATTTTATTTACTTAATAAAACTTTGAAAAAATGGTTAAGCCTTTGCATGCTTGTGGAATAGGTAAGGATAGTTGTGGGATGGGTAAGGATAGTTATGGGATGGGTAAGGATAGCTGTGGGATAGATAAACCTCCAGTGCAAGCATAGTGGGACTGTATGGTCCACCCTCCCAGCTGCCACATATATGGCCCTTTATTATCAATAACAATTTATTCATTGATCAACACATTTCAAAATAAACAAAACTCTTTATTAATGCCCTATTCATTGTAAGGCCACTTAACATACATGGCACAATCTCATCAGTGTGATGAGACTGGCTCAAGGAAGCATCCATTAAGCATCTACCATCCTGTCTTGCCACTCCACTGCTCCAGCTGGGGAGTTGCACCTGTGTTTCAGGAGGTTGTGCTGCTTCTTCCCTTCACGTGAAGCTCTGTTGGGGCCTTGCACATCCACAGTGTCTATCAGGTTTCATCCTTGCCTCCATTCAAAACCGAACACTTCAACAACAGAATAATCAGAGAAACCATAGAGATCGAAAAACGCACACACAGCATGAATAAACGAGATGATACCTCCCACCTACCAACCATTTGGAAACCTGCCCTCATTAATAAACGAGTACCTAACATAAAGAATGACACCAGACCCACACCCACGAGTGCCACACAAGATGCTACCACCACACTTCCACGTAGAAAAAAGACTCACACCCACACAGAAGATGAGACATGACCACAGACCAGAAGCCATACCACAGCTGCATCACTACCCACTTCAAACCCCTCTGACCCATACAAGAAGCAAATTGACACCCACCATGAAGATGTGGCACGACCACGAACGCGAAGCCAAACAACAGGATCACAGCTCACCAGCTCAAATCCCCCAGCAACTAAGACTAACCTGAGCACAACCAAGCCCCCACCAGAACAGAACACATCCCCAGCCAATCAGAACACAGCCAAGCCCCCACCCAATCAAGTCACCCCCCCACTAGCAGTTAAAAGGAAGAAGCAGCTGCAAGCTCACATTACTCTGAGAAGCACAGAGCTGAAGAAACAAGCCTGAAGATGATGAATGAGACTTCATCGAAATGTTGCCTTGATACTTCCAATTTTACACGGGAGAAAACCCGAACAACCAAAGATCCATATATATGAATATGTGTGTGTGTGTGTGTGTGTGTGTGTGTGTGTGTGTGTGTGTGTGTGCTGTTCAGCTTCCTTCGGGTATTATCCCACGTCATTGTAGTGCTTTTAAAGTTGTAGCAACGTTTCAGCAGAATCTCATCTGCCATCATCAGGCTTCTGTATTGAGTTCGTCTCCTGGTGATTGGCCTAACGTCACTTAATCGGCTTTCAGACCTGAAGTGGGACTAGAACCCAGTTTCCTAGTGATTGGCCCAAAGTCAAGCCAGCTTTCACGTCTAAGGTAGAACTAGAACTCACAGTCTCCTGGTGACTGACCAAAAGTCACTGAGCCAGCATTCATGCCTAAGACGAGACTAGAACTCACATGCTCTTGGTTTCTAGCCTGTCCAAAACACTAGACCAAAATGGCATTCCCACATACCATTATATAGGATTGTGGTGACAAAATTGTCAAAGTATGGGTATGAACATCCTTTAAAAATATGTGTACACAGTCCTCTATCCAGCGGCTTGCAGTTTCTCATGAGTCAATTAAATCCCAAGGGAATTTGCATCTGAAGGAAACTTTTCCTGTGGCACTTTTGGAGATTAGGAAATACAGGTCACATGGAAGGCTGGCATTTTGTGAACTTCAACTACAAATGATAAACTTCTGCAGTAAAAGTCCACTTTAAAACCTACTGAGGAAACAAGGCACTCAAACACAACTAGAAAAATATGAATATGTTTTGCAAATTATCTGGCTAATTTTACACAGCTTTGAAGCTTTTCTAACAATCCCCTCACCTTTTTTTATTTTAAAACCCACTAGGTACTATGAGATATAGGTGGGTGCAGAGATGGCCTTGAAGAAAATATGTGGCAACCATTTGCAAAATAGGAACATAGTCAAGAAAAGCAGGAAGTTATGAGAAAGAAACTCAACATTGCTCATTCATCTTGACTACCTTTGGCTTAAGAGGGAGTCAAGGACAAAAGTTATCAATCTTTAAAAATGTCTGTTATGCTATGGTTATATAATGTAATAGAGTTCTAGTATCAGTAGTAGTAGTACTATTAAGCGACTCCCTTGCTTACTGACTATTCATAGTCACAACCGTGAAGAAAAAGAAACTTTGCAACCAATCCTTGTGTTGACAACCTTCACAGGTCTGTAAAGCAAAGGAAAGTCAAAGTAAAGCCCTAATTGCAGTCATGATTTCGTTTAGCAACCACTTCACTTAAAACCCATATCACACTGCACCAACGGATGCAAAGAGGATGTAAAATGGACAAAAAAGCTTGCCATCCATTGGTTAACGCGATGCTTCCGTTCTGTACTCACTGCCTCCATTTTGCTTCCTCTCTATCCGTCCAGCATCCGTTTATTGACGTTTCATCTGCTCAGAAAGTTTTGAGCTGCCCAAAACTTTTGAGTGGAAAATGTATCCAATACATCCGTTCTGCATCCTCTAGGCATACGGGGGACATCCGTTCTGCATCCATTACGCATCTGCTATATCCGCTAGGCATCCGCTGTGCATCCGCACAACTCAAATCTGTTCCAGCGGTAAACGGACGCAGGGAGGAAGCAGAACGGATGCGCAGCGTTAGTAGCACGGATGGAGAAAGGATGAAAGCGGATGCAGCTCATCCGCTCTGCATCCGCTCTGCATCCTCTACGCATCCGCTCTGCATCCTCTAAGCATCCTCTATGCATCCTCTATACATTCGCTCTGCATCCTCTATACATCCGCTCTGCGTCCTCCCCACGTCCGTTTCTTTCCGTGTTATCCGCTCTGCTTATGCAAATTTTTGCCCCTTTTGAGAGCGGATAACAACGGATGGAACATTTTGCTCGTCCGTTGTGTCCTTTTTGCATCTGTTGGGCAGTGTGACATGGCCTTAACATCCAAATTGCCAGTTCCAACTGTGGTCGCTGAACGAGGACTACCTGTATTTCTTGGGCTGTTTTCTGATGACCTGGGATATCTCAAAGAGCCGGCAGGAGATTACTGTAAAACACAGTTCTGCCAATCAGTATTAAGTGCTGCCCATCCAGAAGAAGGGCTAGTCATGCAATTAGTGGAAGAAATAGATAGTTGGATATCATCAATAGCTCCTGTGGAGCTTTCTGATAACTCATCGCTAACAGTTGTAATTTAAATATCAGGGTTTTTTGAAAGATAAAAGAGTTTTTTCTTTCCTTGTTAGCAGTTTGATCCCTTTGAAAATGTTTTGGACAGGCTCTTTAAACTCCGTTTTTGACTTAACTTTCTAAAGGTGCTTCATTATGGTCTTTACCAGAGGTGGTATTCAGCAGGTTCTGACCAGTTCTGCAGAATCAGTGGCAGAAAATCTGAGTAGTTTGGAGAACCAGTAAATACCGCCGCTGACTGGCCCCACCCCCATCTATTCTCTGCCTCCTCAGTCCCAGCTGATTGGCTGGGTCTTCTTTGGTTGCCCTGCATAGGAGAACGGAGCTGGAAAGCAGGTTAGTGGGGTGGAGAGGGAATGGAAATTTTGTAGTAAGCTTCCCCTGGATTGGGGTGGAAATGGAGATTTTATAGTATCCTTCCTCTGCCATGCCCACTCAGCTACGCCCACCCAGGCACACCCACAGAACCAATAGTAAAAAAACTTTTGAATCCCACCACTGGTCTTTACATTCAAATCTGTAGGAGTCTTTGTAGTTAGGACAATGATATATAAACACCGGCAGACTAGATAATGGATGGACACAGCAGGAATCCTAACATATTAAATATAACATCCATCTCAATGCTTTCTCAGAGTTGAGCCCTTAAAAGGTAAAGCTATGCATATTCTTGGCAGAGCTTAGACAGGATTTCAATAAAGCTTAGGATTTGAAAACTGGTAAATATTATCAACAATAGCAGATTACTTAGTCCGAGTAACATTTTATTTCTATTTTATTTTTATTATTTCCTTGGAACATTACGATTTATGCTTTTAATAGAAAAGAACCTGCTCTTCAAATGGATTTTTTTCTTCAACCTTTTTCTAAGTATGGATGCACTGTAAACTAAAGGGTTCCCTCCCCCAAAATGGATTATTTTGGGTCTCAACCAAAGGCTAGATGTTGAAGCTTTGCTTTTAATAATGTCTTAAGCTCTTGTACAGCTGATCTAGTCTAATGAAGAGAAGGATTAGAGGTGATATGATAGCACTCTTCACAATTGAGGGGCTGTCACAAAGAGAGTGGGTCAATCTATTCTCCAAAGCACCTAAGGGCAGGATAAGAAGCAATGGATGGAAACTAATCGAGGAGAGAAGCAACCTGGAACTAAGGAGAAGTTTTGTGACAGAACGATTAATCAGTGGAACAACTTGCCCCCAGAAGTTGTAGGTGCTCCAACACTGGAGGGTTTTTTAGAAGAGATTGGACAGTCATTTGTCTGAAATGGTATAAGGTTTCCTGCTTGAAGAGGGGGTTAGACTAGAAGACCTACCGTATATACTCGCATATAAGCCGATCTCGCATATAAGCCGACCCTTAAAAAACTGCCCCAAAATGAGGAATTTTGCAAAAACTCGCATATAAGCCAACTGCCAAATACCATGGTGTTCAACCTCTGATCTCACCGTCAAGGCTCACCGTCAGAAAGATTCTGGGAGGACAGGGCTTTGGGCGCCACCTCCCTGAACAGCAGAAGTGAAGCCCAGAGGGAAAAGTCGGCAGGGCAAAAGTTGCGGCTTATCGTCCATCCAGGGAGAAAAATGGCCGATTTTCGCACACGTTTCCCTTGAGGCGAGGGCTGCAAAGGGCCAGCTGACAGGGAGTGCAAGAGCCAAGACTCTCATCACGGGAAACCGCCACGCTAAGTCGCTGCCCGACTTCGTGCGTGTTTCCCTTGAGACGAGGGCTGCAAAGGGCCAGCTAATAGGGAGTGCGAGAGCCAAGACTCTCATCGCGGGAAGCCGCCACGTTAAGTCGCTGCTCCGGCGCAAATCGAGGCATGGCCACCGATAAATCAGATTTATGCGCGTATAAGCCGACCCCCAAATTTGGAAAAAAAAAAAGTGTTCTAAAGTCGGCTTATTTGCCAGTATATACGGTACAAGGTCCCTTCCAACTCTGTTATTCTACTTCTGCAAGATATGTGGACCAACTTCCAGAATTCCCTAGTCAGCAAGTCCACATATCTTCAAGTTGTTCAGGTTGAAAAACAATGAAGTATAGATTTCCTGGGGGGAAAAAATTGAATTTGGTAACAAAAGTTTCCCTTTTTTGCCTCGATGTACTGATACATTATGATCAGTTCTGACCATTATGGAAAACAAATATTGTGCTCCATGAAATACTGTTTTAGTTTCCTCAGAATCTATTTTATTTTTCTGTCATAAAATAGATACCTCATTTTTTTCCCCAAAAAAGACAAATCCTTCAGGCTGGCTTTTAAGTGACAATGGTCCTCACATATGTAATGACCACAGCTTAACAGGAAATGAAACAAAAGGGCTTACAGGCTGCTCCTGCTAAAATTGTACCTGTTTGTCTTTCCAGTAATTAAAAAAATTATATTCCTCCCTAGAGTCTTGTCAATGATTGCCCCAATCCTGGATCTGAATGTTATAAGGACATTTTTAAAAATCCAAGTGGGAATTTTCAGGTTTTGTTCTTTTAATTTGGGATCCGATGGTCAAAATTGTAAATGGGCAACTGACTGCTACATATATAGTTTCTTAATGGGAAGTTCTCAATATACAACCATAATCAAGCCCTGAGTTGTGATCATAAGTCATTGTGTTTCTAAGCTGAGGCGTCACTTGACCAGATTAGAACTTACCACCATTTTTTACAACAATTGTTAAATGAATGTGGCAGTCATTAAGTAAATCCATTTTCCTCAATTGATGTTTTTTGCCGGAGATAAATGATGGAAACCAACAAAAAATATCACAAATTGTGATTGTTACCATGAGACATTGCAAACAACTGTAAAGATGTGCCAAGAGTCCAAAATCAGACCACTTGACCACAGGGGTGTGTGTGTGGTCATCATAGCTCCAAAAATGGGTCATAAGCAGCTCTGAGGAGGTCCATCGCAACTCTGAACAATCGTTAGGCAACCAGTTGTAAGTTGAGGACTACCTGTAATGAGGCAGTACTATCTGTTACCATCCTTCTGTGTTTACCCTAGAACAGCGCTGGTTGGGGGATTCTGGGAGTAGAAGTCCACACATTCAAAAATGGCTGAAGTTGAGAAACACTGCCCTAGGATATAATAGTTCCAGTGGTGGGATTCAAATGTTTTTCCCACTGGTTCGGTGGGTGTGGCTTGGTGGGCACACTTTGCATGCACGCATGTGCCAAATGTGCACTTTGCGCAGGCACAGAGGCATTTGTGCAGGCACAGAGGTGTTCTATAACTGTCTGGTTTGGTTCTGCAACTCAGCAGGACAGACACAGACTTCAGAGAGTCATGAGGACTGCAGAAAAAACAATTACTACTAACCTGCCTTCAATAGAGGACCTGTATATTACATGAGTCAAAAAGAGGACTGTGAAAATATTTACAGACCCCTCACATCCTGGACATAAACTGCTTCAACTCCTTCCCTCAAAACAACGCTATAGAGCACTGCACACCAGAACAACTAGACACAAGGACAGTTTTTCTCTGAACGCCACCACTCTGCTGAACAAATAATTCCCTCAGCACTTTATTTACAATGTCTGCACTACTATTACTGTTAAACTTCTCAATGCCCCTTATCACCCATCCCCTCCCACTTGTGACTGTATGACTGTAACTTTGTCACTTGTATCCTTACGATTTATATTGACTGTTTCCCAGTAGATTTGATTGCTTATTGTACCCTATGACTATCATTAAGTGTTGTACCTGATGATTCTCAATTTTTGATGAATGTATCTTTTCTTTTATGTCCACTGAGAGCATTTGCACCAAGACAAATTCTTTGTGTGTCCAATCACACTTGGCTAATAAAGAATTCTAATCTATTCTAATTCGCTTCCTGCAAGCCTGCATGACCCTGGACGCTTCATCAGCTGCCGTGCAGTGCTATTCTGTGCCGCGCAAAGCAGCTGCGCTTCAAATTCAGCGGCTAAAGGTGAGTACGGGAGCTTGGGCAGGTGGGTGGTCCCAACAGCAGAGCCAGCAGAGCAGTGGAGAGAACCTGTTTGGTCTCCGCTGCTCATCAATCCTACCGGCTCTGCAGAACCAGGCAGAACCGGTCAAATACCACCACTGAATACTTCTTCTTTTTCCGTAGCACAACTTTCCACTTGATTTCCACCTCACAGACATAGAAAAATCCACATGGCTGCTCTGAAATTTAACTGGGCTGGTGTAAATTTGTCTGGGTTTCCTGAGGTTGGACTAGATGACCTCCAAGATCCCTTCCAACTCTGTCATTCTGTTATTTGCTGATCATGGTAGAATAGGAATCCACCTGCAATTCTAAAAGCCCTGACAACGCTCAAGCATTGAAGGCCATCTCACTCTGAATCTGGATCCTATCATCTTTGAAGGCAGAAATGCAACAGTTGTCAGGATTCCAGCAACTGCTCTAATTAAATCATGATTCTCAAGCCAAACTTCAAAAAACTTCAAAGGACTCATTAGAGGTGATATTCTGACACTGTCCTGTATGAAGCCAACTCTGGCCTACATAATTTACAGTCACCTGTGACCCTGTTTCCCACTCCCCCCAAGTGGTGTCATAAATCAGATTCTCCAATTGAGCACATTCACAGGCTAGGTGTCATCATTCAGTTTTCCAATTAAATATATTTGTGGGCAAAAGCTCTGCTATTTTATTACAATCTTTTAAAGATAAGAGTTGGAATGTATTTCCACTTCCCAACTGCTACATTGCTTTTCCATTTTTCCTTCCTCCCCCCTCCCTCCCCATTTTTTATGGCAACAACTAAAACAAGCATAGAAATGTTTTATGAGTTGACAACAGGCACTCTTTTTGCCTGTCTTTGAAAGGCCCATCTGGTTGGACTAGAAGACCTCCAAAGTCCCTTCCTGCCCTATGACTCTATGATTCAATTTGCTTAGCTTTCATTCAAATATGCAGGCTTTTCTTATGCCACCCTGAGGGCCACATGAGCAGTGGCCTTTCAACCCCAGTCATATGGCTCTTTTCAGGTTGAGACTCAGGATGCCAGACTCCAGCTTTAATGGGCATGGCAGAAGAAAGAAAATGAGTTTTTATGCCCTAGTTCAGCAAAGAATGCATTGTTTGCAGAATGTTGGCAGGCCAAGCTGTCAGATCTGTTTTTCATTAGCGATCCACTGGGGGAAATAAAATGCACTGGTTTTTTTTTAAAGTATTTGTCCTGGCAATCTTTAGATTGATTCATTATTTCATTAGGGGATTAGAGATGATTAGGGGACTGGAGGAAAAAACATATGAAGAATGATTGCAGGAATTGGGTATGTCTAGTCTTGTGAAAAGAAAGACGAGGGGTGACATGATAGTGGTGTTCCCATATTTGAGGGGTTGCCACAAAGAAGAGAGGACCAAAGCACCTGAAGGCAGAACAAGAAGCAATGGGTGGAAACTAATCCAGGAGAGAACCAATTTAGAACTCAAAGAGAAATTTCCTGACAGTTAGAACAATTAATCAGTGGAACGACTTGTCTCCAGAAGTTGTGGGTATTCCAACAGTGGGGGTTTTGAAGAAGGGATTTACCTGATTGTGGATGAACCAAAAACTAGCTGGGGATTTGAGTTAAGTATAAATTCTGGTGACCACATAGACACAAACATGCTATTTTCTTCACAACAGTTGATGACTATATGTCACTATTTACATCCACAATGTGTTTTTGACTACCCAGTGGAGCCCATCACTCTAGGAGTGCCAGTTATTTGCCCCTCCCCAATATAATCCCTTCTTAGTTTTTCAATTTGAGGCAAGGCTGAGTAGATACCACATACACATAAATGTATATGGAAACAGTGTGTATGTGTATATGCGTGTATATGTATGTACATATATACACACACATACATAGTATATATACTATATATATACTCTGTCTCTCTCTGTGTATGTGTGTGTATTTGTAGATTTTCATAGGTACAGGTATGCAAGTCTTGGCATGTTCAGGTCTTTTCCCATGTAAGGTTGAGAGCATCTTGGCAACATTTCGATGAGGTCCCACTCGCCATTTTCAGGTTGGTGCTTTTAGCTTTCTGCTTATGCAAGCAAAGTGTGATCAGAGCTGCCGCCTCCCTATATATAGTGGTGGGGAGGTTGGCTGTGTTGTCATTTCTTGATTGGTTGATGGAGTTGATGTTTGCAGATTGGCTGGCTTTTTCGAAAGAACATGTGTGGCTGAGGTATTGGCTGTGTATCTATCAGACTCCTGTGTTGTAACAACATGGATAATGGGCTGTGTAATGACCTTCTGAGTTCTATTGTTTTGACATCCTGGTTCTTGTGCTGTAATCTCCTGGGTCATAATGACCCGAGTCATGGGCTGTGTGATGACCTTCTGGGTTCTTTTGTTGTGACATCCTGGGTCTTGTGGTATAATCTCCTGGGTCATTGGCTGTGTTGCAACATTCTGAGGTTTTGTGGTGTAACCTCCTGAGTTCTGTGATGTGATATCCTGAGCGGGTGGCTCTGATGTGATGTTCGGGTTTTGGTTTGGCTCCGAGTTTGAGGCCTGAATATGTGTTCATGGCATGTATCCGTTTGCTTGGTTTGGGGATCAGGGTGTGTGTCAACTCCATCAACCAATCAAGAAATGACAACACAGCCAACCTCCCCACCAGCATATATAGGAAGACAGCAGCTCCGATCATGCTTTGCTCGCACAAACATGAAGCCAAAAGCACCAGCCTGAAGATGACGAGTGGGACCTCGTCAAAAGGTTGCCAAGATGCTCTCAACCTTACACGGGAAAAGACCTGTATACGCCAAGACCTGCATATATATGTGTGTGTGTATTATACACCTTTTAACTTTAAAAATATTTTCAAGTTAAAAAGGTGTACAGTACACATCAGTAATTGTGCATGTATTTGTGTAGTAATTCTCCTATGACAAAAAGAACAGTAGTTACCAAAACAATGCACAGTTACATCCTCTCACAAAAGGGACAGAGTTCTTGCATTTTGCACTTTGAACATGAGAAAACCCTTGCCGAACTTCTATATCTTTTTTCTGTTGAAAGCAAAGAACTTCTTGGAATTCTTGAGCTGTACTTTTAACCTTCCTCCTAATAAATACTTTAGTCAGCATATTAATTAGATTCTTGTACTTGGATTTCTTGGGATAAGAGGTAGTCCTGATTGAATGACCATTCCTTCAATGGGCCTTCAAAGTTAGGATGGCACTGAACAAGGACTTACAATGGGTCCTCGTAGTTGCAGCTGTGACCTTGTCCCAATGATGGTTGTGATTTGGGCATATGGCAATCAGCTCGTATTGACAACATTGAAGCATTCTACAATTGCATGATCACCATATGCAACCATCACCTCCAGCTTCCGACAAGCGAAGTCAACAGGAAAGTGATAATCAAATGACTTCAGAACATTGTGATCACATGGGTTTCACCTAAGAACACTACAACTGGGACTGCTATAATTGCCATCATAAGTTGTACTTTATAAGTTGCACTTAGCAATGGTTCTCTATCATCATTATGTGGGGGCTATTTGCAACTATTTCTGATTTGGTCAATGAGAGGAAACACAAATTCCAGCAATACCTTCCTATAAATTACAAAAAGGAGAAGTCACCCACTGGATCCTACACCATCCATGCTAGTCTGCTTTTGCAATTCTCCTTGTCTACCATATTTCAGGTCTTCTGAGAAATCTCTTGGATAGTCTTCAGGCCTTTTGGCTTTAGTCTCTCAAGGTCCAATCTTGGCAACATCTGTAGGAATTCATGACAAATACGTAAGACATACAGCTTCTGGCCATACAGAGCCCTCATTCATCCTTTGCAAGCTTTTTTAACTCCCACAGAAGACCCCAAATTGATTCAAACATACAAAGGGTTTCCCTCTCATTTACTGTTTCATTTGACTCTGTCAAAAACAGCAGGCTCTTTTCTACTCTTTGCATGAACTTGGATGCTGGGTTGAAGTCCCAAGAGTGACACATGGTATTGCCATCTTGCTCTCTAGCAGATTTTAAAACATCCAGCAAGCAGAAACAAGTTTTCCACTTAAGTGGACATTTTAAAAATTGCAGCAAGGCCACTGCCAAAGACACATGCAATTTCAGCCAACCTTAAAGAACTTGATGGAGGTAGTGAAGCAAGCCTCTCTGTAGGAATGAGATACTTTATGTCTGTTGTTCTTGTCTTTTGGCCAAACCCGTTTGCTTCCAGCAGCTATATTTGGTAATTTTTAGGTAAACCGGCCAATGGGATAATAATATGGATGATTTTGAACCCTCTGACAACTTTAAATCAAATTTAGAACAGGAATGGAATAAAGGCAAATACGTGTTGCTGAAATACTTGGGAAGTTTTGAAGTGAGAAGCTCCGTTCTGCATTATTATATTTATATGACACTTTTCCTTCAGGAATTCGAAGCAGCGCCTATATAGAGCAGTGCTGAGTTTTAGGATTTAGTAATTTTGACAAAGATTTCCTGATCTGAGAGAAAGAGGGAGGGAGAGGGAGAGAGAGAAGAACAACGAAGGAAAGGGAAAAAGAGAGGGCAAGCATAAGCTCTTAATGTACCTACAAGCTGAGCAAAATGAGCAAAAATCATGTAGCTATGATAATTAATCATAAGATACAAACAAGTGACAAATATAAGATACCGAAAAGATGAGAAAATATGAAAAATGAGAAGATGAGAAAGATATTAGCAATACAGCCTACTACATGAGGCCTTTAGGCCTAAGACAGTGCTATGGGAATTAGGTATTCACTCAACTATTTCCTAAAATCCTATAGTTGGAAAGGACCTCTGAAGCCATATAGTTCATGGTCTTGCTCCAATGCTGGAAAACTTCTACTCTCACTTCCAGGAACAGACTGGTGAATAGACAACCAAACACTACCAAATGTTCAGTTTTCACTTGCCAGCCAGCATAATATGAATGGTAGTGGATTTGGGAACCGTTCACCAAAATATCTAGAAAACATCATGTTGCTGATTTAGCCCATCATTTTCTGAAGTAGTCTGTTCCAGCACCAAACCACTCCTACAACAAGGAACTTAATCTCATTGAAATGTCATTCGCTTGCAAGGTGGAAATGTTGCTTCAGACCTTACCCTCTGAAGCAGAAGCAAACAGATTTACTCCCTAAATCTCAGGCTGTCAAGTATCCGAATGTGTCAACCTGAAGGCCCTTTTATCAAGTCTCTCAGGTAAAATGCAGGGAAATCATTCAGCTGTCTCCCCTTTATGAGATAATCTTCGGTTCACAATGTGCATTCAATCTTATTTGTTTCTTAGTCCATGATGAATTGAACAGGTCATTTTTTGTTTATTATAAAATAATAAGATCTTGACAGCAATATGCAGCAATCGGTATCCATAATCATATAGTTATAAAAAGAATGCTATTTTCAACTTGGTTGCAGTAAATCAACTCAAGATGAACCATGAAAAAAGGATGGTTGAATAGAGTCCAATTACTGTGAATATCAGAAATGATGGCAAAGTCATTTTCATGTAAGATATCCCTTCTGGCTTTATTAGTTAACCATTCAGCTATACTTCTATTTTCACCTTTCCAAGAAGAAGCTATAAACTTTTCAGGCAGTCATTTAAAAAGGAAGGGAGGGGGGAGAGAAAGTCCTCGCTCAACAGAGGGGAAGGGAAATGACATCCCCTGTGGCTCAGTGGCTAAGACGCTGAGCTTGTCGATCAGAAAGGTTGGCAGTTTGGTGGTTCGAATCCCTAGTACCATGTAACAGAGTGAGCTCCCATTACTTGTCGCAGCTTCTGCCAACCTAGCAGTTTGAAAGCACATAAAAATGCAAGTAGAAAAATAGGGACCACTTTGGTGGGAAGGTAACAACGTTCTGTGCACCTTCGGCATTTAGTCATGCCAGCCACATGACCACGGAGACGTCTTCGGACAGCGCTGGCTCTTTGGCTTTGTGATGAAGATGAGCACCACTCCCTAGATTTGGAAAGAACTAGCACGTATGTGTAAGGGGAACCTTTACCTTTACCTTTTGCTTCCTGTTTACAATCCAATCCTTTTAGGAGTTCCAACAAGGCTCCACCCCCACTTGCACTCTCATTCAGGTGACTCTGAGGCTACAGACTAAACCCCCCAAGTGGCCTCAATAACTCTCAGAAAGTGAGCTGATGACCAGATAACTGCAAAGAATATACATACAGGCAGTCCTCGACTTACAAGAGTTCATTTAGTGACCATTCAAAATTACAATGGAACTGAAAAAAATGGCTTATTACCATTTTTCACACCTATGGCCATTGCAGCATGATCAAAATTCAGATGCTTGGCAAGTGGTTCATATTTTGGATGGTTGCAGTGTCCTGGGGCCATGTGATCTGCTTTTGTGACCTTCTGATAATCAAAGTCAATAAAGAGTCAGTTGTCAAGTATCCAAATGCAAACCACATGACCACAGGGATGTTACAATGGTCATAAGTGTGAAAAATGGTCATAAGTACTTTTTCAGTGCTGTTGTAACTTCCAATGGTTACTAAATGAACACTTGTAAGTAGAGGACTTTCACAGGAGTCAATTTATTCTCCAAAGTATCAGAGGTCAGAACAAGAAGGCTGTGCTCCTTGGATATCAATAGAATTAAGCTTCATGATAAAGCATGAGAGCATTCGGTATTGGTAACTTTTTGACTGCATTTCAAACGCCCTTTGCAAGCTATTTGTTTCTTTGTTTTATTCATGATTCTGCTGTGAAATGTCCCCAGAGCAATCTCCAAATGATTACTTTAGAGTTTCTTGGAGGAGGAGGAGGAGGAGGAGGAGGAGGAGGAGGAGGAGGAGAAGGAGGAGGAGGAGAATTAAGAGGAGGAGAAGGAGGAGGAGGAGAAGGAGAAAGAGGAGAAGAAGAAGAAGAAGAAGAAGAAGAAGAAGAAGAAGAAGAAGACTTTATAAAAAATATATGACACAATATGTTCTGTCTCACCTTTCCTCTTTCCCAAAAGATGAAAGAGTACACACACACACACAAACACAGGCAGGCAAGCTGGCTCGGACTTCGCAGAGTTCATTCTTTGGAACTGATAATATTTTTGGCATTCCATCATGTCCTGCCTTCCAAGTCCAAACTGGCAGCAAATAAAGTTTTACTCACAAAGATAAATGATTCTTTTACTTCATAAAAATCACAAGGTAGTCCAAGAAATAATCATTCAGGAAGAGAATCTGAAGTAAGGTAAAACTCTGTCCCGTACAAAGTTTAAGGAGAAAACACACCCACTTTTATCCCCTGTGGAGTGTGGCTCAATGACTCAGCTCACCCTCTGACCCTCCCACACCTCCTAGGTTGCTGCTCACGTTTCTCCCTATGACGCTGCTTGGGGTCGAGCCTCTTCACTCTTCTTCCTCTTCACTTCCTGTCAGGGGCTGCTCTGACATGCCTTCCTCCTGATTAATCTCAGGCTGTTCCTCTCGGTTGTCTGATGGAACCTGAGGCATTGCCAGGGAGGAAGATCCTGGGGAGGAAGGCATTGCCAGTTCCTTCCCTTCATCTTCCAGGTCCTCATCCTCTGACAGCACAGGCTTGGGAATCAGGGCCACAACACAATATATGAAGCCTAATTCACTTTGGTTCTTGTTTCCCCCATCAGTGCATGCAAGTGAGCAATTATTTAATAGGAGGGGGCCAAAAATCAGAGTTTCTCCTTCCTCTTATGGATATCGAGCACTAATTACTGTCAAAGAAGAAAAAAGAGCAAGCAGGAAAATATCGAGCAAAAAAAATTGTATTGCATTGTTTTCCAAACTGATAAAGAGTTTTACCAACTAATTATGGCTTGCTTCACAGTTCTCTCCATATGCCATTTTAGAGCTGAGGGAAAAGATGTGAGAGGTATAAAGTAACGTTTTGGGAATGAGATATGGGAAATCAGGCAGGCGTATAATTTAATATCGCTTCAAATGTTTCCATTAACACAGCAATGGGAGGGTGACTCGTTTTGACAGGTATTTCAAGCAAGTGCCCTTTGAAGTGGGAATGGACCACGTCGTTGGACTTCAACTTTGATCAGGGACCAGCCTCCATGTGAAGAGACTGTGCTGCAAGCCAAGCGCGATAATTACTCTTCCCATTGGCTCTGCTTTTCCTAGCAGGGACAAAAAGGTTAGATAAGAGTCACTGAAGGGTTAGGAAGCCATATACACAGGTAGTCCTTGACTTCTGAGCACAATTGGAACTAAATTTTTGGTTGCGAAGCAAGGTGATTGTTAAGTGTACCCTATCCAATTTTACAACCTTCCCCCACACATACACACACTGTGAATCACTGCAGTTGTTAAGTGAATCTGGTTCCCCTTCCATGGACTTTGCTTGTTGGAAGTCACTGGGAAGGTGGCAAATGGTGACCACATGATCCTGGAATCCTGCAATGGTTACAAATACATGCTTGTTACCAAACACCTGACTTCTGTTTGCTGTGGCATTGTAATTTTGAATAGTTGCTGAACTAATGGTTGTAAGTTGAGGACGACTACCTGGAAGTAGACTTCTTCATCGAAGAGTTCATGTCAGGTACGAGAAGCCAGGAACCAAGATAGAGTTCAAAAGTACCACAAGTTTATTTCATGCTACCTATACACAAGAATCCGATCTACTAATGGCCAAGTCAAATTGGCATCAGGACTACATGGGAGACTGGACTTAGATCTCTTACAGGAGCATGGATTCCAAACTGATGACGTGTTTGACCCTGCCTTCGGGTTCAGCTTGGTTACTTCCCACGTCTCCTATAGTTTAATAAGCATTATCTTTTCTTTAGCCCAGAATTTATTTATTTCAATGTGTGGTTTTTGGCATGTTACATAGGTTTTGGCATGTTATGAATGGACATTCCTCAGTACCTTCATAGCCCTGACCGTAATTCATTCTATTCAGCTCTAGTTTTGTCTGTCGGTTAAACCGTTAAGCGAAATATAAACTGGCCTTATTGTACACCACCCAGTCACTTGTTCATGACATGGGCAGCCATATACAGTATTTGATGAATAAGTAAGCAGTGAGTCCTGGGTCCTTTTCGAGCAAGTTTTTTTTTTTTTTTCCCCAAACTGGGTGAAATTGACAGGAGCTCTGCCAAACGCCTCCTTCAAGCCTGAGTGACAAGGACTGTAAAAATGGGCCCTTTTTTTCGACCTACCAGTCCTCAAAAGAAATCTCCATTGATGGGAAAGAATTTTCACTTGCTTTCCTGGCATGAGCAGAAGGCAAAAAGAAGAAAGGGGATCTTTCTGCTGCAGTCAAGAGAAGGAAGAAGTTGAAATCCAGAAAGATTTCTTCAGCTGGCCTCACTTTCAGCTGGTTTATACATGGAAGACAAGCAGGTGAAGGCTACAGTGCGAAAAAGGCCACTCTGACAGCATCCATTACAATGACTGCCGTGCCAAAACCAGTCTTGCAATATCTTTTAAAGTGTTTTAACTTCAAACACCTTCTCCATAGAAGCTTTGGGGTTTTTTTAAAAAAAAATCCTGATTCTCCAGGTGCCTGATATTTTCTTTCCAGTTTTTCTTGCGGGTGGTTTTTCGCTCTCTCAATTACCAGAAATGGCAGAGGTGCAGCCACTGCTGTTATTTTTTCTGACACCTCTTTCCATCACCTCAAAGATGCTCTGGCTGCTAGCAATTTCCAATCTGGAGAATGGCCCCTGGGAGGAGTCCCTTCCAGATATTTTTGGCCAGGATTGAATTGGCTTATGGAAAGCTTAGGTTGGTTCACAGGAGAGGATTGGCATAGGTGATAATAAATAGATCATTCTCACTCCTGCCTTTTAGTCACCTTCTGAAACCAAAAACACCCCACGCCAGTGAGAATGTCAGCGAAACTGTCTTCCCCTTCAATGGTAGTTTAAAAAAATATCAAAACAGTCAAATGATGTTTTAACAAGTTAAATATCAGAATTTTTTCCCCTAGCAATATCAGACACTCTGAGAGCCTAGTAGTGAAGGCACTCGCCTCCCATTCAGAAGGTTGAGAATTCAATTCTAGATAGCAGCAGAATGTTTCTCTCCTAGGGCTCAAAGAAAAAAAAAATCTGCTGTGAACTCTGTGTGGCATCAGGAAGGGCATTCGGCCAGTAAATGCTCCATCCAGTCTCCCCGACTCTATCCTGAATTAAGGGATTACATGGTTGTAAAAAGGGAGTTGTTTTTTTTTAATTGTAAGACTCTGATTCATTTGATCTGGTTGTGTTTATCTTTTTTTTTTCATTCTAATTCAGCACATTTTCTTAACTTGGATTAATGCAATCTACAGACCACTGTGCTGCATAAGAATAAAGGTTAAATAATATTCTCCAGCAGGCCTGATTATCTAGGGTAAGGCCAGTTTTCTAGGTTATTTATTTATTTAGCAACAAATTACAAGAGTTTCATTGGCTAGTCTCTTCATCCCTTCGGATACAGAATCCCTGAAGAGTATGATGATGCAATGAGAGGGGAGGGGGGGGAGAGAGAGAGAGAATGAAAATTGTTATGAACCATATCGGAAGTTACTTCTTACCTTTTTTTCTTTATTTTCTATTTTTTTCTTCGCTTTCTTTTAATTTTGTCTTCCTTGCTTTATGCATTTTATGAGATTTTTACCCTGCCTTTATGATTCTTTGAAATAATTTAAGGTAACAAACACATTTAATACTCCTTCCTCCTCCTGTTTTCCCTACAACAACAGCCTTATGAGATCATTTGGGGTGAGAGAGACTTATTTTGCCCAAAATCACCTTGCTGGCTTTCATGCCTAGTTTGTCGTAATTCTTATCTGCTTTTTTTTAAAAAAAGTTTTAATGCAAATTATATTGGCATCTGTCTTCCAGAACCTCTGAAAATGCAATTCCTTCCAAGTCACATCACATCATAGCAGGCATCCTTCTTATAATTTCCTTGTTTATGTGGGAGGATTTTTATCTTGGAGAAAGAGCTCAATTTCCCAAACTTTTAAGAAAACTCATCTTATTTGACTCTATTTGATTAGGGATAGATGATTGATTGATCTGCTGTTAACAACCTTTCTTTAAAAAAAAAAGCATGAAAGAGCCTTACATCCTTTCTCATACTGCCTGCATAATATCTCCCTCTACATGCCACCCAATGGCTTCCTTTTCTGTGCTTATATTCTTTCTCAACGATTTTGGAATTGTGCTGAGCTTCTGTGATTTTCCTAGCATAACTTAAATGAGATGCATGAACCAATCCAGCTTTATAAATTATTGGAAAATTGGTAGTTGCTATATAAACAAACACAATGAGTTGGTACAAAATTTCTTATAGCCCAGCTGCTTAGCTGGCATTTAAAATCAGAATGGACAGCTTGTAACTCTAGATCTGCACATGTTCCTCAGCCTAAAACTGAAATTTTTATACAAAAGCAAAAATTCAGGTTTTGCTACTTAGCATCCTGCCACTTGGAAGAGAAGAATTTGAAAATGGAAAGGATGGAGATGAGAGGAAGAGAAGAGAAAGAGAAGAGATATTCTGACCCAAACCCTTTTCCAATAAGAGAAATAATAACCAAAGGAACAGAAATCTTTTAATGAGTCTTTCAAATCCCCGGTTAAAAGGCTGCTGTAAACAAATTAACTTTGATAAGCACAAACCTTGCCAAAACTGTGTGAGACTGCCAAGAATCACAGATAAGAAATATTTCACAACACAATAGTCTTCAAATACAAACTTAAGATCCTGTAATGTCCACAAGGCTGAGTTTCAAAACGTCTTTGCTTCCTGCAAAGAATGTTCGTTTCACAGCTGCCTTTTATCTCCTTGAAGGAGGGGCCATTACCTTGCAGCCTTACTCCCAAGTCGCCCATGCTGTTGCAGCTACTCTTTCCTGTGAGCAATCCTACGTGCACGTGCACTTGGCACAGGCTCCTCAGAACCTCCTCATCGCTGCTGTCAGCCCCCATAATCTCTGAAGGTAGCAGTCCACTGTCTAATGGTCCTGGCCCCTCATCTGAGTCCTCACTCTCCTCAGCCGTCCGCACCTGCTGCCAGCTAATCACAACAAGAGAAGAGAAGAGGAAGAGAAGAGAAGAAAAGAGAAAGAGGAAGAGAAGAGGATATTGGTATGAAAATTTGTTTTCATGCTCACTCTGAACCAGGAGTCGTATTTGAAGGTTCTCCGAACTACACAACATCTTAACTAGGGGCTCTCCCGAACCCCTGTGAACCCGCAGCAGCCCACCCTTGCTCTCAGCTACATGAAGGAGCTATAGCAATTGTAAGCCCTGCCTGCCATCACTATTCGGTGCTTTGCCTGGAGCGTTCAATAAGGAAGGAGAATCCAAAAGAGCTCCACGTGCAGCACATTTTGACTTCGACAGGAAGAGATCAGATCCATTATAGGCTTCTGGCTGCTCAGGGGCTGGAGAAGGAAACTTGAAGGAGATAGGTAAACTGAGTTGTTATAAATCAAGCAGGGAGGACATTGCTGCAGACATGACTGGCCTCCTCAAATGGTCACGGAGAGACCACCAGACCCAGCTCAACTTAAACAGGAAGTCTGAAGCCCCTCAGAGTCATGCTTCACCTCACAGCTCACAGAGCATCAGCAGCAGGTGCACATGTGCCCAAATATGTGGCAAGGCATCTGCCTTCACCAAAAAGAGGTTGGGAGCAGATTGGGAAACAAATTCACTGGACAGCCCTAAGCAAAACCTTGACTGCTAGTTCACAGCTACCATGTTGTTGTTTTTTTTCCTAGAAACATTGTGTAGGATGACGACAATGAAGTGGAACAGTGGCCTAGAGGTGGAGCTCTCACCTCACAATCAGGAGGCTGGGAGTTCAATCCTAAGTAGAGGCAGATATTTCTCTCTCTGAGAATATATCTGCTGAACAAAACTCCGCATTGGCGATGGGAAGGTCATCCGGCCATTAAAACACTCTGCTAGTTCCATTCAGTTGCCCAGACTCCACTTATGAGGTTGTTAAATGAAGAGGAGGAGGATTGTGTAGGATGATGACAATCCAGTCATCTCCAGCAGCTATTTCTGAGAAAGAACTCTATAAAAGCTTTCTCCTCCTCCAACCCCCAGAGGATTTATAAGTAAGTGAATGCATGCTTCGAAGTTCAAATAGTTAGGAATGGCACTCACTGAAGATGGGAAAATGGACGAAGAGATTCACATAAAATGCAGTGGGGCTAACCAAGTATGGGACAGACAGCCCCGATGACATTAGATTATGAGGGAGGGTTGGATGCTAAACATATGAACAACAATTGCAGGAATTGGGTTTGTCTAGTCTAGTGAAGAGAAGGACCTGGGGGAGGGGGTGACACGATAGCAGTGTTCCAATATTTGAGGGGCTGTCATAAAAAAGAGGGGGTCAACGTATTCTTCTAAGCACCTAAAGGTAAGACAAGAAACTATGAATGGAAACTAACCAAGGAGAGAAGCAACGCAAAACTAAGAAGAAATTCCCTGACAGTAAGTGCAGTGGCTTGACTTCAGAAGTTGTGGCCGCTCCAACACTGGAGGTTTTTAAGAGGAGATTGGACAACCATTTGTTTCAAATGGTATAGGGTTTTCTGCTTGAGGAGGGGACTGGACTAGATGACCTACAAGGTCCCTTCCGACTGTGTCATTCTGTTATTCAAATCGGCCATGAACCGGGTAAATTGAAAAAACTACAGGTTCTTTCCTTAGCTATTAAAAAGGAAAAGACACAAATGAATAGTGTCGCTATTATTTTGAGCAGCAGCGGAATTGCAGGAGAAACAGTTGACAGCCAAAGGTGGCATACAGACATGAGCTAGGCCCTGGAGGAAATGGTGTTATAGCATAATCTTGTTTTATTCCTAGTTTATACTTGGGAATAAACCCATTTTTGTTCATGTCTGTTCATGTCTATTTAAAACTGTAATGACTGTGAATCTCTGAGTTAGCGCTTTGGAAGTGTTAAGTAACTGAACACCAATTTCTCTGACAGCTTCCTCTCTGATGTAAAAGTTGAAACATATTCCCTGCTTTGGAGGCAACACAATGATGTTTTGCAGGTACAAGAAAAAATATGTGAGGAATAATGTCCATTGAATAACTGTGCTGATACGGACTCCGATTGGAACCCATCCTTAGCCCAACTTACTTTAAAAATTCTAAGGCTGGGATTACATTTGGATTACAGAACTCCGGAGGAAAAAGCAGGATATAAATTTAACCCAGAGACAAATCACAGAAAAATGGATAGAGTTTCTCAGCTTTTAATTTCTTCTGAATCTAGTCTTATCTAAATCCTCCCAAAGAGATTCTGTGGTTTTAAGTACCATTCACACAAAATCTGAAAAAAAACAGACACTGCACCTGCAGGGAGAAAAGCACTAGGAAGTGTAAAAAAAAAAACAACAACCCAATGCAAATAAAGATATAACAATAGACACACAGTTTTCAAAATTCAAGAGCTTCCCTGGATCATTTGCAATTATTGTTTACATTCAGATCTGTGTCTACAATCTGAATAAACTTTCTCAAAAGACACTACTGAAATAATCATAATTAATACTTAATTGAAAATACAGATAGCCTCTGACTTACAACAATTGAGCCCTAGATTTCTGTTGTGAGAAAGTTAAGTGAGTTTTAGCGACTGTTTGAAGTTACAACAGCACTGGGAAAATTGACTTATGACCATTTTTCACAATTATGACCACTGCAGCATCCCCCATGATCAAAATTCAGACACCTGGCAACTGACTCATATTTATGATGGTTGCAGAGCCCCCTTCTGCAACCTTCTGATAAGCAAAGTTAATGTGGAAGCCAGATTCACTTAACAACGGTGTTACGAACATCAACTGCTGTGATTCACTTAACAGCTGTGGCAGGAAAGGTCACAAAATGAGGCAAAACGCACATCTGTCTCGCTTAACAACAGAAATTTTGGGCTCACTTGTGGTCAAAGGATTGACTGTATTTGAAGTAAGAGGCAGTCATCCTACAGCTCTACAAGCCGCTTGCTTGTTTGGGACTTCAGAATGAATTTATTTCAAACCCCTCACTTATGACATACCCGGCACGAAATTGACATTTCAAACATTTGTCTGTAATGAATCAGAGCCACTAACAACCATTTCCTTCTCGGCCACCCCCATTTATGAATAAGCACTCTTGAGTTTTAAAAATGGCGGCAAGGCATCTTCAGATGAGAGAACAACATTATTGCTTGCATGACAACAGGAGGCAGGGGCTCAAGGAAACAACTCATAAAAATCAATAAAAGCTTTTATGGGCTAATTTCAGTGATCGTATTACTCAAAGCTGGAGACAGATGTCAAGTAAAAAGAAATGGAACGGGGAGTAGGTTTATATGTTCTTGTCCCATTATGGATTAACTGGTTGGACATTTTGCATGCTTTTTTCCCCAAATCAATAACTGAGTTTCCAGTGGCATTATTGCCTGACACAGACATGTTAAGACTCCAGATCTTTCTTTCTTTTTTCTTTCTTTCTTACTCCCTTACTTTTTTTTATTCTCTTTCTTTCTTTCTTTCTTTCTTTCTTTCTTTCTTTCTTTCTTTCTTCCTCCCTCTTTCCTTTCTTTCTTCTTCCTTCTTTCCTTTCTTTCTTTTTTCTTTCTTTCTTTCTTCCTTCCTCCCTCTTTCTTCCTTTCTCTCTTCCTTTCTCTTTCCCTTCATTATTTACAATGCCTCTTTTCTTTCTAATCCTGAGATGTTTGATGATTTCCTGAATCTGTATATTTAAAAGCATCTGACTGGTTCATCCTGGGTTAATAGGAATGCTAATATCCAATTTTAAAAATTCATTTGCATTTCTCCCAATGTTGTGACATGCTGCATAATTAAAAAAATATATTGGGTTCCAAAATGCATCTTTTTAACCAAAGGATATTTAATACGCCTCACTTGTTTAAGAGATATTCAGGTAGTTTTAAGCAAATGAAATAAATCCACAGATTAAATAGAACTGATAGCAAATTGATTTAATGGACTTGGAATGAAGACAGACAAAATAGACATAAACAAAAATCTAAAACCAATACTTAATCTATATTTCAGAAAGTTTACCAAACAAAAACGCTCATTGAGATTCATTCATTTCCCTATGGACTTTAGCTTTCATCGTTTCCCCATGAAATTGTATCTCCATCATTATTATCTTTGTGTTTTGCTCTTTTTCTTTCTCTTCTCTGTTATTAATTAATAAGCAATAACAATAAATCTAAAAAATCTTGCACTGCTAGTCTGGTAGCTCCGCTTCCTTGCAACACAGGTTCGACCACATCTAACCAAGAATCAAATCCATGTCAGGTCCTGAAAACTGAACATTCAGAAAAGCAACCATGTGGGTAGTATGAAAATAATGCAGGCTCCTGAACTGACACCATTCCAGAATAGACCTTGTGCAGAGATAAAGCATCTTCATTTTCAAGTCTCATTTAGCAGGCAAAGCCATGAAGAACCATAAGGATTTTAAAAAGGCATCTTCTCTGCTAGTCTTCATAAGCTTATGTTGGAAGTTAAATACCCACCTCTCTCCTAGAAAAATGAAATATTTTAGGATATATTAAAAAGGCAGAATATTTCCACTAAAAGAGAAGTAGAAACTCAGAGAGGCAGAAATTCAGCCCCCCACCAGCCTTTGTCAATGGGCCATTAAGGCCTGGGGCAGTCTATTCCACATAACAAAGATCTACCTCCTTCAGAAAGAGCCATTCAAGTGCCCTTCATTGCATCACCAACCAAACTTAGCACACAGACAACCTACAACCTATGAGCTCTGACAGCAACCAGTCAGGATACTCTTCTTCTGCCCCAGGAAGTTCAAAGCCAGAGAGGGTATAAAAGCCAGGGACTCTCAGCATCTCTTCCCTTTTTTCTGCCCAGGAACCCATCCTGTTCATCAATAAACCATCTTTCCAAGCGGTTTCCGTGTTTCCAGTGTCTTTTTCCCCAGTTGGAACTGAACCCAGAAGGATATTTCTTCCAACACTTAAAAACCGGAAGAGTATATTCAAGTCAGACCTATAGAGTTATTTGAAAAAACATACTATCTAGGATTTCACAACTGGGCTGAATTGCTGCTTCCCTTATTCCTTCACCAGCATTCCCATCTCACAGTTTCTCGCAAACACCAATACCAGACAATTAAAAGGAGAGTTTGCCAAGATGCTTTTAGCCAATGTTTTTCAAACTTAAGCAACTATGAGATCTGTGGACTTCCAACTCCCAGAATTCCCCAATCAGCTCGAATTCTGGGCATTGAAGTCCACAAATCTTAAAGTTGGCAGGGTTGAAAAATACTGCTTTAAGCTTTCTCCGACCTTTGCCAGCCCTCTTTGGCCTCTGGTATGCTCCTTCCAATTTACCATAACACTGTAAGATTCACCGGTTATTCAGGCCCAGGGGATGGTGGGGATTTTCTTGGTTGAAAGATTGCTTACTGTGAGTGAAATTTCTCAGTTTGTGAGCCATAACTAGGGTGCCAAAGAGAAAATGGGAAGAAGTGCATAAAACTTGCTAATGCACATAAGCCGGGCGAACTTATGTTTGCAGGGATGAAAAGGCAATGACTGCTATCTGGTTTATTACAGAAAACCAAGTCCTGGGTTATAAACAGAAGAGAAAAGAGAGAGAATGTGTATGTGTGTGTCCATAGGAGCTTGAAAGCTCCGCCCCTTTTTCATGTATGTGACATTATAATCAAAGAGCCGGTTTGGTCCATTAATTAACGCACCAGACGAGAAAGTGGGAGATTGTGAGTTCAAGTCCTGCTTTAGCCCTGAAAACCATCGGAGTGATATGAGAAGTTTTATATCAATTTTTTTTTTTTTATTCCTTATCCTGTTTCCATCTTCCCTTTAAAACATTAACATAATCCACAACGGACTGAAGATCAGTGTCTCCGCTGTATAATTGACAGTCCTGATGCATACAGCAAAAGCGGCCCTTCAGATATGTTCGTTCTGAACCATTTGGGGTTTCAAAGATCACTGCCAAAATCTGACTTGGATCTATGATGTGTCGGAAGTTAGCACCCACCCCTCTTCTAGGAAAATGAAATATTTTAAGATATACTAAAAAGGCAGAATATTTCTCCTAAAAAGAGAAGTAGAAACTCAGAAGCAGAAACTCACCCCAAAAGCAGAAGCTCACCCCTACCTTTGTTAATGGGTGAGTCATTAAGACTGGGCCAGAGTATTCTATATAACAAAGCCCTCTACCTATCTCACCACCTGGCCTGGGAAGATTGTATCAGCCAGCACTCAGGTGAAGCCATGTGGTCCAGACAAAGCCTACAAAGTTAGCTAAGACCCCCGACACTGGGAGTCTGGCAGTCAGTTGGATACATTTCTTGCACAAGAACAGGAAACACTAAGATGGGCCCAACAGAAGGTGTAAAAACGCAGGGATTCTCAGCATCTCTTCCCTTTCCGCCCAGGAGCTCCAAGGCATGTGGTCCTGTCCACCATTAAACTTCCTTTCCAAGCAACTTCCATGAATCCAGTGTCTTTTTCCCCACTTGGAACTGAACCCAGGAGAATATTTCTTCCAAGAGATGCTGGCAACTTTTTGCTAAATTGAAATATCAGAGCTGGTGAAGAGTAAGTTAAGAGCTCACTGTGGACCCCTGTTTTGGATTTCTGTGGACAGGGGTGTCCATAAGTCTGTCTGGGGAATTCTGGGAGTTGAAGTCCATACATTTCAGTTGATAAGGTTGAAGAACACTGTTCTGTTTTATGGGCTGTCAGGGGATTCTCTTCCATTTGAAAGCCTGCCAGAAAATTGTCCTCTGCTTAAAAGATTTTTCTATTTCAGAGGTGCATGATTTTATATATTTTTGCTGACGGCTGCACTTACCATATGAATGGAGGGCCTGGAGTTTTCCTTCCAAAGCTGGGGTGTGGGGAACTAAGTGACCTTAATAAATGCAGCTAATATGGCTATGTTCATGCAACATTCATAATCACATCCGTAAAACTATGATCATTCAGATTTATACCCTGTCTCTTCTGAAACACTTACACAGGGATAGTCTCCTACAGCCTGTTCCCATAACAATAACGTAAGTTTGCTGAGAGGGAAGGACCAAACACTCATAAGTGTGAAAAATGGTCATAAGCAGAGGTGGTATTCAGCAGGTTCTGACCAGTTCTGGAGAAACGGTAGCAGACATTTTGAGTAGTTCGGAGAACTGGCAAATATCACGTACAACTGGCCCCGCCCCATCTATTCTCTGCCTCCTGAGTCCCAGATGATTGGCTGGGTCTTCTTTGATTGCTCTGCATAGGAGAACGGAGCTGGAAAGCAGGTTAGTGGGGGGGGGAAGGAATGGGATTTTGCAGTAACCTTCCCCCAGGAGTGGGAAGGGAATGGATATTTTATGGTATCCTTCCCCTACCACACTCACCAAGCCATGCCCACTAAGCCACACCACGCCCACCAAACCATGCCCACAGAATCCCACCACTGGTCCTAAGTCACTTTTTTCAGTGCTGTTGTAACTTTGAACTTCTGAACTTTGTTTTCAGTGCTGTTGTAACTTTGAACTGTTGTAACTTTGAAATAAATGAGCTGTTGTAAGTTGAGGTTTTCCATAAATAAGTGGTGAATCTCCTTAACTCATAGAACAGCCTGGGACAAACTCTTTAAGGGACCCCAGAACACCATGAGGACATAAATCACCCAGATCTCACATTGAGAGCCAGAATTTAGAGGACAAGCGCCATAACAGAATAGGCCCATTTTCAAATGACTCTGTTTAATTGAGAAGATCCAGAGCACAACAGCTTTGCCAGTCCGAACCAGCCAGGCAGACACCAGTGGAGACAAGCAGTCCCCAAAATATCCAGGCTCTATGCCATTTAGTTTTAAGTGAATGATGTCTGCAGCATTAAAAAAAAAAAAAAAACTTAAACATTTCAAGCGTAAAGACAAATATCTTAGCATTGCATTGCACTTGAACTTCTCAAGTTCAAACAAAACCTTGCTAACCTTGCATCAGAAAGCTTTAAAAAAACACACCATATGAGAGCAACATTAAATATTTACTTTGATTCTTAATCTCTTTTATTGTTTGTATAAAGAGCTTTAAAACCCTGAATGGAAGCATAAATTTATCATGGAGAACACACCTCTGCTTTCAAAGAGGGAGGGAAGAAGTTGCAGCGTTTTTTTGGCAGGGCTCAGAATCCCCCCCCCCCCCGACTGAGACAAACATCTGGTTGAAACACAATTTACCAACTATCTCTCCAATTAATCATTCGTGTAAAATGACAAACTGCCACCGAGCCAAAAACAACATCGTTACAACTATAACGTTCTGCTGAATAATACAGGCCCAACCAACCATGTAAATTGCTTGTTACTATCACTTTCAGGATGATGTTGAAGTGGTATTGGAGAATACTCTCAGCTCAAGATCCAGATTGCACATGAAGGCACCTGCCATATTCAAGTGGTCTCCCACAAGTTGGTGCTCTCTCCAGATGTATCAGGTTGCCTCTCTGAGAATTCCCCAGCTGGGATGGCACACCAGGGTGGCTGGGAATTGTAATTGTCATCATCCAAAGGCATCTTAAAACCAACTCCATACTTCAGTTGTTCTGAATAGCTTTAAAGAGCACCTGAAAGATGTCCATTGGCTTGGAACTATGGAACATGGGAAGAATGGTCAAGTTTTCTCCTTCAACTGCAATCTCAGAATAGGTAGTCCTTGATTTACAACAATTGGGACCAGAATTTCAACTGATAAGCAAGTGAGTCATGCACGATTTTTCTTACCATGGTTGTTAAATGAATCACTGCATTTAAGTGAATATTAAGTGAAGTATTAGTGCAGTGATGAAGGCATCAGGCTAGAAGCTAGGAGACAGCGAGTTCTAGTCTCACCTTAGAAGTGAAAGCCAGCCAGGTGACTTTGGGCCAATCGCCAGGAGACTATGAGTTCTAGTCCCGCCTTAGAAGTGAAAGCCAACTGGGTGACTTTCGGCCAGTCACTCTCTCTTAAACCAACCCACCTCACAGGGTTGTTGTTGTGGGGAAAATAGAAGAAGGAAGGAGCATTATGTATGTTTGTCAGCTTGTATTTTACATGAAAATAGTGAAAGTGGGAAATAAATAAATAAATTTCAGTCGACCCTGCATTTATTTCAAATGAACAGATTATCCCACCTGGTGCCTGCTGGGGATCTTAATATCATCACACCCATCAAGGAATTAGGGGTCTCTAACATATGAGAATACCAAGTATTGACAACCCTCAGAAGTTTAAGATTGAAGATCTAATTTCATGGCTGGCCCCACAATTTATAAACTCATAATGTGATTTCACTGCTGATTTAAAAAAAAAACCCACTATTCTACTATTATCAGTGCAAAACTTAAATATATTTAAAAAATAATTTGAAGGAAGAAGTGGGGAAATAAACAGGGTGGAAAGTAATATGCTTATCACTCTTTTGGATAAACAAACAAGTTTATTCTTGTATTGTACAATTTTCAAAGCTGGAAATATTAATTCCGAAGTCCATTCTGTTCTACTTCTATATATTTATAGATTACAATATTCCATATATTCACTGATAAATATAATTGAATATTCCATAACTATGCACTATACATATATATATATATACATATACATATATACATATACATATACATACATACATACATACATACATACATATATGTATGTAAGGAAGCTAAACAGCACACATGTAAGTACCCGCGAAAACCTAAGA
>BLBF01000036.1:18720047-18767491 GCA_015471245.1 Laticauda colubrina | reverse complement strand
CTTCCTTCCTTCCTTCCTTCCTTCCTTCCTTCCTTCCTTCCTTCCTTTTTTTCTTTCCTTTTCCTTTCTTTCCTTTCCTTCCTTCTTTCCTTCCTTTCTTTTTCTTTCTCTTTCTCTCTCTCTTTCCTTCCTTTCGTAATTCTTCACATATATTTGCCCAGTTCTCCAAACCATCTGCTTTTAATTTTCTCACTGAATTCAGTTTACATTCTTGGGCTACATTGTTGAGCAATGAGACTAACAAGGCAAGATAGTTTATAAAATGTTATTTTCCTCAAAACACATAGAATTTTTGTGGGGGGGTGGGGCGGGGAATGCCAAATTTCAGTGGAGTAGTACAGCTAATATGCAGAACAGATTCCAGTCAATCCTGGAATCCCAAAGTCTAGGAAATAACCAAACCAAAACCTTCTTTTGGTAAAGTTTTTAACTGTTTCTTCTAATTCTGATTTTAATTGCAGTGATTTTATTGTCAAGCTTTACATTTTGTATTTCATTTTGTTGTTGGAAGATACTACTTATACAGGCAGAAAAATAGGGTACATTATTCTTATTGTACTGTAAGAATAATAGATTCAAGAGAATTGTTCCTTGTTGATTTCTGAAATGTCTTTTTATTACTTTTCAAGAACAGTGCCATGTGAAATATATTATGGGTAGTCCTCAACTTACGACCAATCACTTAGCAACCATTTGAAACTATTGATGTAACCCCCCTAAAAGATACTTACAACCTGGTTCCAAAGTTCCAGTGTCCAGG
The DNA here is from genome assembly GCA_015471245.1 of Laticauda colubrina. Taxonomy (NCBI): domain Eukaryota; kingdom Metazoa; phylum Chordata; class Lepidosauria; order Squamata; family Elapidae; genus Laticauda; species Laticauda colubrina. The sequence continues at coordinate 18,766,731 of BLBF01000036.1, read as the reverse complement.
TACAGACACTCATACTCACACACACTGTGATGACCCAGAGTACCCCACAAACGTAACAAAATCCCAAATGTAAGTAAATGTCCTTTAATGCCTCCAACTTGGCCCCACTGCTCAATAATAGCTGGAGGTAAAACAAAGTCAAAAATAGTCTTCAAAAGAAAGCAATACAGTCCAAACTTAATGAGCAGACAGAAGTGAAATAAACAACCAAACAAATTTCAATTGATGAAATTTCCACAACGGAACAGAAGTATTTACCAAATTCAAGGAGATAACAAGGCACAGTCTGTTGGAAGATAACTTCAGACCAAAATAAAACACACATTGTTTCCAGCGTTTGCCAGTACGCAGGTCCAAACTCTTAAGCAGTTCTCACACCTGCAGCCCATGAAGAGGATCAAGGCCCTTTCCTCCCAAGTAGACCCCATCTCTCCCTTATCCTCTCCACCCTGCGTGCCCTAGGATGGAGAGGGGATGGGCCTGGGTCTTCCTCTGACTGCCCAGCCCGCCTCTGCCCTTCCCCAGCCTCCTCCACAACCTCCGGAGCCACACTTCCACTGTCAGCTGTTCCTCCTCTCCCTCAGAGTCAGTCTCCACCAGGGGCATGACACACTCTAATGTGACCACATTTCAGGCACTCAGCAACTGACTTGCATTCACAGCCATTTTCAACATTCTTCAGTCATGTAACTACAAATTATAGCAATGGCACTTTGACTTATATACAACTTTACAGTGCTTTACAACCCTTTCTAGTGACTTATATACAACTTTACAGTGCTTTACAACCCTTTCTAGGTGGTTTACAGACTCAGCATATTGCCCCCAACAATCTGGGTCCTCATTTGACTGACCTTGGAATGATGGAAGGCTGAGTTAACCTTGAGCAGGTCAAACTCAAACTCCTGGCAGTTGGGCAGATTTAGCCTGCTATACTACATTCTGACCACTGCACCGCCACATCTCTTTATGTCATTTTTGCCAAAACCCTGCATTTACATCCAGTTTGGGACAAAAATGCCCCCGAACAAGCAATTGCTTTCTTTAACTGCTGTATTGCTTAACAACCATCACAAATTAGGTTGCAATATTGGGTTGGTCACATGGGTGACCCACTGTAGAACCATCACAGCGTATGACCCGTAAGAAGCAGGTTTCATTGTGGTCATAAATCAAGGACAACTGTACACTAATCCAGCTGGAAAGTGAGTTGATATCACAAGTTAGTGGGAACATTTGGATGCTGCCATTGATCCAAAGAGCAGTGCAGAAATAGCTTTGAACATTCCATAATAGACCCATGTGCTTCGGCTCCCTGTATGCAATTTATTTTGTGCACTGTGTTAAGGTTTTAAATTTCTGTAAACCACCTACAGACACTTCAGTGAGACAGACTTCTATATACATCATTTAAAAAGTTAAATACAAAATAAAATAGTCATAAATCAAGGCATTGCTCCTTCTCTTCACATGACTACTAAGAAAATACTTGATGTTGGAGAATCATTCATGATGAGGCAGAAAGATTTTGTGATTTTGTAACTCTCCTCCTAATTGGCCAAGCCTATAAGATGACTTATGAGCAGACTTCCCAAAGTACATTACTTTTCAATTTCATGTTATGCCGTTCACTTTCTGATTCAACCCTCATCTTTCCTCAACCTTCTTTCATAACTTAATCCAAATTTGCCCAGCTTCTAATGCTCTGTGAATCACACTTCATCAGACTCATCAGATGTAAGATAAATTGCCACTTCCAGAGACATCCTGGAGTTTCCTGGCATGAAATAAAAGATAAGGCATAGGGAACCTGAATTGAAAAGTGATGAATGGTTTAAAAAAAATGAAAAAAGAAAAAAAATCTTCCAGTGCAGGATTACATAAAGCCCGCCTTCTTGTAGATGACTCAATTTCATTCCTATCCCTTCCAGATTGCTATCATCCTACTCAATCCGTTCCTCAGCTGTTGCTTTAGCTGAAGGTGGAATGGCTCAGTGGTTAAAAGACGCTGAGCATGTCAGCTTGGCTGACAGCCCAGGTTCGAGACCCGAGCATCACACAGCAGGCTGAGCTCCCATTACTTACCTCAGCTCCTGCCCACTAGCGGTTCGAAAGCATGCAAATGCAGGCAGATAAATAGGTGCCACTTCAGTGAGCAGGTAACAGCACTCCGTGCACTTCAGTGTATAGTCATGCTGGCCACATGACCATGGAAGAATCTTTGGAAGAATATTCATGTGTTCAATATTCAGTATTCATGGAAGAATACGCCAGCTCCCTCAGCTAACAAATGGAGATGAGTACTGGAGACGTATTCATGGGGGATGAGCTAACAAATGGGGATCAGTACTGAACAGGGGGAAAGCTTTATCTTTACCTGATCTGGTCCTGTGCTGTTGTTTTAAATGTTTCACTCTCATCACATTCATTGAGAATGTGCAATGGAATAAACTGGTTGGATTACTGCAATGGGGCTGCCCAGAAACTTTAACTGGTCCAGAATGCAGCAGCATATATGGTAATGGGGACCACTAGATTGGGTCCATGTAACACCTCCGTTATGTGAGCTGCACTGGTTTCCTGTTTCTTTCTGAATGCAATTGAAGGTGCTGGTTGTCAGTTTTAAAGCCCTATATTGCATAGGGCCAGGTAATTGTGGGCTGACATCTTTCCATCCTACCAGATCAAATAGGGTGGGCATCCAGGGGTGGGATTCTACCAGTTCACATCTATTTTCTAGAACCGGTTGTTAACATTCTAAGCAGTTCGGAGAACCGGTTGTTAGAAGAAATTACTGGCCTAATCCTGCAAGGAAGGCAGGAAGGAAACATTCTGGTGTTGCTTACAGAAACTGCCTCTCCATTAACTCTTATTACATTCTTGGCAGGACTAGACTTCCTGTCTCAGGAACTTCTCTGGAGTTTTTTTTCCCCTCCTTTGCTGGTACTTTGCTTGTGTGGAGTGACCATTCAAAGTTCCAATGGCACTGAAAAAAGTGACTTATGACCATTTTTCACACTTACGACTGTTGTAACATCCTCACAGTCATGACAGGCCAGGCGAGGAGATACGTGCCTCAATGTGAGTGACATTGAGTTGGCCATACCCAGCCAATAACATGACCACCAAGCCATGTCCACCACCTAAGCCACGCCCACAGAACTGGTTGTTAAAATTTTTGAATCCCACCCCTGTGGGCATCCCTTCCCCTAAATATTGCTATCAGATGGAATGTAAGATGCATGCCATTTCCATGGAGATCCCTGCCTTACGGAACACTCTGCACCTGAAATTCAGCAGGTTTCTATCCCATGTTTTTAAACTTTTAATAGTCCTGGACTTACAACCATATTTTGGACCAACATTTCCAGGGCTAAGCAAAATGGTTATAAACTTTTGTCATGGCTATTAAGTGAATGTCTGCAGTCATTAAGTGAATCATGGGGTCATTAATTGAATCCAGCTTCCCTCATTGGCTTCGCTTGTCAGAGGACTGCTGGGAAGGTCACAGATGATCACGCAATATGTTCAGATGCTGGAACCATCATAAATACATGCCATTGGCCAAGCAACCAAATTTTGATCCCATGACTGTGGGGATGGTGAAAGGGTTGCTAGTGCAAGGATTGGTTGTAAATCACTATTTTCAGTGCTGTTGTAACTTCATACGGTTGCTAGATGAATGACTGTAAGTCAAGGACTATCTGTAATCTTAATAAACTGAGAAAAATGGCAAGACTACGTAGTCTACGCATTATGTGACAATTCAGCCCAGATATATTTCCTTTTTTCCTTCATCATCTCTATTTGTCTATGGAGATTCTCAGTCATTCAGGTCATGGTTGTCCCAAAATTATTTTTACAAAAGTCAACTGGAGTTTCTGTTTTTCCTTGAAGATGGTTTGCTTGTCATACAAGAAAGCTACTTCAGTTCTAAAGTTCTAAAGAAATGAAGAAGCTTCTTGGATGGGAAGCAAAATGTCTTCAAAGAAAAACAAAGTCCAGTTGCCTTTTCAGAAAGACCCTTGAAATATCACCTCTTTGTGTTTTTTATCTGCATCATCAGCTAACCAGCTTCCTTCATATCTCACTGGAACTCTTACTTTTAAGCAGTGGTAGGACTCAAATAATTTAAGAACCGGTTCTCTGACCTAATTATTTCTCCCAACAACCAGTTCACCAAACTGCTCAGAAAGTTAACAACTGGTTCTCTCAAAGTGGTATGGACTGGCTGAATCTCACCACTGCTTTCAAGGTCCAGAAGTTCTTTTATGCATCTGTCCGTGGGGACAGTCAACTGACTGGAAAAGTGGTTATTTAAAATGCAGTAGCCCAGCCAGATGCGAACTGCAGAACTAGCCAACATCTAGTTTGTTGCCAGTCCCACCAAGTTGACTTCCTGAGAATCAGCAAGCAAGACTGAGAGAGTTAATGAGGCTCAAAAATCACCCGTTGATCTTCCATTATGAAGGTAGATTTCGTCTTGCGTCTTCCCACTCCTAGTGCAACACCTTCATCCAGTTTTTCCCAAACTTGGCAACCTTCACATGTGTGGACTTGACCTTCTGCAGCATGGTGCCTGCAGAATTCTGGCAGTTGAAGTTAAACACATCTTAAAGTTGCTAAGATTGAGAAATGCTGCTCCATGGCGATCACTCAGTCTTGTAGGTTTCCATTCAGAGCCAAATAACGTCACTCTTCATCCGAGCTCCAGACACAAATCAACAATATTAACCTTGTCCTGTTTGAGGTTCTCTTCTTAATTTACAGGGCTACGTCTTTTGGGTGTTCTCGGATTTGTGTTACCAAGCAGTAATTCAGCATGGAATGTCTCCAAGACGAGGAGTTAACTTTGATTGTAAACCGCCCAAAGTTACCCTGAGGTAAGATGGGTGGTCAATAAATTTTCTAAAGAAACAAACAAACAAATAAATAGCATAGGGACAACTGTTCCCACATAATTCATCCCTGGAAGACATTTCAAATAATTAAATTCTAGGTCTTTGGAAAAAGAATTCATAGAAAGTGTTCTTAGCTTATATGCTATATATTCCATATAGGGGAGTCAATCTATTCTCCAGAGCACCTGACAAGAAGCAATGGGTGGAAACTAATCAAGGAGAAAACCAACTAGAACTAAGATTAAATTTCCTGACAGTTAGAACAATTAACCAGTGGGACAGCTTGCTTTCAGAAGCTCCAACACTGGAGGTTTTTTTAAAGAAGAGGTTGGACAACCATTTGTCTGAAATGGTATAGGATTTCCTGCCTGAGGAGGGGGGTTGGACTAGAAGACCTCCAAGGTCCCTTCCCACTCTGTTATTCTAATTTCTAAATTCCATATATTAGTGCTTCTCAACCTTGGCTGCATGGCTGGCTGGGGAATTCTGGAAGGTGAAGTCCACATGGCTTCAAACAACCAAGGTTGAGAAACACTGACATCATTCTCAGATTCTTTGGGCTGGTTGGGCTATAAAAGGTTATTTTGTGCCCCCAGATTTTAGCAGTAAAACGTGAAGATCTGTTTGAACCATTTTAGGTCTATTTTTAAATGAAATCTGCAAACTGTATCCATTATGTTTGGATCTAGTGTCTGTAATAGTGGAAAATAGTCCCAGAAAATCTTCCTTCTAGAACCCTTTGAGATATCCTAACACTGATATTATATCATTTCTCATTTTCTTTTCTAGGTTCCTTCAGCCTGTCCTCAATGAACAGGCCCTCAAATCCCTGTTTCATCTTTACTGCCTTCATTCTAAGCTCTCTCAACTCTGTAAATATCCTTCTGGAAATGTTTTGCCCAGAACTACACCAGTTACTCCAGATGTAGCCTTCCCAGAGTTGAATAAATGCCTGGGATGTATTTCAGTGGGCCTATATTAAGTAAATGTTTTCTCATTTAATATTTAACCATTAACAACATAAGCGTTACACAAAGGAGACTTTTTTTCCTGCAAAGAAGAAACTTCCTTTGGAACTCATAAAGGCCCTTCTTTTAATGGCAGCTGTCCTTTTTGAAATTTTGCAAAATACACGGTGTTGGAAGAAATATCCATCTGGTTCAGTTCCAAACCAGGGGAAAGGCACTGGAGACAAAATGGAGACTGGAGGTTAATTGGAAAGATGCTTTAATGATGAAGCAGAACCACCAAGTACATGGTTCTGGTGCAGTTGACCACATGGAGTTGAGAGTGGGGGATATTTATACCTTCTCTTGGGCTTTGCACTTGAACTTCCCGTTCCTGTGCAAGAACATGTATTCCACTGGCTGTTGTCAGACTCCCATGGGGCCATGTATAAATCCTAGGAGTTTGTCTGAGCTAAGTTTGGTTGAAGTTTCTGAGGGTGATGCAATGAAGGAGCATTGGCACTTCCTATAGTGGCTGAGGGTTAATCCTACCTTTGTTGAATCTTGGGTGAGGGTATTTGCTTATGAATAGAGCTATCTATCTCTTTATCTCTTAAGTGCTGGCATCTGCTGACGGCAATTAAGAAAGGCTGGGGCTGCTTTCCAAGTGTATGTTTCTCCATTTTCTCATCCAGGGAAATATAATATTCTGCCTTTTAATATTTCTCAAAATATTTCATTTTCTTCTAGGGGGGGCAGGTGCTAACTTTCTACAGTGACTTATTAAGTAAGGTGGATTTGCTCCCTGACGTTTGCCTTTTACTTCCCTGCTGTCAATGCTGTGATAGCGAATATTGCATTTACCGAAGAGCACTTTTTTGCTTAATTGACAAATATTTGATATCTGTATTTTACTCCAAGAACTGACATCCCATGGATTTTCTAGAGCTGGTAAATCAATGCCATTTAGGCATTATTCGAAAATCAGGCGAAGATTATTCCACTGAGGAAGAAAGGACCTTAAAGAGAACAGCTGCTCAGCCAAACCATTCTGCTGGATAAAGAGAGATAGATTTGCAATTCTGCATTAATGGCAGCACTCTGATTACAACATATTACCAAAAGCGATAATATGTTCCGTGTCTTTAAAACCCGACATCTTCCATTAATTGCAAACTAAAAAGAATATTCTTCAGATGCTGCACTAGAACAAAATTGACCAGCATGCCTCAGGCATTCAGGCATTGAAGCCAGGAGGTTAAGTGAACTCTGCTGGATGATTGGTTTTATGGCTGCTTTTCTTGGTTGCAAATTGGAGATGATACGTTTCAACTGCAGGTGTTTGTTGTGTAGAATTAGTAGTTTAATTTCACTGGGGTTTTGGGGGGGAGGATTTTAAATCTGTATATGATGCCCAAGTTCATTGTTATGAAATGGCAGCAATATAAATCACATAAATAAATAAAATATTTATTTCCACCCCACCCCCAAGTTACTTTCTCTGATACTTGTGAGACTCCCTCCTTATCTAATTTCCTTTAAAAAATTTAATTAAATATAATCATCAAAGAGAAATCAATGAAACGTTACATGACTGGTTTCAGGTAATCCTTGACTCACCACCATTCGTTCATTGACTGCTCAGTTACAATGGCACTGAAAAAAGTGACTTACAACCTGTCTTTGCACTTACGACCATCACAACTTTCACGTGATCCAAGTTTGGGTACTTGGAAACTGGCATGAAAGTTGCAGCATCATAGCTGGAATCATTAGATAATTTGCAAACTTCCCAGCTGTCTTCCAACAAGAAAAGTCAATGGGATTCATTTAATGACCGATTCACTTAACAACTGTACAAGTCACTTAAATGCAATGATTTGCTTAACTACCATAGCAAAAACAATGTGTCATGTAGGTTTCTTTATTGTCGACCATCAGTTCCAAACATTTTGACAACTGCATTCCTTAGCAAGGGAAATTCTGGTCCCTACTGTAGTTATAACCGCGATCCTCGGTGGCGCAGTGGTTAGAGTGCTGTACTGTGGGCCACTTCTGCTGACTGCAGGTTGCCTGTAATTTGTTAGTTCAAATCCCACCAGGCTTGATTTAGCCTTCCATCCTTCTGAGGTGGATAAAATGAGGACCCAGATTGTTGGGGACAATATGCTGACTCTGTAAACTGCTTAGAGAGGGGCTATACATTGAGGATTACCTGTACAAGGTAAATCCTCCAATAACAGAAAATGGCATTAACATTCTTCTCCTCTACATTTTCTCATAATCTATAAAGTAAATTAGATTTAATGCTAATGAAATACTGGTCCTAACTGTGATCATAAATCAAGGACTGCCTGTATATTTAGTTACTCAATTTATATTGAGGAACCTTGGTTCACAGTGGTTAAAATACAGTACTGCAGGCTAAACTTCGCCCACTGCCAGAAGTTCGATCCTGGCCAGCTCAAAGTTGACTCAGCCTTCCATCCTTCCCAGGTCGGTAAAATGAGGACCCAGATTGTTGAGGAAAATTATGCTGACATTGTAAACTGCTTGCAGACGCCTAGAAAGCATTGTGAAGCAGTATATAAGTCTGAGTGCTATTGCTATAATTTATAGTTGCATAACTGAAGGATGCTGCAAATGGCTGTAAATGCAATTATGCTGACATTGTGAACTACCCAGAGAGTGCTGTTGAGCACTATGGAGCGAGATATAAATCTAATTGTTATTACTGGAGCCATATAGCTGCCCATCCAGGTGTGGGCTTCAAAAATTTTAGCAATGGGTTCTCTGCTTGTTGGCTGGGTGGGTGTGGCCATAGTGGGTTTGGCCTAGTTAGCTTCCTGATCATGGCAGGGGGTGGAGGGTTGCCCTCCCAGCCTCCGGAGGCTTTCCTCGAGCCTCTGTGATGGCAAAAACAGCCTCCTCAGGCTCCAGAGGCTCTCTGGAAGCCGGAAACAGGCCCATTTCTAGTCTTTCTGAACTTCTGAGAGGCCTGTTTTTTGCTCTTCCCTGTTCGGTGCATGCCCTGTGGGGACTCCTGGGAGGGGCGAGGTGGGATGGGGTAGGCAGGGCAGGGCAGGGCCAGCCACAAATGGGATTTGGGGGTTCTCTGAACTGTGCAGAATCTTAGCTAGGGGCTCTCCTGAACCCCCAGCAGCCCCACCCCTGTGCCCAACTCACTTTTACACAACCTGGTGAGGTGGAAGCACTGGCTGAAGGAGACGAGGCCCTGATAAGGGGAATTAAAAGATATTCCAGCTTAGAATCCATCGAGAGATAAAACGTTTGAGGTCAAAACCCTGAGGTCTATATCCGCCATCTGTTGAGATGGTTGGAATTGATGATCAACCATAAAGAAACCTTATCTGACCCATTCTCAGAGCTGTTCTATTTGCTTGAACCCGGCACTCTAGGTGGCTTAGAAAACACAAAACAAGACAGGATCTAAGTTATTACTAATGGTACAAATTCATCATGGATTCTAACTGAAAGTGAAGGAACCTAATAACCTCTGGAAAAGTCCCCATTTTTCCATCCTTGAAACAGAATTAGTGGCTAGTGATGGAACAGACAAGTAGGCCTGGGAAAGTAGGGGATGCACATGGACGTAATTTTGTAGATTCCACCCCCTGTTCAAGGTAACAGATCCATAGCAACCCAAATGCACACTGTCCACATTTTTCTTGAAAGCCCCAGAGTAGGACTGTCCATTTACGGTGCTTCTTGCCCATTCTTATTTTAAGAGGGGTGGACTTCAACTCCCAGAATTCCCCACCCAGCATGGCTGGATGGGGAGTTGTGGGAGTTGAAATCCATGAACCTTAAAGTGACCAAGTGTAGGAAGTTCGCACCTACCCATCTCCTAGAAAAATGAAATATCCTAGGAAATATTAAAAAGGCAGAATATTTCCCCTAAAAAGAGAAGTAGAAACTCAGAAGCAGAAATTCACCTCAGAGAGGCAGAAACTCAGCCCCTCACAGCACCTTTGCTAATGGGCCGTTAAGGCTTAGGCCAGAGTATTCTACACAATAAATCCATCTCACCACTTGGCCTGGGAAGATTGTATCAGCCAACACTCAGGTGAAGCCATGTGGGCCAGATAAAGCTGACCAAGTTAATTAAGACTCCCGCCTCTGGTAGGCTGACAGCCAATGGGATACATTTCTTGCACAGGAACAGGAAACACTAAGGTGGAGCCCAACAGAGGGTATATAAGGGTCTCCCAGCATCTTGCACCTCCCTTTTCTTCTCACCTTGAAGCATGTGATCATCTTTTTTTTGGAGATCAAAGCCATGTGGTCCTATCCCCAATTAAATCAGGAGTGGGATTCTACCAGTTTACACCGATTCGCTAGAACCGGTTGTTAAGAGTTCAGAGAACCAGTTGTTAGAAGAAATTACTGGCCTAATCCTGTAAGGAAGACAGGAAGGAAACATTCTGGTGTTGCTTACAGAAACTGCCTCTCCGTTAACCCTTATTACATTCTCGGCAGGACTAGACTTCTTGTCTCAGGAACTTCTCTGGAGTTTTATTTCCCTCCTTTGTTGATACTTTGCTTGTGTGGAGTGACCATTCAAAGTTACAATGGCACTGAAAAAAGTGACATGACCATTTTTCACACTTACAACTGTTGCAGCATCCCCATAGTCATGAGAGGCCAGGCGAGGAAATGCATACCTCAATGTGAGTGATATTGAGTTGGCCACACCCAGCCAATAACATGACCACCAAGCCATGTCCACCCAGCCACATGACCACCAAGCCACACCCACCACCTAAGCTACGCCCACAGAACCAGTTGTTAAAAAATTTGAATCCCACCCCTGAATTAAACCATCTTTCCAAACAGTCTCCATGTTTCCAGTGTCTTTTTCCCCACTTGGAACTGAACCCAGAAGGATAATTCTTCTAATACAAGGTTGAGAAAGATTGTTCTAGAACCTGGATATAATTGTGTAGTAAATAACCCCCAAACAAACAAAAAGAACCTCCACAATGAACAAGGAAAATGTCTTATGGAATTCTGCTCCCAAACCAAGCCATGTAAATCTGTCTCTGAAAGACCGATTTGCCAAGCCGTTATCATCGACTTACAGTAAACACATTCCAAGCTGTTCCAACTGCTACAATAACAGCTCCACCATTAATGTAAAATATTAATGTCTCATTTGTTCGACAATTTGGTGGAAATGAAAAACTTTTAGGTTAATCATACACTGTACAATTTTAATTAAAGCAGTTATAAGACAATTAATCCATAAGAGCTGTCTTGGATCTGTGCCAAGGTTATTGGTTTAATGCTGCTAGAGAAAAAGCTTTATTTTTTTCCCCTACCTCCCTTCTCCTTCCTTTGATTTAATGAGGGCTAATCAGAGGCACAATACATGCATAAAGAGCTGCAAAAATAGTTAGGTCCATCTGGCTTCTCACGCACAATTTGCGCTTGTCCTTTCAAATGGATTCAGGGAGGGTGATTTTAAAAAACAATACTTATTTCTCATTCTTTCACTGGTTCAACAATAAACAGAACCCAAGAAGAGTACAGGTAGCCTTCAGAATACAACAATTTTTTACTGACTGTTCAAAATTTCAATGGCACTGAAAAAAAATGATTTACAAACAATCTTTGCACTTATGACCTTCCCAACATGCCCATGTCACATGATCAAAATTCAAGCTCTTGGGATGTACAAGTAGTCCTCATCTTATAACCCCAATGGAGCCCAAAATTTCCATTAAGTCAGACATTGGTCAAGTGAGCTTTGCCTCATTTTACGACCTTGCTTGCCACAATTATGAAGTGAATCACTGCAGTTGATAAGTTAGTAACTCAGTTGTTAAGCAAATCTGGCTTTCCCCATTGACTTTGCTTGTCAAAAGGTTGCAAAAGGTGATCACATGACCTTGGGACAATGCAACCGTTGGGACTGTGACCTTGGGACAAATTCACAATGCATAAATGTGAATCAGTTGTCAAGTATCTGAATGATCATGAGGATGCTGCAAAGGTTGTAACTGTGAAAATGGTCCTAAAAATCACTTTTTTTCAGTGTCATTGTAACTTGGAACGGTCACTAAACTGTTGTAAGTTGAGGACTACCTGTATTTATGAAAGTTGCCTGCAGTCATGAAATCATTATTTGAAACCTTCGCAGCCAGTTTCCAACAAGTAATGTCAATGGGGGAAGCTGGATTTGCTTAACAACTGCATAATTCATTTAACAACTTCAGCTATTAGTTTAATAACCGAGGAGAAAAAAATGATTGCAGAATCAGGCGTAACTCATTCAATAGAAACCTTGCTTAGCAATGGAAATTCTGGTCTCAACTGTGGTCATAAACTGAGGACTCAATATTTTTTTTAATTAGGAGGGAGGAGTGCAAACTGAGGGATATGTATGTCTTGTAACATCACAAAGCAATCTTGAGATTAGAACTGCAAGGGGTAAAACCTCCAGGCTCCTTAAATTTTGCACATCAAGGACTGTGCATCTTGGTTTTCTCAATAACACAAAAAGGAGCCTTGGGCAAAGATGTTAAGATGTTCAGGATTCAGTTCAAAGAAGAGTGAATCAAATGAACTTTTTGAATAGAAGGTGAACATCAGTTTGAGTTTTCAAACAGAATCTGATACTTTAAAATTAACTGAGATGATTCCTGTGCTTGGATATATATTCACAGTGAAAGCTATTTCTAAATAATTCCAAAAAATCCAAAGAGAATCAAACTAGATTGGGCCAAATCAGATTGATTTTCTGAACTGATCTGAATCATGGGATGGGGATTGATTTTTCAAATAGTCAACATACAACATATAACCTTGAATCTCTCTTGGGAAAATGGCTATCTTGGAAAACCCTACCAGAAAATAGTCAGTCCATGCTTATCATCTCTTTCTCCTCCTCCTGTCACAATAATTTAAAAAAACTACTTTCCAGAAAGTTCAGCATACTTTTGCAGTTTAAATCTTTCTGTAGAACAGCCCAGGGTGGGATTCAATTTTTTTAAGAACCAGTTTGTGGGTGTGGCTTAGTGGGTGGGTGTGGCTTGGTGGTCATGTTATTGGCTGGGCGTGGCCAACTCAATATCACTCACATCAAGGTACGCATCTCATCGCTTGGCCTCTCATGACTGTGGGGATGCTGCAACAGTCGTAAGTGTGAAAAATGGTCATAAGTTACTTTTTTCAGTGCCATTGTAACATTGAATGGTCACTCCACACAAGCAAAGTACCAGCAAAGGAGGGGAAAAAAAGCTCCAGAGAAGTTCCAGAGACAGGAAGTCTAGTCCTGACAAGAATGTAATAAGGGTTAACGGAGAGGCGGTTTCTGTAAGCAATACCAGAATGTTTCCTTCCTGCCTTCCTTACAAGATTAGGCCAGTAATTTAGGCAAAGCCTGTCATCATCTAAAACTTTCTGATTCCTAAGAATGTATTATATTACAGTGTTCCCAGGGGTGAGGCTGCTGGGGGTTCGCAGGGGTTCGGGAGAGCCCCTAGCTAAGATTCTGTGCAGTTTGGAGAACCCCAAATCCCACTCCTGGCTGCCCCTCCCCCTCCGCCCCTCCCAGGAGTCTCCATGTGGCCCGTTTTGGATGCAGGTAAGTGCAGGGTGCACACAGAGGTTTGGGTACCACGAAAAATGGGCCTCCTGGAAGTTTGGTAAGGCCAGAAATAGGTTTGTTTTTGGCTTCCAGAGAGCCTCCAGAGCCCGGGAAGGCCATTTTCGCCCTCCCGGAGACTCGAAGAAACAGCACCCCGTGGTGCAAGAGGCCAACTAGGCCACACCCACCATGGCCACACCCACCCAGCAACCAAGCAGAGAGCCCTTTGCTAAAATTTTTGAAGCCCAACCTGAGTGTTCCCCAACCTTTTTGGCTCCATGGATCAGTGGTGGTGAAGAGGAATATAAAGGGAATGGTTTTGTGTGCAACACCCAACACTTGTTCCCAACAGTCCGCAGCCCAGTATTCGACCATGTTCCAGGGATTGGGGACCGCTTCCTTATTATTAAGCCATATGATGTTCCTAACCACACTTCTCAAACCAAGATGTCTTTCAGATGTGTGGATTTTGATAATCCTCGGGTTACAGCCATCTAAATTTACAACAGTGAACAAATGGGGCTTACAATGAGTATTCGTAATTCCAGCCATTGCAAGTCACGGTCATGTGATCATGATTTCCAGTATTCCCTACAAGCTTCCCACAAGCAAAGTCAGTGAGGAAGCTGGCAGGAAGTTGGAACTCATGGTCAGAGAGCACCCAGCTATCCAGGGCAGCAAAAGGGTTGATTTTCAGAACTTCCCCTTTTCCCAGGGAGGTTTCTTCCGCCTTAAATAACTTTCTAAAGCAAATAACTGTGGGGTGTCTGTAACAATTTGGGAAAATTGCTACAGCCAAGTCTGTTAACTTCTGCCCGAAAGTGATCTGACCATGAATTCAGACTCCTACCAATAGATTCATTGTTATAGAAATGGCTAGTTTCTATTATTATGAAAAAGAAATAGTTGAGGGCAGAGATTCTTAATGCCTTATTTTACTGCACCAAAGGAGTTGGAAGTCAATGCCTTTTTTCCCCTTTGCTTTCCCCCACTATCTATCTCTTTTTCCTAATTTCCTTTTCTAATATTTCCTTTTGTATTCTCTTTGTATGTTATATTATAAATTAATAAAACTAATAATAATAATAAAAAAAGGAACTCATGGTCAGATGAGGTCCTTTCCACAAGCAAAATCAGTGAGGAAGTCAACAGGAAGTAGGAAGTCATAGTCCGATGAGGTCTTTGCTTTGCAACCTGAGCAGTCCTCACTTAACGACAGCAACCAAGACTGCTGCTGAGAAGTACAGTGACATACAATCATGCTTCATGAACCCATTACTTACAGCAATTCCAGTCTCAGTTGCATTTGTAAGGAGAGGATAACCTCTATATAATTCTGTAGCCAGCATTGGTGAGAATTCTGGGAAGCAAGGTCCACCTCTCTGGTGGATGTCAAGGGTAATGATGGTGACCTTAATCCAAGGATCTTCAAAGTTGGCAAATTAAAGACTTGTGGACTTCAACTCCCATAATTCCTGGGCTAACATGACTGGAAGAGGAATTCTGGGAGTTGAAGTCCACAAGTCTTAAAGCTGTCAAGTTTGAAGACCCCTGCCTTAATCCATGGCACATTTTTCTAATCATGGGGATTCTGGAAAACAAAGATGGCACTGCCTTTGACCAATACAGGCAGCCATCTTATTTCCCCAAGAGTGTCCAAACCAACAACATGTCATGAGATCTCCTGATTAAACGATTGCCCATTCCTATTACAAAACACGCTATGAATTCATTCATTCATTCATTCACTTTGTAAGACTTACAAGCCCTTCCAGTTGAAACTAGTTACCTTCGAGCTATCTTATCTAATGGGGGGGCGGGGGGGAGGGAGTTTATTTATTTACTGGATATTTTAAAAGATGCATGTTATTTAATTTCATGCACTTAACGCCTAATTGGGCCTTGAAAAAGGAATTTCTAGCGATGGAAAGCCTCCCTTGGTAGAGAATTGGTTCATTGCAAAACATATGGTGCTCTCTCTCCTTTTTCTTGAAAAAGCTACTGAAAACAGGTTTAAGTGGATGCCTTGAGATTTTACAGTGTTGTGAACTACTTAATTATCCAGAATATTTTCTGACCACACATCTGTTTCATAGCTTGTTAGAAAGCCGGCCTTTGGCTTCTGGCAACCTCTAATGAGCCAGCCCAGAGGAAGGGAGCTCTCAGAAAAGGCAGTTTTGATTGACAAAGCAAAGACACCCCCCCCCAATGGAATACACAGTGGAGATCTGAATCTTTGGTCAAAGATGGCCAGGAATCACCCAGGAAATAAATCGATGCCCTGCTTCATTGCTCTGTATCGCCATCCCTTCGCAGCTATCTTTATTTGTGGAGGATTTTGTAAAGTCAGCCGACTTTAGAAGTCCTTGGCTTTTCATCTATACAGGTAGTCATTGACTTGCAATCATTCATTTAGTGACCATTTGAAGTTACAGCAGCAATGAACAATGTTGACCTATGATTGTTTTTCACATGTACAACCACTGCAGCCTCTCTCCGTGGTCATGTGATCAAAATTCAGGCACTTGGTAACCGGTTCCCATTTATGACACTTGAAGTGTCCTGGAGTCATGTGATCACAAAAACAAAGTCAATGGGGAAGCCAGATTCAAGTTACTAATTTAACAGCTGCATCATTCACTCATCAACTGTGGCAGAAAAGGTTGTGTAGGAAATTAAAACCCACCTCTCTCCTAGAAAAATGAAATATTTTAGGATATATTAAAAAGGCAGAATATTTCCCCTAAAGAGAAGTAGAAACTCAGAGAGGCAGAAATTCAGCCCCCCACCAGCCTTTGTCAATGGGCCATTAAAGCCTGGGCCAGTCTATTCTACATAACAAAGATCTACCTCCTTCAGGCAGAGCCATTCCATTGCCCTCCATTGCATCACCCAGCAAATTTATTGCTGATTCAACCAAACTTACCATACAGACAACCTAGCTATGACTTCTGACAGCAACCAATCTGGATACTTTACCTAGCGTCCTAGGAAGTTCAAAGCCAATTTACAATTCAATGTATAGAATGTGAAGGATGTGTGTTTGTGTTTATTTTCATAGTTATAATATACACTGAAGATGGTATTTAATTTTGTTGTCCGAGGTGCAATGATAATAAACTAAACTAAACTAAACTCTTCCTGTGCCCCAAGAAGTTCAAAGTCCAGAGAGAGCATAAAATCCAGGGACTCTCAGCATTTCTACCCTTTTCACCCAGGAACTTCAAGGCATGTGGTCCTGTTCACCATTAAATCACCTTTCCAAGCAGTCACCATGTTTCCAGTGTCTTTCTTCCCACTTGGAACTGAATCCAGAAGGATATTTCTTCCAACAGTTGTAAAATGGGGCAAAACTCACTTGACAACTGTGTTGCTTAGCAATGGAAATTTGGGCTCAATTGTGACTGTAAGTAGAGGACTACCTCTATATGTAATATAGACCAGCAGCCTTCAACCTTGTGGGCACCAGGGACCGGTTCCTTGGAGAGGTGGTTTTCCATGGGCCAGAGAGGGTGTGACTTTTCATGTTTCCTGCATCCCACAGATGGGATTTCACTTGTTTGCGTTGCCCGGTTTCTGGCATGCCGTGTCCCAGTGCCAGTCTATGGACTGGGGATCCCTGGCTTAGAATGTAGAAATGACCAGCATTCCCGAAATCATAGATGGAACTGGTTTAAAAGGGATCACAAGGGAATGGTGTCTGTGTCAAGAAGTCTGCCTTGCCTCAAACAAGGACTAACCAACCTGCCCTCAACACCATAGAAGCTTCAATGGGAACAGACTGGACAACACAACCTCCATCTTTGTTTTCCAGAATTTCCCAGTCTTCCCCACTCATATATCATCTTTTTAATCTGCTCAAAGGTTGTTTTCCTATTAATTGAAAAGAAAGAAACAATAATGTTTTCACATGATGCTACTAAATTCTAGTCTCCCTTCCCTAAGGCTGCCCATTGTCCGAGTCTTTAACTGTATAATGTAATCAAGGAATTAAACTTGACCCCTGATGCTCTTTAAATAATTTTAATACCAAGAATTAGAGGTTAGAGGACAGGATCTTGAGAACTGAGATTGGGACCTCCAGCTCACCTTTATTAATGAGTTTATTAAAGTGAATCGTTCAGGTATCGTTCAGGCTCTTCAATCTCATTACCCAGATATTTAAGCATGATGGTTTTAAAGGATCCTTTTATTTTCAGAGCCTGTAAGGGAATCCTATATCTGCTTATTGTTTGTTTATTGATAGTTCTCTTTATTAACCCTGGTACAGTTCCTTAACAATCATGACTGGCAGACTGAGCAAGTACACAATTTACTAACCTTTCTCCCATAACGTATTAATTACTAACCCAATAATAACTCCTTACCCAGTGGATTCCAGCAGTAGCCAGCTACACTACACAATTGACTTTATTTGACTCGATAAATTACAGGTATGGTTTGACTTACAACTGCAATTGGGACCAGAATTTCTGTTGCTATGCAAGGCAGTTGTTAAATGAGTCATGTCCAATTTTAAGACCTTTTCACCACAGTTGTTAAACGAATCCCTGCAGCGTTTAAGTGATTCACACAGTTGTTAACTGAATCTGGTGTCAACCTGATGCCAGCGAAGCTGACCTGGCCGAAGCCATTTTGGCACCTTCAGTGTTGCCAGACTGGAGCTGAGGGATAGGGAGTGTAGGGATTAGAGATAGCTGGGTTTTTTTAGCCAAAACAAAAGACTTTCTCTTGGGAAACAAGGGCATTCTCACACCTGGTTAGAGAGAGGAGGAGTGATGTTACCAGGCAACCGGACAGCACCCTGATTGGACCATGTGGCTGACTGTTTGGGGAAGGAGGGAAAACGTTTACTTTTAATTAGATGAAAACCATGGGAAGTTTCAGAGTCGGTTTTCACCAGAACTGTGCCAATATGATATATCCAATAAAACGATTCTTTGAGGAATCTGCCAGTGTCGGAGTTTTGTTTGCTATGGAATTATTATTTGGAACCCTGACATTTGGCTTCTCTCATTGATTTTGCTTGTTGGAAGCTGTCTGGGAAGGTCGCAAATGACAACCACACAATCTCCAAATGCTGCAGTCTTTGTAAATACATGCCGATTGCCACATGCCTACATTTTTTATCATGTGCCCATGGCATGCTGTGATGGTTATACATGAATGGACCAGTCATAAGCCATGTGCCATTGTAACTTTGTAACACTGTAACGCACACTAAATCAATGGTTTTTAAGTCAAGGACTACCTGTAACTACTTTTTCCTGACCGGTACTCAAAGAGTCATGTTGTTTGATGAGGCTACCAGTTGTATTGATACAGCTCACTTAGCCAGGATATTACCAAATAAACCCATTTCTGGGTTCGCACAATGCCCCCAAATCCATAAAGCGAGCAAACTAGATTCATTTATAGAGCAAGTTATAATGCAAAACTTCTAAGCAAGATTAACATTAAGTAGCTCAGCATGCTAAGCAAACATAGCCACTCAATTTGTAACTGATCTTATTAAGCTCACTGTGTAAATGCAGCCAGTCAGACTTCCTATTATGATGAAGTGAAGTGTGTTTCCATTTAATGTTTTAGTAATTCTTGCTAAAATACTTTTACATATGAATTTCCAATGCAAATTTCATCCTCTTTCTTAACTAATGTATAAATGCTCATCTTCGCCGCATTTACATTGAACTAGACTAGGGTTGTCTGGAGTTTATTATGTTGTGAGCACCCAGCCATGGTCTCAAACAGTTGCATGAATCAAGCTGTCCTCTTAAAACTGTAATATGGTTGATAAAAAAGCCCGAGCTGGGCCTCAGCTATAGGAGGGCCTTGCTGCTGCTTCTTTGTTGTTGTTGTTGTTCCACATCTTACTCCTTCAGCTGGAAGTCTAGCAATGCCTAGCTTTGATGTGATTTCTCTTATCTAATTTATTCTATTTTTATCCACTATTTTTATTATTTTATCATTTTTATTTACTCATGTTCCCTGCTCTGTCGGGAGGGCAGGATCCTTGGTATACCTGGGAGGAGCTCTGCCACTGTTTGCATTAGGACTTGTTTCTTCTCCACTCCCGATTCCTTTTCCTCTGGATTAAGGACTTGTTTCAGTGATTAGACTCTATGCTATATTACTCAGCTCCTTTGTGCTACTTAATATAATGAAGACAATGAAAAGGAGCATATCTCTGACTGACCTGGTTCCTCAACCTTCTCTTCCAAGATTGAGGACTTTGTTTTAGCTCAGCCTCTCGGTTTGAAAGCTCCTACTCCCTTTTGTCTGGCTGCTGCCGGTTGTCGCGATCTTCCAACGGTTGAGGGCGTCCCCCCCCCGAGTTGAGAACAAAGGCTTATCTCAAACTACGGCCCCCAACCAATCCTTAAATGATCCCACCCTTACAGAACCTTTGACTCAGCAATGTTTCTTGGTGGCAGAAACTACATGGAGCATTCAGCTCCAGCTTGATAAAGTAATAAGTACATTAAACTACTTAGTTTCCTGGACGACCAGGAAATGGGTGCCCTGGGCTGACCGCTCGGCAGCCTGATGCGGCGGTAGGGTTATCCCTGCCAAGCCTCAGCAGAAGCATTGGCTAATGTAAACCATAATATGGTTTCTTTGCTTGGACACCCCATTTTCTTAGTACCAGGAAATATGTAAATGCATCAGCAATGCTACCGGTAGTAGGGTCAAATTTGCAGAATGTACTGCTGAGTTTACAATGAAATTGAATAGTTGTGTAGTACCTTTTCAGGGAAATCCAGCTGTTGTCTTGCATGCTGGGTGAACTACAACATTGTGTTACACCAAAAAGTATTTCTTTATTGAGATCAGTGTTTCTCAACTTTGGCAACTTTAAAATATGTGAACTACAACTTCCATAATGCAACAAGCCTGCTAGCTAGAGACCTTTGGCAGTTTAAAGTCATCTTAACATTGCCAAGGTTGAAAAACACTGGGTTAAGGTGTCATACTACAAGCAGGAAGACTCAATTCCAAGTCTTCTTCAAAAATAGAAATTTACTGGAGGATTTTGGGCCCCCATTAAATTTCTCAGCCCAACCAACAAAAGAGTTTTAACAAATAAACCAGGAAAATAAGAAATACATCTCTTTGCAGAGGATCCTGTTGCAAAATAAGGTATTTCTTTGTTTAGATTAATATTTTTCAACCGTGGCAACTTTAAGATGTGCAGATTTCAACCCTCAACATTTTCCAGGGAGCATTGCTGGCTAGGGAATTCTGGGAGTTGAAGTTCACATGAATTGTCAAGGTTGGGAAAGTAATAGATTCATGTACTGAATAGGGGATTGATTACATTATCCTTTCATCCCTTACATTTATGATTCTATGTTAATCCACAATACTTTTGTTTGGACAAAGCAGGCAAAGCAAACATAGCAATTACATTTTCCTACTATCTTAATTGAGATTTCACCATCCTGAGTTAACATGATCAAAACATAGTTTTGTTTCAAATTCACTTCCAGGGCTAATAGTTCTGACTTATTGTGACATAAATTACATAAACCTTTGTACATTGCCATTTGCTTGAGGCATTAAGCTTTCAGGTGCCAGAAGATTGTATTTATTTATGCATGTGCTGTAAATAAAAAAAGATGGATATATCAGCATTGATAACAGGTAGAATATACTATTGGGGGAAGATATGGATAATGCTTCTCAACCTTGAATACTTTTAAGATGTGTGGACTTCAACTCCCAGAATTCCCCAGGTAGTATTGGGAATTCTGGGAGTTGAAGTTCAAACATTTTAAAATGAATGAGGTTGAGAAACATTGATCTTCTAGCACATTGTTGCCCTATCTGTGAACTTTAATTCCCAGAATTCCCAAGCCACCCCATTTTCTGCTGACTGTTTTGGGAACTGGTATCAACACTAAAGGAAATTCTCAGTTTAGAAAACACCAACTGAAGTCAGACAGCAAAACAACCAAACAGAGGCTGCACACAATAATTGCATTCACACTAAACCTTCAACCATATCAGATAAAAATCTCTCTTACAGCGGCATTTGCAAACCTGCTAAGCTACTTTCATTATCTTTATTTAGTTTTTGTTTTTGCCTTTTAAGGCTCAATGCACACAATCTATGTGGTTAGTTTAATGATTATATACTGTATATTGTGGAATCCAGATGATTAATTCAATAACGTGGTTCACTGCATTATTTAGATACAGCTTGTGATTAAAGGCATATTCATTCATTGAGGGACTATGCCCTTACATCCATCAATCTTCTCAACTTACAAGACCATTAATGTTGGAGAATATCCTAATTTAATCAAAACATATATCCAAAACTATTGTACAAAGGGTACAATCACTGCAATACTACAGGTAGTCCTCAACTTGCAACAGTTCATTTAGTTCAAATTACCAACAGCAGCACTGACAAAAGTGTAAACTGTTTTTCACACTTATGAGTGATGCAGCATCGCATGGTCATGTGATCAACATTCAGGCATTTTGCAACTGACTCGTATTTATGACGGTTGCAGTATATCCCGGGTTCATGTGACCCCCTTTTGTAACCTTCTGATAAGCAAAGTTAGTGGGGAAGCCAGATTCACTTAACAACCATGTTACTAACTTAACAACAGCAGTGATTCACTTAAGAACTGTGGCATGAACGGTCATAAATGAGGCAAAATTCATTTCACACATTTCACTTAGTAAGAGAAATTCTGGGCTCAATACTGGTTGTAATTTGAGGAGTACTTGTATTTCCAATACCTGGTAAACTCCAGTAACTTCCCTTCTTTTTAGCATCATCCTAAATTCCTCTCCTAGATGTAACAAAAGGAGGTACCTTCTACTAAGACACAGCAGTGAATCAATATTGTGAACTCTGAATACTTAAACCATTGTGAGAAGTTTTAGCTGTCATATTTGAATAAGGATTGAAAGTAGATAGTTCCCTAAGTCAAACACTTGCTCTATTGTTTGATGGCAGCTCTATGATGTTAAACTAGAAGTCGTGCCAAAGTTGAGCACAAAGATGGTAGCGACTTGTCCAAGTAGTTACCAGGGGTGAATACTGACTCAAAGGCAGGCACACACACAGACACACACACACACACACACACACACACCATTGAAATGAGACTTTATAGCAAGAGCACTTAGACACATATACTGCTTCACAGTGCTTTACAACTCTTTCTAAGTGGTTTACAGAGTTAGCATGTTGCCCCCAACAATTTGGGTCCTGAGTTTCCTGACCGCAGAAGGATGGTGGGCTGAATCAACCTTGAGCCGGTGAGGATTGAACTGTCGAACTGTTGGCAGCTGGCAGTCAGCAGAAGTAGCCTGCAGTACTGCACTCTTAACCACTGTGCCACCACACAAATAATTGAAATGTGACTTTGTGATGGATTAAATATTAAATCTTTGGCAGATACATTTTTAAACCTGACCAACTCATCCCTAACTCCGGGGGATATACAAAGTTAAAATTGACAACCTGATGGAATATTGTGCAGAGAGCCAGTGGTGGGATTCAAATTTTTTTACTACTGGTTCTGTGGGCATAGCATGGCTGGCGTGGCAGGGGGAAGATAATGCAAAATCCCCATTCCCTCCCCACCCCACTAATCTGCTTTCCAGCTCCATTCTCCTGTGCAGAGCAACAAAAGAAGTCCTAGCTGATCAGCTGGGACTTGGGAGGCAGTGAAAAGATGTTGGTGGGGCCAATTAGAGATGGTATTTACCGGTTCTCCGAACTACTCAAAATTTATGTTACCGGTTCTCCAGAACCTACTGAATACCACCTCTGCAGACAGCCCTTGACTTATGACCAAAATCAGGACCAGAATTTCCATGGTTAAGCAAGGCGGTTGTTCAATGAGTTGCACCCAAATTTACAACTTTTTAGCCACCATTGTTAAAATAAATCATTGCAGTTATTAAGGGAATCGCATAGTTGTTAAATGAATCCAGCTTCCCCACGAATTTAAGTTTTTGGAAGTTGGCTGGAATGATCACAAATGGTGACTCCAGGTTGCTTGGATGCTGTAACCATCATAAATACAGTCACTTTTTTCAGTGCTGATGTAATTTTAACAAAGTCGCAAAAAGAAAACCAGGACGGGGAAAGACATCTAAAACAGAATGATCAAACTTCAGGTTGTTGATGGCTTCTAGCAGTATAATGTGGCGTCATTGACTTTCACAACTCTCAATGAGCTTTGGAATTAAAAACTCTATCCTCCCATGAACGCTGGGAAACTTGGGAGAAGTCTGCTTTAAATAGTGTCCATAGATCTATAAAAAAATCTCTTTATCTAAATTGATTTATATTGCACCTTCACTATTTTTATAAACCCCTCAAAGTGGTGAACACACACAAAATTTCTTCCTCCTCCTGTTTTCCTCACAACAACAACTTTTGTGAGATGGCTTGGGCTGAGAGAGAGTGACTGGCCCAAAGTCATCAAGCCAGCTTTCATGCCAAAAGCAGGACTAGAACTCACAGTCTCCTCATGATTGGCTTAAAGTCACTCATCCAGCTTTCATGCCTAAGGCAGGACTAGAACTCACAATCTCTTGAGTTCTAGTCCTGCCTTAAGCATCGAAGTCTCCTCATGATTGGCCCAAAGTCATTCAGCCAGCATTCATGCCTAAGGCAGGACAAGAATTCACAATCTCCTGAGTTAAGCATCAAAGTTTCCTCGTGATTGGCCTAAAGCCGCTCATCCAGCTTTCATGTAGGCGAGGTCCCACTGGCCGACGGATGCAAAACGTATGCAAAAAGGACACAGCAGACGAGCAAATTTTGGGGCGTGGCTCCATCCGTTGTCATCCGCTCCAAAAAGTGGCAAAAATTTGCATAAACAGAACGGAAAAGAACGGAAAGGAACGGACGTGGGTAGTATGTAGCAGGGATGTTAAAGGGATGTTCATAGGAAGCCTAGAGGATGTATATAGGATGCAAACCGTTCACTGCTCATCCTTTCTATTTTCGTGCTACTAACGCTGTGTAGACGTTCCGTGTACTTTTGTTTCCTCCCTCTTTCCGTTTTCAGCTGCAGCGGATGTGAGTAGAGGGGATGCCCAGAGGATGCAGAGAGGATACAGCGGACGTTTAAAAGATGATAAACGGACATAGAACGTTTGTTGCTCGGATGTCACGGATTTACATCGTACACAGTGGAAAGTTCATCCGTTCACAAAGTTCTGTGCAGCTCAAAACTTCTTGCGCGGATGAAATCTCAGTGGACGGATGCTGGAGGGATAGAGCGTATGAAACACGTATGCAATGAGTACACAACGGATGCATAGCGTTTTCCAATGTTTTTTAACGTTTTACATCCTCTTTGCATCCGTTGGTGCAGTGGGACAGGGGCTTAAGGCAGGACTTGAACTCACAATCTCCTGAGTTCTACTCCTGCCTTAAGCATCGAAGTCTCCTCATGATTGGCCCAAAGTCACACAGCCATCTGTCATGCCTAAAACAGGACTGCAACTCCCAATCTCCTGGTCCTAGCTTGGTGCCTTAACCACAAGGCCAAACTGGGTCTCTTGAAAACATGAGGAGTAGATACAGGTGCTGTTCAGCACCATGGGCCAATGATACATCTCAACACAAAGCAGCAGGCTCAGTTCCTAAATTACCTGCTTGTCACTTTGTTAACACCTGTTACAACCAGATTGTTTCCAGAAGGAGTCAGTGGCACATAACAGCAGGTGTTTCTCCAGCTCACAAAAAATGCATGAAAGATTTGCATTGTAGTCTGTATTAAAAGAACAGCTTATTTCTGAAATCAAGTTAATGCTTTTGTCTTTTGCAATACTGCTATCCTCCAGTGACTTTGTACGCAAGTTGGAGCGGTTGAATTTCCTGGGACTGTTTTTTCCTCCCCTCTCTTGCTACCTGGTAACACTGTATGAAAAATGAAAAGCCAGCCCAGAAGCAAATTAATCAATAGCAGATTGTGCCAGCAATCAGTTTGGTTCAATTAAAACAGAAAAATAGCACACAGTAAGTGGCTGCTTTTTCCTTTATTTAAGGCACTTATCAAATAGTTTAATGTTGCTTTTGTTGTACCATCAAAGGTTAAGAGGTTTCTTTCTTTGTTTCTCCCTTTCCCTCTCTCCTCCTTGCACAGGCAATCACAAAGCAGAGTTACAGCTACAAAGGACTGCTGAACAATTTGGCAGCTTCTACCGAGATTGTAATCCATTGGTAAGAAAGATGGTTAACAATAAAAGCCACTATAAACGTGAGTCCAGGTTGTAGGTTCATGGACACATATACGTGTTCTATATGTAAAGTGGATGACTCCAAATCTACAAACCTGATTGGTTAATAAAATGAACACTGGATTGGTTCACTAGGAACCAATCCAAAGAGCTGCCAAAAAGGCGGCAAATCTAAACAACTGCCATTGGCTGCAAGCAGGCAAGCCAGCCTGTATAAAAGGCTGGCCCCGGCTTCAGCCAAGGGTTCCTATTTACTGACTAGTTTACAATAAAGTATTTGTTGTTGGAACCCGGTCTACCTCGTGTGTTTTCCGAACAAAACACTGGCGACGAAGGTGGGATCGTCCTGAACGGGAAAACCTGCACGCGGTGATAAGAAGTCCAGATTACAACCAAGATGTCTGGAAACAACGCACCGCCCGCACCCTTCAATCCCAACGAAGAGGATTGGGATTCCTATGCTGATCGCTTCCAAATGTATTTGGAGAGCAATGAAATGGAAGGCATTTCAGAGCAACGCAAGAGAGCTGTGTTCCTGACGCACTGCGGGCCAACAGTTTTTAAGATGGCAAAGGCCCTTGCGAAGCCCCGGGACGTTAAACAACTAACGTGGACGGAATTGCAAAGACTCCTCAAAGCACACTACGCTCCGATGGTGTCTAACTTAATAAAGCGACACGAATTTTACCGCAGAGACCAGAGAGAGGGAGAGACCGTCACCGATTTCATCGCTGCCCTCAGACAAATAGGGGGTGAGTGTGAATTTTTGAACATAGATGAGGCAATGAGGGATCGCGTGGTGCTGGGCCTGAGAGACTCGACCGCACAGAGTAAATTGCTCAACAAGCCCAACATCACCGTTACCGAAGCAATCGCGGAAGCTACAGCCGCTGAAGCCGCGAAAAAATCTGCGGTAGCCATTAAAAAGATGAACACACACAGCGAAGAAACACCAACCAAAGACAGAAAGCACCCTGCCACCACAACCCACTACGAAGAGTCGGGCGAAACAAATGAATCGAGCGAAGAGGACGACGAGGTCCACCGTTTGCTCACGAACAAAAAAGAGCGCGAAAGGAGAAATTGGCGGGAATGCGCTGGCTGCGGAGGAAACCATCCCCGAGCCGAATGCAGATTTCTCGATGCCATCTGCCGACATTGCAAAAAACGAGGGCACATCGAGAAGGTCTGCAGAAACCAAAAATTCTACAGCCCGACAAGACGCAGAAATTCCCCAACACGAGCCGAGCCTAAACGAGCCGAAAGGAAATGGCAACAAGAGAAGCGAGCCAATACACACCAAACTGTCATTATACAGAGCACTCAGACGGAAAGTGGGAGAAAAATTAAAGTCATCGTGAAAATCGAGGGAAAACACTGCAAGATGGAAGTGGACTCGGGGTCCTTCCTCTTCATGGTATCGTGGGACACAATAAAACAGCTAGTCCCAGGTATCAAACCCAAAGAATTGAAGAAGCAGCACCTAACCCTCAAGGACTATCAGGGAAACCAAATCCCTGTGGTTGGCATGGGACAATTCCGAGTCGCCTACAAAAATCACGTCAAGGTGCTCCCACTGACCATAGTCAACCAAGACAGACCAAGCCTCCTGGGCATCGAATGGTTCGCGCCATTGGGCATTGGGATGACCGGGGTCGATCGAGTGACTACAACCGGCTGGGAAGACGACCTCATCCGAGAATTCCAGGACGTTTTTGACGGCTCACTTGGCAAGTATCGGGGAAACCCCATTTCTTTCAATCTAAACCCCCAAATAGCCCCACGAAGAATAAAAGCCAGGCGAGTTCCTTTTGCACTAAAGGCAAAAATAGAGGAACAGCTGGACAAATTAGTAGCCCAAGGGGTGTTAGAACCTGTGGACCATGCCAAGTGGGAAACGCCTATTGTCACACCCATTAAACCTGACGGGTCCATCAGAATCTGTGGTGACTATAAGGCTACCCTGAACCACGCATTACAACCAAGCGCATACCCGGTGCCAGTAGTCCAGCATTTGCTGCATTCCCTGGGAAAAGGCAAAGTTTTCGCCAAACTCGACTTGGCACAAGCCTATCAACAACTCCCAGTGGACCCAGAAACAGCAGAGGCGCAGACTATAGTCACCCATAAGGGCGCATTCAAATGTCACCGGCTCCAATTTGGAGTAAGCGTGGCCCCTGGCGTCTTCCAGAGTCTGATGGAACGCCTTCTAAATGGCATACAAGGAGTCGTTCCCTATTTTGACGACGTCCTAATCTCGGCCAGAGATGAAACTCTATTAAGGAACAGACTGAAAGAAGTACTAACTAAGTTTAGGGAATCTGGCCTCAAGGTAAAAAGAGAAAAGTGCTGTTTAGTTAAGAACAGCGTCGAATTCCTGGGCTACTCAATAGACGGAGAGGGTATCCACCCCACAGACAAAAAAGTTAAAGCGATCAAAGACGCTCCTGAACCAAGAAATAAAACCGAACTACAAGCGTTCTTAGGATTAATTAATTTTTATAACGTGTTCCTGCCAAACAAAGCCACTATAGCAGAACCGTTACACCGTCTGCTAGACAAAAAGGCAACTTGGACTTGGGGTTACAAAGAAAAAAAAGCCTTCCAAAATATTAAAAGCTTGCTAACATCAACAAATGTTCTCATCCAATTTAGCGACACTCTGCCATTAACAGTGACCTGCGACGCCTCACCATATGGAGTAGGTGCCATCCTGAGCCACCAACTACCTGATGGCAGAGAAGCACCCGTCGCA
Source organism: Laticauda colubrina (assembly GCA_015471245.1). Classification (NCBI taxonomy): domain Eukaryota; kingdom Metazoa; phylum Chordata; class Lepidosauria; order Squamata; family Elapidae; genus Laticauda; species Laticauda colubrina. The sequence goes on along the minus strand of BLBF01000036.1, from coordinate 18,738,291 downwards.
TATTACTCTAGGAATCTATCAAAAACCGAGCGGAATTATAGCCAATTGGACAGGGAAGCTCTTGCAATTGTCGCTGGAGTAAAATGATTCCACGAATACTTATATGGGCGGACTTTTCAAATCATAACGGATCACAAACCGCTAATGGGGATTTTGGCGGGAAACAAGCCAACACCTAATATACTGTCCCCAAGAATGACGAGATGGTCAGAGTTCCTAGCAGCTTATTCCTACACTCTGACACATCGGCCAGGGAAACAAATTTCCCATGCGGACGCTTTGAGCAGAGCACCCTTACCAGCAACCGACGCAGACCCGGCACCAGCGATGACAACGCTACAAATCGAGACTTGCCCCGATCTACCCATATCGGCGTATGATGTCGCCAGAGCCACCGCGAAAGACTCATTGACTGCCCGCGTTCTTAGCTGGGTAGGTAAAGGCTGGCCGGAGAATCAAAAAACTGAAAACTTTAAACATTTCCGGTCCAGACAGACTGAACTTTCTATCCAAAAGGGGTGTTTGTTGTGGGGTGATCGGGTAGTAATCCCTGCCAAATTACAGCCCAGGGTACTTAAGTTGTTACATGAAGGGCACCCGGGAATGGTTAAGATGAAAAGCCTTGCCAGAAGTTATGTTTGGTGGCCGGGTATTGATAAGGACATAGAGTATTGGGTAAGCTCATGCCACAAATGCCAGGCAATTAGACCATCCCCACCAAAAGCACCCGTTAAGGACTGGGAAACCCCTCGGGGACCGTGGTCAAGAATACACATTGACTTCACGGGTCCTACCAAGGGGCATACCTTTCTGATTGTCGTTGATGCCTATTCAAATTGGCTTGAAGTAAAAGTTATGCCATCAACGACAACAGAAGCTGTAATAAAAAAAACTGAACAACCTTTTTGCCACCCATGGCATACCGGACGTTCTTGTCTCAGATAACGGGCCACAGCTAACCAGCATACCATTTGAGCAATACCTAGCCTCCCTAGGTATAAGACATGCCCTAACCGCGCCGGCTCACCCGGCTGCGAACGGCAGGGCTGAGAGAATGGTCCGGTTTACCAAAGAAGGGTTGGAACGAATGGACGCTGGAGATGTCCAACAGAAAGCAAACCGTTTGCTCACACTCCAGCACATAACGCCCAGTACTATAACAAATAAGTCCCCAGCAGAATTACTCATGGGGCGAAAATTAAGATCTCACCTTGATAGGTTACACCCAAATTTTACCCCAGAAAACCCCCCTGACTCCTCTACACGGTTCAGACAATTCGAAATAGACGATTTGGTATACGCCAAAAACTTCACCAGGGACCCGGTATGGCTACCAGGACAAATTATCCAAATTACAGGCCCCAAATCCTACCGATTAAAATTAGACGATGGCAGGGAATGGAAGCGGCACATAGACCAGCTTCGATCTCGAATTATAGAAAGAACCACAGACTTACAAACATTCACCGAAAAAACTGGCGAAGTGCAAACCAAGGTGGGGGGGGAAAGGCGAGAAACAAATAAAGAACTGTTTAAAACCAAGCCTAACAAACAATACGAACAAAAAGAGCAAATAAAAGACTCACTGTTTGAAGAGACTTGCGGAAAGAGCCCATCGGAAGGGGCCAGCCAAGCCAGCTCGACCTGCCCAGAGGAAACGGGAGGGAGCGGCAAAACCGCCGGCCTAAGAAACTCAGGCGGCGGTAAAATGGCTGACTCACCCTTCCAGACGGTTCCAGGGAGAAGGACGGACGACACAGCAGCCCCATCCGAACCGGTCGAAGTCTTCACTGAGAATGAACCGCGCAAGTCAAGTCGAGTCCGGAAAAGCCCCGCCTACCTGCGAGACTACGTCACCACGTAGGACTGAACTAAGGGGGGAGGGGTGTTCTATATGTAAAGTGGATGACTCCAAATCTACAAACCTGATTGGTTAATAAAATGAACACTGGATTGGTTCACTAGGAACCAATCCAAAGAGCTGCCAAAAAGGCGGCAAATCTAAACAACTGCCATTGGCTGCAAGCAGGCAAGCCAGCCTGTATAAAAGGCTGGCCCCGGCTTCAGCCAAGGGTTCCTATTTACTGACTAGTTTACAATAAAGTATTTGTTGTTGGAACCCAGTCTACCTCGTGTGTTTTCCGAACAAAACAGTACGTACACCATTTGTTGACTCCCAAGAGGCATCATTGCCTCTTCCTGTTTCTGCAATTTTATACAGTTAACAAAAAGGTCTACATTGCCTTCTCCTAAGGAGGCCTGGCAAAATTCATAATTAAACTGCCACGTTCAATCCTAAAGCTGATTGGAGGACAGATGTGTTTGTCTGCACTCCACATGGCTAAAAGAATTGGGGAATCTTTAATCTAGAGAAAAAAGCCCGATGGGAGAAAAAAAGGTGGTGTTAATCTCAGTTAGATCTTTTGTGGATTATCATGCTATATAAGCCCAGCCAGATACCATGATATTATTATTAAAGCTGTTAATACTACCAGTGATATCACTTCTTTTGTGGGAGCTGCAGTGGCTTCAGAGGTGGTAGTCAGCAGGTTTTAACCAGTTCTGGAGAACCGGTAGGAGAAATTTTGAGTAATTTGGAGAGCCGGCAAATACCACCTCTGACTGGCCCCGCCCCCATCTATTCTCCGCCTCCTGAGTCCCAGCTGATTGGCTGGATCTTCTTCTGTTGCCCTGCACAGGAGAACAGAGCTGGAAAGCAGGTTAGAGGGATGGGGAGGGAATGGGGATTTTGCAGTATCCTTCCCTAGCCACGCCCACCAAGCCATGCCCACCAAGCCACACCCACCGAACCGATAGTAAAAAAATTGAATCCCACCACTGGCTGCCAATTTACCTCCAGATACAAGTCAAGGTGCTGTTTATCATCTTTAAAGCCCTACATGGGTGGGGCTGAGGTATTTAAAGGTCTGCCTCTCCCTGTTATATCCATCCAGACCACCAGGATGGGAAGGTCGTGTAATGGCTGCCATTGTGCTAGCCAAACATCGGAAGCTCACAGCCTGATATTAGCAATGGGGGGAGGGAAGAGAGGATTGGAATTTAGGGAGGAATTAGGGGAGGAATGGAAACCGAGCAGTGCCAGTCAGAGACATGAGAAACACCAGCCAACCCAAGGTCACCCAATAGAATGCAAAGCTGGAAAGCCCACAAATTGAGGGTACTTTACTAAACAATACACAAGCATCCATTAAGAGATGCTTAATGGATGAGAGAAAGCCAATTATATTGTTTTGTGTGTCGAAACACCAGATCCAGCTTACTATATCTATAACCAGATCCAGCTTACTATATCTATAACCACTTAATGGCAATAGCACTTAGACCCGTGATGGAGAACCTATGCCACGAGTGCCGAAAGTGGCATGCAGAGCCCTCTCTCCGGGCATGCCAGCTGTCACCAGTTGCTCTTGCAGGTATGGATGCACACATGCAGGCTGGTCAGCTAAACTTAGCATGTGTAGGAGCACTGGAAACCAGAAGAACAGCTCCTTGGAGTGCATGCGCATGCCGGCCAGCTGGTCTTCGTGTATGCATGCACGTTAGAAACTGGAACACCAGGTAGCCGGTGTGCATGTGCACACCAGGAAGGTTAGCTTCTGGCTTCCAGCACTCCCAAACGCACGTATCGGGAAGCTGCTCTTCTGGTTTGGGGTGCACACTCCTGTTTCAGCACTTGGTGCCGAAAAGGTTAGCCACCACTGACTTAGACTTATATACCACTTCATAGTGCTTTACAGCCCTCTCTAAGCGGCTTACAGAGCCAGCATATTGCCCCCAACAATCTGGCTCCTCATTTTACCGACCTCGGAATGATAATTGAAGTTTTAGTTAAGTATACTCTTGGTAAAACAATGGGCTTGGAGCAGGGGTGGGATTCAACTTTTTAACAACCGGTTCTGTTGCTGCGGCTTAGTTGGTGGGTGTGGCCAACTCAATATCACTCACATCGAGGCACGCATCTCCTCGCCTGGCCTCTCATGACTGAATGGGTTGCTGCAACAGTCATAAGTGTGAAAAATGGTCATAAGTCACTTTTTTCAGTGGCATTGTAACTTTGAATGGTCACTCCACACAAGCAAAGTACCAGCAAAGGAGGGGAAAAAAAAACTCCAGAAAAGATCCTGAGACAGGAAGTCTAGTCCTGCCAAGAATGTAATAAGGGTTAATGGAGAGGAAGTTTCTGTAAGCAACACCAGAATGTTTCCTTCCTGCCTTCCTTACAGGATTAGGCCAGTAATTTCTTCTAACAATCGGTTCTCCAAACTGCTTAGAAGGTTAACAACCGGTTGTAGCAAATAGGTGCGAACTGGTAGAATCCCACCCCTGGCTTGGAGTTATTCTTTGCTAGGTGACTGAGTGGGATTGTTGACAAATAGGGTATGTTATGAGTCCCATCTATTAGGGATGTATGTCTGGTAGGATCACAAAATAGAGCGTTCTCTGTGGTATTCCCCTCTCTATGAAACATCATTCCCAGTGAGGCATGATTGGTCCCTGCCTTGTTGTTTATCCACAACGTCCTGGTGATATGATTTTCTTGTGGGCCTGGGGACCACAAATGAACAAGAACCCAACAAATGGTTGCTCTGAGGGGTACTTGGTGCTCTCTGAGCTTGGTTCTTTCCTTGCAGACATTTTGTTACCTAAAAAAGGTAACAAAATCAGTGCGCTGATGATGTTGTTCTGATTCAGATAATGAAATGTCTGGAAGCAATACAACAAAGCTCAGAAGGCACCAAGGACCTTTCATTTCAACTCTGAGCTACAAATATTATCCTTTAATGGTTAATCTGACTGTGCTGTTGCTGCTGCCCTAGGGATTGGGGAGAGGTAGGGATGAGATGGATTTTTATGCTGTGGATTTAAAAGATTAGCCACCTGGAGTCCTCTGTGGGTGGGTTTGGGGGGGGCATACAAATTTGTCGAATAAATAAATGATGAAAGTTCTCTTTTGTTGGCTCTGGTGATATTGGAAGGGAGAATAGAGATGGTTGACAAAATATGGAGTGCCCATCCATACTACTCATACTAGTAATAATTCCAATGATTTATGTTGATCCAGAAAAAAAGGGACAGCTGGAACAAGAAAGTAAAAGAGATTTCAAAATCCTGACACTGTGCTGCACAACCGCTTTGAAGCAATTCATCTTAAAAGGTTAGACAGGCACAGAAAGTTATTATGGCTGGGAAGTTCATGGAGACCTTCAATGTTTTTCTCCAATCAGATTAACTGGCCTAATTGGGTTTGGAGAATCTCTTGGGTGCCATTCGGATGTCCGGCCCAAGCTGGAGTCTCCAGATGCTGCAGCTCTTTTGATTTAATCTCCTCTAATTGAGATTGACTAGGCAAATGCTCTGAATTAAGACAGTGGCAACTTGGCCTGCTTAACCCAGATCTCCCTGGCAGCATTTGCTCTCAACAAAACAAATACAGGTAGTCCTCGACTTACCACCACCATTGAGCCCGAAATTTAGGTTGCTAAGTGAAAAATTTGTTGAGTTTTGCTGCGTTTTACTTTTTTTCGGCGCATTTGTTAAGGGATTCACTGCAGTGATGAAGTCAGCAACACAGTTGTTCAGTGAACCTGGCTTCCTCATCAACTTTGCTTATCAGATGGTTGGAAAAGGGGATCACATGACCCCGGGACACGGCAACAGTCATAAATATGAACCAGTTGCAAAAGCATCTGAATTTGGATCTTGTGACCATAGGGATGCTGCAAAAGTGTGAAAAATGGTCATTAAGTCACTTGTTTCAGTTGTAACTTTGAATGGTCTCTAAATGGACTGTTGTAAGTTGAGGACTACCTGTAATGGGCTCTTCTTAGTTATGGCACAACAAGTGCAGAAGTGTATCTCATCTGAGCTATGGGAAGCACCATCCTTGCACATATTTAAGTCAACTCTGAGTGACAGGAACCAGTTTGGCCTGATGGTTAAGGAATCAGGCTAGAAAGCAGGAGATCCTGAGTTCTAGTCCTGCCTTAGCTACAAAGCCAGCTAGAGCCAGTCCCTCCCTCTCTCTCTCTCTGTCTATGGAGATTCTCAATCATTTAGGTCAGCAGTTCCTGGTCTTTATGGCTTGGCGGCCCAGGGGGGAGGAGAGGGGATAGTTTTGTGTGGATAGCAGGTGTGTACGAGCGCTTGCCCGACAATTTTCAAGGCCCGGTTTTGAACAGGCAGCAGCCCACTAGTGGGCAGTGATTCAGGGACCCCTGATTTAGGTCATGGTGATCCCAAAGGTGCTTTTTCCAAAAGGTAACTGGACTTTCTTATAATGTTTCTGTTCACAGTTTCGATGTGTTTGGTAAAAAGTTTCCACTTTCTGCATTTTAATTTTGACCCAAGTATTATCCACATATCCCAAAGGTACTTTTTCTGGACTTTCTGGTTTTTCTTGATGATGTTTCATTTCTCATCCAAGAAAATGCAGTTGCCTCTTGAAAAAGCACCTTTGGGACAAAACCATGACCTGGATGACTGACAATCTCCGTACATATCATCCACATACCTATACAGTGAATGGGTGAACCCATGGCGCAGTTTTGTTTTTTGTCTGTAGAAGCCTTTGTTGTATTTGAAATATGTAGTGGTCTGAGGCAGAGGCCCAGCATGGCACACATGTGGTCTAGGCTGAGATTCTGTCATAGCTGTTGTTTCTTCACTACTGTGACCACTTCAACTGTTCAAATACAGGTGCATGTAGCAAAGTCCAGCTGCTTTTGGGACGGGAAAGCATCTTTGGGGCTCTCTCAGCCCACAGGAAGGAGGCAATGACGAACTTCTTCTGAAATCTTGTCAAGAATGCTAAAAAGACCAATTCAGGCAGTTGTCAGGAATCAACAGTGACTTAAAGGAAAGGAAGAGGAGAAGGACAGGTACAGGAAGGGGAAAGAGAAGCAGGAGGGGAATGAACCTTTCAGATGATACTGGACTTCAACAACCATTAATCTCAGCCAACTATCTGGCATAATAAAGAGTGGTGCAGTGGTTAGAGTGCAGTACTGCAAGCTACTTCTGCAGCCAGCTACCTACAATTTGGCAGTTCAAATCCCACCAGGTTCAAGGTTGACTCAGCCTTCCATCCTTCCAAGGTGGGTAAAATGAGGACCCAAATATGCTGACTCTGTAAACCGCTTAGAGAGGGCTGCAAAGCACTGTGAAGTGGTATAGAAGTCTAACTGCTATTGCTATAATGAGAAGCGCAGTCCAATGAAGAACAGAAAAATATTACAGGGGGAAATTTGCTTTATGAGAAAAGATAATATGAAATTGTAAACAGGACAGACAAAAGTATAAAAACATTGATTAGAAAGAATTTAAAAATTAGAAAAAGATATGTAATTGAATTAAGAAAGGAATGAGATAATTTAAAATAAGGCTATGGGAAGTACAGAAAGGGAAAAGCTATTGAAAAAATTGCAAAAATAGTTATAAGATATGGATTATAATGTATAAGATAAATATGTATTGAGTTTATGTCTGTATGGAGAAGTGATAGCCCAGGGCCACGCTGTTCTCAAAAAAAGATATTTTATTTGTATTTGAATGTTTTGTGAAAACTTAAATAAAACTTTTATTTAAAAAAAAAAGAACAGAGAAATTTGTCCCTTCTTAGTGAAGGATCTTTTCAACTGGAGATTGATGCAATAGATAGCTACTGTACCTGTCCTGCTGACTGTTCTTTTTAGGTAGTGTTACTGGAATGTTTCAATGCTTTAATGCTTCAAACATGCATTGATTTCCAATGGTTAATTTGCTTGCTGCCATCCCCCTTGGAAAGAGTTCAGTCTAAAAAGGATGCCCTCTAAATATTTCTGATTATTTAATATTCCCACTCTTCCCCTTTCAGAAACTGGTTATTTATTTAGCGTATTGCTCAGCAACTGGTATTTAGGTAGTTTCACACTGCTATCATGCCACCCCTTCTTTCTTCTTTTCACTAGACTAGACATAACCCATTCCTGCAACCATTCTTCATAGGTTTTAGCCTCCAGCCCATTTCGACTTTGTTGCTGTTCTCTGCACTCCCTCCAGAGTCTCAACATCTCTTATATAATGTGGCAACTGAATCTTATAAACAAAACTGAATCTTAAATCAAGGATGAAGAATCTGGAAAGCTGAGATGCAGGATCCTGCCTGGGGTGAAGCTAAAGGCCTGGTCCCACTGGCCGATGGACGCAAAACGTATGCATAAAGGACACAGCGGACAAGAAAAATTTCAGGGGTGGCTCCATCCATTGTCATCCGCTCCAAAAAGTGGCAAAAATTTGCATAAACAGAATGGAAAAGAACGGAAAAGAACGGAGGTGGTTGGACATGGCTATTATGTAGCAGGGATGTTAAACGGATGTTCATCGGAAGCCTAGCAGATGAAAGCGGATGGAAGGGGATGACACCTCCGAAGGGGTTACGGGGGATAATTGCGAAGCGGACGCATAGCAGATGAAGCGGATGCATCACGTACGCCTAAAGGAAAGAAAGGGGATGCCGCACGGATGTATATCGGATGCAAACCGTTCACTGCGCATCCTATTTCCGTGCTACTAACGATGTATAGATGTTCCATGTACCTTTTCTTTCCTCCCTCTTTCCGTTTTCAGCTGCAGTAGATGTGAGTTGCAAGGATGCCCAGAGGATGCAGAGAGGATACAGCGGACGTTTAACGGATAATGGACGTAGAACATTTGTTGCTCGTATGTCACAGATTTACATCGTACACAGCGGAAAGTTCATCCATTCACAAAGTTTTGTGCAGCTCAAAACTTGTGCGGATGAAATCTCAGTGGACAGATGCTCGATGGATAGAGCGTATGAAACACGTATGCAATGAGTACACAACGGATGCATTGAGTTTTCCAATGGATGGCAAGCTTTTTTTAACGTTTTACATCCTCTTTGCATCCGTAAGTGCAGTGGGACCGGGCCTTAATTTTTATTCCCCTAGGACAGCTCTGTTTGCAATCTCTGATTGAAGCAGGAGAAACTTGCTTTTCTCTTTCTTAAAATTTTCGCTCTTGTGGCGGTGGTTAAAATGAAGTGCTACCTGACTCCAGCATGAAACCAGCATGAAATCAGGAATCTGTTCCCACCCGCTAACTTAGCATACTGATTAGCTGCCAGGGGAAGAAAGTAAGGAAGGCATTTGCTTGCCAAGCAGCTGATTGGTGACCTGCAGGTAACAGACTGCTGTTTTCTGTTGCTTACAGCAGTGTGAAGAGTAGCATTTGTTTCTCACCAGCCAGCTGATCAGCTCACTGACAGGATGCCTGGCGGCTGTGTGGCTGCAAACTCTGCAGCTAAGGAACAGAGAAGGCCCGCGGCAGGGAGCTGCCCACTCTTGCTGCAATGACTAACATTTTAATTACGGGCAAGAGCTGGGTCTAAAGAAGTGAATCCAGATGCATTGTCTCTTAGAATCATCAGACTTCAACGGATAATTAGAACTGCAATAAAAAATATTGCTACCAACCTGCCTTCCATTGTGGACCTGTAAACAGCACAAGTCAAAAAGAGGGCTGTGAAAATATCTACAGACTCCTCACATCCTGGACATAAATTGTTTCAACTTCTACCCTCAAAACAATGTTATAGGGCACTGCACATCAGAACAACTAGATATAAGGACACTTTTTTCCCAAACACCATCACTCTGCTAACCAACTAATTCCTACAACACTGTCAAACTATTTATTAATCTTCTTTGTTTGTTTGTAAGAAGTTCTTTATTAGCCCCGTAGGTTTGGCTGAGAGAGTTACCTGGCCCCAAAATCATCCAGTGAGCTTCCATTGTTAAGGTAGACTTGAGTTTGGATCTTCCCATTCACAGAGCAACACCTTCAACCAATTTTTCCCTCAATCTTAGAAAATGTAAGACATATGGACTCCAATTTCCAGAATTATCCAGCAAGCGGACTGGCTGGGGAATTCTGGGAGTTGAAGTCCACAATCCTACAGCTAGGTTGAGCAAAATGGGTTTAACCATTATGCCATCTGCAAAATTCTCTTCTGAAACAAGATTGGGAACAAGGAATTTGTGAAGCTCTTCGAGTCCCTTGGCTAGGGTGATTGCTTGTTTTGTGCATATTTGTTTTATGTATTGATCACGTTTGCCCTCTGTTTGCTGTTATGTGGATTTATATTAATATTTCCTTGTATTATGACAATGACTTACATATCATTTTTGCACTGACTTTGCTTGTCAGAAGCTGGCTGGGAAGGTTGCAACTGGCAATCATGTGACCACAGGATGTTATGACCATCATAAATGGGCGACAGGTGCAAAATGCCTGATCTACAATCACATGACTGAGGGGGACACTGCGAAAGTCATATGTAAAGCCCCTGTCACACTGCACCAACGGATGGAAAGAGGATGTAAAACGGAGAAAAACACTTACCAATCATTGGTTAACGCGATGCTTCCGTTCTGTACTCACTGCCTCCGTTTTGCTTCCTCTCTATCCGTCCAGCATCCGTCTATTGACCTTTCATCCGCTCAAAAGGTTTTGAGCTGCTCAAAACTTTTGAGCGGAAAATGTATCCAACGCGTCTGTTCTGCATCCGCTAGGCATACGGGGGACATCTGTTCTGCATCCGTTGTCATCCGTTACGTATCCGCTATATCCGCTAGGCATCCGCTGCGCATCTGCGCAACTCAAATCCACTCCAGCAGTAAACGGATGCAGAGAGGAAGCGGAATGGACGCGGAACAGACGCGCAGCATCAGTAGCACGGACGGAGAAAGGATGAAAGCGGATGCAGCTCGCAAAGAAAGCATTTAAAACAGAAAAAACGTTCGCAGAGGGGACCTATCTCGGATATTAAGGATGTCTAGAGGATGCCTAGAGGATGCAAAAGGATGCTTCCGTGGAGCATCCGCTTTCCATCCGCCCTACGTCCTCCCCCCGTCCGTTCCTTTCCGTGTTGTCTGCTCTGGTTATGCAAATTTTTGCCCCTTTTGAGAGTGGATAACAACAGATGGAACATTTTTCTCATCCGCTGTGTCCTTTTGACAAACGTTTTGCATCCGTTGGGCAGTGTGACAGGGCCTTAAGGATCTATCCTAAGCTACTTTTTCTACAGCCGCTGTAAGTAAGAACGATCACTAAATGGATGGTTATAAGTTGAGTACTACCTGCACTCCATCTCTGGAAGTTTTCAAATAAAAATTGGTCATTTGTCTGAGGATTTCCAGCTTTGGACTCGAAAAGGTCCAAGGTCCCTTCAATATCTATGATTCTAACAACCTAGAGCTATCCAGAGAAACTGTAGATAGATAGATAGATAGATAGATAGATAGATAGATAGATAGATAGATAGATAGATAGATAGATAGATAGATAGATAAGACAGGCAGTTAGATGGATGGATCAATTGATTGATGGGTACGATGGATGAATGGATGGATGAATAGACAGACGGACGGACAAATGGATGGATAGAAGGATATGATAGCTAGAGAGAGAGAGAGAGACGCAGAGAAAGAGAGAGACAGACAGACAGATAGACTCTGTTAGCGTAAGCAATGGTTGGACTGCAGGGAATAGCACAGGTTGTACAACAGTTGGTTTAGTGATTATTCAAAGTTACAATGGCACTGGAAAAAGTGACATAACCATTGCAGCACCCTCATGGTCACATGATCAAAATTCAGATGCTTGGCAACTGGCTCATATTTATGATGGTTGCAGTGTCCCAGGGTCATGTGATCACCTTTTACAAACTTCTGACAAGCAACATCAATGGGGAAGCTGGATTCATTTAACAACCATATTACTAAGTTACCAACTGCAGTAATTCACTTAACAATGGTGGCCAGAAAGATTGTAAAATTGGGCAAAATTCATTTAACAAAATTCATTTAACAGAAATGTTGGGCTCAATTGTGGTCATAAATCAAGGACTACCTGTAATTCCGCAACACTTGGGAGGGCCATAAGTCTCCTATCCTGGGAAAGGTGGAACAATAACTAAGTTTAATTATTTTTATCCCATCCGCTCCACTTCATATTTTTTTTAACCTCAGGCTTCCCCAATGTTCTCCAACAATATCTTAGTGAGCTTTAACATAAATTGGGTGTTTCTCAAAATATAGCAATGAAGGACAATCTGGTACCTTTTAAATATTTTGGAGTATTGGGCTTATAAGGATTCCAGTCCAATCCAGTGAGAGAGCTCTCAGTTCCCCACAAAGCTCTGACAATTCTCTTAGCCATTAAGGTGCCACAGGACTCTTCGTTGTGTGTTTGTCTGCTAATCCCTTTAAAGCCATCTTATTCTGTGATGGCACCAGCAAGAAGGAGAACAAATCTTCTGAAGGACTCTTTTTCACAACCTTCCTTTCTTCCCCAGCTTCTTTCTTTCATGCACTTCAGTGGTATTTTAATTCAGGCAAGTGGAACAAGCATTTCCTACTTGTAACAGCCTCTGGGCAGGATTTGGCTCAGCCGATCTCACAAGGCAGATTTGGCATTTCAACAGCTCCTGCTTATAACAGCTCAAAGAAAAGGTTGCCCATCCCCAGCCACTGATATTTACAACTGTGGTTGCCAAATCTGGGAGGCTGGCTTTCTATCTCAGAATATAAAATATGGATTCCTGAGTTTTTTCTTTCTTTATATCATTATTTAATCATGGCCATATTGATTCAAGAGGATTTTATTCAAAATAAGCTTCGTTCATCAAATCACAAAGAGCCATTCTGGAATACAACAAAGGGCCATCCTACAATTGGATGGGAAGTCAACAATTACAGGCTCATAGTTTTGGAAGGACCTTTAAAGTCTTCTAGTCCAAACTGTCCTTCACTGTTCTTTGCTGAGTATTGATTTAATATATCTATTATGTCTGATTGGGGTAGGATTTTAACCATCCACTGAATCTTAATTAGGATTTAAACATCAAACACCACCACCCACAGAATTCATGTTAATTAAAGAAAGATGCCTGGGCAGAAAAACAATAAATAGCTTGTATATATGTATTTCTATATCATGACAAGTGGAAATTTCAGATTGCTGTTTGGAATAATTGGTTAAACTCTACCCCCTGATATAACACCTATCTTTGATCCAAAATCACAATCTATTATACTACTAAAACTATTGGGTCTGTTTGATTTTTTTTGTTTTTTTGTAAACTTCAATTAGATGAAAAAATGCATCATAGGACAACCATTTTTGAATCACAGTATTTCAAATAGGATAACTTACAGAATACATCTAAAATATCGGAACGACTAGTATTGTGGGATCATAAATTCCACAAACTTGTGGCTGCTTTAGTGCCAACACACCTTCCAATTACATTTCCCAGAAACATATAGGTTGCATGGCGGAAGGAAAGAGGGTGGGGTTATTACCGTATATACTCGCATATAAGCCGACTTTAGAACGTTTTTTTTTTTTTTTCAAATTTGGGGGTTGGCTTATACGCACATAAATCTGATTTTTTTTTTTTATAACCACCATTATATGGTGGTGAGGAGGGCCCGGAATCCCCTGGTTCAGCCAGCGGTTATTTCAGTCCGGTGGGTTCAATGACCGCTTGGAAGGAAAATCCCCACCTTCTCCCTCTCAGTGGCCGTGCCTCGATTTGCGCCAGAGCAGCGACTTAGCGAGGTGACTTCCCGCGATGAGAGTCTTGGCTCTCGCACTCCCTGTCAGCTGGCCCTTAGGAGCCCTCACCTCAAGTAAAACGCGCGTGAAGTCGGGCGCCATTTTTCTCCCTGGATTGACGATGAGCCTCAACTTTTGACCCGCCGCCCTTTCCCACTGGGCTTCACTTCTGCTGTTCAGGGAAGTCGCGCCCAAAGCCCTGTCCTCCCAGAATCTTTTTGACGGTGAGCCTTGGTCTTGGCCCATCTTTGCAGGGCGTTGAGCTCGGCGGTTGATCGCCACTGTGTTGCTCAGAACAGGATAGCCTGACAGATCGAAGTTAATTGGGGGAGGGGTGTTTCTGTGCTGGGATCTACTCGAAAATAGTTATAATTTACCTGTTCCCAGCTCTTGGGGAAATGTTGGTAATTACGCCATCGTAATTACACCATCTCCAGATTTTTTTTCATGGGTCTCCAGATTTTCCTTTATCAGGGGTTGAACACCATGGTATTTGGGGGTCGGCTTATATGCAAGTTTTTGCAAAATTCCTCATTTTGGGGCAGTTTTTTAAGGGTCGGCTTATATGCGAGATCGGCTTATATGCGAGTATATACGGTATACCCATCCTTTTTCGTGCCTCCTTCTGGCCCCTGTACTGGCATAATCTGTGTTGATTTTTTAAAAAAAACTGATTGGAACTGAATAAAATTTGCAGGAATGATAAAAGGAGAAAGGTGAGTAAATTTAATTGAAACCAGTGCCTTTAAAATATTTTTATACATATTAAGAATTTTTATATAATTAAAGACAAATTAAAAGAGAGAGAGAGAGAAGAAAAAACAGAAAAGAAAAAGAAAACTAGAGGTGAAGCATGCTATGTATCAGTTACTTCTTTTCAACAGATCATTACAAAGATGATTAGGGGACTGGAGGCTAAAACATATGAAGAACGGTTGCAAGAATTGGGTATGTCTAGTCTAATGAAAAGAAGGACTAGGGGAGACATGAAAGCAGTGTCCCAATATCTCAGGGGCGGCCACAATGAAAAGGGAGTCAAGCTATTCTCCAAGGCACCTGAGGGCAGGATAAGAAGCAATGGATGGAAACTGATCAAGTAAAGAAGCAACCTAGAACTAAGGAAAAATTTCCTGACAGAACAATTAATCAGTGGAACAACTTGTCTCCAGAAGTTGAGTAAATGCTAAATGTAAATGCTCCAACACTGGGATTTTTAAAGAAGATGTTGGATAACCATTTGTCTGAATTGGTGTAGGGTTTCCTGCCTAGGCAGAAGGTTGGACCAGAAGATCTCCAAGGTCCCTTCAAACTCTGTTATTCTATGTTATTCTTGGAGCATATGCACCAGGACAAATTACTTGTGTGTCCAATCACACCTCTCCAATAAAGAATTCTTATTCTATCCTATCCTATTCTATTCCAATTGTTATTATCCCTCCTCCTATAGTCAGTTCTATAAAATCTCACTGTTCACTGTTGTGGTGGATGTTTCAAGACAGACTAGTATTAAATTTGCAAGGAAAATGAATCCTATTCTGAAGAAAATCAGTGGCAAAGAGGATAAGAGGAAGTTCTGCACAGGGATGATGGAAAGGAAGAATGCCCCAATTCTCTCTGGGCTAATTGGCAAGGGCTGGGGCTGAGAGAAGAGATTTTGTTCCCATAAAATAATAATTCACACAGTTGAGAAAACATCATTCCTCAACAGCTGCAGGCAACAGAACTGGAAACAGTGAGTTTTAGCAAAAGATTAAACAAAGGAATTCTCTCCAGTAACATTTCTCCATTCTCCTCATATTGCTTTTATTGGGACAAGATAGTCCTTGACTTACAACTGAGACAGAAACTACTCTCACTAAGTCATGGGATTAAGTGAATCCCACCTGATTTTACAACCTTTTTTTGTTACTGGTAATAAATCATAAGCAAATCTAACTTCTCCCTCTGACTTTGCTTGTTGGAAGTTGGCTGAGAAGGTCACAAATGGTGATCATGGGACTCCCGGAAGCTACAACTGTTGTGAATACATGCCAGTTGCCAAGCTCCCAAATTGTGATCACATGATCCAAGGAATACTGTGAAGTCCCAAAGATGTTTTTTTTTTCAAAAGGCAACCAGACTTTCTTGAAGACGATTTGCTTCTCACCCAAGAAATTTCTTTGGTTCTTGAATGAGAAGTGAAACATCTTCAAGGAAAATGTCTATGGCAATTCTCAGTCATCCCGGTCATGGTTATCCCAAAAGTGCTTTTTTCAAGAGGCAATTGTACTTTCTGGTATTTGTAACTACTACTGGGAGTCTCTCTTCAGAGTCTCCTACATAGAAGTGTCCTGCAGAAAACCTGTTCACCTTGGCCTTGTAGACATCTGTGTTCAAGGTGACCATGTATCTTCCTTTATCACTTGGCAGGATGGTGATGTTTGGATCTCAGAAAGTCCAATTGCCTCTTGACAAAAGCAACTTTGGTTCTTCAAGGAAAAACAATGTCCAGTTGCATGTTTTTCCTATGAAACAAGTCTATCAGGACAACCTGGTCTACCCAAATGTGGGACAGAGCATACTACTTCCACTTTTGACTTTCAGCCCCAACCCAGGAACCTTTGCAAGCAGTCACTTTTACGACAAACTATTTTTTTGTATTGAATTAATATTCTACCGACAAAGCAATAAAGGGAGACTAGAATAGATCTATTTCTTTGTCAGTAAAATATAAGTTCAACACAAAAAAATAGTTTATTGGAAAGGTGACTGCCTGCGAAGGCTCCTGGATTAGGGCTAAAAGGCAAAAAGAGAAGTAGTGTGTTCCATCCCATATTTGGGTAGACCAGGTTGCCCTGATAGACCAGTTTCACCAGAAAAAGGCTTAATCTCTCCCCTGGTACAGTGAGAGAACCCATGACTTAAAGGTTAAAACATCTATGTAACATTCAAGTAGCCCAAGTTCGAATCCCAGCAAGGGTATGGCTAGCTGATGAGAGCTAAATAGCTTGAAATAGTTCTATACTCGTCTCCCTTATATTTCTTTGTTGGTAAAATATAAATTCAATACAAGTCCAGTTGCCTTTTGAAAAGACATCTTTGGTACTACCATGACCTGGATGCCTGAGAATCTCCATAGGCGGCTGCTGTGATGGTTGTTAAGTACAAGGATCAGTCATAAATCACTTTTTGCTGCACTGTTGTACTTTAAAATCATTGCTAAATTAATGCTCTTAAGTCGAGGACTACCTGCAAACTTTTCCCAAAACAATGGTGGTATTCAGCCAGTTCGCACTGGTTCGGGTGAACTGGTAACAAGGATTTGGCATGGGTCACTGAACCAGTAGTAGGTTCTGGCTGGCCATGCCCCCGACCCAGTTGCCCAGTTGCCACAGCCTTGCTTACCCTGTCTGCCCGATGCTTGCTCACCCCACCTACCTGACACTCACCCTTAAGGTATTTCTTTCTTTTTTTCCCCCTCCTGACAATCAGCTGTTCATATGATCAGCTGTGCCGGGATTCCCCTTGCCGAGGCCTAGGAATGCAAAAAATGGAGGGAAGGCCCCCCTCCATTTTTTACCTTCCTGAGGACCAGAGAAGCCTTCTGGGAGCAAAAATGCCCCCTGAGGCACCTCTGAGGCCAGAAAGGTCCCAAAACGGGTGGGAGGGGGGTGGCTGCAAAAATGCCGAAAAGCCACGCTCACCCAGGCACATGGCCACATCCATCAAGCCATACCCATCAAGCCACGCTCACAGAACTGGTAGTAAAATTTTTTGAATCCCATCACTGTCCCAAAGGTTATATTGATTTTGGGATAGATCGCTAGATCTAGTACTGCACTGTCCTCTCAGCACTCTTGCAATAAGGGAAGACTTTGCCCTGTTATCAGACCTCCACCCACCCACCAGGATCATTGCTTGCAATATGCAAAAGCAGATTGAGAGAAGCAGGTGGGCTAAACTCAATCACTCTCTTTGGAGTTTTTGCTAACTTCTGAAGCCTAGTCCTACAGGAGAGGCATTTCACTTTTCTCCCATTTAGCTCTAAGAATATAGTTCCGCGGGGCTGTACTTGTTTATTTTGTAATGCATCATGAGATTATATATATATATATATATATATTTGTATTTTTAAGTTTTCGCGGGTACTTACATGTGTGTTGTTCAACTTCCTTCGGGAATTATCCCACGTCATTGTAGTGCTTTTAAAGTTGTAGCAACATTGCTACAACTTTAAAAGCACTACAATGACGTGGGATAATACCCGAAGGAAGCTGAACAGCACATGTGTATGTATATATATATATATTATCTGGAATTTGAAACCAGAGGCTGTGAGACCCACATCCATACAGAAGCCTGATGATGTGATGGCAGATGAGATTCTGCTGAAACGTTGCTACAACTTTAACAGAACTACAATGACGTGGGATAATACCCGAAGGAAGCTGAACAGCACATGTGTATGTATATATATATATATTATCTGGAATTTGAAACCAGAGGCTGTGAGACCCACATCCATACAGAAGCCTGATGATGGCAGATGAGATTCTGCTGAAACGTTGCTACAACTTTAACAGAACTACAATGACGTGGGATAATACCCGAAGGAAGCTAAACA
>BLBF01000036.1:18691095-18707178 GCA_015471245.1 Laticauda colubrina | reverse complement strand
TATCTATCTATCTATCTATCTATCTATCTATCTATCTATCTATCTATTATTCTATTCTATTCTATTCTATTCTATTCATGCCTGCCATCACTCCAAAATGATTTTTGCCATTGGTGCAGTTGCCAAACTCAATTTACCTTGGCATGTCATGCAAACAGCAGCTTTGCCTCCAATGGCCATTTTTCAAGAAGCATGCTCAGCAGAGAGTCCTTGACTTACGACCACAATTGAGCCCCAAATTTCTGTTTGCTAAGCAAGACAGTTGTTAAGTGAGTTTTGCCCTCATTTTACGACCTTTCCTGCCACCGCTGTTAAGTGAATCACTGCAGTTGTTAAGTTAGTTAAAGAGCTGTGTTGGCACAGTACAGGTTGGAATGCAGTTGAGGTTGTCCTTGACTTACAATAGCTCCCTTAGTGATTGTTCAAATTTACAACGGCACTGAAAAAAGTTACTTATTACTATTTTTCACACTTATGACTATGGTCTTGTGATTTCCATTTGGAAGCTTGACAACTGATTCACATTTACCATGGTTGCTGCATCCTGGGGTCATGTGGTCCCCTTTTATGACCTTCTGACAAGTAGAGTCACTTAACAACAGTTTTACAAATTTAACAACTGCAGGGATTCACTTAAGAAATGTGGCAAGAAAAGTCATAATATGGGGCAACCTCACTTAACAAATGTTTCACTGAGCAACATAAATGTTGGGGTCAATTGTGGTTGAAACTCGAGGACTATCTGAAGTGCAGGCTACTTCTGCTGACTGCTATCTGTTCGATTCTCACCGGCTCAAAGTTGACTCAGCTTTCCATCCTTCCGAGGTCGGTAAAATGAGGACCCAGATTGTTGGGGGCAAAATGCTGTAAAACCGCTTAGAGAGAGCTGTAAAAGCACTTTGTGCAGTGGTATATACGTCTAAGATGCTATTGGTATTTGTCACATGATTGTTGTGTGAATCTGGCTCCCCAATGAGTTTGCTGGTCAGAAGGTCACAAAAGTTGATCGCATGACCCCAAGATACTGCAACCATCATAAATATGAACCAAACATTCAAATTCTGATCACATGACCATGAGGATGGCTGCGATAATTTTAAGTGTGAAAAATGGTCATAAGTCACTTTTTTCAATGCTTTTGTAACTTTGAACGGTCAGTGAATGAATGGTTGTAAGTCAAGGACTATCTATACAGTTGTGTGAGATATACATTGGACACAACATCTCACCCCCAACAATCTAGGTTCTTATTTTATCAACGTTGGAAGGAGGAAAGGCTGAGTCAACTCTGAGCTGGTGAAAATTGAACTGCTAGCAGTCAGCAGAGTCAGCCTGCAATACTGCATTCTAACCACTGCACCACCAAGGCTTTATGTTGGTTGTGGCATCTTGATGTCATGTGTTCATTATTTGCGACCTTCTCAGACAGCTTCCAAAAATCCAAGTTAACGAGAGAAGCCAGATTCATGTAACTACTTCAGCGATTAAGTGAAACATGGCAAAAAAAAAAAAAGAACACAAAATCAGGCACAATTTACTTAACAACCTACCTTGCTTAGTGATGACCCGGGGTGTGGCACAACAGCAACAAAGTCACAAAAGTAGGTAAAATCCCTTTAATACCTCCAACTTGGCTTCCAATGTCCAGTTATCATTGACTGGAGAAAAAACTCTCCCAAGAACAATTTTTAAAGGGAAGAAATTCAGTCTGACACCAAAGTACATATGAATTACAAATAAAAACCAACACAAACCACGCTGCAGCAATTAACGAGACAGGGCACGATAAGGAATTGCAGACTTCAAAAGGCACACACACAGTTGTGAGGATGCCAGAACCCAGATAAGACTTGACAAACCAAAATAATTCATTCTTTGCTTCCAGCAAGGTACTGTGTGCAAACACCCTTTTTAAATCCTGACTTCCCAGCTGCAGCTAATGAAGCAAATCAGGACCCCTTCCTCCCCTGCAACCCACATCGCTCCCTTCTCTGTTCTACCCTGCGCGCCCTAGGATGAAGAGGGGGTGGCCCTGCATCTTCCTCTGAATGCCCAGCCAGACTACGCCCTTCCCCAGCTTCTCTCACAGCCACCAGAGCCACACTCCCACTCCCTGTCAGCTGCTCGACCTCTCCCCTGGAATCAGATTCCAACAGGGGCATGACACTATCTTTATGTGCCTCATAGCTTCATATATTTCATATTTAGTTGAATTCAGGACAGACACTTCTTGTTCCTACAATGGATTGTCTCAATTTTCCTCCTTCTATTTTGTGCTTTCTGGGAAAGATCGGGATTAGCTCTATCCATCATGTCCTGGGGCAAGGCAGGAGCACTATCCTGGGGCCAGAGGGTAAAATTGGAGTTGGTGGGTCATTCTTGTGAGGGTGTAATGACAAATTAGGACAGGTTCTGAAACAGATCTTTAATCAGTCAAAAACACCCTTGAGAGATACAGACAGATTCTCACCCACTGGGAATGCACGGCTGGGCTTTCATTGGCCTCGACATGGTGCTTTGTCTAGCAAACTCAGTCAGCACAAGCAGGGGATCTGATGTTGGTGGAGGGGGGAGTTTTCCTTGCTGCTCTCTCAGCTTGGTTGTTTTCTTGCAGATGTTTCATTACCCAAACTAGGTAACATCATCAGTGCTAAAGTAGCACGAACCCTGATAACTGCCCAAGGAGTTCTACAGAGGAATGACTGAATCTGTCACCTGCACCTCTATAACTGTCTGGTTTGGTTCTGCAACCCAGCAGGATGGACACAAACTTCAGAGGATAATTAGGACTGCAGAAAAAACAATTCCTACCCACCTTCCTTCAATTGAGGACCTGTATACAGCACGAGTCAAAAAGAGGACTGTGAAAATATTTACAGACCCCTCACATCCCGGACATAAACTGTTTCAACTCCCTCCCTCAAAATGATGCTATAGAGCACTGCACACCAGAACAAATTAGACACAAGAACAGTTTTTCCCCGAATGCCATTACTCTGCTAAACAAATATTTCCCTCAACACTGTCCAACTATTTACACAGTCTGCACTACTATTACTTTGAAACTTCTCATCACTCCTTATCACCCATCCCCTCCCACTTGTGACTGTATGACTGTAACTTTGTCACTTGTATCCTTACAATTTATATTGACTGTTTCCGAGTATGATTTGATTGCTTATTGTACCCTATGACTATCATTAAGTGTTGTACCTGATGATTTTTGACTCTTGACGAATGTATCTTTCTTTTATGTACACTGAGAACATTTGCACCAAGACAAATTCCTTGTATATCCAATCACATTTGGCCAGTAAAGAATTCTATTCTATTCTATAATGTTTATTTTGGGTAATCAAACATCTGCAAGAAAACAACCAAGTTCAGAGAGCACCAAGGACCTCTCTATTCAACCCTGAGCTATTAATATTCTCCTTTATTGATTTGATGTTTCACAGAGATCAAACAAAAGTCGGCATGCAGGACACTTCCTCAAGCCCTCTCTTGCTCTGAAGGCATATTTTGCTCAAAATCCCAATGAAACAATGCATTCCTTCATATCTCCTCAGCCCACGGGTCTTCCCATTCACACCCACATGTTTACCTTCAAGTATCATTCATGGAGATCATCTAGAGAAGGAAGGTTGAATCTCCCACCCACATCTGAGTTCATTGACTGCACTAACAGCAATCTTGGCTGCCCTGAGATTCTGTTAAGATGTCTGAAGCAAGGATGACACAGAAATCTAAATATGCCAAATTTTGTCCCACAGATTCACAAATGGGGAAACTGCACTGGAAGCCTCCAACACAGGAATACAGTGTTGCCAGCCAATCAAAGCCACAAAACAGACAGAAGAAACCAGAAACACCAATCAAACAAACTCCAAGTCCAATAAACACAGACCAAGACTCCCAACCAATCAGGATGTAGAAAAAAACATCCTGGCACAGCAGTAGGCTAGCCTCAAATTTAAAACCAACAGCTGTGATAGCCTGACCCACATACAAACTCAATACAGAAGCCTGATGATGGCAGATGAGATTCTGCCGAAACGTTGATACAACTTTAAAAACTGTATATGGATACGTATATGTATATATACATTGTTGTTGTTGGCTCTGTCGATCTCAGGAGATCATGGAAAATTCGCGTCATGGAAATGGACATGAAATGTGCTGAGTCTGTGGTGGAACCGCTCTCGTCCTTTGCATTCTGTGTGACCGTTTTTCTCGCCATCGGATATTTCTTCTTTCCTCAGCTGCCTTGATGATGTTCCTGGTGGCTGTTCGCCAACCTTGGCGATTTGAGGCCATGGTCTCGAGCTGAGAGGGGTTGAATCCACCAGCTTTAAGATCTCGCTTGCAGACGTCCTTGTAGCGGAGAGCTGGGCGTCCAGTACGCCTTGTGCCGGTGGCAAGCTCTCCAAAAAACATGCTTTTGGGTATACGGTCGTCGTCCATGCGGATGACATGGCCCAACCAACGCAGGCGTCTTGCTGTCAGCAAGGCATACATGCTTGGCAACCCTGCCTTGGCCAGGACGTCAATGTTGGTTATGTGATCTTGCCAGGTGATACGAAGGAGTCTGCGGAGGCAACGAAGGTGAAAGGCGTTCAGCCTGCGCTCCTGATGAGAGTAGAGTGTCCATGCTTCACTGCCATAGAGGAGGGTACTCAAAACAACTGCCCGATAGACTTGCATCTTTTTGTTGGTAGTCAGCATAACATTGTCCCACACTCGTTTTTTCAGGCGGGCCATTGCTGCTGCTGCCTTGCCAATCCTAGCGTTCAAATCAGAGTCAAGAGAGAGGTTGTTCGCAAGTGTAGAACCGAGATAGGTGAATTTGTCTACCATCATGAGGGTGTGTTCGCCAGTGGAGATGCTTGGAGCACCACTGACATCCTGGCACATAACCTCTGTTTTCTTCAGACTGATGGTTAGTCCAAACTCGTTGCATGCAGCTGCAAAGCGGTCAATAAGTCGCTGCATGGCCTCCTCTGAGTGCGCAGCAAGGGCGGCATCATCTGCAAAAAGTAATTCTCTGATGAGGACTTTCGTAACTTTCGTTTTGGCTCGCAGACGCGTGATGTTGAATAATCCACCGTTGCTCCTGGTGCGTATGAATACACCATCATCAGACTCGTCAAATGCATATGAGAGGAGTAAGGAGAAGAATATTCCAAAGAGTGTAGAGGCAAGAACGCATCCCTGTTTGACACTGTTTTTAATTGGGAAGGGTTCAGAGTACGACCCATCGAATTGGACAGTCCCATTCATGTCATCATGAAAGGACACGATCATTCTCAGAAGCTTGGGGGGGCATCCAATGCGCTGGAGGAGGGCAAACAGTCCATCTCGACTGACCAAGTCGAAGGCCTTGGTTAGGTCTATGAAGGCGAGATAAAGCGGCTGTCTCTGCTCACGGCATTTCTCCTGGAGTTGTCTTACGGAGAAAACCATGTCGATGGTCGATCTGGCAGCTCTAAAGCCGCACTGTGCCTCTGGGTAGACACAATTAGTGAGAATTTGCAGTCTGTTGAGAAGAACACGTGCGTAGGCTTTACCGACAGTGCTTAGCAGCGATATACCACGGTAGTTGTTACAGTCACTTCTTTCTCCTTTGTTTTTGTACACCACACATTGTCTCTTCCCTGCTTTACAACAAGATCAAGATACCGCTCAGACAATGAAACCAGACAAAGCCCAGGCAACTGCATTTCTTCTACTTGCTAACCCAGATCTGCGTTCAATTAACCTCAGCTAAGATTGTGATGGTTTAAAGCTTTGCCTCGCAGTCCAGCCCTTCCATTTAGCTTCCACTTCAATGGACTAGGCTAGGGGGAGGTAGAAAACAGGGTTAATTCAGGGAACCAGGTCAAGCGTGTTGTGTGAACACGGCCATTATCTTTGGCTTTGCAAGCTTGTACATTTTGAATGGCTTATCTCCTCTTTATCGGATTAATGTTGCAAGGGTGTATTGCCAGAATCATCAAGGATGGCAGCATTAAAAAAAGAAGAAGTAATAAACATTTAACGATCCAATAATTAGTTATATGAGAATAACCACTGTTGAGTAATTAACTCCCCTTCCTCCTTGGCCGCTTGATAGATGCAGCAGCCTTTGATAGCTTATTATGACAATCAGTGTTCTTAGAATCTCATAAACTGAGAGCCTTTTGATGAAGTTGAAATGCACTGATGCCATTAATCACAGAATGAAAACCCTCTTGTGGCTGCCACATTCCGCTCCGTGCTGGTGGGACGATAATCCTTCTCTCTCTCTACTCTTTCCAGAAGGCAATTCCCGTTTAGCAAAAACATTTGCATTTCATGTTAACATACCACAAGCTTTTGCAGGGCAGGTAACAAGTGACAACAATTGCTATGAAGTAGCATAGATGGGGCAAGCCGTAACGACAAGCATCCCCTGTGCCTGGATTACCATTGCACAAATGATGGGCCTTATGTCATTTGCAGCCAATTAGATCCCTTTTGCGTGATTTGCACAATCATTTCATGATGCGCGCCAGGCAGGGGCATCTCAAGAGAACACCCCTCCTTGCCCCGTTGAGACTCCCATGCACTGAAATAGGATGCAAATCGAACAACATTTATTCCAAAGCAGTGAGATGTTTTTCTTCCTTATTGGGAAGGAGACAAAAAATAATAGTATTCCAAGTTTGGTTTTAGAAATAAATGAAAATGATGCCGTATTAGAATATCTTGTCTTAAAGAACACCATTTCTTTGTTATCACTTTGCAATGCTATCATACATTTACTCAAAAACAAGTCTCACAGATTTTAGTAGAGTTAACTGCTGAGATATATTGGTTCTGCAGCAGTGTTTCTCAACTTTAGGAACTTAAAGATGTGTGGACTTCAACTCCCAGAATTCTGTAATCAGCATGATGGCTAAGGAATTCTGTGTGTTCAAGTCTGCTTGTCTTAAAGTTGCCAAGGTTGAGAGAAACACTAGTTCATAGCACTGGTCACTTTTACAGTGAGAAGAAAAATTAAGGCTTTCCTATCTAAATTGCAAAACATCAGATTACCACGATAGGGCAGCAAAGAGTTACTCTTTTTATCCCTTTCCTGTCCTCTAACGGCCATCTAGATTTTTCCAGCCCAAATATAGCAGCCTTGCCCAAGACAGACTGCAGGTAGTCCTCAACTTACAGCAGTTCACTGACAGTTCAAAGTTACAATGGCAATGAAAAATGTGACACATTACTATTTTTCAGAGTTACGACCTTAGTAGAATTCCTATGAACATGTGATCAAAATGCAGGTGCTTGCCAGCTGGTTCATATTTGTGACCATTGCCGTGTCCCAAGGTCATGCGATCCCCTTTTGCCACCTTCTGACAATGGCAAAGCCAAAATTTGTTTAACAACTGGGTCACAAATTCAGCAGCTGCAGTAATTCACTGAACAACTGTGGTAAGAAAGGTCGTAAAATGGGGCAAAACTCGCTTAACAAATGTCTTGCTTAACAACAGAAATGTTGGGCTCCCTTGTGGTAGCAAGTTGAGAACTATTACCTGTACTACAGTTTCCAAGAACCCCAGGCTCCATGACCAACAGTGAAGGATGCTAGGAGTTCTAAGGCCAGCAGATCTACCAAATAAATACCCTAGAGACACCAATATGGGCAATTTGGGTCAGTCTAGGGCCATGATGGAGAACCTATGGCACACTTGCCACAGGTGGCACGAGAGCCATTTGTGCGGGCATGCAGGCCCCAGCCAAAGTTACCTGCACTGCACATACGTGCGCCTCCCAGCTGATTTTTGGCCCATTGGAAGTGCCCACTTTCAGCCTCCAGAGGGCCTCTGGAGCACAGGGGAGACCGTCTTCTCCCTCCCGGAGGCTCGAGGGAAGCCTCTGCAGTCTCAGGAGGCTGAAAAATGGGCCTTCCGGATGTACCAGAAGTGCCAAAATGGGCCTGTTTTCAGCCTCCAGAGGCTCCAGAGGCTTCTCTTGAACCTCTGGAGGGTGAAAACAGCTTCCCCCAGGCTCCAGAGACCCTCCGGAGCCTGAAAACAGGCATTTCTAACCGGCCAAAAATCAGCTGGGAGGCACGCGCATGTGCAGTGCAGGTAAGGGGGCGGGCGGGGGTGTTGTGCATGCATGCATTTCATTGTGGGTGCCGGCATACACGCGCATGTCTTTCAGCACACCACAACAAAAAGATTCGCCATAACTTGGCCTAGGGCCAAGAATCATCCAGAGAACTCGCTGTTGTAATACCTGATGATGATTTCCTGATCTAGTCTCAGTAGCTTGTAAGAGCTCAAAGAATCCCATTTGTTTCACCACATGCTGAAGCCCAAGTCAATTACAGTTTATGGATTTTATTGTCATTCACATTAACATCCGAAATGTTAAACCTGATAGTGACAGTTCACCATTTACAGATATTGATTCATTGTTGATGGTCCTGTCATCAATCATTCGCCCCAACCCCGCCTAGGGCAGTCCTTCTGTGCAGTGATTGCCAAAGGATAACCTACAATAATCCTTGATTTTGCAAAATAATATCTCAAAGCATTAGGTTGAGGTCAATATTTAACTTACTTTTCTCCCTAAATTAATTTTCAATACAGGCTCTGTGACATAATTCTGTAGCTGATTAAGATAAAACATGTCTTCGAGTTGAGCTTGACTTGGCCCACGCTGCAGGCTTAAGGTTTATTTATTTATTTATTTATTTATTTATTTATTTATTTATTCAATTGCTTACAAGATAATAGGTATAAGTAAAAATATAGTTATGAATACATGGATAAATATAAGAAAAATAAAAGAAATAAAGGAAACAATAGGACGGGGACGGTAGGCACGTTGGTGTGCTTATGCACGCTGCCTACAGACCTCTTAGGAAAGGGGTGAGGTCAATAGTAGACAATCTAAAGTTAAACTTTTTGGGGTTTGGGGAAGAAACCACAGAGTCAGGTAGAGTATTCCAGACATTGACCACTCTGTTGCTGAAGTATTTCCTGCAATCAAGTTTGACGAGGTTAACCTTGAGTTTGTATCTATTGTGTGCTCTTGTGTTGTTATGACTGAAGCTGAAGTATTCATTGACAGGTAAGTCATTGCAATGCATGATTTTATATACTATACTTAGATCAGACCGAAGATGGCGTAATTCAAGGTTTTCTAGGTCTAGAATTTCAAGTCTGGTGGCATAAGGTATTCTGCAACGAGTAGAGGAGTGGAGAACTCTTCTTGTGAAATATTTCTGGACTTTCTCAACTGTATTAATATCAGATACATAATAGAATAGAATCGAATAGCTTTATTGTCTTTGCATTTTACAAATACAATGAAATTTGAATAATATGGGTTCCAGAGTGATGAGCTGTATTCGAGTATTGGTCTAGCAAATGTTTTGTATGCTCCAGTTAGTAGTGTGATATTACCAGAGAAAAAGCTACATAAGATTAGGTTAACAACTCTTAACGCCTTTTTGGCTATGTAGTTACAGTGGGCTCTAGCACTTAGGTCATTAGAGATGAGTATTCCAAGATCCTTGATAGAATCATCAACAAGGTCTTGACTATTCAGTCTGTATTTTATTTTCTGATTTTTTTTTTGCCAATATTTAGAACAGAGCATTTATTTGTTGAGATTTTCTGCAATACCGAAATAGTTTGGCATGTCGTTCTTCTCAGGATGTTTCCCAGCTTCCCAATGTAGCCTGCAGCCCTGGCATTTCCTGGTGGTCTCTTTGCCAAGTACTTATCAGAGCCAATTCTTTATAATGTGGCCCAAATAACACTGTAGAACTTCAGATATAAAACAGGGTTTGACAACTGGGGGATGGATGGGGCCAAAGGGCTACCGGGAGGCCTGGGGCATGTGGCCAGAGTTATCATTATATGCCCTGTGGGTGGGGCTAAATTTTCACATACCTCTTCCCTGCCCCCTCAGGTTGATTTTAAAAAATGTCCCCATTACAGGGATAAAATTAAAAGAGAAATCAAAATTCACAATGGGTGTAATGAGTTTATTGGGATTTGATATATAACTTAGAACAGGGGTGTAAAACTCAAGGCCAGACCTGGCCCACAATGTTCTTAGATCTAGCCCATGGGGCCACCCAGCAAAGGACTGGCCCTCAGTGCTTCTGCCAACATCACAAAGGTGATATGATTGATTGGCTGATTGATTATGTGCTGTCAAGACACTTTTAACTTCTTCCGCCCATATAGATTATCTCTATATGATAATCAATCCCTAACCTAATCTTTCAGGTCTTCCAATGGTACACCCATTGCCACTGTAACTGGGTCTATCTAACTTATGTTGCTCACCCTCCTTTTCTCTTTTCTTCTACCTTTCCCACCATCAGAACTTTCTCTCGAGAGCCAGCTCTTCACATCATCTGTCCAAGGTGGGATAATTTGAATTCATGGTCACATGAACTTGGGGTTGATTTGTTTGATGATCCATTGGTTTGTTTTCTTAGCTGTTCTGAGTGTTCTCCGGAGTCTTCTGCAGTTCACAGTTCAAAAGTATCAATAATATCCTTAAAGGATAATATTTAGCAGAGAATATTTGTAGCTCAAGGTTGAAATGAGGTGTCCTGGGTGCTCTCTGAATTTGATTGTTCTCTTGCAGACGTTTCATTAAGAATTCTGGGAGTTGAAGTCCATAAGTCATAAAAGGGCCACAGTTCTCCATCCCTGCACTAGAATGTAAAATATTATATTTGATACCTGTAAAATATTACATTTGATACCTTGATACCTGTGCTTTGCTACAAAACTATTTAGTCAGGTTTAGTTTTTAGGGAGGAAAATAAGAAAAAAAAAACATTCTGCTTCTGCCTACCAGCATCCATCAATATTTATTTGGTTAGTGTCCTGTTTGGAAACTAAAACAGTATTTGCTGTGTAAGCAAGATGGAGACAGCAAGGAGCCTGGGTGTGGCTTAGTTCAACCTTTCTGTAGTAAAGCTACTTGGTGCTGTGAAACCGAAACTCCTCTCCTCTGCTTGTGTTTTGCATTTGGAACAGATTTCTTTTTAGGTGAGGAGGGGGAGCAGAACTCCTTAGCATCAGAGCGTTTTAATAATAACATAGGAAATACTAATCTCTGATGGTCATTTTGAAAAATCCTTTGATAGTGAGCACTGAGATAGAAGCCAAGAGGAAATATATGTGCCAAATTTAAAGTTTATAGGCTTTATGGTTCTGGAGATTTTGTTATGATTTGTGAGTTGCATTTCGCTTTTATAGAGAGAGATGAGCAAATTCCACCCTCTGCTAGCACTGATGATGTTACCTAGTTTGGTTAATGAAACCTATCCTCCTTCTT
Source organism: Laticauda colubrina (assembly GCA_015471245.1). Taxonomy (NCBI): domain Eukaryota; kingdom Metazoa; phylum Chordata; class Lepidosauria; order Squamata; family Elapidae; genus Laticauda; species Laticauda colubrina. The sequence goes on along the minus strand of BLBF01000036.1, from coordinate 18,695,850 downwards.
CAAAGTCCAGCTTCCACCTGCATAGGATGTCATAAGGAATACCGTGGCTGGCACGATTCCAACCTTTGTAGGTATAAACACTTCATGGCGTTGGAAGGCAATTTGATATTTGGCAGTGTGGGAAGAAATATCAATCTGGTTCAGATCCAAGCCAGCAGAAAGGCTCTGGAGATAAAATGGAGGCTGGAGGCTGATCGGAAAGAGGGTCCATTTACTGATGAACAGAACCACATGTTTGTAGTTCTGGTGCATCTCAAAATATTTCATTCTTCTAGGAGAGGGGTGGATGGTAACTTTCTACAGAAGCAATATCCAGGAGGTGCTTTACCTTCTTGGATACTACAACTCTGAAGCTGATTGGCTATGCAAGACTGTAATCCAGTTTGGTTGGGAGAAATGATACCAGGGGTACAGCAAACCACAAAGGATGAAACAGATTAAATGATGAGGGAGCTTTGGATTCTTTGAAAGGATGCACACACCATATGCAACTCTAATGACATTGATCCACCTTGTTATTAAAAATGAAAAGCCTTGCCATCACTAGTATTCAGTGACTTCTATGCTAGACTTCATTGCAATAGGTAATGCATACAGGTATCCATATAAACCAGTGTTTCTCAACTTCAGCAACTTTAAGATGGGTAGACTTCAACTCCCAGAATTCCTCAGCCAGCCTGCGAAGTCCAGAAACACAATTCTCAACAGATGATGACCATGGGCAGGGCTGGGCTGCTGGGGGTTCACAAGGGTTTGGGACAGCCCCTAGCTAAAATTCTGTGCAGTTCAGAGAACCCCCAAATCCCACTCCTGGCTGGCCCTGTCCCACCCATCCCACCCCGCCCCTCCCAGGAATCCTCACACGGCCCATTTTGGATGCAGGTAAGTGCAGGGCACACATGGAGGCTTGGGGAGGGTGAAAAACGGGCCTCCCAGAAGTTCTGGAAGGCTGAAAATTGGTCTGTTTCTAGCTTCCAGAGAGCCTCCGGAGTCCAGAGAAACCATTTTGGCTCAAGAAAAGCCCAGGGAGGGGGAAAATGACCCCCTCGGAGCCCAGGGAGGGGGAAAATGACCCCCTCAGCCATGGTGCAGGCGGCTTATTAGGCCATGCCCACCATGGCCACGCCCACCCAGCAACCAGGCAGAGAACCCTTTGCTAAAATTTTTGAAGCCCACTCCTGCCATGGGGCATATTCAGATGGTTCAGACTGCCACCCAGATCTCCAAGGTAATAGAAGTATGCTTTTACTGCTCTCAAAGAAAGAGGTTAATTGGTGAACAAACTCAGCTTTGGGATGGTTTTTAAGAAGGAAAAAGGAAGAGTGAAATTGTAGAAGCAAACTGATATAACTTCAATTCCACAGAAATTTTTGCAAAAGAACTCTCTTGAAATTGGTTTGGTTTTTAATTTGCATTATGGTTCTAAACCCCCTTTTTTTTTATTCCCAGGGAGAGGGAACTGGGAATCCTATAGACTTGTCATCCCAATACCTATATAATAGACACTCCCTGAAAGACATTAGTGAGTCCACATTGAAGGAATAGTTGGCTTCGTGAATTAAATTAAAGGTATTACATATGTTTAATGAAAAAAAAAAGATGTAAGGAAGTGGCTTCCAATATTCTTCACCACAGTAAATAGTACAAATATATATTGAACCTCTCTAAAGTTATATATAGCTTTTTTTTCTATGATCCATCCTATCTAGTCATCAAAACCATAAATTCAAAATTCTTTTTTTTTTTCATTTTTACATAAACAGTTCATAAGAGACTTCCAGTCACCAGTAAACATACGTAGTATCTTTAATAAAAGAAGCCAGTTTAACTATTACAGCAAACCTGTTAAATTCACCAACTATTTCTCCAACCTGGACTCCTTCCAGAAGTTTTCTTGGCAACATTTTCAGAAGTGGTTTGCCCTTGCCTTCCAGTTCCCAGAACTGAGAGAGAACAACTGGCCCAAAGTTATCCAACTACTTTCATGTTGAGATTACAACTCACAGTCTCCAGCTGTCTAGCCTGGTGCTTTTAACCACTGCACCAAACTGGCTCTCAATTTAATCAGCACTGGCAAATTGTTTTAATCCAGTGGTGGCACAGATTGTATTTGTTTGTTTCCCTGCCTTTATTATTTTAACGAATAACTCAGAGCGGCGAATGTATCCAACACACCTTCTTCCTCTTCCTATTTTTTCCACAACAACTCAATATGAGGTGAGTTGGGCTGAGGGAGGATGTGACTGGCTGAGAAACATAGCCTTTTCATTTACAAATCTGGCATCAAGCCCTAACAACCATGACATAAAGAAGGACTTACAGGTGTTTTCACTTGCAACTTGTCTTTAATCTTGAAGTGCCAGTTTGCTTTTGCTTTAATTATATTGTGGTTGATAGATTGGTCCTGTCTTTATGAAACGTTTACAATGCCTACTGGAAGACTGGGGGGCAGGGGGAGGCAGTCAAGAGATCTAGCAGGCAATTTGGGCCCATCTCTTCCCCTGAAGCTTCTTGGCAGCCCAAGATTGTGGGTTCCTCCAAGTCTTCCTTTTTGCCAGACAAAACAAGAGTTTAAATTCCTCTCGCTGTGCTTGGAATGGCAACACTCCATGACTAATGCTTCCCTCCTGCCTGACAGATTCCTGCACGAGTGTTAAACGATGCAAATCATCACTCCAAAAGCCACCAGGGTTGCAGGCTCCAGTATCCCTCTGAAGGAGCCTGGAGAAGCATGGGTTTCTGCAAGTTGGAATGGCAAGCAAGTCTTTGGAAGTTGGCAGGCAGACAGATGCACACAGAGGGAGACTGCATGGAGTGGTGACATCTGTTTCAGATCCTTCCCACTTCTATCTTTCACAACCCTTTTGAGAAAGAGGTTCTCTACCCCTTCATCTTTGCTTCTTCCAGCAAGTTCAGACATTTTGGATTAAAAAAAAAAAAAAAAAGAGTTGGGTTGAACTACAGTCCTCATAGTCCTTGGCTTATGACCAGTTACTGAATGACTATTCAAAGTTATAATGGACGCCCCCCCAAAAAATGCTATTTATGACCAATTTCAAAGTTCAAATTTCCTCCCCCAGAAGTTCCATTCCTAAGCAAGATGGTTATTAAGTGAGTCCAATTTTATGGTCTTGTTTACCATGGTCATTAAGCGAATTGGTCCAGTTGTTAAGGGAATCATCCAGTTGTTAAAGGAATCCTGCTTCCTACTTGTTAGAGGCTGGCTGGGAAGATCATAAATGACATTCCTGTGACTTCGTGACACTGCAACTATCCATGCTGGTTGCCAAGAGCCCCAATTTTAATCATGTGACCCTGAGGATATTGAAACAGTCGTAAATGCGAGGACTGGTTTAAAGTCATTTTTGTTTCAGTGCTGTTGTAATTTTGAATTGTTGCTAAATAACTGGTTATAAGTTGAGAACTGACATCCATTTCTTGAACCTCTCTAAATTTTATCTTCATCAAAAAACTGAATGGTAGATCACATTAGCTAACAAAATTCATGACTAGAAGAGAAATTCTCCTCATCAGCACTATAATCCTTACAGCACTCTGATTTTCTTCTTCATGGAAAATTAAAGTACAGGGGGTAGTCTATACAGTCTCTGAATTCCAAAAGCAGGTGATGCTTTTTTTCTCTTTAGCATATGGCGTAGAACTCACCATGGCCAATTTGCCAGCATGACCAACTTGCTGGGGGACAACTCACCATGGCTAATTTATCGCGGGACAATTAGCTGCAGGATAAGAGTTACACTAATATTAAAGAAATTGTGGAACAGAATCATTATTAAAATATGCAAAAGGAAGGACAGAATGAAATGTGAATGATAAAAATTAAAAATATTATTTTTATTTTAAAATTCAACAATGCTTTTTAACCACAGAGTAATTCTGGCAGTTTAAGATTGATAGTTCATTTCTTTCATGTACACACGCTATCCACAGTACATTACAAGGGGGGGGGAGGGGCGGGCAAGCTAGCTTTGCACCAGCTGGTTAGCAGCTTTCAGGGTATGTTGGGTCATCTGGGCTTACTTCTGCTAACTTCGCCTCGCATCCAGGCAAGTCCAGCGCCACCTCATGCTTCTGCATGGAACACTGCTAGGTTTTTTTTTTCATTTTTACATAAATAAAAATGGTACCTATTTATCTACTTGCATTTTCATGTGTTTTTTTGTTTGTTTGTTTATAAAAATGTATTGATTGCTCAAATTTTGCCACATGCTTTTGAACTGCTAGATGAGCAGGAGCAAAGGACAAATGATGGGAACTTGCATTTTCACATGTATTTATTTATTGGCTGGCTATTTATTTATAAAACGTACTGGCTTCCCATCTTATTACATGCTTTCGAACTGATAAGAGGGGCAACAGCAAGAGGCAAATGATGGGAGATCACTCTGCCACATGGTGCCATGAGCTCGAACCATCAGAGTGTCGTCTATCTCTGGCCAACAAATCCAATGTTTTTAATTTGCTGTGCCACCAAAGGTGACACTTTGAAAGATACTCATAAAACAGGGATGTCAAACTGGCGGCCCACAACCCGGATGAGTCATGCACAGGCCATGCCATCCCACCTCTGCAAAGGGGAAAAGCTTTGTAAAATGTCATGTGACAACAGTGTGTCAACACAAGTTTGACACCCATGTCATAAACAAACACAAGGGAAATAAAACAATGCCAAACCAAACTGACCCATACATGTACATGACTCATCCGGGTTGTGGGCCGCCAGTTTGACATCCC
>BLBF01000036.1:18659614-18681722 GCA_015471245.1 Laticauda colubrina | reverse complement strand
AGAGAGAGAGAGAGAGAGAGAGAGAGAGAGAGAGAGAGAGAGAGAATCACAGCTTTTCAAAGGAGCATTGCAGAAAATTTTGGGGCACAGTGTATGGATGCCTACATTTCTTTCCAGTCATTGGGGAGACAGAGAATCAGTTTGGTGTGGCAGTTCAAGCCCTAAGCTAGAAAGCTGAAAACCAAGTTTTAACCCTGCATAAAATTAGCTGCGTGACCTTGGGCTGGTCTCTGGCTCTCTGGCTCTAAGGATAAGGCAATGCAGACCATTTTTAAAAATTGTTACCAAGAAAACTGCAGGGACTGGGACCAAAGGAGTTGCTAGGCTGACCTGAAGGCACACAGAAACACACACACACACACACACCCTTGGGAGATGGAGAATATGCATTCATGAGTAATCCCAAAACCTAGTTCTAGCACTAGATTATTTCTCTTTGTCCGAGATGGGTAGTCTTCGACTTACGGTCAAAATTGAGAGCAAAATTTTCATTGTTAAGACAAGACAGTGATTAAGTGAGTTGTGCTTTAGTTTGCGACCTTTGTGGCCACGCTACAGGGAATCACTGAGGTTGTTAAGTGAATCAGGTGGACATTATGCAAATCTGGTTTCCCTCACTGACTTTGCTTGTCAAAAGCTGGCTGGAAAGGTGATCACGTGACTTCGGGACACTGCAACTGCCATAAGTACAGATCACATGCCTGTGGGATGCTCCAATGGTTGTAGGTGTGAAACCCAGTCACAGGTCCCTTTTTTCAGGGCTGTTGTAACCTTGAAAGGTCACTAAATGAATGTTTGTAAGTGAGTGCTACCTGTATTTAGGATCTGAACCCCACCTGGTCACCAACATAATAGCCAGGCTACCCCAACATTGATATAAATTCCATTCTTGAATAGAAACAGCTGTCAAACTTCTCTAAATCTAAATGTATCTGCCAAAGTTGCCATTCATACACTTCAGATTCGCCTTGCTCGCTGCCAGCCTGCCATGAATTGAACAGGGAACTGTTGAGAGGGGAGAAATCATTGTACCTTTCAGAGGCATCATCTCACCAGCCCAAGGTCAAGGCCACGGGAATGGAATGATGCTGTAGAGACCATTCTCAAAACAATTTGTTCAAATCTAATTGGATAATGGGGGCACCTGGAAAGGGGGGAATGCGACAGAGTTAACTGGAGAATTTTGGTGCACAAATCTCAGACCCGGCATTGCTTTACTGTAATCCACTTGTCTTTTAGTATAAGAAAGCTTTTCACCACAAATGGGAGTCGAGGGTCTTTCTTTTCTTAGAGACTAAGTCGGATGGGCCTGACAGTATCCTTCAAGGGCCCCCTTTTATGAATAATTGCTTTCTCCTCTGGTTGCTTACACTGTGCATTGTCACATCTTAAAAAGCAAATGCATTCAGAATGGTTCAAAGATTGGGCCATCGGATCAAGGGTGGGATGCTACCGGTTCGGCCCGGTTCTATAGAACCGGTAGCTCTGAAGAAGCAGCAGACACCGAACCAGTTTGCTGCTATGACCTTTTGCTCGTCTGTTTGGCCCAGCCACCCACCTGGGCTCTTGGCTGTCCTTTATTTCCTGATTTTTCAACCTCAGCTGGTTTGCACGGCACAGCTGGGGTTGAAAAAGCAGGAAAGAAAAGGATTTTCAAATGCGGCACACACATGCACAGTGCTTGTCAGCTGTATGGGCGGCACAGCTGATTTTTTTTTTGAAAAAAAAAGTTGTACACGTGAGTACAGCAAATTGCACTCACACTCTCACCAAACCGGTAGTAACACCAGTTGAATTCTACCCCTGCATCAGATGCAAAGAAGATTATCCTCCAGTGGCAAATACATCTACTGTACACTCAACATGCAGAAAAGTACAAACTGTGATAAGTACACTAAAGCTTTCTATGGCTGCAGAACCATTTCAGGAAACATAGACCAAGCAGTGTTGTTGATAAAAAGATTAACTTCCAGACCTGGCTAGGTCAATTAAAATATGCTGTGGATACGTTACGAATATTTTCAGATGGTGCACTTTACAACAGGTTTTTTTGTTTTTTTTAAGGCTCTAAGTTTAATGATCTGGGAGATGGTTGAGATTTAAAAGTAGGTTACATCACTTTCTTCAGGATGTGTGAAGCCAACCTAGATTCATATTCTGCCCTTTGGGGCTTTATGTCCCAAATTCCCTCTCTAGCAATATCATTCCTGGCATAATCTCTTCCAGAGTTCACAAGCTACAGGTAATTCTTGAGTTACAACCACAACAGAGCCCAACATTGCTGTTGCTAAGTGAGATAAATGTTGAGTTTTTCCTTATGTTGCACCCTTTCTTGTCATAGTTGTTAAGTGAATCACTGCAGTTGTTAAATTAGGAACATGGTTGTTAAGTGAATCTGGCTTCCCCATGGACTTAGTTTTTGTCAGAAGGTCCCAAAAAGTGACATCAGGACACTACAACCGTCATGAATATGGACCAATTGCCAAGCATCTGGATTTTGGAAATGCTGCAATGTTCGTAAGTGTGAAAAAAGGTCATAATCACTTTTTTCAGTGCTGTTGTAACTTTGAATGGTCACTAAATGAACTGTTGTAGGTTGAGGTCGACTACCTGTACATTCTTCCCACTGATGATAGAAATTGATAGACAGGTCGTCCACAACTTACAGCCATTCATATTAAAGGTAATAGCACTGAAAAAAATGACTTACAAACTGTCCTCACACTTATGACCATCACAGTATTCCCACAATCACATGATGGAATTCAGGTGCGTGGCAACTAGCATGTGTTTACAATGGTTGCAGCATCCTGGGATCATGGGGTTGCCATTTGCAACCTTCCCAAGCTGCCTTTCAACAAGCGGACTCAATGAGGAAAGCCAGATTTGCTTAATGACCATATGGGTAGTTTAACGACGATTGCAAAAAGGTTGTAAAAATTAGGCAAGATTCGCTTAATGACCATTCGCTTAACAATGGTTGTTCCAATCCCAGTTGTGGTTGTAAGTCAAAGAGGACCTGCAATGGACTTGCAATGAGTCTACTTGTCTCTTAAGCACTTGCTGCTTTGGTTGTTCTTTTATGTTCTTGAAACAAGTTTTCGGATCAATGTGAGATTCTTTGAAAAGAAGTCCTTTAAAAACAGTACCGCTTTTGTACACTTAGCCTTAAGCATACAATCCCAAAGGCACTATTCAAAAAGCAATGGAACTTTCTTGTGGGTTTTTTCTTGAAAACATTCCGCTTCTCATCCAAGAAGCTTCTTCAGTTCTGGCTGAATGGTGGGCAACTGAAGAAGCTTCTTGGATGAGAAGCTAAATGTCTTCAAGGAAAAAACAACAACAAGAAAGTCCAGTTGCCTTTTGAACAGCACCATTGGGACAACCATGATGATACAGATACAGATTAACACAGTTGGAAGGGACCTTGTAGGTCATCAAGTCCAACCCCCCATCCAAGCAGACCCTACACCATTTCTGACAAATGGCAATCCAGCCTCTTCTTGAAAACCTCCAGTGATGAAGCTACCACAACCTCCAAAGGCAAGCTGTTCCATTGGTTTATTGATACCTCTATCAGAACATTTCTCCTTATTTCAAGATTTAATCTCTCTCTTTGCATTCAGTATTCCTTGTCTGGCCCTCAGGTACTTTAAAAAATAGCTTGACCCTTTCCTCCCTGTAGCAGCCCCTCAAATATTGGAAAACTGCCATCAAGTCTCCCCTGGTCCTTCTCTTTACTAGACTAGCCAAGCCCAGTTCCTGCAACTGTTCTTCATATGTTTTAGCCTCCAGTCCCAAATCATCTTCTCTGCACTTTTTCTGCATTCTCAACATCTTTTTTGTAGTGTAGTGACCAAAACTGGATGCAGTATTCTAGATGTTGTCTTATTAAGCCTTTATAGAGTGGTATTAATACCTCCCTTTATCTTGATTGTATCCCACTCTTAATGCAACTTGGGATTGCATTGGCTTTGATGGAGAACCTCCGTAGAAACTGTGAGCCCGACTTCCGGTTTGCAAGGCTTCGGTGGTGGCAGGAATCCGCGATTGTGCACAGTTTCTGCTGCGCTCGCCACTGCTCTCGATCCAGCTGGATTTGGGGGCTATAGTTACCCCGTAGAGGTGACTGAAGATAGGGGAGATCCAGCAGGGTTCCTGGGGAATCGCAACCCCTCTCCTCAGCTGACCTAACTCCCTTTTCCAAAAGCAGTGGAGCGGAGCGGCGATCAGCAATGGCTGCCACAAAGAAGCTTTCATTTGGATAAGAATATGCAGGAGGAAGCTGAGAAAGTGAAAGTTTTTGGCTAACCAGGATAATAAGTAACATTTAAATACCCTGGAATTTAAGCTTCATTAAAGATACATCATTCCTGACAAAGATGGAAAAAGCGGCAAATGAAAGTTAAAAGGGAAAGATTGTTTTTTCACACTCTCCTTCCTTATGGTGATAGCAAATGAATGGAGAAATCGGAAAAACCCATTTTGGCATCAGCAGGTAATCTTGAAAACTAAAGCCAAGGGGACAATAAAGATTTCTGAGCATCAGAGGGGGGAAAAAAAAGAGAACTTTTTTTTGCAATAAGTGGGAAAGGAGAGGAAAAGAATAAATATTAAGATTTTGTTGGAGGAGGCTGCTTGGAATTTATAAGAACAGAGCTAACCTGTAACAAGACTTCTAAAAGATATATTTTAATTGGAGCTTTGTAACTGAACTATAACTCCAAGAAGAGAAAGTATAAAAAGAAGAAAGTGCTAAATGAAACAGTCTGTGTATATTTGGATTGCTTGGTGAGTTTGGGACTTTTGGAAATCATTATTTGAAAGACTAAAAACATTTGGGTTGTATAAAAAAAACTTTTTACAATGGCACTACTTGTTGACGAACTGAAAATTGAATTTAAAAAGCTAAAAGAAAAGGAACAAGAAGGGAAGGGTTCTTCTGGATCTGTTTTCCATTTTTTAGAAATGGCGATTTCTAAAGAAGTTTTATGTTTTTATGTTTTGTGTTTTGTTTGTGTATGTTTGTTTATTGAAAATCAATAAAAAAATTTCAAAAAAAAAGAAACTATGAGCCCAATATAACCCTCCTCAAAGGTAAGAACTTGAATATGCCTTTTGTAATGACGCTGCAACATTATACACAAATAGGTAAGTCATGCGATTTGTATCCTTGTGTTGCAGTGCACATTTTGTCATGTGCCCCTCACTCCCAGTGCTTCTAATGGAGGTTGGCTGAGCTTGGAAGCTAAGCCGGGTTGGCCCCGGTTAGTATTTAGATGAGCGAGCACGAAGAAATCCTTGCTCTGCATAAAAAGAAATAATTCCAAAAAAATAGCTACAATTCTCTGTTTTCTCATAATGTCTATGCTGTTGCTAGGAAAACTGCATAAATGTATTCAATTAAGTCACCAGGAATTGGAATCAACTCAAAAGAGGCTAATATATGGATAAAGGGCACTTCTATCCAAGAATGTTGTGCCAGTTTTAGAACAGTTCCAGACTTAGGAAGAAAGATGCATTTGAGAGGTGAACCAATATATTTCTCCCTGAACTGTGGTGTTTTTAAAACTACCATCAGAGTAACCTTTTGCCAGAAATATGACAGCTCTGGAAAACTTAAGGTGGGCGGGGGGGGGGGCTCAGTTTCCTTACAGGCAGCAATTCTTCACCCATCTTGCTCACAAATCTATTGGTTTAGGAATTTCAAACAGAGGTTTCAAAGTAAAAGGAGGCTTGACAGCTTTGTAGTTCTCCTTTCTAAAAACAACTCAGATTTTTTTTTTCCATACAAACATACAAACCACAAAACAACATGAACAGAAAACTGAGGAGCATGAGTTGGGGAATGCAAGGTTGTTGTTTTTTTCATGAAACTAAAAATTTGCAATTTTGGGTACCCCAGGATTTGCAGCCGATTGAAGGCAGGGCAGTGGATTTTGTAGAGCTTTATAGAATAGGTAGCCCTCGGCCTACAACTACAATTGAGTCCAAAATTTCTGTTACTAAGTGAGACAAATGTTGAGTTTTGCGCTATTCTGTGCCATTTTCTTGCCACAGTCATTAAGCGAATCCCTGCAGTTATTAAATTAGTAACATGGTTGTTAAATGAACCAGGCTTCCCCATTGACTTTGCTTGGCAGAAGATCACAAAAGGGGTTGCCAGGATGCTGCAACCATCGTAAATATGATCCAGTTGCCAAGCGGCTGAATTTTTTATCACGTGATTGTAGGCGTGCTGCAACTTTCGTAAGTGTGAAAAATGACCATAAGTCACTTTTTTTCAGTGCCATTGTAACTTTGACCGGTCACTACATGAACTATTGTAAGTCGAGGACTACCTGTAATAGGGTTTCAGAGGAGAAACAGGAAATTAAGGCATGCACATGAACACCTATGGTACCCATCAGCATTTTCTCAAAACAGACTTTAAAAATTTTTCTTTTTTCTTGTCCCAACAATGGAAGTCATACAAGCAGAGGAAAAGAAATCACTTTCTTAAGAAATTAATAAAGGTATGACATGGCTACTTGGACATACTCCAGATCTAAATAGATGATATGCATAGTATCAGTGGTGGGCTGCAACCGGTTTAACAATGGATTCTGTGAGCGCAAGCTTCGCACACATGCAGCATTCAATAAACACCAATTTGAACCTGTCATGCCCCTGTCGGAATCTGATTCAGAGGAGGAAACCAAACAGCTGACAGGGAGTGGGAGTGTGACTCTGTTGGCTGTGGAAGAAACTGGGGAAGGGCACAGTCTGGCTCGGCATTCAGAAGAAGACCCAGGCCCACCCCCTCTTCATCCTAGGGCATGCAGGGAGGAACGGGGAAGGGAGCAACGTGGGTTGTGTCACTTACTGGGAGGAAAGGGCCCTGATTCCCTTCATTAGCTGCAGCTGGGAACACAGTGTATAAAAAAAGGCAAGCTGCGTGCAGCAAGCTGTTGGGAACAAACGTGATTTTATCTTGTATCATCGTGGCTTATCTGTGTTCCTGGCGTCTTCCCAACTGTGTGAGTTTTGCTGTGCTTTCAAGTTTGAAATTCCTGCTCCTGCCCTGCCAAACTAATTATTTCAGTTTGGTTGGTTTGGATTTTAACTTACAGTTTGTGTGTACCTTGTTTTGGACTGAATTTTCTACAGTCAAAGGCTGTTCCTGGGAGAGTTTTTCTCCAGCTGAAGGTAACCAGGACACTGGGGGCAAAGTTGGAGATAATAAAGGGATTCTTATTGCTTCTCTGACTGTGTTGCCTTTGTGCGACGCCCCGGGTTATCACAGAACCTCTCCAGCTTCACCTTCTAGCCTTCCCCATAAGTAGAACAGCTGAGGTGTGTTAATCCACCATGCCGTGTGAATCAGCTGAGCTGCAAAAGAAGGAAATGTAATACAGGATAGGGCAGGGATGGGTGGGTGGAGCCAGCTGATTGTTGGAACTACTGGTTTGCTAGAACCAGTCCAAACCAGCAGCAACCCACCAGTAGATAGTATGAACTAATCTGGCTTATTCTTTAGATGTCAAGGAGCAGTTATGCCTGCTTAGTCAAAAGACAGTCCAATTATGTTGGTTCGAGTTTTCCCGAGTCAGTGTATCACAGTGTATTTACAGCTAAATCTATACAATTTATACCCTCTGAGATGCAGAAAACAAGTAAAACAAAAAAATACAGGAGAAGCTCTAATTTCAGGAAGCACCTGACTATTGAAGGGTTTTGCCACTATTACTCACACTGACAGTTTTGTATCATTTTATATCAAGTGCTTTCCTACTTTAAACAAGGCATCAACCTCAAGCTGTGCTGCAATGTTGGCTTAGTGGGATGCATAAACTTAGGTGTTGTGATTTTTAAACCATGGTTAAAGGGTTCTTATTACAATATGAACTGGGCAATTATGGAACGTTCAATAAACTATGATTCAAAGCAAACCATGAGGGAATACCTTGTCCAGTCTTGAAAGGTTATTCTTTGAGTAGGAGGCAGAGAAACTGTGAAGGATGTTTTGAAATATGTCGAGTTAAGTGTTTAGCCAAGTGCAAAGTTCTTACCTATCCATCTCATTATTTTTCTCTTGCACTTTTACTCTGACCAGACTTGAGTTTCTTACATTATGAAGGTAGTTAAAATAGCCTTAAAATTCCATTCCAGTGAACTGTCTCTTGAAGACCAAGGAACTATTGGTTAGATCATGACTTCATTATCAGAGATTTACTGTAGCATTGCTTAAAAAGATCCGGTAGTTCTCACTTAATGACTCAAATTAAGGCACTCTCAAAAGATTCCTTAAAACCCATCCTTGAAGTTATGACTTCCACATTCTTCTTCCTTCCCGGCAGATTCGTTTATGATCAAATGCAAAACGTGATCAAATTACAGTGTCCTGCTGTCACACAACTGCAATTTGCAATTTTTTTTTGCCAATTTCCAGTGTTTTTCCTTGGTTTCCAGCAAAGCACACCCATTCAGGGGAATGGATTTGCTTAACAACCACACAATTCCCTTAGCCACCATGATGACTTGCTTTATAACTGTCGTAAAAATTTTTTAAAATCAAGTCAGGTCATCTGGTGATCCACCTAATGACCACAATGGCTTGAAATGAATTATGGTCATTAAGTGAGGACTACTTGTATGCTCTTTTTTATTTCTGCAAGGAACAATATTTGATTCTTCTCCATCTTACTTAAAATAAACCGTGCTTTGAAACATACATTCTTCTTATTAATGAGGAGAAATTCAGATTCTGGGTTGTGTGATTTTATAGATTACTTATGGCAAGCAGAAGGAGAAGCTTTCGATAGGATGCTTACACCAATAAGTAAAACAAAGTAAGTTATTAGTAGGCTATTGCCCTTGGAATTGAGAGCAAGGAAGGGCTTAGACGAAGACCTTGGAAGTTAAATAAATTCACATGTATTATTAAGAAAAGTACAAGTTAACCAAAGTTAATAAAAACAAAAAAGTGTTGAAAAAGGAAAGCCTGAATTGCAAAATAAGTAAATGGAATTTACACGCATAAAAGAATTAGGTTATAACTTTCAATATTTCTGTAATTAGCTTCAGTAACTGAATATAGCATTTAAAAAAAAAAAACCTAATAATCGCATATTCTGGAGAGAGAGAAGTTCCCTGGCTATGGACTCCAGCACGAGCCTGAACAAATCTTTGATCAAGGTGACAGACTCTGATTGGATCCTACAACTAATCAACACTGCTAAAATCCAAGTAATATATAAATAGTAACAGCAACAGTCAACACAGTATAAATTGTAACATGAGATTGTAATATGAGAATTTGTCAGCTCTTAGAGGTAAACCAGTGCAAGGAACAGACAGTGTAAGGACTACTGCAACTCTATTGTTATAAAGTATAATCGTACAATCTTGAAAACCTTTTGAAAATTTCCCCTCTGCCCTATCTCACACCAATCAGAATCAAGGCAGGATCTCTTTCTCAAACTCTCCTCTTCCCCAGTACAAAGTAGCTGTTCACTTTCTGTTAACAATATTTACATTTCTTCATCAACATTCTCCATACTCCTCTGCAGAGTTATAACAATTTCTATCTGAACACTTAACATTCAGAAAACTCACACTTCAGATTGGGTACAAACCCCTATATTGAATTACAAAACAGTCTTCAAATTAATTTAAATTAAATTCTATGTCATATTTACTTTTGAAATACCAAGTTATAGGGCCAGCTAGGATGGGAGACCACTTAGAGATGCTAGGTATGCAGGATTCACCGGGAAATCAGAAAGCATGCTAGAAAAAGGTAGAGACAAGCCACTTGTGTACTGTTATAAAAACAGATATATCCATAAAGTCAAAAACAGTTGAGCTCAATCAAAGGAGAGTTGACATGACAAAATAGATGACCATTTAATTAGTTTGTTTGGGTTTTTTTAAAGTATAAAACAGAGGCAGAAAGAGAACTGGGAAATGTAAAAACTCAGGGACAGTTGAATGTATAACTCAGTTTTTACAAGGCAAAAAAATAAGTGTCTCCTTCCAATTCTGTCAACTGAGGACACAGCTATTTCATAATAATTCATCCTTGTCAAAGCAGGAGTCACCTGCATGATGCTTGGCCCTGCACAGGTAGTCCTTGACTTATAACCACAACTGAGCCCAACATTTCTGTTGCTAAGAGAGACAGTTGTTAAAGTGAATTTTGCCACAGTTAATCACTTAACGTGAATCGCTGCAGCTGTTAACATGGTTGTTAGGCGAATCTGATTTCCTCACTAACTTTGTTGGACAGAAGGTCACAAAATGTTATCTCATGAGCCCAAGACACTACAGTATAACCGTCATCAATATGAGTCAATTTCCAAGTGTTTGAATTTTAGTCATAGGTCCATGGAGATGCTGCAACTGTCATGAATGTGAAAAGCAGTCATAACTCACTCTTTTCACTGCCACTGTTAATTTCGAATGGTCAGTAAATGAACTATTGTAAGTCGAGGATTACTTGCATTTTAGAATCTCTCTCTCTCTCGCTTCCACACACAGACACACATACGACCCATACACATACTATATTCCTGGAATATATTTAATAATTATTGATGCTTCATTTAGGTCACCGTCTGGCCATTTCCAAAGATAGTTTCAAGGTCTGTCTGGAAGTTAAGATTTAACAAAGTACTTTTTGGAAGGCAAAAGAAAGCCAGCCCAAATTTGGTCAGCTTTCCCAAGAAATGGAGAACACCAAATCAAAGCACATAAACTCTTCTTTTATGAATCTTTGTCCATGCAGATACATCAAAACAACTGTTCTCCAATGAGAACAATGTCAGACTTGAAGACCTTTGGGTCATCTAGCCCACCCTCTCCGTTCATTTAAAAAGACAGAAAAAGTCAATTCTCCAAATCGATGACCAGCTCAAAAATTTTCATTCTCCCACACCTCTCTCAAATATGACCTGGAGGTGGACGTCTTGGATAAACACCTTCACACAAACTACCTCTGATGTTGCAGGCTAAAACCTTAAATGACCAATGCAAAAAAAAAAAGAGAGAGAGAGAGAGAGAGGGAGAGAGAGAGAGAGAGAGAGAGAGAGAGGGCTCCCCAGAAGTTCAGGATCAAAGTTCTGTGAAATTATCCAAGAAGGAAAGAAAAGCTGAAATTGACAAAACACTGGCCTCAAGGTGATTGTAACAGGAGGTCATCGACTACTAGATTTGGGGTGGGGGTCAGAGGACAGTCTACTTCTGCCCAGCTGGCATTCCTTATCCCATCATCAAAAGGGGGGGGGGGTCAACATTTAATGGCACCTGATATCGCACCTGGTATCTTCCAAACAGGCCCATCCTCCACCCCACCCCACAAGAAACTCCGCACTGCAAGAATGCACCTCCAGGTATAAGATCTCGCCATCAGCTCTTCTCTGATCAGATCGAACCTAGATCAGGACGCCGAGAAGAAGCAGAAGCTGCCCAGTTGTTTGAGGTGGGGTGCAAAGTCCTCAGACTCCCCCCCCCCACCCCCGCCAACCTCCCCCCCACCCCCGCCAACCAAGATCCCAGCAACCAGTTTCTATTTTTGCCGGCCGCCGCGGAATCTCCGACTTCGGCCAGCTGTCAACTATACGGACGACCAACCCTTTAGAAAGGAGATTTACACTCGGGGACCGTTCTCCGACACGCAGCTCTTTCTCTCCTGCTGCCCCCCCCCCTTCCCCTCCTTCTTTCCATCCACCCTTTCTTTCTCTCTGGCTCTCTGCACGCTTTAAAGGGACCAAATATATGTATACATACATACATACATGTGTGTATGTATGTATATATATATATGTATGTATATGTATATATGTATATGTATGTCTATATATATATATATTCCCCTTCTGGAGCACGGAGGAGAGTCCAATCAAGCATGGTTCGCGCACACACCCCCTTGCAAGTTCCACCAAGCCCCTCCCCTCGGCTTCTCAGGCCCGGGGAATACGCGCTCCCCCCCCCCCTTCTCCATCCCCGGTTCCTCCTGCCTCCCTCCCGCCCGTAAGAAGCAAAGCACCACTCCCCAACAGCTGGAGCGAGCGCAGGCGAACCCTATTCCAACGCCCTTCGCCAGAATCGGCGCATCCGTCAAACGGCAGCCCAAACCAAAATAGACTCTCACCGCACTCTCACATACAGACACACAGACACACGTGCGCGCGCGCTCCTACACACACACACACACATCCGCGCGCCCTAGCCGTATCTAGCTTGGTCAATATTTGGAGAAAGCGGGCGGGGAGGGAGGGAGGGAGGGAAAGAGGAGAGAGAGAGAGGCGAGGGTGCGCGCGCGCGTGCCAAGTCTGCATTGTTATCCCAACACAGCCGGGAGGCTCTTTCCTTTCCACACGCACAGACGTTACACCCTCACACATACACCTTTCCCACCCACCCCCTCTTTTCCCTTTCCCTTTTTCGGCTGCCATTCCCCCATCAGCAAACAATGGGACTCCGGCGCACATACACCACGCTTCCGACTCCACACACACCCTCCCCGCGCTCCACTTCTCCGGTTTCTTCTCGCCCCCCCCCCCCCACTCCCCGGAGCCGCTGGGATGGAAGCGGGGTAGGGGAGATGAGGGAGGGGGGCTGGGGAGGCCGGGCTGGGGGGGGGGGTGTGTGTATCGGAGGGGGTCCCTTACCTCTAAGGCTTCCAGAGTGACAAAGCTGGCCAGGGCGAAGCCGTCCACGATATCTTCTTCGGGAGAGGAAGACTCCCTTCGCTTCCTCCGGGGGGGTTTCGGTCGGGACGGCGGCTTGCCATTGTTTTCAAGATCCGAGCCGGAGGAAGAAAGGATGGAAGCCGCTCGGGTTCTCCGCGGTTCCCCGGGAGCGCTGACCCCCAAATCCCCGCCGGGGCCACCTTGTAATAATCCGCCTTTGGATCGCCTTTCCCGATCGCGCTGCGATCTGGATCGCCGTTTCTTGCGGAAGCCGTTGCAGAGCGCGGATCCGTCCATGGCTCTTTATCCGCGCAAAAAAAAAAAAAAAAAAAAAAAAAACCCTCCCTCCCACCCGCCCTCCACTCCACTCCACAACTCCACACTGCCTTATCCCTCCCTTTCTCCCCTGCTTCCTCGCTCGCTCGCTCGCTCTTCCCCCCCCCCCCGCCCCGATCGCCAACTTCGGTTCCCCCCCACACACACACACACCGACACACACACCCGGTGGAAGCGAGAAGGAGGAGGGAGAGCTGGAGGAAGCGAGAGGGGGAGCGGCGGGAAACGGGGGGGGGGTGTCTCAAGACGGGAGACTCCCAAGGAATGTCAGCCCCGGGAAAGGAAAGGGGGGGGGGGGCCGCGCGGAGAACGTCAAGAACGCTCTGAGCAAGCCCAGCAAAGTAATGGCTGTTCGCTGGTCCTTCCTTTGCGAAGACTCCCCCGTCTCTCTCGCCTTCCCCCTTTTCCTCTCCGCCACCCCCCTCCCCGGCTGCAAAAAGCAGGCAATAAATTAAGAGTAACGGAACGCTCCGATCCCAAGGCGGCGAGACAGTAAGGTGGATGGCTCTTGATTCTCTCACACCTCCCCCCCCACACACACACACATACACCCCCCCCACACTTACACACACACATATAGAGGCACACACAGCGGCTTCGGAAACCCGTGTTTATCTGTAGGGACACACACACACACACACCCCTCAAGGGGTTCAAAACTACTTCTCGCTCGGGGCTTTCTCAGCTTCGGGGTTGCCAAAAATCAAAGACACACACACACACACACACACCCACAAACCCGACTTGTCAATATCACGCAGACACACGGCGTCTTAAGGAAAGAGAAGTTGCTTCGTTTTGTTTTGGGGTGTTTTTTTGTTTTTTTTTTCCCCGCTCCGCCCCCCCCCCCGCCCCCGAAGGGGCGCGGGATAAGGGAGTTTCCTCCTCTCCTGTTTCCCTCAGATAACGTCGCGATTTGATGGGAAGGGGGGGGGGGGCTAGAGAGGAGAAAAAAAAGCTCAACTGGGAGCTGTCCTTGGGCCTCGCACCTGGCAGGTGTGTGGAAAGGACCCCCCACTTCGCAGGACACACGCCACACACACACACACACACGCACACACATCCCCGAGGGCGCGCGCCTTGGTTGCCAAGGCCCCCCACGGACCCCAACTCCCTGACAGTCCTGCCGTCTTCGTCCCTCCAGGCGGGCGGAGGGAGTGCGGGTTGCGTGTGGGAGCGAAAGACGGGAGCGAGAACCGCTCAGGAGGCTCGTCCGGGCGCGGGGATCTCGGGACAAAACGCCGCCGGGGAAGCGGGGGAGGGCGCTGAGGCAGAGTTGCGCCTGCGAGAATCCCGAGGATCCGAACACAAAGGGATCGGACGGGCCTTCGCTTCGCTTGCCCGTCGAAGGAAAGATATGGCTAGAGCTGGCGCCGATTGCCCCCTCCCCGCGAAAATGGGGTCTCTGTGTGTGTGTGTGTGTGTGTGTGTGAGGAGGGGGGTTTAATCAGGATGTGAAGTACAGAGGAAAGGGGGTTGAGGGGGATCCGTTAGACAGCGGGGTGGGGCGAGGAGAAGGGGCGATGGGTTAAACAAAAAAAAAAAAAACCCTTCCTGGGGCGGTTGGTGCAGACGTCGGAGGGGCTTCTGTCCCCACTCCTCCAGCCGCAGCTGCGCGGGGTCCAGCCCCATTCACCTCTCCCTGCTAGCTTGGCTGGGTCTCCCCCCTCCCCTCTCTCCCTCTCTCTCCCCCCCGCCCCCTTCGGTCACGTGGGTAACTTTCTCTCTCTGATTTCCCCCCCCCTCCCTCCCTCTTCTTCTTCCCCACCCCTTCTCCCCACCGTGTGAGAGAAATCAAGCTCTCCTCTAAACGCGCGAACTGAGTGACAGGCATGCGCGCCGAGTTTGCGCACTGCTCCTCGCCGGCTCCAGCTGAGAAAGGGGAAAATGAATGGGGGGGGGGGGGGGGGAGAGGCGGGAGCTGCCGCGCCTGGAAAAGTGGGGAAGAGGAAAGGAAGGTGGGTTGTAGCAGGAGCGCGCGCTTTTTGCCGGGAAGCCAACTTTCCACTCACCCCCCCCCTTTTTTTTTTCTCCTCCTCTTCTTCCTTTCCCCCCCCCCCCAATATCTGAGTTTTCGGGGAGGGTTGCCAACCTGAAGCCCCAAATGTTTAGACC
This sequence comes from Laticauda colubrina, assembly GCA_015471245.1. NCBI lineage: Eukaryota > Metazoa > Chordata > Lepidosauria > Squamata > Elapidae > Laticauda > Laticauda colubrina. Next base: position 18,666,597 of record BLBF01000036.1, on the reverse strand, counting down.
GCCCCCCTGAATCGATTCCAACTCTCTCTCCACCCCCACCCCCCGAACCCAGGGTTTCTCTTCTCTGGGCATTTGGAAGAAAAGGAAACTAATCATAATTCAAGAAAGTTCTTGAAACTAATTGTCAGCACTCGGTGATCCTCGACTTACAAACAGTTCACTGAGTGACCATTTGAAGTTACAGTGGCACTGAAAAAACTGGCTTGTGACCATTTTGGTGGTAGTAGCAGCAGCAGCAGCAGCTTCCACATGGTCACGTGACCAAAATTCAGCCGCTTGGGAATTAACTCACATTTATGATGTTTTGCATTGTCCAGAGGTCATGTGGTCACCCTTTGCCACCTGACAAGCAATGTCAATGGGAAAACCAGATTTGCTAAATAACCGTGTCACTAATTTAACTGCAAGGAGTCACTTTAACTGTAGCAAGAAAGGTAAATGTGGATGTGTTTTGCTCATTTGTAAAATGGGCAAAATTCATTTCAGAAATGTTTCACTTAGCGGCACAAATTTTGGGCTCGATTGTTGGTCGTAAGTCAAGGACTACCTTTATTGGCTTGCTTGGTAGTTTCTAAATTAGAGATTCAAGCATACGTACAGCTAGTCCTCGACTTACAACTGTTTGCTTAGTGATTGTTACAATGGCACAGAAAAAAAATGTCTTATGACCGTTTTCACAGTTATGCCCTATCTGGCATCCCTATCGGGTAGGATTCGAACTGGTTTGAGCGAACCGGATGTTAAATTTGCACCTGGTTCTCCAAACTGGTATTTAAACCGACTGGCTGGCTCCACCTGCCCCATTCCTCCCAGGACTCTCCATGTGGCCCACGATGCAAGGAAGTGCAGGGTCCGTGCGGAGGGTTTGGGAGGGAGGAAGGAAAACAGGCCTTCCGGAAGTCCAGAAACAGGCCTATTTCTTGCTTCTGGAGGGCCTCCAGACCTGAGGGAGGCCGTTTTCGACCTCCCAGAGGCCCAAGGGAAGCCTGTGGACCCTTGGGAAGGCAAGAAATGGCTCTACCGAAAGTACCAGAAGTCACAAAACTGGCATATTTCCTGCTTCCTCAGGGCCTCCAGAGCCCAGGGGAAGCCATTTTCACCCTCCTAGAGTCCTGAGCGAAGCCTCCAGACCCTAAGGAAGGCAAAAAACAGCCCTGCTGGAAGTTCCAGTAGGCCACGCCCACCATAGCCACGCCCACCCAGCAACTGGGCAGCAAACCGGTTGCTGGGATTTCTGAATCCCACCCCTGCCCATGATCATATGATCAAAAGTCAGACACTTGGCCACGAGTTCACATGTATGACGGTTGCTGTGTCCCAGAGTTGCGTGATCTCTTTTTATGACCTCCTGACAAGCAAAATCAATGGGGAAGCCAGATTCACTTAATCGGGTTATCAACTGCAGTGATTCGCATCATAACTGTGGCAAGAAAGGTTGTAAAATGGGGCAAAACTCACTTAACAAATGTCTCTTTTTAAATCGAGGACTGCCTGTAGTTGGGTTTGGGGTAAAACTGACCTTGGGTTTGGGGTATACTAGCCAAAAAATGCCCAAAGTGAAGAGGATTGACTCTCCTGTCAGCATGAAATGCTGCTTGTGGCACAAGAAGGCTGAAGGATGGTTACATGATCTACCCTGTCTCTAGCCTATTAAAATCGTAATGGTCAATAAAGGACCATCTGAATGACCACCATGATATATGGAAAGTTATGATGTGGAGTGAAAATGGGGAGGGAGGGGAAGGAAGGAGAAAGAAATTAAAAGGAAGGAAAGAAAAAGGAAGGTGAAGGTAAGGAAGAAAAAGAAAGAAAGAAGGGAGAGAAAAAGAAAGAGAAAGATCCATCCATGACATATGGAAAGTTACGATGTAGAATAAAAATGGGGAGGAGGGAGAGGAAGGAAGGAGAAAGACAAAGAAGGGAAAAGGAAGAAAAAGGAAGGAAGGAAGGAAGAAAGGAAAGAGAAAGGAAGGAAGATCCATCCATGACATATGAAAAGTTATGTGGAATGAAAATGGGAAGGGAGGGAGGGAGAGGAAGGAAGGAAAGAGAAAAAAGGAAAGGAAAGAAAGAAAGAGGAAAGAAAGGAAGGAAGAAAGTTCTACCCATGACATATGGAAAGTTATGATGTGCAATGAAAATGGGGAGGGAGGGAGGGAGGGAGAGGAAAGGAGGAAGGAAAGAAAAAGAAAGGGCTATGTGCAAGTGAAATGAAGAGAAAGGATTTAATGGGATCTAAATGATGATGGTCTAATCTTATAGAACAGATGAATATATGCATGGAAGTGAAGGTGTAGCTTCAATTATGCATGAAATGCATAATTCTGTCAGCATTAAATGACAAGTGTCATATTAACGCTATAGAATTAATACAAGCTCGGGCTGTTCCTGAAGATACCTTTATTCATCCCAGTACAAGAAGCACCTTATAAAAAGGAAACAGCAAAGTGAAGTGGTTGTCGAATCAAGATTGGTTAGTACAGGAACATGGAGAACTTGAGATGAAGTCAAGGGAATAATTGTCTGCAGAGGATTTAATTTTCAACGATTTACATATTCCAATTAAATAAAAGGTAATATGAAATGAAAGATGACAAAATGAACAACGTAACATGGGAATTTGAAACTGAGCGATGCACAAATGATTATAAGGTGATTGCAAAAATGTGTTTTTGTTGATGTGTAATCAAAGAAGGACAAGTAAATGATACAATGGACTAAGAGAAATGGATAAAAACATGTTTGTTGATAAAAAGAATTTTAAAGATAAATATTGAGATAAAACCAGAACTTTTTATTTGGATATATGGATAATAATTTAGAATATAATTATGGAAGGTTGATTTTCTATATGGGAACTGCAGTAAGATTATTATATACATGGATTTTAAATGTGGCCAAATTAGCAGAAATGGCAGTTTGTTTTTGTAATGCACACACCTTTTGGAAAACCACAAACAGAACTGAGGTTTATAAAGAATTCCCGTTTTGATGATGATTTTTGTCCACTGAATTCAGATTCAGTTTCTAGAGTTGATCCTCAGATCTTTGAAGAAACCCAAAGTGTGAAGTTTTTCATTGGATGCCATGAACATTTTAGATTGAGCTGGGTTTAAAAATGTTTTTAATTGTTATGTAGTGGAGACAGGTTTTTTTTTTCTGTGCTGTATCACTTGAGTCCTTTTGAAGAAAAGATAGTAAGCAAGAAAAACAGGGGTTTGATCAGATGGAATTCTGTTCCTAATTATCATGAATAGTAAGCATTTTAAAGGGAGTTCTGCTGGATCACAGTCAAGGCAAGTATCCCATGTCCCAAACAAACAAACAAGAAAAATATTAACTGGCCAAACATGAACACAACAGTTCCAACATGTAATCAAGTCTACAGCCTCTAACATGGATTCAATATTGGGCTTTCTTTTTTTTTTTTTTTTTGGGCTAAGCTTAAGTTTTCCTTTATAATGGTATTAACATTGATTGAATAGCAATAGCATGTAGACTTATATACTGGTTCCTAGTGCTTATACAGCCCTCTCTAAGCAGTTTACAGAGTCAGCATATTGCACCCAACAGTCTGGGTTCTCATTTTACCAACCTCGGAAGGATAGAAGGCTGAGTCAACCTTGAGCTTGTGAGATTCAAACTGCCAAATTACAGCAGTCGGCAGAAATAGCCTGCAGTACTGCATTCTGACCACTGCACCACCACAGCTCAGCCACCACAGCTCGCATGCGATACCCCTTTAGAACAGACTTCTGGCATTTGGGATATACAAGTAGCCCTCATTTAACATCCTCTCGTTCACCTACCGGTCAATGTTACAATGGCACTGAACAAGGGGGACATAGAACTGGTTCTCACAATTGCAACTGTGGTAATGTCCCTTGCAGTCCCATTATCACAATTCATGCACTTGGCAACTGGCTCTGAATTATGACATTGCTATTTCCCATGGCCACATGATCCCCATTTGTGACCTTCAGTGCCAGCTTTCGACAAGCAAAGTTAATTTGGAAAGCTGGCAGGAAGCCCCAAATGACAATCACATGATTGTGAAACACCACAGCCATGTGAGAGTAACTTAATGATAACTGGGACTGCCAGAACACTGTTGTAAATCTGCATAGCCGTGTGATATTGTCCTTACAACTGTTGCTTACCAACAGAGCTTTTGGTCCCAATTATCGTCAGAAAGCAAGGACTGCCTGTTAAGTAAGTAAGGGTTAAGTAAGTAATTTTGCGGTGCTCATAAATCCCAACATTATGGCAATCTTCCCCCATGTGCTGTTCTCCAAATTCATTGGTTCCACTTTTTATAACCCCCAGCTAGAAAAATCATTAGCTGTTCTGTGTAGAAAATATCACAATAGAAACTCAACACATCCAGAGGTCACCAAGTTGGGGAAGAGCAGATTTTACAGTGTCAAACAAGGAAGTCCCAGGATGAACATACTGTCACTGACATATAATCTTGGGTTACCAAAATCTTTGTATGTTTGTGGCAAAAAGCAAACTTCATGGACATCATGTGCAAATATAGTACTCTGTGAATGAAGTATTGGTACCCTGATTACTTCACTGAGATGTTAGAGCTTACCTGTAATTAAATTGGATTCCACATTGGTCTCTGAATTAATTATGAAGTGTAACCTGCAATTAATTCAAAGAACCAATTAATTACAAAGTGAAACCCTGTAGGTTGGCACGTTCCTGTTTTCAACTGGTCACTTTCACCCTCAAAAATGAGAGATTCATTCATGATGCAAGAGCAGAAGTGTCTCCAATGAAGCAATTCAAATGCTGAGATGAGAATTCATACTTATTGTGTCTCTGTAGTTTTGGGCATTCTTCAGTCATAACAATATTATTTGTTATTAAATTTGTTTGCCACCCATTTGCATAGTACAAAGGGACTCTGAGCAGCTCAGCATAAAAGACTTTCTTGTGGCGTATCAGACGCTAGTCAAGTTAATACTACCTATCTTATGCTGGATAAGAAATATAATTTTATTTCTGCAGAATTTCAGTTATAGGTAGTCCTCAACTTATGACTGATTCACTTAGCGACCATTTGAAGTTACGGCAGACTCTCAAAAAATTACTTATGGTCCAGGCTCCTCCCCTTTCCCATGGTCACGTGGCTGCATTAATTATCCTAATGACATAGCACTTGCTTAATGACTGCAGATTCACTTAGTGCTCATGCTGATTCACTTTAACGATCATCACAAGGTCATAAAATTGTGTCGGTCACATGATGATCTGGTTTACCACTATCATGACTTCACAATCATCATGGGCAGGCTCTATTATGGTTTTAAGTCAAAAACCTGTGGTTTTTCCAGCTCTCCATGGAAATGCTGGTGCTTAAACTATGCATGCTTTATGCATCTAAAGCATATACAACTCCCAACCAAAAGTTCTGTGGCTAATTTTTAGTAGTAGCTTAGTTCAGAGTTGTTACCAAGTAAAGGTCTCCAAACTTGACAATTTTAAGATTTGTGGACTTCAACTCCCAGAATTCTCCAGCCAATCGCCAAGTTTGGGGACCCCTGTGTTAGAGACTCTCAGAAGCAATATACTGTAATATGTCAATGGAATGGAATGGAATGAAGTCAGTGGTGGGATTAAAAATTTTTTACTACCGGTTCTGTGGGCGTGGCTTGGTGGGTGTGGCAGGGGAAGGATGCTGCAAAATCTCCAGTCAAAGGTGATACTTGCCGGTTCTCTGAGCTACCCAAAATTTCTGCTACCGGTTCTCCAGAACTGGTCAGAACCTGCTGAATACTACCTCTGAATGGAGTGGCATGGAGTGGTGTGGAATAGAAACGGAATAAGACAATGTAGAATAGGACAGGACAGAACAGGATTGGACAGAACAGCACGGAATAGAAATAGAAACAGGAACAGGAAGAAATAGAAATAATCGAAATGGAGCCATCTGTAACAGTGCATATAAGATACCATAAAGCAGGGGTATCAAACTCAAATTTCATTGGGGGCCACATCAGGATTGTGTTTGACCACGGGGGTCAGAATGGGTGCATCCAGGAGGCATGGCCAGCATGATATCACTCATGTCAGGGGTGCCTGTGGTGGCCCAAGCACTCTGCTAGCGGAAACGGGCTCCCAAGCTCTGTTTTCAACTGCCACAGCCTCTACCAGTGAAAGTGGAGTTTGGGAGATAGGCATGTGGCCCTTCCAAGCTCTGTTTTCACTGGCAGAAGCATCCTTTGCTGTTTCCAGGGTACCCCTGGGGCCAGATCTAAGCACCCCACAGGCTGCGATTTGGCCTACAGGCCTTGAGTTTGACACCCCTGCCGTAAAAAAAAAATTAGACATTGGAAAAAGATTTTATTTAACTTGTTGGGTGAAGGAAGCTTAACTGTTTGTGAAAGCTCTTTATATTTGGATTACTCCAACAATCCCCTGCCCTGCGTCTCTCTCTCTCTCTCATTCTCTCTCTCTCCCTCTCCTACAGGAAACTTGACTACTGCAATACTCCTTGGCAATTCAACATATATATTATACATATATAGATACAGTATATATACAGTGAATGCACTTCAGCTTCCTTCGGGTATTATCCCACGTCATTGTAGTGCCTTTAAAGCTGGAGCAACATTTCAGCAGAATCTCATCTGCCATCATCAGGCTTCTGTATTGAGTTTGTATGTGGGTCAGGCTCTCACAGCCGTTGGTTTTAAATTTGAGGCTAGCCTATTGCTGTGCCAGAATGTTTTTTCCTACATCCTGATTGGTTGGGAGTTTTGGTCTGTGTTTATTGGACTTGGAGTTTGTTTGATTGGTGTTTCTGGTTTCTTCTGTCTGTTTTGTGGCTTTGATTGGCTGGCAACACTGTGTTCCTGTGTTGGAGGCTTTCAGTGCAGCTTGGCTTTGCGTGAAAGGACAGCTATGATCTATTAGGAAGCTAGGTTTCATCTGGGTGCCTGGTTGGGGTGTGTTTGAGCTGGAGGTATCAG
>BLBF01000036.1:18623032-18649614 GCA_015471245.1 Laticauda colubrina | reverse complement strand
TGAAACGTTGCTACAACTTTAAAAGCACTACAATGATGTGGGATAATACCCGAAGGAAGCTGACCAGCACATACATACATACATACATACATACATACATACATACATACATACATCCCCTTTGAGATGGCTTTCAACTTTATATTTGGAAGGAAATAGCAACACTGATATAATCAAGCTACTGCAAAAAAAAAAAAAAAGTAACATTGAATTTTCCGAGTCACCTCTGGCATATGTTAAGGAATCTTGTTTTGTAGCCACAAATGAAGAAGGGAGCCCATTGCTTGGGGAAATGGCAAGAAATCTTGCCCCAAGCAAGAACAATTTGCAATTTAGAACTGCCTGTCAGGATAAACTTTGAAGGGCCTTAAAAAAAAATAATAAAAAGCACACATCCAATGTTCAGCACTGCTAAAGAAGCTTTTCTGAGTGAAGGCAAAGGAGAGGGAAGCCATCAGAGGAAGAATGGTTATACATCCTTACATGTGTCTTTAAAGGCCTGTCCGTCATTGATCTAAGATTGTGCTTGCAATCTGATGCACTTTCTTTCAGGGAATAAATCCCATTGATTCAGCTGCTGAAATGCACACTTGGGGTCAGATTGTAAATCTGTGCTGTGTGAGCAACGGCACTCAGATTTCTCTGTATCTTCTGTTATCTGCCAACAAAACTTCAAAGAGCAAATTGCAGGATGGCAAGCACTTGCTTTGGAGGATTATCAGCAGACAATCGGGGCTCATCCTGACATGCCTGGGCCATGCATGTCAGTTTCTCAAAGGGCAATTGAGGGCAAGAAAGGGGGCAGAAAAAAAGACTGGCACTCGAACATGTTCCGAACAGAAAGATCTGAGTGGCAGAGTCAAGAGTTGGAATCAGTTCATGCAATGTTTTCTGGAGTGCTTTTCTAAAGAAAAATTAAAGGGAAATGAATGCAGGCTTCAAGAGTGGTTTTGTTAGGCTTGCCATTCTTAGAATTTGAAATAAATGTAAAATAAAGTACTCTTGTAAGACACATCTTCAGTTATTACCCCAAGAATTACCCCTTTTTCAGAAAAGATATAATGATATTGAAGTGGATTACAGTAGATCAAACAATCAATCACGGATGTCTTCTATCTAGTCCAACCCCCTGCTTAAGTAGGAGGCCCCACACCAGTGGTGACTAATCTTTTTGGGCTTCTGTGCCAAAAATTGCGTGCATGCTTGCACTTGCATGCCATCACCCAGAAGGCAATGCACACACACCCCTACGCCCCCTGTGCATGCACATGCGATTCCACACACACACCCAACCCCTTGCCTGCACTGCACCTCCCAGCTGATTTTTGGCCCATTTGAGGCCTTTTTTCAGCCTGCCAGAGGCTTGAGGGAAGCCTTTGCAGGCTAAAGAATGGGCCCATTTCATCACTTCTGGTATTTCCAGAAATACCGGAAGTGATGAAACGAGCCTATTTTTCAGCCTGCAGAACCTGCAGAGGCTTCCCTCAAGCCTCTGGCAGGCCAAAAAAGGCCCGAAATCAGCTGGAAGGCCGTGCACATGCACAGTGAGATAAGTTTGCCTGGGGCTCGCATGCCTGCACAAATGGCTCTGCGTGCCACCTGTGGCATGTGTGCCACAGGTTTGCCATCACGGCCCTATACCATTTCAGACAAGTGAATGTCCAGACTCCTTTTAAAAACCTCCAGTGATGAAGCACCCCAACTTCTGAAGCCATGATGTTCCACTGGTTAATTGTTCTCACTGATAAGAAGTTTCTCGTTAACTCCAGGTTGCTTCTCTCCTTGATTAGTTTCCATCCATTGTTTCTTGTCCTGCCTTTGGGTGCTTTGGAAAATAAGTTGACCACCTCTTCTTCATGGCAACCTCTCAAATACCGGACTGCTATCATATCCCCCCTAGTCCTTCTTTTCTCTAGATTATCCATATCCAAATCCTGCAACCGTTCCTCATATATTTTAGTCTCCTTGCCTTTAATCATCTTAGTTGCTCTTCTCTTCACTTTTTCCAAAGTCTCAATATCTTTTTTGTAATGTGGTGACCAAACCTGGATGCAATATTCCAGGTTTGGTCTTACAAAGGATTTATAAAGTGGTTCTAATACTTCATGTGATTTTGATCCTGTGCCTCTGTTTATACAACCAAGGATTGTATTAGGGTTTTTTTTAGAGCTCACAAGGGTTTACAATGGTTAATTGAATGGTTATCTCTTCCCAGTTACATCCACTTGACCTACCAGAACAAGGAGGCTGGGATTGCTGTTTCCCTGTCCGAAGGAGATGCCTCTGGTGGGACCCAGAAGAAGGACCTTCTCCGTGGTGACTCCCTCCCTTTGAAGCATTGTCCTATGCAGAGATTAGATTGCCCCCCACTTCTGACGTTCTTTCACAAGACCCTAAAGTCCTGGTTTTGCCAACAGGCTTGGAGAAACCAGAGTGGGATAGAGTCTATCAAGCAGCTTGTTTGTGTCAAGGCTCCGACTAACAAACTCAAGCAAATAAGAACTCTGAGACTGGGCTCCTTCTCAAAGGTCTTCTTTAATGAGTACATCATGGGCTGTGGTGATGCAGTGGTTAGAGTGCAGTACTGCAGGCTACTTCTGCTGGCTGCCAGCAATTTGGCAGTTCAAATCTCACCAGGCTCAAGGCTGACTCAGCCTTCCATCCTTCCAAGGTGGGTAAAACAAGGACCCAGATTATTGGGGGCGATATGCTGACCCTGTAAACCGCTTAGAGAGGGCTGTAAAGCACTGTAAAGTTGTATATAAGTCTAAGTGCTATTGCTATCATATTGGAACAGCTTCATTGGAAAACCAAATCTAAATCTTTCCCGTGGTTACAGAATAGTTAAACTCGGAAATAACCCCATCCCCAGTGTCACAGGTCACATTGGCCAATTGGGTTAATTGGCGGGCTCTTCGGGCACTCCTTCCCCAACCTTATCTGTTGCCAGGAGAGATGACCTTGGTTCTCATGAGAAACCTCTTTGTTATGTCTTGCGATTTACTCCAACTTCCTTCCCCTCTATGTGGCAACTGAGGAACAAAAAGATGGCTGCAGCCAGATTCAGTTCGAAGTTGACAGTTTGATTGCTTGTTGTCACCAACAAGTGGGGGTGGGGCTTATTGTCTTTACCATTTGTATACTGGGTTTTTATTTTTTGTAAGCCACCCAGAGTCACTGAAAGTGAGCGTGTGGCCCTATAAATTCTCTAAATAAATAAATAAAAATAAAATCTGTGGCAGGTTTCTTTATACATCCTACCTGGAACCCACCATAATGTTGTTTCTCAACTTTAAGATGGCTGGTCAGAGAATTCTGGGAGTCAAAGTCCACACATCTTTAAATTGCTGAGGTTAAGAAACGCTGCTTCAGAGTTTTAAAAGGAGAGTTTGTTATACCTTCAGGGATTTTGATCTGGACTCGTGGATGTCTGTGTGGAAGATAAGACTTTGTCCATCAACAGATTACTGTATAATTGAATACTTGGGGGTAGTTTGTGAATTCCCGTGTCACATCCTTGTAAGAGTTAGCGAAGTTGTTGATTCTGCCTTCCATAGATTATTTTCTGGTAGAAATGATAATAACTTGCCTTTCATACCCACATCAAGAATGACAGCTTTATTTTAAAGGCAAGAAGTGTAGCTGCTTTTATTGCAAATATCAGGAGAGAAAATGTTTCCTGCTAGACAAGCTTTGATTTTTCTTTTCCCTCTCTAAGCCTTTTCTCCCCTTTCTTTTTCTTCACAAAAGAACATATTTCAGAGCTTTCAGTTAAGAATTCAAAGCATTTCTTTTGCCGAACAAAACACATCATTGGGTTAGTCATTTCGTTACCTGCTATTTGAATAGAACTCAGGACAGCTACAGAAGTTCTGCCAGAGAAAGGATGATGTCAGTCTTAGAAGTGTGTGGAGAATCTGTAGTTGGGGTAAAGTTGGATGAATCCATTTCACTTTCTCCATTTCTCATTTTTAATGAGAAATTGTTATCATCATGATCAGGCCCAGTCCAAGAGTAACATAGAGCAAGTCCAGCTTTATGCTGGACTCCAGCAAGTCCAGTTCAACTCTTCATTTGATCATACCAATAAACAGAATCTTGCCGGACTAAGCCATAGGGTCATTTGCTCATTTTATCAAAGCATATTTCAGGGACAGTCACAGTGATTCACTCGCCATGATTTTGTGGTTTGGAACGTGGGACAACACAATATAGGTAGTCCTTGACTTACAATAGTTCATTTAGTGGCCATTCAAAGTTATGACAGCATGGAAAAGAGTGACTTATGGCTGTTTCCTGCAGCATGGTCACGTGATCAAAATTCAGATGCTTGCCAACTGGTTCATGTTTATGACAGTTGCTGTGTTCTAGGGTCATGTGATCACCTTTTGCAACCTTGTGACAAGCAAAGTCAATGAGAAAATTCGATTCACGTTACAACCATGTTATTTAACAACTTCAGTGATTCACTTAACAACTGTAACAAAAAAGGTTGTAAAATGAAACAACATTCACTGAACAAATATCTCACTTAGCAACAGAAATTTGGGGCTCAATTGTAGTTGTAAGTTGAGGACTACCTATAGTAGAAATATCAAGCCAGCCAGTGAAGATCCAGTCTTTTGGGAAGGGAGGGGAGGGAAATGGTAAGTTAGTGATGGAAATCTCCATCAAATATCCTTTCCGTTCAGGGCCTAGAATTCACTCTCGCCTATATGAAACTCATATGTCACTTTCTACTGGTCCTCTTTGTCAAATCTTTACAACAACTTTTTCCACTAGGACTCACAAGTTAAGTGCCAGTCACCAAATCTGATGTCTATAGAGATGGGAATTGTCAAACTGGATGGTTCATGAGGAGCTATCTTGAATGAATATGGAGCAGCTCCACCACTCCTTCACCTCGTGTCAGCAGCACTGAAAGCAACCAGACAAAATGGTCATCTGGCTGCACAGGTGCTTAAGTAGAGCTTTTTGGGGTGGGGTAGGACTTATATTAAGCACATACGTAAAACATGCTAGGGCTTATTTTTTAGAAGACAGGGTATTGTTCCACAGTGAACCAGTTGCTAATTCATATTGATAAAGTAACATTCATGAACCTTGCATTCTATATTGCCTTCTTTTCTTAGTGTTTTGAACTGCCTGTTCGGTATTTGCATAAATGATTTTGGGCTCAGGTTGCATATTGATTCATCAGTAATTTAGCAAGCCTGCCTCACCTGTAACTTCCTAAAGAGCATTCAGCTTGGATGCTTCTAAAAGGCTTCCCTTGCATTTATTTCAGACCTAGGAAATTATTCCAAACACATAGAGACAGGGCTAATTACAGAGTGCGCCAGATTGGATTAGTTACCAAAGGGTGATGAGAATAAATAGAGAGGAATAAAATACATAGAGGTGGTGGGGTACAAAATCTTCACTTCAACTATTGGAAAGTATGAAAATACACAAACCTATCGACATTCATAAAGCAAGCTACGTTTTGGGTAGTTTGTGCTGCTCAGCAACTGCAGAATCTGAGACTGTGCAAAACATCTCCTTGAGACCAGTCTTTTCCTTCTGAAACATCACATCAGTCATGGTTACATACCACTAAACTGGGTTAATTGGAGAATTCATCTATCCACTGGATGCAGACTTGGATCAAATTGGAGTTTAAGACAGAGCAGTGTTTTTCAACTTTGGAAACTTTAAGAGGTGAGGACTTTTGTAAGAGGCGTGCATAAGCCCACCGACAATCCTACCATTACCCTGTCCTATTGTTTCTTTTACCTTTTTTAAATTTTTCTTATATATATATCCATGTATTCATAACTATGTTTTTACTTATACCTATTATTTTGTAAGCAATTGACAAACCAAATAAATAAATAAATAAACAAACTCCCAGAAAGTTGGCTGGGGAATTCTAGAAGATGAAGTCCTCACCTCTTAAAGGTTGAGAAACACTGAGACAGAGGCCTTATCCTTTGTGTTTAAACCTGTTAGCTCAACTTAACTTGGACTCTGTTAATCAACTGTGTCCATAGAGAGGGTTACTCTGAAGTTAATTTCCAATCTCCAATGGTAGAGGTGGGAATCTATACAGGTAGGTCTCGAGTTATGACCACAATTGAACCCAACATTTATGTTGATAAGTGAGTTTGCTCCATTTCACAACATTTCTTGCCATAGTTCTTAAGTTGAATCATTGCATTGGTTAAGTTAGTAACACGGTTGTTAAATGAATCTGGCTTCCCCGTTGATTTTGCTTATCAGAAGGTTACAAAATAGAATAGAATACAATAGAATTCCTTTTTGGCCAAGTGTGGTTGGACACACAAGGAATTTGTCTTGGTGCAAATACTCTCACTGTACGCCAAATAATTCTTTGTCAGGAGTCAATAATCATAAAATACAACACTTAATGATAGTCATAGAGTACAATAAGCAATCAAATCACAGTAGGAAGCAGTATAAGGATACAAGTGACAAAGTTACAGTCATACAATCACAAGTGGGAGGGGATGGGTGATGAGTGATAAGATTAATAGTAATAGTAGTGTAGGTTTTGTAATAGTTGAACAGTGTTAATGGAATTATTTGTTTAGCAGAATGATGGCTTTCGGGAAAAAAATGTTGTGTCTAGTTGTTCTGGTGTGCAGTGCTCTAAAGCATCGTTTTGAGGGAAGGAGTTGAAACAGTTTATGTCCAGGATGTGAGGGGTCTGTCAATATTTTCACAGCCCTCCTTTTGACTCATATAATATACAGGTCCTCGATTGAAGGCAGGTGGGTAGTAATTGTTTTTTCTGCAGTCCTAATTACTCTCTGAAGTCTGTGTCTGTCCTGTTGGGGTGCAGAACCAAACCAGACAGTTATAGAGGTGCAGATGACAGACTCAATAATTCTTCTGTATGAGCAGCTCCTTGGGCAGTTTGAACTTTCTGAGTTGGCGCAGAAAGAACATTAATTGTTGTGCTTTTTGATGACGTTTTTGATGTTAGGTGTCCATTTTAGGTCATGTGACATAATAGAATCTAGAAATTTGAAGGTCTCTACTGTTGATATTGTGTTGTCTAGTGATCACATAACCCCAAGACATTGCAACCATCATAAATATGAACCACTTGCCAAGCATTTGAATTTTGTTGGGGATGTTGTAATGGTTGCAAGTGTGAAAAATGTTTATGTCACTTTTTTCAGTGCTGTTGTAACTTTGAGTGGTCACTAAATAACTGTTGTAAGTCAAGGACTACTTGTAACACCCATCTCATGGACATATTGGAGGAGAAGGAGAGACAACAGCAGAATAGGATAAATTGACCACCACAGTCCTCCAAGGGATTTTGGTTTTTTCTTGCAGGGCCATTACACCTACATAGCCAACTACGGTCAAAAGTCCAGCTTCCACAGAAGATAGCTGCCTTTCAAGAAATTGTAATGAATTTATCAATGATTACCCATGGCAAATTCTGCAAATATGGCCAACTTTCAACCCCTTAGTGTTTGCTGGCCCCTTTTGCTCAGATTCCCAAATTCCAGTCAACCTATTCAAAAGCAAGTACAGGTACTCCCCAACTTTCATTGGTTTGTTTAGCAACTGCTCACAACAGCATTGAAAAAAGTGATTTATGACTATTTTTTCACATTTATGACTGTTGCAGAAACCCTTACAGCCATGGGATCAAAATCCAGACACTTGGCACCTGACTCATATTTCTGACAGTAACAATGTGCCAAGGTCATGTGGTCACCTTTTGGGACCTTCTGACAAATGAAATCAGTGGGGAAGTGAGATTTAATTAACAGCCATGTTACTAACTTAACAACTGCAGTGATTCATTTAACAAGTGTGGCCAGAAAGGGCATAAAATAGAACAAAATTTTCTTAACAACTATCTCACTTGGAAAAGAAAATTTTGGGCTCAGTTGTGATTGTAACTTGAAGAATACCTGTACGTATAACCTCAAGCTATTAGGTTTCTATCTTTGTTCAAAAAGCATTTACTATTACAGGAAATGTAGCGGAAAAAAGAAATGGAAACCTTTATTTGATGTCGAGATTGCTTCATACACAGGAATCTAGATGTCTCCACAAGTGTGTAACAGGGTATTCTTTCTATGAAGCCATACTCACTCCTGCAAGACCAGTCCTAAGGAATCCATTCTCCAGGCAGGAGGATTTGGAGAATGATTCCTGCTTTCTGACACGCTACCGTGTTTCTCTGAAAATATGACGTACCCCAAAAACAAGCCCTAGCCTAATTTTCACACCTGCATCTAATATAAACCCTACCCCCAAAATAAATCCTAGTTAAGCCCTGCACGCCATCCGGTTGTATAAGGTGGGGCAAGGTGCAGGCATAAAGATTAAGCTAGGGTGGGGATGGGGGGGTAGAGCTACCCCATACACCCCACACCCACTTACCTTAGGACTGCTGCAACCTGCCCTCCCATGCCCTGACACCTGTCTCACTGCTGCCCAACCACTTCTGCGGCTGCTTGCGGCTGCTCACGGCCAGATGCCATGTGGCACATAGCACCAGTGCTGAAGCTCACAGCAGGACGCTGCAAAGCTCATTGCACCGGTGTTGCCACTCTCTCAAGTGTGCAACAGCACAATGAGCCATGCAGTATCTGGCCACAAGTGGCTGCAAGTGGCCATGCAAGTGGCCACATGACAGGTGTTGAGGTGTGGGAAGCATGGCTGCAGTGGTTCAAAGGTAAGTAGGAAAGACATCCATCCCAAATAAAACCTTGTGCTTATTTTGGGGCGAAAAAGAAAATAAGAGTAGGTCTTATTTTGTGGGGGAAACATAGAATGAACGAGCTGAGAGGGCAGATCCATTTTTATTTTTGAAAAAAATCTCACCTTTATGAGTGCTCTGTGTCTTCTACAATCTTAAGTTCTCTACCAAAGGCATGTGGGCTTGAGGGTTCTGTGCAAGATCTTACCTGGTTCTAACACCAGTGGTGGGATTCAAAAATTTTTACTCCCAGTTCTGTGGGCATAGCTTGTTGGGCAAGGTGTGGCTTGGTGGGCCTGGCTTGGTGGGCATGGCAGGGGAAGGATAATGCAAAATCCCCATTCCCTCGCCACTCCTGGAAGAAGATTACTGCAAAATCCCCATTCTATCGCCACCTCACTAACCTGCTTTCCAGCTTTGTTCTCCTGTGCAGGACAACAAAAGAAGACCCAGCTGATTAGCTGGGACTCGGGAGGCAAAGAATAGATGGGGCTGGGGCCAGTCAGAGGTGGTATTTGCTGGTTCTCCGAACTATTCAAAAATTCTGCTACCTGTTCTCAGGGGTGGGATTCAAATTTTTTAACAACCAGTTCTGTGGGCGTGGCTTAGTTGGTGGTCATGGCTTGGTGGTCATGTGACTGGCTGGGCGTGGCCAGCTCAATATCACTCACATCGAGGCACGCATCTCCTCGCTTGGACTCTCATGACTATGGGAATGCTGCAACAGTCATAAGTGTGAAAAATGGTCACAAGTCACTTTTTTCAGTGCCATTGTACCTTTGAATGGTCACTCCACACAAGCAAAGTACCAGCAAAGGAGGGGAAAAAAGCTCCAGAGAAGTTCCTGAGACAGGAAGTCTAGTCCTGACAAGAATGTAATAAGGGTTAACGGAGAGGCAGTTTCTGTAAGCAACACCAGAATGTTTCCTTCCTGCCTTCCTTACAGGATTAGGCCAGTAATTTCTTCTAACAACCGGTTCTCCGAACTGCTTAGAATGTTAACAACCGGTTCTAGCGAATAGGTGCGAATCTGTAGAATCCCACCCCTGCCTGTTCTCCAGAACTCGTCAGAACCTGCTGAATATCACTTCTGCCTAACACTGCAAAATTCTGGACAAATGTCATTTCTGTGATCTGTGGAGCACCTCTCTCCATTTAGGAGTCACAGCTCCAAGTGCTCCTTGTGGCACTCAAACCACTTTGTCTTTTATGTTCCACATCCTTTCCAGTTTCTCCTTTAGGCCTTGGTTGTTCTCCAGCTTCTCATGCTCCTTCTTCCTGATGTTATTGTCAATTGGTACCACATATTAGATTTTTAAAAAGAAGTAAAAATAAACAAGCAAAGAAAAAGAAAATAGATTGGAAAGGAAAGGTCAAATGTAGATTTTAATAACCATTTTATTAGATGTGTCACGCTGAGAATTTGGAACAGGTGTAAAGCAATATTCTCTCCCAAAAAAAAATTTCACGGTCATCACTCCAAAAAGCATTTTAAGAAGAGAAATGACAATTAAACGAAAATGGTTAATTTATGTTGAGGTACTGCCTTTCTCTCAAGCAGTATTTAAGTTAGAAACAAGAGGAGATCTGGAATCGGAACGTTATATATGCCATTGATTTTCTTTTGCCCAGCTAATGGAAAATTTTAAACTTGACAAGAACTATGATTTTGAAATTGGTAAGATAGAATAAATTTGGTAAGGTGGAGTTTGATGTGGAATTGTGTACAGATGGTGATCATAAACTCTTGCTGAAAATGGAAACAGAGGATGAATAAGTCAAATGCTATATGATAAGATGGGGGGAAATGGATATAATATACTGTTGGACCAAGGGGGAAATATGTAAAAAAATTGAAATTTATTTTGAAATATATAAACTTCTATAAAATGATGTATCACTGGCATGAGACCACCAGATCTATAATGTGTATATACTTGTATAATGGAATTTCAAATATTTGTTGGAAATGTAACTATTCTGAAAGTACATTTTTTTCATCTTTGGTGGACATATAAGAAAGTGAGAAAATATTGGGATATCAAATAATAATTTGATTCATATGATTTTAAAAGTAAATCTACAATTGTAACTAGATATGTTTCTTTTGGGATGAATGGACAAATAGATTGAAAGGTTTTATGGAACTTTGTAATAACAGTGGTGAGACTTTTATATGCTCAAGGATTTACAAAAGCCTACATTAGAAGAATCTATGATTAAACTGACAGAATTGGCAGAGATGGCGGAATTGAAAGCTTTGATTAAAGAATAGACTTTGACTGGTTTTAATTATACATGGAATTTTTGTGAGAAACAGAGAGAAATAAAATGTTGATTCTGGGATTTGATGATTAGAATTACATGGGATTATAGAATAGCAATAGCACTTAGACTTATATACCACTTCATAGTGGTTTACAGCACTAAGCGGCTTACAGAGTCTGACTATTGCCCCAAACAATCTGGGTCCTCATTTTACTGACCTTGGAAGAATGGAAAGCTGAGTCAACCTAGAGCTGGTCAGGATCAAACTCCTGGCAGTGGGCAGAATACTGCATTCTAACCACTATGGTTCTTCTAGAACAGGGGTGTCAAACCAGTGGTGGGATTCAGCCAGTTCGCACCATTTCGAACCGGTTGTTAACTTTCCATTTCGAACCGGTTGTTAACTTTCTGAGCAGTTTGGAGAACTGATTGGTGGAAGAAATCATTAGGGCAGAGAACTGGCTGTTAAATTAATCGAATCCCACCACTGTGTCAAACTCATGGCCCACGGGCCAGATGCATGATGAGCTGGCCCTGCCCCCACCTGGTTTAGTGAAGGGAGAGAAGTTCAGATATGTCATGTGACATTGCTGTGACACCACAAGTTTGACACCATTGCTATAGAAGTAGTGTAGACATTAACTTTAGAGTAAAAGTTAGAAGTATTCTTTTAAATCTGTAACAATGCAAAAGTCAGTCGCCTTTCCTCTCTTTATTTTTTCTTTTTTTTCTTCTTTCTGTGCCTTTCTCTTGCTTTTTGTCTCACAGGGCAAATCCATTTTTGACCACCTGCTGCTTGACTGTCATTAGGAAGGAGAAACAATTGGCTTTGTTTCTTATTTTATTTATCAAATTTGCATACTATGACAATCCCATCCTGACAGTAAGCAACTCTAAAACATAAAAGTAGGGAAAGGAAACAACAGCAAACAGTCTGAAGTCATACAGTATTAGTGCCACAATTGAATCCATCAAACCAACACTAATCCCCCCCAAAATTCTCCAGAACAATTCAGGGGCATCCACCAGGATAAACCAAAAGGTCAGGATGACAGTCTGCACAAGGCCCCCCCACTTTTTTTAACCTCTATCACTGTTTCTGATGTTTAGAAAACAGAGTTGGAAGGGATCTTTGGAGGTCTTCTAGTCCAACCCCCTGCCTAGGCAGGAAACCCTACACCACTTCAGACAAATGGTTATCCCACATCTTTTTTAAAAATTTCCAGTGCTGGAGCATTCACAACTTCTGGAGGCAGGTTGTTCTACTGATTAATTGTTCTAACTGTATTGTAATTGTTCTACCTGCATCAATATCACACATACCGACAAAGGGAAAGGGCTTTGCAAACTCCAACTTGACTTTTTTTGGACCCCTCTCCAGATACTACTTCTTAATCAAATTAAACTTCAAGCAAGCCTTCCTTAGAGAAGATTATGAACAACCTCTTCCTTCACTTCTTCCTCTTCCTTCTCCAGATTGGTCTCAGAAACCTAATCCATAGGTCAGATTCTCACTAAGAAACATAGCTTTTTGGGGTGGAAGGGGCACTCTCCCCACTCCAAAAAGAGGTCCTATCAAAAATTTTGTCTGTGACTAAGCATATTCAATGGGTCACAGAATCATGGGGCCAGAAAGAGATCTTAGACATCTTCTAGCCCAACCTCATGCCCAAAGGAGGAGACTTTATACCATCCTGGACAAATGGTTGTCCATTTTTTTTCTGGAAAACTTCCGGTGATCAGTTCCATACAAAAATGAAGATAGAGCCAAGCTGTACCAGAGTTTATAGCAGCAATTTTCAAACTTGATAATTTTAAGAGATGTGTACTTCCAACTCCCAGAATTCCCCAACCAGCAGGGGGAGTTGAAGTCCACATAACTTAAAATTGTCAAATTTGAAAAACACATGATGAACTAAGCTGGTTTTCATCCAGCTAGCAAGTGAGTTGCTGCATTTTGCATCAATTGAAGTATCTAGTGGTCTTCAAAGGCAGTCCCATGTAAAGCAAATTGCAGTAATCTAGCAGTTTACTTATCAAATTGTTTCTATCAAAATAGTGAAGAATCTAAACATTCTATCCACAAATTCAATGCTCAGAAAAGCAACATTCTATAATTTAGATAAACTGAAATCTTAAATTCGATAAATTGTGACAATTTTCTTATACTACTATTTTGTGCATTATTTTCAAATATATACAATTTATGCAACTATAAACTTTTAACTTATATATTGCTTTTCTGTGTATAAGAATTGGAATACTCCAAATACCTTAATCTGATTGGCCAAGCAGGCCGCGGTAGGATTGGTTAGTAAAGTACCGTTGCAATTGGCCTGCCTGATGGCGGGAAAACTTAAAGAGCTATCATTGGCCTCAAGCTGCGAGGAGCCGCTATAAAAAGGCCTGCTGTGGCTCCGGCAATGTTCTGTTCCGAAGTCACTGAATTAGTTAAGAATAAAGAGCTGTTTGATGAACATCGGTCTCGAGTACTTCTATTCTCAGGACAGAACACTGGCAACTAGGATGGGATTGTTTTAGAAGAGCGAGACTGAAGCACACAGCAACAAGAACCGAGCAACCAAAATGGCCGGTAACAATGTGCCGCCCGCACCGTTCAACCCAGTTGAAGAAGATTGGGAATCATACACTGACCGCTTCCTGATGTTTCTATAAAGCAACAAGCTACAAGGAATAACCGACCAGAGTAAGAGAGCTGTTTTCCTCATGCACTGTGGCCCTACCGTCTTCAAGATGGCCAAGGCATTAGCCAAACCACGGGACATAAAACAAATGGCATGGCCAGATTTAAACCAAATGCTACGAGCCCATTACGCGCCTGTGGTCTCCAATCTTATTAGAAGATACAAATTCTACAAGCGAGATCAACAAGAATACGAGAGCATTGGAGATTTCGTAGCAGCCCTAAGAGATATTGGAGGAGCGTGCGAGTTTCTCAACATGGACGAAGCCATGAGAGACTGCGTGGTCCTCAGATTGAAGGACGCTACACTCCAAAGCAAGCTACTAAACAGACCAAATATCACAGTGGCTGAGGCCATCGCAGAAGCCACCGCCGCTGAAGTGGCCAAGAAATCCGCAGCCACCATGCACCAAATAAACTCAACAAATCCAGAACCACAAAACCAAGCTCGAGAGAAGAAGGCAGAGGGAACACAAAAGCAAACCACCACAACTGCCCACCATGAAGACCTCGACTCCCCGAGCGACACCGATGACGACAGTGAAGACATACATAGGCTTCAGTTGCAAAGCAATCGGCGGGAAAAAAGAGGAAGGAGACGAGAATTCCAGTGTGCTGGATGCGGAGGGGACCACCCGCGTTCTGAATGCAGATTCCTGGATGCCATTTGCAGATTTTGTGAGAAACAGGGGCACATTGCAAGGGTCTGCCGGAACAAAAAGAGCTATAGTCCAAAAAGACGTGGCAGCATCCCCCCCAGAAACAGAGATAGACAAACCAGAAGCCAATGGAATTGAGAGAACAGAAGCCGGCAAATGAACGACAAAGAAGAAGCACGCCAAATAATAATCATAGGAAATGCCAGGGCAGCAAACACAAAAAAGGTCCGAATAAACATAAAAATCGAAGGAAAGCCCTGTGAAATGGAAGTAGACTCTGGATCATACCTGTCAATGGTATCATGGAACACCATCAGAAATTTGATACCAGACATTAAGCGAAGAGAACTGGAACAGCAAAGATTACTAGGGAAACCGAATCCCAGTAGTAGGTCTTGGACATTTCCTAGTTGAATTAAAAAACCACACTGAAGTACTTCCTCTGACAATCATCAACTGTGATCACCCAAGCCTGCTGGGAATCGAATGGTTCGTGCCCCTGGGAATCAGAGTGATAGGAATCAACGGCATCACCGAGACTGATTGAGAGGAGTGCCTGCTGAGTTCTGGGACATATTTGACGGGACCCTAGGCAAGTACAAGGGGACCCCTATAACATTCAGCCTAGACTCTAAGATAGCTCCCATCAGGCTCAAAGCCAGACGCATTCCCTTTGCCTTAAAACTGAAAATAGATGAGCAGCTTAACAAACTCATCGCACAAGGGGTGTTTGAGCCAATCGACCATGCCAAGTGGGAAACTCCCATCATGACTCCTGTCAAACCAGATGGGTCAGTACGCATCTGTGATGACTATAAGGTCACCCTCAATCATGCACTCTAGCAAAGTGCGTTCCCTGTTCCATTAGTTCAACATCTGTTGCATTCATTAGGGGGAGGACATTTTTTTTTCGAAACTTGATCTTGTGCAAGCATACCAACAGCTGCCGGTTGACCCCGAAACTGCAGAAGCACAGACTATAGTCATGCACAGAGGGGCATTCAAATGCAACAGACTTCAATTTGGCATTAGCGTTGCCCCAGGCATTTTTCAATACCTAATGGAGCGCCTTCTAAATGGACTAAAAGGGTTGTTCCCTATTTTGACGATTTAGTAGTATCCACGAAAAACAAATACCAATTGGAAGACAAACTGAGAGAAGTCTTGCAAAGATTCAGGGAAGCAGGGCTTAAAGTCAAAAAAGAAAAATGTCAACTAGCCACCAATCAAGTCGAATTCTTAGGCTACCTTATAGATGAGAAAGGGATACACCCCACTGAAAAAAAAGTAAAAGCAATTAAAGACACACCCAGACCTAAGAACAAAACAGACTTACAGGCGTTCTTAGGTCTCATTAACTTCTACAATGTCTTCCTGCCCCAAAAGGCAACCGTACATCGCCATTACATCGGCTATTAGATAAAAAAACTGTCTGGAATTGGGGCCACTGAAAACAAGCAGCATTCAAAAACATGAAGGACTTATTAACATCCAACACCGTTTTAATACAATACAGCAACACCCTGCCACTGACAGTCACCTGTGATGCATCACCTTTTGGAATCAGCACCATGCTGAGCCACAAGCTACCAAATGGCAGAGAAGCACCAATCGCCTTCTATTCCAAAACGCTGTCAAAATCTGAAAGGAACTACAGCCAACTTGACCGAGAAGCCCTCGCAATCATAGCAGGCATCAAGAGAATCCACGAATACCTCTATGGTAGGACATTTTCTGTAATCACAGACCACAAGCCTCTGCTAGGAATTCTGGCAGGGAAGAAACCAACTCCGAACATCCAATTGCCAAGGATGACAAGATGATCGGAATTCCTCGCTGCGTACAATTACATACTCGTACATCGCCCAGGAAAAACCATCATCCATGCAGATGCCTAAAGCCGTTCCCCTCTGCCCGACAAGGAAGGTGACCCAGCTCCCACCATCTCCACTCTTCAGATCGAGACATGGCTGAATCTGCCACTAACCGCAGCATACGTTGCTAAAGCTACCGCGAAAGACCCGCTGACAGCCCGGATTCTGCAGTGGGTAGGTAAGGGCTGGCTGAATGAGGATAGAGGCAAGACTTTTAAACCTTTTCACACCCGGAAGACTGAACTGTCCCTTGAAAAGGGTTGTATACTGTGGGGGGAAAGGGTGGTAATTCCCAACAAATTGCAGGAGGAGTATACACAACATGTATTGTGCATGTTGCACGAGGGACACCCTGCCCAGGAGTTACGTCTGGTGGCCAGGGCTGGACAAAGACATTGAACAATGGGTGGCAACATGCCATGACTGCCAGAAATCAAGGCCTACCCCCCCTCTTGCACCAGTCCTAGAATGGGAAACTCCCAGAGGCCCCTGGTCGAGACTCCATATTGATTTTGCAGGGCGAATGAAAGGGAATCTATATTTTATAATTGTTGATGCTTATTCAAACTGGCTAGAGGTTATTCTTATGGTGTCCACAACTACTGAAGCAGTTATAAAACAATTGAACAAACTCTCTGCAACACATGGACTGCCAGATGTAGTAGTATCTGACAATGGCCCCCAATTTACTGCCTTAGCTTTCGAACAATACCTAGCTGCACAAGGCATCCAACATGCCCTGACAGTGCCGGACGAGTTGAATGCATGGTTCGTTATACAAAAGAAGCCTGAGACAAACTGGACACTGGGGACATCCAAGATAGACTAAACAAACCGTTAACAATTCAGCATGTCACCCCTAGCACAACCACTAACAAAAGCCCAGCTGAACTCCTCATGGGCAGAAAATTGCATTCCTACCTGGATAGATTACACCCCACCTACACCTCTGAAAAAAACCCTGACTCCTCAAGTAAATACCGCTCCTTTACCACTGGAGACCTAGTCTACGCGAAAAATCTCACCGGGGAGCCATTATGGCTTCCAGCCACAAGTACACAAATTACAGGGCCCCAGTCATACCGACTTGAACTAGACGACAGCAGAACATGGAAATGACACATCGTTAGGAATATGAAACATCTAACAGATATTTGGGTTAGAAATATATAAACCAGGATAAACATTTTAATACTGTCTCTTTAAGGGAATGCAAGAGCATTCAATTGGGTGTGGTTTCTCAAATGGCCTTAAGATGGAGCCAGAAACCTGGTTTGTCTTAGTCTGAGTCTCAGAAGAGAAGAGAGTGTATCTTTATTTCCTTCTGTTGGAAAGTATTGCCATTGCTCCATTTTTCCTAATTGACTGATATTACTGGATTTAATGTAAGTCTAATACTTTACTGTTTTTGACACTGGACTTTGTTACTGGAATATCCCTGGATTTAAAAACTGACTGATTAACCTGTGAATCACTTTTGGACTGCTTATTTTGGACTTTGCTTAAATCTTTCTGGAAGTAAAAACCTACATTAACTGTACAGTATATCTGTGTACTGAGTGTGTATTATTCCAACACTACTCTCTATATGTCTCCCTGTATGCGCTCATTCTCCTAACGGGGAATTACCTCAACACACATTGACCAGCTTCGCTCTAGGACATTGGAACGCAACACTAACCTACCTAGCTCCAAAGCACCGCCACCAATACCACCCCCAACAAACAATCCAAAAACAACCAAGGGGGGGGGAACACAAAATAATAAAAAAGGGAAAGAAGAACCACCAATAACACGAAAAAGGCACGACACAAACCCAAATTAGAACCCCTGGTAAGAGAAAAATAGCAGGTACCAATAGACGAACTCCGGAGAAGAGAACCGGTGGCAGAGAAGCGAGGCGAGGCCTTCCAGGAAGGAGGCAGCCAGGCCAGCTCGACCAACCTGGACAGAACAGGAGGAAGCAGCAGAGCCAACTCAACCAGCCCGAGCGACCCGGGCGGGAGCAGCAAGGCTGACTTACCCTTCCAGGAGGTTCCATGGAGAAGACACGGAGAAAAGGCAATCCTGACCGAACCGATGGAAGACCACACTGAGACTGAGCTGCGCAGGTCAAGTAGGACCCACAAAAGCCCCACCTACCTGCATGACTATGTTACGCACGTTGCACGAAACCAAGAGGGGACGAGTGTTGTGTTTTAGAATTGGAATACTCCAAATACCTTAATCTGATTGGCCGAGCAGGCTGCAATAGGATTGGTTAGTAAAGTACCGTTGCAATTGGCCCGCCTAATGGCGGGAAAACTTAAAAAGCTGTCATTGGCCGCAAGCCGCAAGCAGCCGCTATAAAAAGGGCTGCCGCAGCTCCAGCAATGTTCTGTTATGAAGTCACTGAATTAGTTAAGAATAAAGAGCTGTTTGATGAACACCGGTCTCGAGTACTTCTATTCTCAGGACAGAACAGCTTATCCTTAATTCATCAACCATTTAACTATCTTAGTTCAATCCAGTCATACCAATTTTCCCAAATTTTATAGTATTTGGTCTCCTCTTTCTCTTTTAACATCAAAATTAATTTATCCATTTTGGCACATGTCATTATTTTCTTAATAACCAGTTCATCTGGAGGTATTGATGAGTATTTTCAGCATTGGACGTAAGTAATTCTGACTGCCATCAGGATATGTAATATTATATATTTTATACTTCTCCGATATTTCTTCTTAAATATCCCCAATAAAAATAATTCCAGTTCTAATTCTATTTGTACTTTAGTAATCTCTTGCAACCATTTTTTGATTTTTAGCCAATATTTTTGAGTCTCTGGGCATGACTTTAAGATAATTTTACTTTTTACTTGTTTTACTTATTTTGTTTTTTAAAAGTTATAAAAGATCAATATAGTTTATTTTTAAAAAAAGATAAACTGAAATCTACTTTTTATTCATTTATTAATTAAATTTATATACCGTCCATCTCATTTTCTCCTCATGTTCCTCTTATTTGTGCAGTAGTCAAACAGTTCTTTTCAGTTCTGAAACTCTGTAATGTAACAATTAAAAGCCTGTTCATCAGGACTTACTATCTTGCTAATTAGATTTCACCCTAAGTGATTATTCTATTGAGATTTTGTTTCCCACTATCATAAGAACTAGAAACTTGTGTGTTTCTTTAAATTCTGATTCTGAAGAGACCAACTCCTAGGT
The DNA here is from genome assembly GCA_015471245.1 of Laticauda colubrina. Taxonomy (NCBI): domain Eukaryota; kingdom Metazoa; phylum Chordata; class Lepidosauria; order Squamata; family Elapidae; genus Laticauda; species Laticauda colubrina. Next base: position 18,630,172 of record BLBF01000036.1, on the reverse strand, counting down.
AGAAGAACCCTAATTTCCACAGCTGTTTATTCTTGGTGTGATTGTTCTATCCAATAAAACATGTTTACTTTTCCCTGTTCTTTCTTTCCCTCGTCACTATAATTAGAAATCATGCAGTTTCTGGTGCTATTTTGAAGCTCATTAGCCATGTCATTTCTGTTCAGGTTCTGTTCTATTTCTAATCTCTTTGTTCCTGCTGTTGGGGAAACGAACTGCATCAGAAATAATGTTTATGGTGGTGTAATCTCATTATTTTTATATCAACATACATGCACACTTATCCCAAGCCAATTTCCTGATTGTTACAAAATAAACAATACCATAAGGCACAGTCGTATCAGCCCATTTGGGATTAACACCCCCCCACGCTTTCCCCCCACCCAACTATATTTGCTTCTTGAGATGTCTTTATATTCTTCCAGGGTCAGTAATAGGTGAGAAGAAGAATCATCTTATTTTTTCCTTTGCCCCCCCCCCCTTTTTATCTCTCTTTTGTCTCCCTCTCCCCTCTCCCCAGAGGAACTACTTTAAAGTCACAAATCTGGCTTCTGTGCCTAAGAGAATTCATGGTTTTTTAGTTTCTAGCCTACTGCCTTCAACCAGCACTAAACTGGGTCTTAGTGCTTCCCTGTGTAGAAAGTTAGCACTCACCCCTCTCCTAGAAGAATGAAATATTCTAGGAAATATTAAAAAGGCAGAATATTTCCCCTAAAAGAGAAATAGAAATCTTAAGGGAAACAGAAACTCAGCCCTGTTCCGTTCGGAAATAAGGTGCGTGAGATCGGGTTCTAACAAACAGCTCTTTATTTAAACAGTGAAGTAACTGGTAACAGAACATTGGCTCAACCTGCGGAAGCCCTTCTTATAGCGGTTTGCTCACGGCTTGTGGCCAATGACAGTTGTTTGAGTGCTCCCGCCGTTCGGCGGGCCAATCAGAATGGCTCTTAAGTAACCAATCCGAGAACGGCCTTTTCGGCCAATCGGTTTAAGGTATTTGGAGTCTACCAAGTTCTATACACAACACCCCTCCCCCCTTGGTTTCATCCAACATGCGTAATGTAATCACGCAGGTAGGTGGGGCTTTTGCGAGTCCTGGTTGACCTGCACAGCTCAGTTTCAGCGTGGTTCTCAAGCGGTTTGGATGGGATCGCTTTTTCTCTGAGACTTCTCCATGGAACGTCTTGGAAGGGTGAGTCAGCCTTGCTGCTCCTGCCTGAGTTTCTCGGGCCGGTTGAGGTGGCTCCACTGCTCCCTCCTGGTTCATCCGGGCTGGTTGAGCTGGCCTGACTGTCTCCTTCCAGGAAGGCCTCGATTCGTTCTTCTGCTCCCGGACTTCTTCTCTGGAGGTCGTCTAACTGTGAGTGCTCTTTTTGTTTTATTTCAGTTTCCTGTAGTGATTGTTGTCATGTTATTGGAGGTTCGTTTCTCCCTTTTTTATTATTTTGTGTTTCCCCTCCCCTCGGTTGTTTTTGGTTCGTTTATTTGCAGCGCTGGTGTGGTGTTGCGTTCTAGTGTTTGAGAGTGAAGCTGTTCGATGTGCCACTTCCATGTTCTACCGTCGTCCAAAACAAGTCGGTAAGACCGGGGGCCTGTGATTTGGGTAACTGTGGCTGGAAGCCATAATGGGTCCCCGGTAAGGTTTTTTGCGTAGACTAAATCGCCAATTTCAAAAGAGCGATATCTACTGGAGGAGTCAGGGGTTTGTCCCAGGTATAGGTGGGGTGCAGTCTATCGAGGTAGCAGCACAGTTTCCTACCCATGAGGAGTTCTGCTGGGCTTTTGTTGGTTGTTGTGCTAGGGTTGATATGTTGGAGTGTTAACAATCTGTTAAGTTTATCTTGCACGTCCCCTGTGTCCATTTTTTCTAGGGCCTCAGTATAACGAACCATGCATTCAGCCATCCATTTGAAGCTGCTGTCAGGGCATGTCAGATGCTCTGTGCAGCCAAGTACTGCTCAAACGCTAGAGCGGTAAACTGGGGCCCATTATCCGAAACTATTACATCTGGCAGTCCATGTGTGGTGAAAAGTTTGTTTAACTGTTTCATGACTGCCTCGGTGGTAGCGGATGCCATAAGAATGACTTCTAACCAGCTCAAGTAGGCGTCCACAATTATAAAATAGGTGTTCCCTTTTGTAGGCCCAGTAAAGTCAATATGCAGTTCTCGATCATGGGCCTCTGGGAGTCTCCCATTCCATGACTGGTGCCAGTGGGGGGGTAGGGTGCAATTTTTGGCAGTCATGACATGTTTTCATCCATCGTTCAATGTCCTTGTCCAGCCCTGGCCACCAGACATAGCTCCTGGCCAGGGCTTTCATTTTGACTATGCCCGGGTGCCCCTCGTGCAACATGCACAACATCTCTTCCTGTAATTTTTCTGGGATTACCACCCTGTCCCCCCACAGCATACAGTCTTTTTCAATAGACAGTTCAATCTGTAGGGTGCAAAAATGTTTAAAAGTCTCGCTTTTGTTTTCATCCGGCCAGCCCTTACCTACCTAATGCAGGATTCGAGCTGTCAGCGGGTCTTTCGGCCAGGACTCAATTTGGAGAGTGGAGATGGTGGGAGCTGGGTCATCTTCTGTGTTGGACAGTGGTGAACGGCTCAAGGCATCCACATGGGTGATGGTCTTGCCTGGACGATGGATGAGCATGTAGTTGTATGCAGCGAGGAATTCAGACCACCTCGTCATTCTTGGTGATAGAATGTTTGGGGTTGGTTTGTTTCCTGCCAGGATCCCTAGCAGGGGTTTGTGGTCAGTGATAATTGAAAATGTCCTACCATAAAGGTATTCATGGAATCTTTTGACGCCGGCTATGATGGTGAGAGCTTCTTGGTCGAGTTGGCTATAGTTTCTTTCTGATTTTGACAGCGTTTTGGAATAGAAGGTGATTGGTGCCTCTCTGCCATCTGGTAGCTGGTGGCTCAGTATGGCGCTGATTCCAAAAGATGATGCATCACAGGTGACCGTCAAAGGCAAGGTGTTGCTATACTGGATCAAAACGGTGTTAGAAGTTAATAAGTCCTTGATACTTTGGAATGCTGCTTGTTCCCGGTGGCCCCATTTCCATACAGTTTTTTTTGTCTAACAACCGATGTAAGGGTTCTGCTACAGTTGCTTTTTGGGGAAGGCATACATTGTAGAAATTTATGAGACCTAAGAATACTTGTAAGCCAGTTTTGTTCTTAGGTCTAGGTGCGTTTTTGATTGCCTTTATCTTTTTTTCAGTGGGGTGTATTCCTTGCTCATCTATGAGGTAGCCTAAAAATTTGACCTGATCGGTGGCTAATTTACATTTTTCTCTCTTGATTTTAAACCCTGTGTCTCTGAATTGTCGCAAGACTTCTTTTAGTCTACTTTCTAGTTGGTTTGCGTTTTTTGCTGACACCAGTACAATATCAAAATAGGGGACAACTCCCTTGATTCCGTTTAGAAGGCGCTCCATGAGGCTTTGGAAAACACCTGGGGCAACGTTAACGACAGATTATAGTAGGTTGCATTGAATGCCCCCCTGTCTGTGACCATAGTCTATACCTCTGCAGTTGCAGGGTCAACTGGTAGCTGTTGATATGCTTGTGCGAGATTGAGCTTTGCAAAAAAATTTCCTCCCCCTAGTGAGTACAGTAAGTGTTGCACTACTGGTACTGGGTATGCGCTTTGCTGGAGTGCATTATTTAGGGTTGCCTTATAATCTCCACAGATGCGCACTGACCCATCTGGTTTGACAGGAGTCATGATGGGTGTTTCCCACCTGGCACGGTCGATTGGTTCTAACATCCCTTGTGCTATAAGTTTGTTTAGTTGTTCGTCTCTTTTTGGTTTTAAGGCAAAGGGAACGCATCTGGCTTTGAGCCTGATGGGACCTATCTTTGGGTCTAGGCTAAACGAGATTGGGGTCCCCTTGTACTTGCCTAGGGTCCCGTTGAATACATCCCAGAACTCTTGCAACAGGCTCTCTTCCCAGTTGGCCACAATGACGCTGTTGATCCCAGTCACTCCGATTCCCAGGAGCACAAACCATTTGATACTCAGCAGGCTAGGGCGATCACGGTCGATGATTGTTAGAGGCAGTATTTCAGGGTGCTTTTTTAATTCAACTATGAAATGTCCAAGGCCGACTACCAGGATTCAGTTTCCCTGGTAGTCCTTTAATATCAGTTTTTGTTGTTCTAGTTCTCTTTGCTTGATGTCTGGAATCAGGCGTCTGATAGTGTCCCAAGATACCATTTATAAGTATGATCCAGAGTCTACTTCCCTCTCACAGGGCTTCCCTTCAATGTTCACCTTTTCCCAGACCTTTTTTCCATTAACTGCCCTGGCATTTCCGATGGTTATCGTCTGGTGCATCTCTTCTCTGTCACTCTTTCGTCAGTTTCTGCTCTCACGGTTCCACCTGTTTCCGGCTTGTCTCTCTTCAATTCTGGGGGGGTTGCTGCCGCGTCTTTTAGGACTATTGCTCTTTTTGTTTTGGCAGACCCTTGCGATGTGCCTCCATTTTTCACAAGCTCTATAGATGGCATCTAGGAACCTGCATTCTGAACGTGGGTGGTTGCCTCCACATCCAGCACACTGGAATTCCTGCCTGCTTTTTCTTTTTTCCTGCCATTTTTTGTACAACTGAAGCTTATGTACATCTTCATTGTGGTCATCATTGTCACTTGGGGAGTCGAGATCTTCATAGTGGGTGGTCATTGTGGGCTGTTTATTGCTTCCTTCTGCCCTCTTTTCTCTGGGTTGATTCAGTGGATCTGGAGTTGCATTCATCTGGCACATAGTGGCTGCGGATTTCTTGGCTGCTTCAGCGGCGGTGGCTTCTGCGATGGCCTCGGCCACTGTAATATTCGGTCTGTTAAGCAGCTTGCTTTGGAGAGTAGCGTCTTTCAAGCCGAGGACCACACAGTCCCTCATGGCCTCGTCCATGTTCTGGAACTCGCAGGCTCTTCTGATATTCCTCAGGGCTGCTACGAAGTCTCCGACGCTCTTGTCTACCTTTTGGTCTCTTTTGTAAAACTCGTGCCTTTTGATCAGGTTGGAGACCACAGGCACATAATGGGCTCGGAGCATTCTCTTCAGCTCAAGCCATGCCATCTGCTTAACGTCTCTTGGTTTAGCTTGCGCCTTAGCCCTTTTAAAAATGGCTGGTCCACAGTGAGTGAGGAATACAGCCCTCTTCCTCTAGTCAGTTATCTCCTGTAGTTCATTGCTTTCTATAAACATTAGGAAGCGATCAATGTACGACTACCAATCTTCCTCAGCTGGGTTGAACGGTGCGGGCGGCGCATTATAAATTGCTCTAGAGCAGGGGTTGCCAACCTTTTGGATCTCAGGGACCACCAAACTCATAATTTTAAATCCCGCGGACCACTAATATGAATTTTGACCAACGGTGGCTTACTAACGTTAGTGGGAAGGTTAGTCCCATATTCCAGACCTGCAGTAGTCACAAAACTGACCCTTTGGTCATCCCAGAGCAGTTGCTTCTCCACCTGGGTGCACCGGCCTGCCATGGACTGAAGGAGCTGCTCCAGAATGACCAAAGGGCCAGGCTTGTGACTACTGCAGCTCTGGAATATGGGACTGGCCTGTGGTAGGGTTGGAAATCTCCACCGCAGGGGGTGGCACATGTAACGTGCAAATTTCTGGGTGGTGTAACGTACAAAAAGTGCAGCCCACGACGGCCAGGATGAGGTAATGGTGCTGTTGTGGCAAGAGGGGGTTGGCAGCACAGACATGCCGAAACAGCACTGGAGATGGCTGGAACATGTGGGAGTGCTGAGTTACTTGCATTTGCATGGCATCAGCATTCACCTTCACTTGAGAAGCCCAGCCGAAGTTTTTTGCGCCACTTGTGCTTAGTGCTTTTACAGGAAGGACAGCAGTTTGGCAAAGGGATCTGCAAAATCATCTCTCTCTTGAGGAGCGCTTGCAGAAGCAGCACAGGAGACTTTGGCCGGGCTCTTGAGAGATGAGAATGACTCTGGGTGTTTCTCTCTGGGAATGCTCTCTCTCTCTCTTGAGAGAGAGATGATGATTTTGCAGGTAGCTTGGCCGAATTTCTGTCCATTAAACAATGTATGATTAAAATGATGGATAAAATATTGTAATCTAGTGAAATGTTTGTTAATAAATAAAGGAAATAAAACAAATGAGAGAATTGAATTAGGAAAGGATGGGAATATTGTAATTATTTAATGTTTTATAAAATATAAGATAAGAGAAATGGGGAAAAAAAATTAATTACGGAAAGCTTATAAGTGTTCCCAAGGAAGTATGATATTTAATTGAAAAAAAATGTAAAAGATGTTAAGATTTTAATGAATATTAATGATAGAACTGAATTGGAATGGAATGAGTGTTTTAATTACATATATTTATAATAACTTTTTAAGAATATAGTGTGTATTTTAAGAATGTACCAAGCAGAATTTGATTGGAAGTTATGTATTATTCTGAATGTTATAACCTCAAGGTACACATTGAAGCTTAAATAAGAGTTGAATGAATAAAATTAAAAGATATAAAGGTGTCATACTCCAATTAGTAACTACAGGAGAAAATTTGTTTAACGAGAAAAGAAAATATGAAATTGAAACAGGACAGACAAAAGTATAAATATAATGATTTGAATTGAGATGAGACAATTAAAATAAAATTGAGAAAATTAAGAGAGGAGAAAAACTATGTAGAAAATGTAAAGCAGTAATAAGATATGGAATAGAACATAAAAGGGAGCATAAAATTGAGTTTGTGTCTGTATGAAGAAGTTTAACCTGGGACCATGCTATTTTCAAAAAAAGATGTTTTATTTGTATTATGTTTTTGTGTGCGTGTGTGTGTGAAAACCCAAATAAAATTTTCAAAAAAAAAAAGGATGTGTGCTTTGGTTACGCTAATTTGCTTTGCAAAGCCCCCTTGTTTAGAATGGACAGCCATTTGTCTGGATTCGCTTGCCATGGGTAGGAGGATTGGACTAGATAGAAGACCTCCACAGTTCCTTCCAACCCCACATAGCCCTAATTGTGTGCAGTCCAGAATCATTTACTGAGACGGGCAGCTATAGATAGATAGATAGATAGATAGATAGATAGATAGATAGATAGATAGATAGATAGATAGATAGATAGATAGATAGATAGAT
>BLBF01000036.1:18590139-18621984 GCA_015471245.1 Laticauda colubrina | reverse complement strand
ATTCTATTCTATTCTATTCTATTCTATTCTATTCTATTCTATTCTATTCCATTCTATTCTATTGCCTACCCCACCTCTACCTCTACCTCTATCCTACCCTACTCTATCCTACCTTACCTTACCCTATGCTATTCTATTGTACTCTATTCTATTCTAAAACTTACCCTACCCTGCCCTACCTTACCCTACTGTACTCCACTCCACTCCACATATTCAGCTACACTCAACTCTAGTTTTAATTGAGTACAACATGATTATTTTCTCCAAAAATTTGTCCACTTTTCCACTTGCTCAACTAAATCTTCTTTACCATCTGCATCAAGTCAAGGGTAGCTGTTCCTCTTGTTCCATCCTCTGCTTCCCTCTGAAGGAAAAAGTTATTAGCAAGATAAATCAGGCATTTTCTGGAAGGAGAGTGCTTATTTATTCCTCAGCAGATGTCAGGATAATTAAACCTCGCTCCCTTCCTATTGCAATGATCTCATGCTTCTCTGGAAGATCTGCAATTTGGTTTTAGAAAATATAATCTGCATCAAGCCTGTGGTTGTTCAGGGAAGAGCTGACAACAACAGTAGTCCTCAACAGTTTGTTTACTGACTGTTTAAAGTTACAATGGCACTGAAAAAAGTGACCAATGACCGGGCGGGGCTTCAAAGATTTTAGCAACAAGTTCTCTGCCTGGTTGCTAGGTGGGCATAGCCATAGTGGATGTGGTCTAGTTAGCCACTTGCACCATGGTGGGAGGGGCGTTTTTGCACTCCCCAGGCTCCGGAGGCTCTCTGGAAGCTGGAAAAAGGCTGACTTCCGGCCTTCCCAAACTTCCGGGAGGCCCATTTTTCACCCTCCTTGAACCTCCACACGCATCCTGTACTTACCTGCATCCAAAATGGGCCACATGGGGACTCCTGGAAGGGGTGAGGAGGGATCGGCGGGACCAGCCAGGAGTGGGATTTGTGGGTTCTCCAAACTCTACAGAATCTTAGTTAGAGGATCTCCTGAACCCCTGTGAACCCCCAGCAACCCCACCCCTGCTTATGACCATCTTTCCCACTTATGACCATTGCAGCCTCCCCATGGACATGAGATTTACATTTGGATGCTTGAACACTGACTCACATTTATGACGGTTGCTCGGTCTTGGATCCCTTTTTGTGACCTTCTGACAAGCAATGTCAATGGGGAAACTAGATTCATTTAATGATGGTGTCGCTAATTTAAGATCTGCAGTGACTCACTTAACAAAGGTGGCGAGGAAAGTTGTAAAATGGGATAAAACTCACTTAACACAAATTTGTCATTTAGCAACAAATGTTGGGCACAATCGTGATCGTACGTTGAGGACTAACTGCATTTTCCCTCATTGTTCTGTGTATTTTAAACTTCAGGTAGTTCTCGACTTACAATAATTGGTTTAGTGACAGTTTGAGGTTATAGCATTCCTTAAAAAAGTGATTTATGACTGTTTTTTCATATTTCATATTTAATGACTGTTGCAGCATCCCCATGGTCACGTGATCAAACTTTGGACATTTGGCAACTGGCAGGTATTTATGACAGTTGCACTATCCTGAGATTGTGTGATCATCATTTGTAAGCTTCCCGGCTGGCAAAGTCAATGAGGGAAGTCAGATTCACTTAAGAACTGCATGATTCACTTAACAATTGCAAGTGATTGACTTAACAACTCTGGCAAAAAAAAAGTATCAGAGTTCCAAGGAATAGATCCATCACAAGCAAGAAGTCTGAGGCAGGTAGATTTCTCAAAGAACAGCTTTATTGGAAATATCATATTGGCACAGATCTGGTGAAAACTGACTCTGAAGTTTCCGTGGTTTTCTCCTAATTAAAAGTAAAAGTTTTCCCTCAACCCTAAACCATCAGTCACATGGCCCAATCAAGGCCCAGTCTGGCTGTCTGGTTACCTTACTCCTCCTTCCTCCAGCCAGGTATGAGAATGTCCTTGGTTCCCAAAAGAAAGTACTTTTTTTTGACTACACAATCCCAGCTATCTCTAGTCCCCCAGTCCCTATCCCTCAGCTCCAGTATGGCAGCACTAAAACTCCAACATGGCTTCGGCCAGGCCATCTTCAGGGTTAACCAAAAGGTTGTAAAATGGAGAAAAATTCACTTAACAACTGTCTTGCTTTGCAACAGAAATAGTCTCAGTTATGTTTGTACGTCAAGAACAGTGGTGGAATTCCAAAAATTTTATTACCGGTTCTGTGGGTGTGCCTTGGTGGGCGTGACGTGGCTTGGTGGGCATGGCAGGGGAAAGTTACTGCAAAATCCCATTCCCTCTCCACCCCACTAACCTGTTTTCCAGCTCTGTTCTACTGTGGTGGGCAACACAAGAAGACCCAATGGATCAGCTGGGACTTGGGAGGCAGAGAATAGATGAGGGCGGGGCCAGTCAGAAGTGGTATTCCGAACTACTCAAAATTTCCACCACAGGTTCTCCAGAACTGGTTAGAACTTGCTGAATACCATGTCTGGTTTAGAATTCCCTGTAATTGTTTTGCCATCTGTTAAATGCTCAGACATGAATGGAGTGGCTTCTAAGCCTAATGAAATACATAAAAATAAATATATAGTTACTTCATTTGTTTAACCAATTCCCTTGCCCTTTCCTATATCAAGAAAAATATCTCAGAATAGTGTTATTATTAACTAAGACCATTAATAGGCCTTCTACTGGGCCTCTCCACAAGATAAAAATAATTTGAAACTGCTGAATGACTATTGTGAAGGGGTGTAAGCTTGAGCTTGGGAATGGAGAAGGAATGAGTAAATGGTTAAAAGGGTCAGAAAATATTACTCAGTTCTCTGAAAGAGGGAAGCATAAGGAAATAATAATAATCACAGCTTGATTTTCCTTGCTATAAGGTGGAGTTTATACCAAAGAACTGAAGACATTATGACTTCCTTTCTCGTGCAAGCCATGATATTTCCTATGACACTCTATGGAAATGAAAGTTGGACTTGGAAGAATCAGGATAGGAATAATTTCATGCTTTGGCATGCAGATATTGGCAAAGACTCCTGAGAATAACACAAAGAGCCAAAAAAACAAATAAATGGATTACAGATCAAATCAATCCAAAGTTCTCATTCAAGACATAAATGAATAGGCTCGAATTATCCAACTTAGGTCACATTATCGCATCTCTCTGGAGAAGGTTCTGATACTGGGAGAGGCAGAAGAAAGGAAGGAGGAGAAGAAGTCCCAAGTACATCCATTTTTGGACTGGATACAATAGCAATAGGTTAGAAAAGTTCATGGAGAAAAATCTATCTACATGGTAGGTAAAGCCCATGTCACACTGAACCAACGGATGCAAAGAGGATGTAAAATGGACAAAAAACCTTGCCATCCATTCGAAAACGCGATGTACTCACTGCCTCCGTTTTGCTTCCTCTCTATCCGTCCAGCATCCGTTTATTGACATTTCATCCGCTCCGAAAGTTTTGGGCTGCCCAAAACTTTTGCGTGGAAAATGTATCCAGTTCGTCCGTTCTGCATCCGCTACACATCTGTTACGCATCCGTTACGCATCCGCTATATCCGCTTGGCGTCCGCTGCACATCCGCGCAACTCACATCCGCCCAGACGCAGGGAGGAAGCGGAACGGACGCGGAACAGATGCAGAACGGATGCCTAGCGGATGCAGCATGGAAACAAAGCGTTTAAAGCGGAAAAAATGTTCGCAGAGGGGACCTATCTCGGATATTAAGGATGTCTAGAGGATGCAAAGGGACACCTATACTGCCTATAAAAAGGGGGAGCAACTCATCTGCATCTCACTTTCAGACCAGCAGCCCACCTGTGCAGACCTCTGCAGCCTTCATCTGACTCTTCCTCTTCCACAGCATCCAGTCATGTCCACCGTGGATCGTACCACAGTCCTTTTGGCAGCCACCATCCTTCTGCAACAGTACAAAGCCATCTACAGGCTCTGTGAACTCTCCTATGGGAAGAAAAAGAGGCGGCCAAGAAGCGTCTGGGTACGAAAATGGATTGGGAGAAGAGCAGAGTACGGACTGTACAACAAGCTGATAGTGGAGCTCAGGAACGAAGACACTCGGGCATTCCAGAACTTCATGAGGATGCCTCCAGCCATGTTTGACGAAGTTGTGCAGCGCCTGACACCCAGGTTGACCAAGGCAAACACCAACTTCCGGCCCAGCCTGGAACCTGGGCTCAAGGTGGCACTCACTCTGCACCACCTGGCCTCAGGGACCACCTACAAAAGCATGCAGTATGGCTGGAGGGTGCCACTTAACACCATCAGCATTGTGGTCAGAGAAGTGGTGAAGGCCATCATCGAAGAATACAAGGAGGAGCTCCTCCAGTGCCCCGCCACTGAAGAAGGCTGGAAGAAAGTTGCAGAGCAGTGGTATCAGAGGTGGAACTTCCCACACACCATTGGAGCCATCGATGGCAAGCACGTGGCCTGCAAAGCTCCAGCCAAGTCGGGGTCCACTTATTTCAACTACAAGGGCTTCTTCAGCATTGTCCTCTTCTCCATGGTCGATGCTGACTACAAATTCATGTACATTGATGCTTCAGGCTACGGCTCATCTTCAGATGCCCAGGTATACAACGCCAGTCACCTCAAGGAGGGGCTGGAAGGCAACCTCATCGTGGGCTTCCCAGATCCAGACTCCCTGCCCAACGACACGCAAGATGTGCCCTACTACATCGTGGGGGATGACGCCTTCTCCCTCAGAACCTACCTCATGAAGCCATACACTTCCAGACTTCTGACCCGTGAAGAGAGGATCTTCAACTACAGGCTGTCCAGGGCAAGGCGGGTGATGGAGAACACCTTTGGCATCCTGGCCAACAGGTTCCAGGTACTTCTCACCACCATGCAGCATCGCCCAGAGACCGTGAGGAGGATCATGGAAGCTTGCTGCATCCTGCACAATCTCATGCGCACCCTCTACCCAGTCTTGCAGAACAGGCTCGGGGACCGTCAACAAGGCAATGGGGACATGGAGCCTGGGGAATGGAGGCAAGGGCGAAACCTGATCAACACTCAGAATGTACAAGGCCACAACAGAGCCTCACGGGAAGGGAAGAAGCAGCGCAACCTCCTGAAACACTGGTACAACTCCCCAGCTGGAGCAGTGGAGTGGCAAGACAGGATGGTAGATGCTTAATGGATGCTTCCTTCAGCCTGTCTCGTCACACAGATGAGATTGGGCCATGTATGTTGGGTGGGCCTACAATGAACAGGGCGTTTAATAAAGAGTTGTTTTTGTGTTCAAATGTGTGGATCAATGCTTACATTGTTACTGATAAAAAAGGGCCATAGGTGTGGCACCTGGGAGGGTAGACCATACAGTCCCACTATGCTTGCACTGGAGGTTTATCTATCCCACAGCTATTAGCCATCCCAAAGGTATCCCTGCTCATTCCACAGGTATCTCTGCCCACCCCACTGCTATCTTAACCCATCCCACAAGCATGCAAAGGCTTAAGCCAATTCTAAAAGTTTCCACCAAGAGCTTTTTTAAAAAAAACAAATGAAGCAAGTGTGTGAATCAAAGTTAAACTTTATTGAACAACAAGCTGTAAAAAAAAAATGACCCAAGCCAAGTGTCCAAATAAAGTCCACGGGTAGCCAGCTACCCGGTCTCTGGCACTCTTCTTGGTCACTCGGAGGTGTGCCCAGTCTCAGGGGTGAAGGGTCCAGGTACTGTGATGGTGGGTGGTGCTGGAGTGCCTGGCCTTGAGAGGACAACAGGGGACGGTGTGTTGAGAAAGCTCTCGGACAGCTGGCTCAGCCCGTGATGCTGAGAGGTCCTTCCTCCATGCCATGGGGTGTCAGCCCCAGTACTGATGACAGATGTGCTGAGTCCAGGCTTGGCTGTGGGGTGGAGGAAGGAGTAGTGTAGTGGGGCTGTCTGCTCTGCAGCTGGGTGAGGACTGGCATGGGTGGCATCATTGGTGTGGGTGGCATCGCTGTCGTCAGTGGCATTGGCATGGGTGGCATCGCTGTCGTCGGTGGCATCATTGTCGTGGGTGGCATCGGTGGCATCAGTGAAACAGGTGGCAACGGTGTCGCCCAATGACTCTGTGCCTGGACTGGGAAGGGCTGCTGCCTGTGCTGCTGAACCTCCTGGTAGCCATAGCCCTAGTAGGTGAGGGCCTGTGGGAAGCCTTGGAATGGGAGGGACATCACCTGGGGTGGAGGTGCAGACCTGGACAGAGGGGGAGCAGGTTCCTCTGGGTCTGGAGGGTTGTGAAGCAGCTTGGTGATCCGGTCCTTCACCTGCTGGTACTGTGGATCCGCCATTTTCTTGAGGGTCTGGTTGACATAGGTGAGGAAGGGCTTGCGGTTGGAGGATGAGGAGTCGGTGTGGACCAGCTGAGAGAGGAGATCTATACTGGTGCGGATGGTGTCCCTGATCTCCAGCAGGACATTGTGGCTCTGCCCCTCCAGCTGTCCGGCTCTCTGCCTTTCTGCGGAGGCGGAACTGGGGGTGGTGGATGCGGCTAGGACTGTGGTGGACTCGATGTCTCCTTTCTCCCACTGCACCAGGGAGTCCTCTACACACTCCACCACGCTTACCACACCTGTCCGTGGGTTCTCCGCCGTGGCACGCTCCACCGAAACCTGCCTGGAGACAGGGACTGGCTCTCGGCCGGAAGAGGACTGGGTCTCAGCAGGCTGCCGGAGAGAGAGGGTCGTGAGAGGGGCTGCTGGTGCTCCTCGGTGGCGGACCTCACCCTCCAGGAAGATGCACCTGGCCATGACATAGGTCTCTCTGTCTGTCAGCTTCACAGTGGCCTGGCCAGATTTCTTCAGGTGCAGCTTCGTATACCAGGTGTGCATGTGCTTCCACCAGCCGAGGAGCACCTCCAAAATGTAACCCATACTCTCTGCCCTCTCTCTCCAAGCAGCCTGCTTCCGCTTAGTGTCCCTGTACAGCCGGTGTCCCTTCCGCCACAGATAGTCGTTCTCTCTCAGCCACTCCAGCACCTCATCCTCGTGCGCCTCCTCAATATAGTATTGCCTCCTCTCCCGTTGTCGCATACGCCTCTTCCTCCCTTTGGCTGGACCAGATGGGCCCTCATCAGAGGGGCTCCCAGGTAGTAGGGACTGCTCCTCCACACCACCACCAGCAGCAGCAGCAGCACCAGCAGGATCATAATCAGCATCATCATCATCAGCAGTAGCAGCAGGATCATCAGCAGCAGCAACAGCAGCAGTGGCAGCAGGATCAGCAGCAGCAGCAGGACCAGCAGGACCAGGATCAGCAGCAGTAGAGTAAGCACTAGCAGGGCCAGCAAGTAAGTCCAGGAGCACGAGCAGGACCAGGAGCACGAGCAGGACGAGCAGGACGAGCAAGTCCAGGAGCACGAGCAGGTCGAGCAGGACCAGCAGGACCAGGAGCAGCTTCAACAGAGTAAGCCCCAGCAGAAGCCCCAGCACCAGCAGAAGCACCACCGCCAGGAGCAGCTTCAGCAGAAGCCCCAGCAGAAGCAGAGTCAGGGGCAGGGGCGGGAGGTTGGCCCTGTCCCTCTTGCCAGGGATGGCGGCAGGTTGCTGAGGCTTTCGCTTCCTCCCCATGGTTGTGGGGTTGCTGGCTGGCAGGGAGGCTGGCAGGCACCAAGGCTGGCAGAAAGCCTGGCAGGAAGGCAGGCAGGCAGGCAGGCACCAAGGCTGGCTGGAAGGCAGGCTGGCAGGGCAGGCAAGGAACTCGAAGTGTCCAGTAGCAGGTCTTTCCTCGGAATGCTGACCACGTGCGAGCTGCTTCCCTTTATATCTGGGGGGCTTACGTAATGCTTCCCCCCCACATGTGCAATTAACGCTCGGCATCCGTTCCGCTTCCGCTGTGCATCCGTTAGGCTTCCGCTGTGCATCCGCTTTATCTGCTGTGCATCCGCTGTGCATCCGCTTCATCTGTTCGGTGTCCGTTCTGCATCCGCTGTATCTGTTCCGCGTCCGCTTCACTGAGGCCCCCCGGAAGCCACCATCTGCTCCCATCCGCTTCCATCCGCTGGGCTTCCGTTCCGCATCCGCTTTGCATCCGCCCTGCGTCCTCCCTGCATCCGTGTAATCCGCTCCTGTTATGCAAATTTTTGCCCCTTTTAAGAGCGGATAACAATGGATGGAACATTTTGCTCGTCCGCTGTGTCCTTTTTGCATCCGTTGGCCAGTGTGACATGGGCTTAAGAGTTAAAAAATGACTTAATGGTGCATAAATAAGGTGAAGTAGAAAGGAACTTGGTGTCAGCTTTGGAAACCATATTGAGATCCAATGCTCCCACGCTGCCACAATTGAGCTTGGGAAAGTAGGAGGGGGGAATTTATTGGAATATATCTTGTTAGACATAATAACATTCTTTTTCTGTTTTAAGGTCAGGTTGTGTTGTGCATTAGTGAGAGAAAGTCTTAATTTGGGACAGATGGTGATTGGGCTATGTGATATGATGATGGGTGCAGGGGATGGATTTGTAGTTTTTTTACTTATTGTAAGGAAGCCCAGAACATTCAGATTCGAGATTCCACAGTTGTGCTAGTTACCATGCAAAAAAAAGAGGAACCTTTGAGAGATGTCTATCTTGGAGTTATTGGGTAGAATTGAGTGAGCAGTGAAAGTGAGTGGCGTGGTGACCTAGCATTGAAGCCTTGTGTGGGGAAGGTTGAGAGTTCAATCCGAGGAACAGCAGTGATCCCTCCTCAGCAATGGGGTCAGCACTAACACTCGGACAGACTTTCAAGACTGTGAATCTATCCTGCAACAATAAAAAGCATTCCCAATATTTATTTATTTATTTGTTCATTTATTTATTAATTTAATTTGTCAATTGCTTACAAGAGAATAGGTATCAGTATAAGCATGAGTAAGAATACAGGGAATAGGTATGATTAAATGGGGACAATAGGACTGGGGTAGTAGGCATGATGGTGCACTTATGCACGCCCCTTACAGACCTCTTAGGAATGGGGTGAGGTCAATAGTGGTTCGTTTGAGGTTAAAGGAGTGGGGATTAGAGGATGTGACAACAGAGTCAGGTAGTGCATTCCAGGCATTGACCACTCTGTTGCTGAAGTCGTACTTTCTGCAGTCAATTTTGGAGTGGTTTACATTGAGTTTGCATTTGTTGTGTGCTCTTGTATTGTTTGGGTTGAAGCTGAAGTAGGCACGACTGTTTGTCGTGCCTAACAGAATAAAAGAGTTGGGAGGAAATTTGGTAGTCTTCTAGTTCAACCCCCTGCTCAAGCATGAAATCCTATACCATTTTAGAGAAATGGCTGTTCAGTAACTTCTTGAAAACCTCCAGTGTTGGAGCACCCACAGGTCCTGGAGGCAAACTGTTCCACTGATTAATTGTTCTCACTGTCAGGAAATTTCTCTTTAGTTCTGCATTGGTTCTCTCCTTGACTAGTTTCCACTCTTGTTCTGCCTTCAGGTGCTTTGGAGAATAGGTTGACTCCCTCCCCCCTTCTTGTGGCAGCCTCTCAAATATTGGAACACTGCTATCATGTCACCCCTAGTCCTTCTTTTCATTAAGCTAGACATACCCAATTCCTGCAACTGTTCTTAATAGTTTTAGCCTCCAGTCTGCCTAAATAAGGTCCTGCCCACCTTGATGGGCTGACCCCTTGTTTTCTTTCAGTGTGTTTGTCTATCTGCCTACCTGTCTGCCAGTATCTGTGCATTTATCACCGGCAAAGAGATGCTATTAAATGCAGGCTTTTTTTTTTTAATTAGCTGACTCCCTCCATGCATATTCTTTCATCTGCCTGGCATCTGGTACAGAATGATTTGTCGGTTCCCCAGGAAATGAATGTTTCTTCCCAGACCAAAATAGCACAATAGGAAATGGAGAGATAGCAAAATAACAAAAAAAAAAAAAAACCCCTCAGCACAGCTATGATTGAATGGCATTGGTCAGCACAAGGCAGACGATTGGGTAAATGCCTCCTTTTTGCCTCTGTTGGGTGAGCTGAGGAAAAGCTATATGAGAGAAGAAAGGTCGGAAGCTGAGGGAAATGGAAACTACTTACAGCTAAATGCCAGAGTGTCATTTCAGCAAGCTAATGAAAATCAGTAATCCATGCCTAGAGATGCTATCGGGCATAGAGTTTACCCTTTTCACCTTTGTCTAAAACAGCACCATGAACTTTTTATAAGTTAAGGGCTGCAATTGGCTTTCAGGAGGCTTCTCAGAGGCTGCTTCCAAAATGTAGACCAGGCTAGGATAAAGAAATATATGGAATTCTCTATAGCTCCTGAGAATAGACAACAGCCAAGAGCTAGGAGCTCTCCAGAAGATCCATATTCAAAGTAAGGAGAAAATTCTTGACTGTAAGAGCTATTAAGCAATAGAATAGCTTAGTCCATGGACACAGGCAACCTCCACCATTGGAGGCAAAGGTTTAATAGCCATAGGGATGTCCTGCCCTAAATAGAAGATTGGCCTAGAAGACCACCAATGTTCTCCCAATGCCATAATTCTATATTCTAAAAAGCAGAGTGATTGGTTTAAAATATATTTATAATTAACATTACCCTAAATTAATTTGAATTAGATATGATACTTGTCTGTATATTTCATAATCTCCCTTCTGTTACATTAAAATGAAATTGGACAACATTTTCTAGAGTGGGAAAGCATTGGGAGTCAAAAAAACTAGATAATATAAAAGTGGAGGTCCAAGCAAGAGTTTAGACTCAATCAGGACCTTGGACAGCTATGAGCAGAATTCTCATGGTGGATTCAGAAAAAAAGTGCAACAGCCTCTAATGTTGTATCAGATCAATAATTCATGTATGTATGTATGTATGTATGTATGATATTCAGCTTTCTTTGGGTATTTTCCCACGTCATTATAGTTGTGCTTTTAAAGTTGTAGCAACGTTTCGATAGAATCTCATCTCCATCATCAGGCTTCTGTGTTGTGTTCGTGAGAAGCCTGATGATGGCACATAAAATTCTGCCGAAATTTGCTACAACTTTAAAAGCACAACTATAATGACATGGAAAAATACCCGAACAAAACTGAATACCATACATATAAGTACCCACGAAAACTTAAGAAAACAAACATTACATACATACATACATACATATATACATACATACATACATACATATTCCTATAAACAACCACCATCCAGAAAACAGACCACAGCTGTTTTGCCAGCTGTTGCACCCCCTGACCCCAAAACCAAACAAGTTGACACATGCCAAGAACACAGACCCAGATCCCAAACTCGAAACCAGACTAAAACCCAGAATGCTACATCACAGCCACCCACTCAGGACATCACAAGAAGTCAAGAAGTTGCAACACAGCAAATGACCCAGGATATCACAGCACAAGACCAAGGATACCACAACAATAAATCTCACAAGCTCATTACACAACCCATTACCCAAGCTGTTAAAACACAGGAAGCTAATGGAAAAAAGATCACTACAAAACAAATGACCCAGGAGATTACAGCACAAGATCCAGGATATCTCCACAACAAAACTCACAAGGCCATCACACAGCCCATTATACCAACATCAACTCCATCAACCAATCAAGAGGTAGCAGCACAGCCAACCAGCCCAGCACACCAGCCCCCACCACCAGTATTTATAGAGAGACGGCAGCTCTGATCACACACTGCTTGCGCTGGCATGAAGCCAAAAGCACCTGCCTGAGGATGGCGAGTGGGACCTCACCGAAATGTCACCAAAATACTCTTAATCTTACATGGGAAAAGACCCGAACACACCTTGACCGACATATATATGAATTATATATATATGTATAAAATTCATAAACATTTTTGAATATGTTTGGTTAGAGTATACCATTTACAAAAAACAAACAAAAACCATAACTAATACCATTATAGGTTTTAACCCATTAATTGATGATAATACTAATAATATAATAACACATAAATTAATAGCACTAGTAATACTATAACTCCCATATAGTAAAAATATCACCAATTTTTTCAAAAAATAGATTTCTTTTTACATTCAGCTGATTCATATCATAGTACTTATAGTGATTGTAGTTATGAATCATTTCTAATTTTTGATACATACATTCATTGTTTTTCTTCCTCTAACTTCTACCTCTTGTCTTTAACCACTCCTAGAATCTGTTCTATATCAAATAGTATTTTGATTCTTCTTTCTCTTTTATTTTTAAGGTTAATCTGTCCATTTCAGCACATTCTAAAATTTTCCAAACTACCTCCTCCTCTGGCGGGATATTCTCATTTTTCCAGAATTTTGCAAAGATAATCCTTACTTGCTGTCAATACATGTAAAATTAAATATGCAGTTCCTTTATCCTAACCCTTTATTTGATTGTCTTCTAGAGGAGGCAGATAGGAACCAAGGATTTGAACTTTCTTCTCTTTACATCCAAGGCCGTGTTTGTACTGACAACAATATACTTGGCTCCAAAATAAATACAGGATTAAAATGCAATTGTCAAGAATTGATAGCCTTGCTACATAAGCTCAGGAATGATAAATAGACATTAAGACACACTTTTAATTGATGGTGTCACTTAAGGAAGATATCAGCAAAGCCACCTTGGCTTTGGTTTAGACAGGTATGGGAATTTTTCAGGAACATAAGATTTTGAAGAATAGTCTAAGAAAGGGGTGTCAAACTCAAGGCCCAGGGGCTGCATCTGGCCAGCGGGGTGCTTAGATCTGGCCCAAGAGGAAACAACAAAGGACCGGTGGTGCCTCTGCCAGTGAAAACGGAACCTACAAGGGCAGCCATCCCAAGTTCCATTTCCTCTGGCAGAGGGTTGCAAGATGCAGTCGCCACCAAAAACCAAGCTTGGGAGCCTGTTTTCGTTCGTAGAGCCCTTGGGCCACCACAGGCACCCCCAAGATGAGTGTTGTCAAGCTGGCCACACCCATCATGGCCATGTCCACCCCAGCCCCTCAAGATCAAACACTATCCTGATGCAGCCCTCAATGAAATTGAGTTTGGCACCCCCTGGTCGAAGAGATTGCTGGAAGTGCAGTGAGTGAGAGACCCTCCAAAGTGAGCATCCCAAACACTATTAATGCTTATTCTTTCTCAGCTTTTCCTCTTATCAATCTTTGTCTCTTCTTTTAAAAGTGATGGTGATTTTCTCTCTCTCTTCTAATTAGACAATATTATGATGCTCCAGTTTGTTAACCTTTGTGCACAAATCTTTTTAATTACAGCAGATGTTGGGTGTATAGTCTTTATTTAGCAACAGCAGCTAAACAGTTCAATAGCTAACTGAAAGGAACAGAAAAAAAAAAAGGGGGGGGGGAGAAAGGAATCCTTATTCTTTCTTGAAAAGGTAGCTACATTCCCAGTTGCATTCACTCTATGTTCCAGATCAAGGGAAGGATAAGGAATTTAAGCAGGTTACAAAACTCCATCTCCCCAATGATATGATTGGAGAAATGAAAAGGCATTTTTGTAGATTTAAGAGGCATTTTTCTGGAAGATCATATAGAGAGGTCCTTTGTGGAATTCATAAAGACTGGATTTAACCCGGTTTTTGAATTAACTTATTTTGTGAGTTTGCACAATACACTGAACTATAAATTAGCCCAGTGAGTTGGATTGTCATAATACTTCGAGCCATTCTTCAGGTGCTAAGTCTTTAATTGACTTAGCTAAGCTCTTGGGTGAATACAGTGGTGCATCCATTATTTCAAGCAATTTCTTCTAATGCATTGACTTTACCAATCAATTTATTTGCAGATGACTTTTTGCTGACAAAATACAGGTTCATGTTGTTATTCCATCATATAAATGCTGTTTTTCCAGTGCTAGGGTGAACAGTTAATTTTTCCAAGGGGATCACATGAGAAACTAGGACTGTTGTGTCATTGCCCCCATCACTGCAAGCTTGGAGAGGGACAGTTAAAGGATTGGTTGAGATCTGCAGATCGTAAAATGCCCAGGTCAGAGTTGGAAGGTGTTGTGTATAGAACTTGGTCGACTCCAAATACCTTAAACTGATTGGCCGAAAAGGACATTCTCGGATTGGTTACTTAAGCGCCATTCCAATTGGCCCTCCTGATGGTGGGAACACTTAAACAACTGTCATTGGCCACAAGCCATGAGCAAGCCGCTATAAGAAGGGCCGACGCGGCTTGGGCAACCGTTCCGTTACAAGTCACTTTACTGTTTGATACTGTTTGATTACTGTTTGTTGGAACCTGATCTCATGCACCTTATTTCCAGACGGAACAGTGGTGACGAAGGTGGGATTGTCCTTGAAGAGCAAGACCAAAGCACGTGGCAACCAGAACCTAGCGACAGAGAGGGCCAGTAACAATGCACCGCCTGCACCGTTCGACCCAGCCGAGGAAGATTGGGAGTCGTACATTGATCGCTTTCTGATATTCTTAGAAAGCAACGAGCTACAGGAGATAACTGACCAGAGGAAGAGGGCTGTATCCCTCACGCACTGTGGGCCAGCCATTTTTAAAATGGCAAAGGCACTAGCTAAACCGAGAGACGTTAAGCAGATGGCATGGCCTGAACTGAACAGAATGCTTTGAGCCCATTACATACCTGTGGTCTCCAACCTGATCAAATGGCACGGGTTTTACAAACGAGACCAAGGGGAAGACAAGAACATCGGAAACTTCGTAGCAGCTCTCAGACACATTGGAGGAGCCTGCGAGTTCCAGAACATGGACGAGGCCATGAGGGACCACGTGGTCCTCGGATTGAAGGACACTACACTCCAAAGTAAGCTGCTAAACAGACCGAATATCACAGTGGCCAAGGCCATCGCAGAAGCCACCACTGCTGAAGCAGCCAAGAAATCCGCAGCCACTATGCGCCAGATGAACTCAATTCCAGATCCGCTGAATCAACCAGAGAAAAGAGGGCTGAAGGAAGCAAGAAACAGCCCACAGTGACTGCCCACCATGAAGAACTCAAGTCCTTGAGTGACACTAATGACGACAATGAAGATATACATAGGCTTCAGTTGGAAAGAAAATGGTGAGAAAAAAGAAGAAGCAGGCGAGAATTCCAGTGTGCTGGATGTGGAGGAAATCACCCGTGCTCAGAATGCAGGTTCCTCAGTGCCATTTGCAGAGCTTGTGAAAAATGGGGGCACATTGCAAGAGTTTGCCGAAACAAAAAGAGCTATAGTCCAAAAAGACACGGTGGCACCCCCACCCCCCAGAAACGAAGAGAGACAAGCCAGAAGCAAATGGAGCTGAGAGAGCAGGAACCAACGAATGAGTGACAGAGAAAAAACACACCAAACAATAACCATCGGAAATGCCAGGGCAGCTAATGCAAAAAAGGTCCAGATAAATGTAAAAATTGAAGGAAAGCCCTGTGAGATGGAAGTAGACTCCAGATCATACTTGTCAATGGTATCTTGGAACACTACCAGAAGCCTGATACCAGACATCAAGCAAAGAGAACTGGAACAGCAAAAATTGATACTAAAGGACTACAAGGGAAACCGAATCCCGGTAGTGGGCCTTGGATATTTCCTGGTAGAATTTAAAAACCACGCTGAAATACTGCCTCTGACAATCGTTGACCGTGATCGCCCTAGCCTTCTGGGAATTGAATGGTTCACACCCCTGGGAATCAGAGTGACTGGGATCAACAGCATCGTTGCGGCCAACTGGGAAGAGAGCCTGCTGCAAGAGTTCCGGGATGTATTCGATGGGACCCTAGGCAAGTACAAGGGGATCCCAATATCATTCAGCCTAGACCCAAAGATAGCTCCGATCAGGCTCAAAGCCAGACGCGTTCCCTTTGCCTTAAAGCCAAAAATAGACAAACATCTTAACAAACTTATCGCACAAGGGGTGTTAGAGCCAATCGACCATGCCAAGTGGGAAACACCCATTGTGACTTCTGTCAAACCAGATGGGTCAGTGCGCATCTGTGGAGATTATAAGGCAACCCTAAATCATGCGCTCCAACAAGGCGCATACCCAGTACCAGTAGTGCAACACTTATTGCACTCACTAGGGGGAGGAAATTTTTTTGCAAAACTTGATCTCACGCAAGTGTATCAAGAGCTACCAGTTGACCCCAAAACCTCAGAGGCACAGACTATAGTCACGCACAGAGGGGCATTCAAGTGCAACCAACTTCAATTTGGCATTAGCGTTGCCCCAAGTGTTTTCCAAAGCCTCATGATTCTAAATGGAATCAAGGGAGTCGTCCCCTATTTTGATGATGTATTAGTATCAGCAAAAATTGCAAACCTATTAGAATATAGACTAAAAGAGGTTTTGCGAAGATTCAGAGAAGCAGGGCTTAAAGTCAAGAGAGAAAAATGTAAACTAGCCACCGACCAGGTCGAATTTTTAGGCTACCTGATAGATGAGCAAGGGATACACCTCACTGAAAAGAAAATAAAGGCGATAAAAGACGGACCCAGACCTAAGAAGAAAACTGACTTACAAGTTTTCTTAGGTCTCATTAATTTCTACAATGTCTTTCTGCCGAAAAAAGCGACCGTAGCAGAACCTTTACATCGATTGTTAGATTAAAAAAACTATATGGAAATGGGGCCACCGGGAACAAGCAGCATTCCAAAACATCAAGGACTTATTAACTTCTAACACCGTTTTGATACAGTACAGCAACACCCTGCCTTTGATGGTCACCTGTGATGCATTGCCTTTTGGAATCAGCGCCATCCTGAGCCAGATGGCAGAGAGCCACCAATTGCCTTCTATTCCAAAACGCTGTCAAAATCGGTAAGGAACTACAGTCAACTCGACCGAGATGCCCTCACAATCATAGCCGGCATCAAAAGATTCCATGAATACCTATATGGTAGGACATTTTCGATTATCACTGACCACAAACCCCTGCTAGGGATCCTGGCAGGAAACAAACCAACCCCAAACATTCTATCACCAAGAATGACGAGGTGGTCTAAGTTTCTCGCTGCATACAACTACACACTTATCCATCGTCCAGGCAAGACCATCACCCATGTGGATGCCTTGAGCCGTTTTCCCACTGCCCAACATGGAAGACGACCCAGCTCCCACAGTCTCCACTCTCCAAATTGAGTCCTGGCCGAATCTGCCACTAACCGCAGCAGACGTCGCTAAAGCTACCGCAAAAGACCTGCTGACAGCTCGAATCCTGCATTGGGTAGGTAAGGGCTGGCCGGATGAGAACAGAGGCGAGACTTTGAAACCTTTTTGCACCCAACAGACTGAACTGTCTATTGAAAAGGCTGTATGCTGTGGGGGGACAGGGTGGTAATCCCAGAAAAGTTACAGGAAGAAGTGTTGTGCATGTTGCACGAGGGACACCCGGGCATAGTCAAAATGAAAGCCCTGTCCAGGAGTTACGTCTGGTGGCCAGGGCTGGACAAGGGAATTGAACGATGGGTGGCAACATGCCATGACTGCCAAAAATCAAGGCCTACCCCCCCACTGGCACCAGTCATGGCATGGGAAACTCCCAGAGGCCCATGGTCGAGACTGCATATTGACTTTGCTGGGCCAACAAAAGGAAATACCTATTTTGTAATCGTGGACGCCTCCTCGAACTGGTTAGAGGTTATCCTTATGGCGTTCACTACTACCGAGGCAGTCATGAAACAGTTAAACAGACTTTTTGCCACGCATGGGCTGTCTGATATAATAGTCTTGGACAATGGGCCCCAGTTTACCACTTTCACGTTCGAGCAATACCTGGCCACACAGGGCATCCGACATGCCCTGACAGCGCCGGCTCATCCGGCTTCAAATGGAAGGCTGAACGCATGGTTCGTTATACTAAGGAGAACCTAGAAAAAATGGACACAGGGGACATGCAAGATAAACTTAACAGATTATTAACCATTCAACATATCACCTCTAGCACAACCACGAACAAAAGCCCAGCAGAACTCCTCATGGGTAGGAAATTGCATTCCTACCTCAATAGACTGCACCCCATCTATACCTGGGACAAACCCCCTGACTCCTCCAGAAAATATCGCTCCTTTGAAATTGGCAATTTAGTCTACACTAAAAACCTTACCGGGGACCCATTATGGCTTCCAGCCACAGTTACCCAAATCACAGGGCCCTGGTCATACCAACTTGCATTAGACGATGGCAGAACACGCAAGCGGCACATCAACCAGCTTCGCTCTCACACATTAGAACGCAACACTACACTACCATTGCAAACTCCAATAAACAAGCCAAAATCAACCGAGGAGGGGGGGAAACACAAAATAATAAAAAAAGGGAGAGAAGAACCTCCAATAACAAGACAACAATCACTACACAAACCCGAACTAGAAACTCAAATGAAACAAAAAGAGCGCTTACCCATAGACGACCTCCAGAGAAGAAATCCGGGAGCAGGAGAGCGAGGCGAGGCCTTCCTGGAAGGAGACAGCGAGGCCTGCTCAACCAGCCCGAATGAATCAGGAGGGAGCGGCGGAGCCACCTCAACCAGCCCGAGAAACTCATGCAGAAGCGGCAAGGCTGACTCACCCTTCCAGGAGGTTCCATGGAGAAGACGCGGAGAGAAAGCAATCCTGTCCGAACTGCTCGAGGACCACGCTGAGACTGAGCTGCGCAGGTCAAGTAGGACCCGCAGAAGCCCCACCTACCTGCGTGACTACGTTACGCACGTTGGACGAAACCAAGAGGGGAGGGGTGTTGTGTATAGAACTTGGTAGACTCCAAATACCTTAAACTGATTGGCTGAAAAGGCCCTTCTCGGATTGGTCACTTAAGCGCCATTCCGATTGGCCTGCCTGATGGCGGGAACACTTAAACAACTGTCATTGGCCACAAGCCACGAGCAAGCCGCTATAAGAAGGGCTGCCGCGGCTTGGGCAGCCATTCCATTACAAGTCACTTTACTGTTTGAATAAAGAGCTGTTTGTTGGAACCCGGGCTCATGCACCTTATTTCCAGACAGAACAGAAGGTCATCTTGTAGGTCATCTAGTCCAATCCCCTGCCCAAGCAGGAGACCCTAAACCATTTCTGACAAATGGCAGTCCAATCTCTTCTTGAAAGCCTCAAGTGATGAAGCTCCCACAATTTCCAAAGGCAAGTTGTTCCATTGGTTGATTGTTCTCACTGTCAGGAAGTTTCTCTTTATTTCCGTCTCTCCTTGTTCAGTTTCCATCCATTATTCCTTGTTTGGCCTTCAGGTGCCTTAGAAAATAGCTTGACCCCTTCCTCTCTGTGGCAGTCCCTCAAATATTAGAAGACTGCTATCATGTCTCCTCTGGTCCTTCTCTTCACTAGACTAGCCATGCCCAGTTCCTGTAACCGTTCTTCATATGTTTCCGTCTCCAGTCCCCTAATCATCCTGGTTGCTCTTCTCTGCACTTTTTCTAGAATCTCAACATCTTTCTTGTCACGGTTGTTAAGTGAATCACTGTAGTGCATTTGTTAAGTTAGTAACACAGTTGTTAAATAAATCTGGCTTCCCCATTGACTTTTCTTGTCAGAAGGTGATCACATGACCTTGGGATACTGCAATCGTCATAACTACGAGCCAATTGCCAAACATCCAAATTTTAATCATGTGACCATGGCAATGCTGCAACAGTTGTATGTATTCTGGGGGCAAGTCGTTCCACTGATTAATTGTTCTAACTGTCAGGAAACATCTCCTTAGTTCTAGATTGCTTTTCTCCTTGATTAGTTTCCTTCCATTGCTTCTTGTCCTGCCTTCGGGTCAGAAGTCACTTTTTTCAGTGCAATTGTAAATGAACTGTTGTAAGTTGAGGACTACCTGTACTTGTAATGCTTTGATATTTGTTTCTTCTTTTCCAAGATGGCTTCTTTCCATATTCTACCCTGTCTAATGATCAAATCCATAAATCTTGGGGTTTTTTTCCCCATCTTCAGTAAAGATCCTTAAGTTTTTAAAAATACAGTCTAACAAATGTAGTTATTGTCTTTTTCCTATTCAAACAAGTCAATTTTGCCTGCAAATTGTCTGCAAATTCTGTCACCTTCCCCAACTATTCCTGCTTTGTGGGTATTTCAGACTCTTACCATCTTTGGCCATATAGTAATCTCACTGCAGTTGCCATGCACAAAAACAGTTCATCCATTAGTCTTTTCTAGTTATCCTTCCATCAGTCCCAACAAAAAAAGTTTTTGTAGCTCTCAACATTTCTGATGGGAAGCCAACAGGCGAGAACTTGCGAGAATATTATGTGCTGTATAATCTAACACATCGATGCGATGTAATAGAATTTTGGCTGGCTTACTCCCATTGTAAAACACCATTGCATTTCTGGCTTCCTCTCTTTGAAATAACCTCATCCTTGACAGCTGAAAAAAGGCATGTCGTTTTGTCCCCTTTCCATTTCTACCCAGATGTTAGCACATCAGTTATTCTACCCAAGGGAGAATATTATCCCCCTGTGAGAATATTTCTGAAGTTCAGAGCAAATGGAGAAACTGTTATAAGTGCATAACAATGACACTAAGCTTAATGTCCTTCAGCAGGTCAGGTACAGCCTTAACAGCTGCATTTCCACAACATAATAAGTTTGATCTGTATTAACCTTGATTAGGGATTGGGTGACTAAGCAGGTGATATGAACCCAATTTGCTAAGTCAGATCACTTTTCAGTGTAAATAGTATCAATAGATTAATTCAATAACCATTTTAGGGGCATTGGGTAAAAACAGACATTCTATGATAATGGTAGGTTGAAATTACCTTGGAAGACAAGGGTAAGAGCCACAGCTAAGGAAAGGATAAGAGGCAGCAGAGCCCACAAGGGAAAAAAAGGACCATGGCCAACATTTCAGAAGGGACCCTCCCTAGTTTGTTGCTTGTAAAGGGGGAGAAATGTACCTTCAGACCAGGCAAGACATAACCTTAGAATTGGTCTACCTAGCCATGCTTCATGTCTGGACAACCTTGTCAGTCTAACATTCTCTATAAGGAAGCTACATCTGTTCAAGGTATCCATAATAATAATAGCTCAGTTCTGGATTCAAGTCCCCAACATACTTTCTCCTCTGTGAAATTAGAAAAATGAGTCATGATTTATTTACTTTCAGGTCTTTAAATAACTGCTTCCAGTCCAGCCCATACAGCATCAATAACACTGAGATTTTTCTGACTATATTCTTAAACCTAATTTTATGATCCAGAAGCAGAAAGAGATCAGTCCTAAAGGATTGTATGGAACTACTTAAGTGAACTATTTTGGGGGGAAGGGAGGTGTTAGTGGTTAATTTTATATCTGACTAATTTGTGTCCTATTATGGATATCCCAAAGGTGATTTTTCAAGAGGCAATTGGACTTTCTGGTTTTTCTTTGAAGAGGTTTCGCTTCTCATCCAAGAAGCTTCTTCAGCTCTGAGTGCAAATGGCTCCTATAAGCTGTAATTCTTTTGGAAATGCATTCATTTTCCTGCACTATTCAAAGGGTGTTCATCCCAAAGTACATTGCTAAATGTCTATGAAGATGCTCAGTCATCCAGGTCATGGTAGTCCCAAAGATGCTTTTTCAAGAGGCAACTGGACTTTGGGTTTGTTTGTTTGTTTGTTTTTTGAAGACATTTTGCTTCTCATCCAAGAAGTTTCTTCAGCTCTTCCTGGATGAGAAGTGAAAAGTCTTCAAAAAAAAAAACCCAGAAAGTCCAAACTGCCTCTTAAGAAAGCATCTTTGGGATAACCATGACCTGGATGACTGAGAATCTCCATAGACACCTATCATGGATAGTTTTGCATGCAGTGGTGGGATTCTACCAGTTTCCCTACTGGTTCAGTGATCGTGCACTTCGCACATGCACATGCAGCTTTCCAAACACCAGCTGAGGCTCTACTATACCAATCAGCTGAGAGGATAAAGAACAAAAAAGCGCAAGGGCGGGTGAGAGGGCCAATCTTTTCTCTTCTTTCTCCTCTCAGCTGATCATCGGAGCTTTATACTACCGATTCAGCCGAACTGGGCCAAACCACTGGTTTCACCACTGGTTTTATAGGTAATCCTCAAGTTACAACTATAACTGAGCCTAGCAATTACAGTCTTAAGGCCCTGTCACACTGCCCAACGGATGCAAAACATTAGTAAAAAGGACAACGGACGAGCAAAATGTTCCATCCGTTGTTATCCACTCTCAAAAGGGGCAAAAATTTGCATAACCGGAGCGGATAACACAGAAAGGAATGGACGCGGGGAGGACACAGAGCGGATGGAAAGCGGATGCAGAACGGAAGCCCAGTGGATGGAAGCGAATGGGAGTGGATGGCACATCCGCTAGGCTTCCGGGGGACCTCAGCAAAGCGGACGCGGAATGGATGAAGCGGATGCACAGCGGATGAAGCGGATGCACAGCGGAAGCCTAGCGAATGCACAGCAGAAGCCTAATGGATGCCTAGCGTTAATTGCGCATGCGGGGGGGGGGATTTATTGCGTCAGCCCCACGGATATAAAGGGAAGCAGCTTGCACGTGGCCAGCATTCAGAGGAAAGACTTGCTGCCGGATACATCAAGTCCTTGCCTGCCCTGCCTGCATGCCTTCCTGCCAGCCTGCCTCCCAGCCTCCTGGTCGCCTCCCTGCCAGCCTTGCTCTCTGCCTGCCTGCCAGCCTTGCTGCCAGCCTGCCTTCCAGCCTCCCTGCCAGCCAGTCTGCCTGCCAGCCTTGGTGCCTGCCTGCCTGCCTGCCTTCCTGCCAGCCTTCGTGCCTGGCTACCTGCCAGACCTTGGTGCCAGCCTTGGTGCCTGCCAGCCTCCCTGCCAGCCAGCAACCCCACAACCATGGGGAAGAAGCGAAAGCCTCAGCAACCTGCCGCCATCCCTGGCAAGAGGGACAGGGCCACCCTCCCGCCCCCTGTCCCTGACTCTGCTTCTGCTGGGGCTTCTGCTGCTCGGGATCGCTCTTCTGGTGCTGAAGCTTCTGCTGAAGCTGCTCCTGGCAGTGGTGCTTCTGCTGGTGCTTTCTCTGCTGAAGCTGCTTCTGGCGGTGGTGCTTCTGCTGGTGCTTACTCTGCTGAAGCTGCTCCTGGTCCTGCTGGTCCTGCTGGTCCTGCTCGTGCTCCTGGACTTGCTCGTACTGCTCGTGCTCCTGGTCTTGCTCATCCTGCTCGTCCTGTTCGTGCTCCTGGTCCTGCTGGTGCTGGTGCTGCTGCTGGTGCTGCTGATCCTGCTGGTGCTGCTGCTGATGATGATGATGATCCTGCTGCTGCTGCTGCTGCTGATGATGATGATGATTATGATCCTGCTGGTGATGATGATGATGATGATGATGATGATACTGCTGGGGCTGCTGCTGCTGCTGGTGTGGAGGAGCAGCCCCTACTACCTGGGAGCCCCTCTGATGAGGGCCCATCTGGTCCTGCCAAAGGGAGGAAGAGGCGTATGCGACAATGGGAGAGGAGGCAATACAATATTAAGGAGGAACACGAGGATGAGGTGCTGGAGTGGCTGAGAGAGAATGACTATCTGTGTCTGAAGGGACACCGGCTGTACAGGGACACCAAGCGGAAGCAGGCTGCTTGGAGAGAGAAGGCGGAGAGTATGGGATACACTTCGGAGGTGCTCCTCAGCTGGTGGAAGCACATGCACACCTGGTACGGGAAGCTTCACCTCAAGAAATCTGGCCAGGCCACGGTTAAGCTGACGGACAGAGAGACCTACGTCATGGCCAGGTGCAGCTTCCTGGAGGGTGAGATCCGCCACCAAGGAGCACCAGGAGCCCCTCTCACAACCCTCTCTCTCCAGCAGCTTGCTGAGAGCCAGTCCTCTTCCGGCCGAGAGTCAGTCCCTGTCTCCAGGCAGGTTTCTGTGGAGCGTGTCACGGCGGAGAACCCACGGACAGGTATTGTAACCATGGTGGAGGGCGTGGAGGATTCCCTGGTGCGGTGGGAGAAAGGAGACGGCGCGTCCACCACAGCCATAGCCGCATCCACCACCACCCCAGCTCCACCTCCACAGAAAGGCAGAGAGCCAGACAGCAGGAGGGGCAGAGCCACACTGTCCTGCTGGAGATCAGGGACACCATCCGGACCAGCATAGATCTCCTCTCTCAGCTGGTCCACACCAACTCCTCATCCTCCAACTGCAAGCCCTTCCTCACCTATGTCAACCAGACCCTCAGGAACATGGAGGAACTCCAGTACCAGGTGGTGAAGGACCGGATCACCGAGCTGCTTCACAACCCTCCAGATCCAGAGGAACCTGCTCCCACCCAGTCCAGGTCTGCTCCTCCACCCCAGGTGATGTCCCTCCCATTCCAAGGCTTCCCACAGCCCCTCACCTACCAGGGCTACAGCTACCAGGAGGTCCAGCAACACAGGCAGCAGCCCTTCCCAGTCCAGGCACAGAGTCATCGGGCGACACCGTTGCCACCGATTCCACTGATGCCACCAATGCCACCCACGCCAATGATGCCACCGACGACAGTGATGCCACCCACGCCACCGATGCCACCCACGCCAGTCCTCACCCAGCTGCAGACCAGACAGCCCCACTACACTACTCCTTCCTCCACCCCACAGCCAACCCTGGACTCAGTACATCTGTCATCAGTACTGGGGCTGACACCCCATGGCATGGAGGAAGGACCTCTCAGCATCACGGGTCTGAGCCAGCTGTCCGAGATCTTTCTCAACACACCGTCACCTGTTGTCCTCTCAGGGCCAGGCACCCCAGTGGGGCTTCAGACCAGCACTCCAGCAGCACCCACCTCCACAGCACCTGGACCCTTCACCCCTGAGACTGGGCACACCTCCGAGTGACCAAGAGGAGTGACAGAGACTGGCTGGCTGGCTACCTGTGGACATTATTTGGACACTTGACTTGGGTCATTTTTCTTTTACAGCTTGTTGTTCAATAAAGTCTATCTTTGATTCACACACTTGCTTCATTTCTTTTTTTTAATAAAGTCTTGGTGGAAACTTTTAGAAATGGCTTAAGCCTTTGCATGCTTGTGGGATGGGTTAAGATAGCAGTGGGGTGGGCAGGGATACCTGTGGAATGAGCAGGGATACCTTTGGGATGGGTAATAGCTGTGGGGATAGATAAACCTCCAGTGCAAGCATAGTGGGACTGTATGGTCCACCCTCCCAGGTGCCACACCTATGGCCCTTTATTATCAATAACAATGTAATAATCATCCACACATGTCAACACAAACACAACTCTTTATTAAATGCCCTGATCATTGTAGGCCCACCCAACATTCATGGCCCAATTTCATCAGTGTGATGAGACAGGCTGAAGGAAGCATCCATTAATCATCTATCATCCTGTCTTGCCACTCCACTGCTCCAGCTGGGGAGTTGCACCAGTGTTTCAGGAGGTTGCACTGCTTCTTCCCTTCACGTGAGGCTGTGTTGGGGCCTTGCACATCCTCAGAGTCTATCCGATTTTGCCCTTGCCTCCATTCCCCAGGCTCCATGTCCCCATTGCCTTGTTGGAGGTCCACGAGCCTGTTCTGCAAGACTGGGTGGCGGGTATGCATGAGATTGTGCAGGATGCAGCAAGCTTCCACGATCCTCCTCACGGTCTGTGGGCGATGCTGCATGGTTGTGAGAAGTACCTGGAACCTGTTGTCCAGGATGCCAAAGGTGTTCTCCACCACCCGCCTTGCCCTGGATAGCCTGTAGTTGAAGATCCTCTCTTCACGGGTGAGGCATCTGGAGGTGTAGGGATTCATGAGGTAGGTTGTGAGGGAGAAGGTGTCATCCGCCACGATGAAGTTGGGCACATCTTGCGTGTCGTTGGGCAGGGGTTCTGGATCTGGGAAGCCCACGATGAGGTTGCATTCCAGCCCCTCCTTGAGGTCACTGGCGTTGTATACCTGGGCATCTGAAGATGAGCCGTAGCCTGAAGCATCAATGTACATGAATTTGTAGTCAGCATCGACCATGGCGAAGAGGACAATGCTGAAGAAGCCCTTGTAGTTGAAATAAGTGGACCCCGACTTGGCTGGCGCTTTGCAGGCCACATGCTTCCCATCTATGGCTCCAACGGTGTCGGGGAAGTTCCACTTCTGATACCACTGCTCTGCAACTTTCTTCCATCCTTCTTCAGTGGAGGGGCACTGGAGGACCTCCTTCAGGTATTCTTCAATGATGGCCTGCACCACTTCTCTGACCACAATGCTGATGGTGTTGTGTGGCACCCTCCAGCCGTACTGCATGCTCATGTACATGGTCCCTGAGGCCTGGTGGCACAGAGTGAGTGTCACCTTGAGCCCAGGTTCCAGGCTGGCCCGGAAGTTGGTGTTTGCCTTGGTCAACCTGGGTGTCAACCACTAGACAACTTCGTCAAACATGGCTGGAGGCATCCTCATGAAATTCTGGAATGAACGAGTGTCTTCGTTCCTGAGCTCCACCATCAGCTTGTTGTACAGTCCGTACTCTGCTCTTCTCCCGATCCATCTTCGGACCCAGATGCTTCTTTGCCGCCTCCTTTTTTTCCCGTAGTAGAGTTCACAGAGCCTGTAGATGGCTTTGTACTGTTGCAGAAGGATGGTGGCTGCCAAAAGGACTGTGGTACGATCCACGGTGGACATGACTGGATGCTGTGGAAGAGGAAGAGTCAGATGAAGGCTGCAGAGGTCTGCACAGGTGGGCTGCTGGGCTGAAAGTGAGATGCAGGTGAGTTGCTCCCCCTTTTTATAGGCAGTATAGGTGTCCCTTTGCATCCTCTAGACATCCTTAATATCCGAGATAGGTCCCCTCTGCGAACATTTTTTCCGTTTTAAATGCTTTGTTTCCATGCTGCATCCGCTAGGCATCCGTTCTACATTTGTTCTGCATCCGTTCCGCTTCCTCCCTGCATCCGAGGGGATGCGAGTTGCGCGGATGCAGAACAGATGCCTAACGGATGCAGAACGGACGAATTGGATACATTTTCCGTGCAAAAGTTTTGAGCAGCTCAAAACTTTCTGAGCAGATGAAACGTCCATAAACGGATGCTGGACGGATAGAGAGGAAGCAAAACGGAGGCAGTGAGTACAGAACGGATACATTGCATTAACCAACAGATGGCAAGCTTTTTTGTCAGTTTTACATCCTCTTTGCATCCGTTGGTGCAGTGTGACAGGGGCTTTAAGTCATGATGGTCGTAAAGTGAGTTACTACATGAATGGATCCAATGTTACAACATTTTTCTTCAGCAGATATGGTGCTTGTTGAATGAACCCATTGTTTGCGCCAAATTTTACCAGAAATCAGAAGTAAATGCCACTTTCTGACAAAACCTTTATAAATTATGATCACACAACTGTGGGGCACTGCAAACGTTCATAAATGATGCCCAAAACCAGTCGCATGACTGCAGGGTGATATCACAACTTCAAAATTGGCTCATAAGTTAACTTTTGGTAGGTTTGTCATAAGTTCAAACATTTATTAAGCGACTGGTTGAAAGTCGAGGACGACCCATACTTACTGTGAACTGGGGTTGACTGTCATTGCATGAATATTGTAAAGATACCAGGAGGATCCTTCCTCCTACAGACAGAGGACATACTCGCTGACAACATGATTGGGCTTAATATGCGTTGCTTGATTAAGTATGTTGTGTGAACACAGCTGATTGTGGTTGTTCTGTGAATAACCACCATTAATCTGTGCCTCAGCATGAAGTAGGAACCCAGGGAAAGAAAAAGAGGAAAGGAGAGAAGAAATCTTCCCTGGAAACCAACTCTTTAACACGAACACGAATTATGGCTCTTTTAATGGAGGCCTATATATTATTCTGATGGATGCAGAAGTTGACAATGGACAAGTGGATTCAAGGTATCAATTTTCCAACTATTTCTCTCAAGAAAAAAAAAATCAAATGTTGTCAAGGGCGCCAAAGAAATATTAGTCCTGAGATATTTAACTGGGAGATTCTTAAGACATCATGGGTATTCCAGCCTCCCAAAGGCTAAAATGGTTCATCCATTTTAGCAGAGACTATGTTGACATTTCAAAGTTGAACTCTCTGATTTTTGTAGCATAAAGCCATGCATTAGATGAAATATCCTAATATCCTCTGAAGTGGAAGATCATGAGAGCAAAATGCCTCAGGAGAAGCGGTTTTGCCTAAAACGTCCACAGCCAATTTAAAACATTATCTTCCTGAAATACATTATCTTGTTTAATGGCATCACTATTTAATTTATGAGTTCTCGTGAGATGCAGAAACTGTTTGTCAGAACAAGGCCCTGCAATTTACTTCTTTTTTCTCTATTAAGTAAATTTAATCAGGGGAGATTTCTGGTTATATACTGCATATTTCCCTTTATTTTCTTTGTCTGTACAACTTTCTGAAAATGTTCCTTTGTTTGGGTCTGTCCTGCTCATTGGTTCACATAATAAAAGTAGAAAAATCAGGAGTATAGGTGATTGTCAGGTTTAACCATTCATTTAGTGATCATTCTAAGTTACAACAGCACTGTCGAAGTTCCAACTGATGAACACAACCAAAAGAAGGACAATTGAAATGATCCAATCTCTGAATACAAAAACTTTATTGAATACATCATTTTGGCACTGATGAGGGCAAAACTGGACCTACCTAATTCCACCACAAGCCCACATAATTGTAGTATAGAATTCTCCCTCCTCCTATTAGTGCAGGTCACATTGTCCAATTGAGACTCATTGTATTGTTATGAGAAAAAGTCTTTGAATTTGGCAAACACCGGAGGAAGTATCCTTGGCTCTCACACATGTCTTCTTGATGTCTGGAGCCTACATTCCATCTTCCACTTCCCTCCCCCCTGGTTTGTTGGCAAGCAGAGCAAAGGTGGTATTCAGCAGGCGCTGACCACTGCTGGAGAACCGGTAGCAGAAATTTTGAGTAGTTTGGAGAACTGGCAAATACCACCTCTGACTGGCCCTGCCCCCATCTATTCTCTGCCTCCCCCGAGCCCCAGCTGATCGTCTGGGTCTTCTTTTGTTGCCCGGCATAGGAGAACGGAGCTGGAAAGCAGATTAGTGGGGTGGGGAAGGAATGGGATTTTGCAGTAACCTTCCCCAGGAATGGGGATTTTACAGTATCCTTCCCCTGCCACATCCACCAAGCCACGGTCCACCAAGCCACGGCCATAGAACCGGTTGTAAAAATTTGTGAATCCCACCACTGAAGCAGAGAGGTGATAATGGTTACAACAGTAAAAGTGTGCTTCAAATTTTGACAGGCACTGAAAAAGTGATTGATGACAGTTTTCCACACTTATAACCGTTGTAGCATCCACATGGTCCTGTAATCAAATTTCAGATGCTCGGTAATTGGTTCATATTGATGATGGTGACAGTATCCTGGGGTCATGTCATAATATTTTGCAACCCTCTGACTAGCAAAGTCAATGAGGAAGCCAGATTCATTTTACAACTGTGTTAGTAACTTAACAGCTATAGTGATTCACTGAACAACTATGGCAAGAATGGTCATAAAATGGGGCAAAACTCACTTGACAACCATCTCGCTTAGCAACAGAATTTTTGGGCTCAATTGTGGTCATAACTTGAGGACTACCTGTAATCTCATAGAACTTTTTCTGACTAACACATTTATTTAAAGGCTTAAACTTCAATGAGCTGTGGCCCACTTCTCCTAATGCAGCTTCAGCTCCTCACTTCATCATGCAAGCATCTGACAAGGATCAGGTGTAGAGATTTGCGGCATCAGAGGTCAATGGGCTACAGGTAATCCTTGATTTATGACCAGTCAGTTAGCAACTGTTCGAAGTTACAACAGAACCCCCCAAAAGAAACTTAGCTCCTTTATTCAAGGTTCTGATATCCAACCCTACTTCCCCATGATCATAGGAGGAGGGGGAGGGGGAGAAGAAAAAAAAGAAAGAAGAGGAGGAAGAGAAGAAGGAGAAAGAGAAGGAGGAGGAGGAAAAGGAAGAGGAAGAGAAGAAGGAGGAAGAGAAGGATGAGGAGAATGAGGAGGAGGAAGAGAATGAGGAGGAGGAGGAGAAGCTTTCCCCCCTCTTTTCTTTTTTTCTGTGTCCTTCCTCCTGCGTAAGTGCTTCCAGAAAGGGTAAAATTGTAGCAGAGATGGTTTATACTCACAATCAATACAGTAAATGGAACAATCAAGCTGGGGAAAAAGATCACATGGCAGCTAAGATAAAAGTCTACCTTTCCAGCAATGGGCTTATTAGACAGCCAGGAGGGGAGAATGCTCTCCCCCACATCCATTGCATCCATTTCCTTTAAAAAACAACAACCCTCCATTGATTTGTGCCTGGTATGGAGTTGTCATAGTTTCATGAATAAGAGTTCTGTGGCTCATAGAATCAAAGGCTTCTCCTCCCACCTCACAATCAATAAAAAAAAGATTCAGAGAAATTACGAGAGCTCACTATGAAGCTGCTCCCCGTTTATTTTTAGGGTGTGGAAATGGAGGATAAGGCCGCTTGAATTCTGCAAGTGGAATTTCCGAGCCCTTGTCTGTTTTGTTCATCCAGTTCTAGAACAATTTGCAGGTGCGCTGCTTTTGGATCTGGAAGTTCCCCTTAGAATTTCTGGCAATTACGTTTTGAGAGCTCAACTTGTCTTTGTCTCTTTTGCTTTTACCCTTCTTTTAACTCCCCAACATCAGAAGGAGTCTGGTAGAACCTTTTATGACTAATACATTTTAAAAGGCACAAGCTTTTGTCAGCTGTGGCCCACTTCTTCAGATGCCTAGCAGCAGATCAGAAGCAAGGGAATAACAAAGACTTTCACACAGACCATCCTGGTTCAAAATGCTTGCTTCATATTTAATGCCCCAAGTATTTTAATCCTTGAACTGCCTTTTAATTTGCCTACCAACATCGGAAATGCATCAGAGGTGGTATTCAGCAGGCTCTGACCAGTTCTGGAGAACCGGTAGCGGAAATTTTGAGTGGTTCAGACAACCATCAAATACCATCTCTGACTGGCCCTGCCCATATCTATTCTCTGCCTCCTGAGTCCCAGCTGATCGGCTGGGTCCTCTTTTGTTGAGGAGAACAGAGCTGGAAAGCAGGTTAGTGGGTGGGGTGGGGAGGGAATGGGAATTTTGCAGTATCCTTCCCCTACCATGTCCACCAAGCCATGCCACACCCACCAAGCCACACCCACAGAACTGGTAATAAATTTTTTTGAATTCCACCTCTGAAGTGCACATTAGACACATTCATATTAAAATGCAAACTAGGCTAATTTCTCTTTTCTCTTTTGGAAAACCTTTATTGTCCAGGAAAGTGTCATCTGGAAATGAAGTTCTCCAGATCTTCTTCCAAGCCTTGGAAGACCCAAGACTTTACTCTGCAAGGCTGATCAAACCAGTGAAAACAGATGTTCCAAAATGTGGACCTAATTGTTGGCCACTGAAGGCTGCTGATGGTATTGGCTTTCATCCCAGGATGGACTACCTGTGGCACACTAGATGTTGCAGAGCTTCAGTTCTAGTCGTTGGTGGGAGATGCTGAGAAGTGTAGATCTGCAACCTTGGAAGGACTTCAGATTCTTCACATTTGTAATACTGGGGAATCCAACTTTTGAAAAAAAAATGGCATTTTTTAATCATGTCTCAGGGTAATTTATTAAATGCAAAAATCAGCCCTGCTTTATTGCTGTGCTCTGATTCTCAGCTATCTATGATACTTGTTTTTCATAGGATGAATATTTTGGCAATATTTTTCTATTCATAACTGAGTGTTCATATAACTGCTTGATCAATCAGCAGCAAAACCAACAATGTAGATGGCAATGTAGTAAAATCCCCCTTTTTCCTTCCCTTCCTTGCTTCTGCCAACATTTACATTGACTCAGATTTCTGCCTTGCTAGCAAGTTAAAAAGGAAGGAAAGAAGGAAGGAGGGAGCAAGGGAGGAGAAGAAGGAGAAGAAGAAGAGGAGGAGGAGGAGGAGGAGGAGGAGGAGGAGGAGGAGGAGGAGGA
>BLBF01000036.1:18509764-18565838 GCA_015471245.1 Laticauda colubrina | reverse complement strand
GGCGGTGGTGCTTCTGCTGGTGCTTACTCTGCTGAAGCTGCTCCTGGTCCTGCTCGTCCTGCTCGTCCTGCTCGTGCTCCTGGACTTGCTGATCCTGCTCGTCCTGCTCGTGCTCCTGGTCTTTCTCGTCCTGCTCGTCCTGCTGGTCCTGGTCATGCTCCTGGTCCTCCTCGTGCTCCTGGTCTTGGTGGCGCTGCTGGTGCTGACACTGCTGCTGCTGATCCTGGTCCTGCTGGTGCTGCTGGTGCTGCTGGTGCTGCTGGTGCTGCTGCTGCTGATGATGATCCTGCTGGTGCTGCTGCTGCTGCTCCCCTACTACCTGGGAGCCCCTCTGATGAGGGCCCATCTGGTCCTGCCAAAGGGAGGAAGAGGCAGATGCGACAATGGGAGAGGAGGCAATACTCCATTGAGGAGGAACACGAGGATGAGGTGCTGGAGTGGCTGAGAGAGAATGACTATCTGTGGCGGAAGTGACACCGGCTGTACAGGGACACCAAGCGGAAGCATACTGCTTGGAGAGAGAAGGCGTAGAGTATGGGCTACACTGCAGAGGTGCTCCTCGGCTGGTGGAAGCACATGCACACCTGGTACGGGAAGCTGCACCTGAAGAAATCTGGCCAGGCCACAGTTAAGCTGACGGACAGAGAGACCTACGCCATGGCCAGGTGCAGCTTCCTGGAGGGTGAGATCCGCCACCGAGGAGCAGCCCCTCTGTCTACCCTCTCTCTCCGGCAGCCTGCTGAGAGCCAGTCCTCTTCCGGCTGAGAGTCAGTTCCTGTCTCCAGGCAGGTTTCTGTGGAGCGTGCCATGGCGGAGAACCCGCAGACAGCTGTTGTAACCATGGTGGAGTGCGTGGAGGACTCCCTGGTGCAGTGGGAGAAAATAGACGGTGCATCCACCACAGCCGTACCCGCATCCACCCCCAGCTCCACCTCCACAGAAAGGCAGAGAGCCAAACAGCTGGAGGGGCAGAGCCACACTGTCCTGCTGGAGATCAGGGACACCATCCGCACCAGCATAGATCTCCTCTCTCAGCTGGTCCACACCGACTCCTCATCCTCCAACCACAAGCCCTTCCTCACCTATGTCAACCAGACCATCAGGGACATGGCGGAACCCCAGTACCAGGTAGTGAAGGACCAGATCACCGATCTGCTTCACAACCCTCCAGATCCAGAGGAACCTGCTCCCACCCAGTCCAGGTCTGCTCCTCCAGCCCAGGTGATGTCCCTCCCATTCCAAGGCTTCCCACAGGCCCTCACCTACCAGGGCTACAACTATCAGGAGGTCCAGCAGCACAGGCAGCAGCCCTTCCCAGTCCAGGCACAGTGTCATTGGCGACACTGTTGCCACCGGTTCCACTGATGCAACCAATGCCACCCACGACACTGATGCCACCAATGCCACCAACGCCAGTCCTCACCCAGCTGCATACCACACAGCCCCACTACACTGCTCCTTCCTCCACCCCACAGCCAAGCCCGGCCTCAGTACATCTGTCGTCGGTATTGGGGCTGACACCCCATGGCATGGAGGAAGGAGCTCTCAACATCACGGGTCTGAGCCAGCTGTCCAAGAGCTTTCTCAACACACCGTCACCTGTTGTCCTCTCGGGGCCAGGCACCCCAGTGGTGCTTCAGACCAGCACTCCAGCACCACCACCTCCACAGTACCTGGACCCTTCACCCCTGAGACTGGGCACACTTCCGAGTGACCAAGAGGAGGGACAGAGACTGGCTGGCTGGCTACCTGTGGACCTTATTTGGACACTTGACTTGGGTCATTTTTCTTTTACAGCTTGTTGTTCAATAAAGTCTATCTTTGATTCACACACTTGCTTCATTTCTTTTTTTTAATAAAGTCTTGGTGGAAACTTTTAGAATGGTTTAAGCCTTTGCATGCTTGTGGGATGGGTTAAGATAGCAGTGGGGTGGGCAGGGATACCTGTGGAATGAGCAGGGATACCTTTGGGATGGGTAATAGCTGTGGGATAGATAAACCTCCAGTGCAAGCATAGTGGGACGGGATGGTCCACCCTCCCAGGTGCCATACCTATGGCCCTTATTATCAATAATAATGTAATAATCATCCACACATGTCAACACAAACACAACTCTTTATTAAATGCCCTGATCATTGTAGGGCCACCCAACATACATGGCCCAATCTCATCAGTGTGATGAGACAGGTGAAAGGAAGCATCCATTAATCATCTATCATCCTGTCTTGCCACTCCACTGCTCCAGCTGGGGAGTTGGACCAGTGTTTCAGGAGGTTGTGCTGCTTCTTCCCTTCATTTGAGGCTCTGTTGGGGCCTTGCACATCCTCAGTGTCTCCATGTCCCCATTCCCTTATTGACAGTCCACAAGCCTGTTCTGCAAGACTGGGTAGCAGGTGCACATGAGATTGTGCAGGATCCAGCAAGCTTCCACGATCCTCCTCATGGTCTCTGGGCTATGCTGCATGTTGGTGAGAAGTACCTGGAACCTGTTGGCCAGGATGCCAAAGGCGTTCTCCACCACCCGCCTTGCCCTGGACAGCCTGTAGTTGAAGATCCTCTCTTCATGGGTGAGGAGTCTGGAGGTGTAGGGCTTCATGAGGTAGGTTGTGAGGGAGAAGGCATCATCCCCCATGATGAAGTAGGGCACATTTTGCATGTCGTTGGGCAGGGGGTCTGGATCTGGGAAGCCCACGATGAGGTTGCGTTCCAGCCCCTCCTTGAGGTCCCTGGCATTGTATACCTGGGCATCTGAAGATGAGCCATTGCCTGAAGCATCGATGTACATGAACTTGTAGTCAGCATCGACCATGGCGAAGAGGACGATGCTGAAGAAGCCCTTGTAGTTGAAATAAGTGGACCCCGATTTGGCTGGAGCTTTGCAGGCCACGTGCTTTCCATCTATGGCTCCAATGGTTTGTGGGAAGTTCCACCTCTGATACCACTGCTCTGCAACTTTCTTCCAGCCTTCTTCAGTGGAGGGGCACTGGAGGAGCTCCTCCATGTATTCTTCGATGATGGCCTGCACCACTTCTCTGACCACAATGCTGATGGTGTTGTGTGGCACCCTTCAGCCGTACTGCATGCTCCTGTAGGTGGTCCCTGAGGCCAGGTGGCGCAGAGTGAGTGCCACCTTGAGCCCAGGTTCCAGGCTGGCCTGGAAGTTGGTGTTTGCCTTGGTCAACCTGGCTATCAGCCGCTGCACAACTTCGTCAAACATGGCTGGAGGCATCCTCATGAAGTTCTGGAATGCACGAGTGTCTTAGTTCCTGAGCTCCACCATCAGCTTGTTGTACAGTCCGTCCTCTGCTCTTCTCCCGATCCATCTTCGGACCCAGACGCTTCTTGGCCACCTCTTTTTCTTCCCGTAGAACAGTTGAAAGAGCCTGTAAATGGCTTCACAGTGTTGCAGAACGATGATGGCTGCCAAAAGGACTGTGTTACGATCCACGGTTGACATGACTGGATGCTGTGGAAGAGCAAGAGTCAGATGAAGGCTGCAGAGTTCTGCACAGCTGTGCTGCTGGTCTGAAAGTGAGATCCAGATGAGTTGCTCCCCCTTTTTATAGGCAGTATAGGTTTTCCCCTAGGTGTCCCTTTGCATCCTCTAGGCATCCTCTAGACATCCTTAATATCCGAGATAGGTCCCCTCTGCGAACGTTTTTTCCATTTTAAACGCTTTGTTTCCATGCTGCATCCACTAGGCATCCGTTCTGCATCCGTTCCGCTTCCTCCCTGCATCCGAGCGGATGCGAGTTGCGCGGATGTGCAGCAGATGCCTAGCGGATATAGCGGATGCAGAACGGATGCAGAACGGATGCCTAGTGGATGCTTAGCAGATGCAGAACGGATGCATTGGATACATTTTCTGCTCAAAAGTTTTGAGCAGTTCAAAACTTTCTGAGCAGATGAAACGTCAATAAACGGATGCTGGACGGATAGAGAGGAAGCAAAACGGAGGCAGTGAGTACAGAACAGATACATCGCGTTAACCAAAGAATGGCAAGCTTTTTTGTCCATTTTATATCCTCTTTCCATCCGTTGGTGCAGTGTGACAGGGGCTTAACCTAATTGTGAAGATAGAGTTGTAGTTAT
Source organism: Laticauda colubrina (assembly GCA_015471245.1). Taxonomy (NCBI): domain Eukaryota; kingdom Metazoa; phylum Chordata; class Lepidosauria; order Squamata; family Elapidae; genus Laticauda; species Laticauda colubrina. The sequence goes on along the minus strand of BLBF01000036.1, from coordinate 18,561,745 downwards.
ATTTTAAAATTCACACTTCTCTAAGTGGAAAAAAAACAGGTTAACTACCTGTTAAAAATCCATATTTTTAGGATGTGATGATATTAGCAATGCACATTTTTAATTTAAATAATCTGAGAAATATTAACAAATTAACACTGAAGCAGGGCGGAAAGGATTCATGAATGAACAAATGTGAAAAGAAGTGATATACAGTGTTCACTGATGAAAAGATTGGGTTCGGATCTGGAGATCACACAAAGCGATCTGTTCCATTTTTTTCTGTGGTGATTGAGATAGGCTGAAACTAAATGTTCTCCCTTTCTGGAGATTAGAATTCTGTATTCTAAAGACCTCTTGAAATATCTGTTCTATGGAACATCTGTCTTCATTAACTGGATTGCTTTTGGAGCTGCAGGCAAAAAGAGAACAAGAGTTTAAAAGCAACATACAGAGTAAGATTAACCTATTAACTGCCTTCTCACAATTTGCTTGACCTACTTGAGGGATCGTTGGGTTTGGGCTATTTTTGGTTTGGAGTTCCATAATGCAACGAACCAAGGGAGTGTGGTGGCTCAGTGGTTAAAGACCACTGAAAAACTGACTGCCCAGGTTCGATACCCAAGTGCAACATGACAGGATTAAGTCCCCCTTATTTGCCCCATTTCCTGCCCACCTAACAGTTCAAAGGCATGAATATATGAGTAGATAAATAAGTATTACTTTGCTGAGAGGATAACAGTATTCTGTGCACCTTGGGATATAGTCATGCTGGCCAGAGGTGGTATTTAGCAGGTTCTGACCAGTTCTGGAGAACCGGTAGTAGAAAGTCCAGAAATATTTCACAAGAAGAGTTCTCCACTCCTCTACTCATTGCAGAATACCTTATGCCACCAGACTTGAAATTCTAGACCTAGGAAATCTAGAACTATGCTGCCTTTGGTCCAATCTAAGTATAGTATATAAAATCATACATTGCAATGTTCTCCCTGTCAATGAATACTTCAGCTTCAACCATAACAACACAAGAGCAAACAATAGATACAAACTCAAGGTTAATCGCACAAAACTTGATTGCAGGAAATATGACTTCAGCAACAGATGGTCAATGTCTGAAATACTCAACCTGACTCTGTGGTTTCTTCCCCACACCCCCAAAACTTTAACCTTTAGACTGTCTACTGTTGACCTCACCCCTTTCCTAAGAGGTCTGTAGGGGGCGTGCATAAGCACACCAACGTGCCTACTGTCCCTGTCCTATTGTTTCTTTTATTTTTTTATTTTTCTTATATGTATCCATGTATTCATAACTATGTTTTTACTTATATCTATTATTTTGTAAGCAATTGACAAAAATAAATAAAAATAAATAAAATAAATGTTGAGTAGTTTGGAGAACCGGCAAATATCACCTCTGACTGGCCCCGTTCCCATCTATTCTCTGCCGCTTGAGTCTCAGTTGATTGGCTGGATCTTCTTGTGTTATCCTGAGGAGAATGGGGTGGGGGTGGGGACTGGAAAATTTGTGAAAAATTCTCTAGGGAAGTGAGAAATTCCATACATTATTTTCAAAGACAAGCATGTCTCTTCTATTATGACATACAGTAGAAAGTCTTCTTGAAAAGGCCCTCCTGGTTACTGTCAGACTGGGTTTCCTTCCTTCCTTCCTTCCTTCCTTCCTCCCTCTCTCCTTTCCTTTTCCCCTCCCTCCTTCCCTTCCTTCCTTTTAATTTGTTTCTTATCTGCCTACTCACCAGTGACTCTGGGCAGTAAACTGAACTCAGACATTTTGTAATTTTGATTGATTGATTGATGTGACATTTATAGCAGCTGCCCAGCAAATGCAAATTCAACTCAGAGCATTGTAGTTCAGTATAAAACAAAAATGTAAATACAACTGAACCACTAGTGTTCAGTTCACTAGTGAACCACAAGTGGGGATACCCTTGATGTGCACTATACTTTATATAGTAGGATCTCTTATCTTGTTCCCACTGCCTGAAGAACGGACCAAGTTTTTCCTATCTTTCTAAAAGCTATTACAATCAGGGTCAACCATATTTTTTTTTTTTTGGGGGGGGGAGATCATTGCAGAAGACAACAACAAAGGTGTGCTTCCTAGAAATAGTATATGGCTCATTGTATTAAAGGTAAAGTCAATGTCCAGTCATGTCCAACTTTATGGGGTGGTGCTCATCTCAGTTTCCAGCCAAGGAAGCCACCATTGCCTGAAGACCCTTCCACAATCATGTGGCCAGCAACAGTGGTGGGATTCAAATATTTTTACTACCAGTTCTGTGAACATGGCTTAAGTTAGTAACATGGTTGCTAAGTGAATCTGGCTTCCCATTTGACTTTGCTTGTCAGCAGGTTGTAAACAGAGGATCACAAATAATCATAAATGTGAGTCAGTTGTCAAGCATCCAAAAGTAAATCACATGACCACTGGGACTCTACAACTGTCATAAATATGAGCCAGTTGCCAATCACTTGAATTTTGATCATGTGATCATAGGGATATTACAACGGTCGCAAGCGTGAAAAACAATCATAAGTCACAATTTTCAGTGCCATTGCAACTTCAAATGGTCACTACACAAATGGTTGTATCACCTGTATATTGAAGAATAGACACTATATTAAGGATGTGCTCTTCTGAAAATATGGCAGGTGGAGCAGAAAACCAGGAGCAACTTCAGAAACAGTCTTTAGATCAGGGGTCTCCAACCTTGGCAACTTTAAGACTTGTGGACTTTAATTCCCACAATTCCTCAGCCAGCTTTGCTTAGCTTTGCTGGCTGAGGATTTCTGGGAGTTGAAGTCTACAAATCTTAAAATTGCTAAGGTTGGAGACCCTTGCTTTAAATGACCCATCTGAAGCAAAGAAATTGTAGGCTGTTAGACATGTCTCCTTGAATGGTGATGAAATGTTTGCAACCAAATTACCAAGCTTAGAGCTCAAACCAACAGCCTAACTACCAACCTGAGCTACTAATATTCAAACAAATTGGAAAGAAATGGTCTTTAGATGACCCATCTCAAGCAAAGAAATGGTCTTTAGGTGACCCATCTTTGTTCACATCTTTGTTGCCTAACCTGGATGTGTTTTTTCCCCGTAGCTCAAGAATGCTCCAGGCAGTAACGATGGCTCCCATCATCCAAATCAGTGTGGGGTTCAAATTTTTTTATTACTGGATCTGTTGGCATGGCTTGGTGGGCGTGGCAGGGGAAGGATACTGTAAAATCTCTATTCCCACCCCACTCAGGGGAAGGATAATATAAAATCCCCATTCCCTCCCCATTCCAGGAGGAAGGTTACTGCAAAATCTTCATTCCCACCCCACCCCACTAATCTACTTTCCAGCTCTGTCCTCCTCTGCAGGGCAACCAAAAAACTAAAAAAAAACCCTAAAACCATCTCTATCTATTGGACCAGACAGAATATGTGCCTGCTTCTTAAAAAAGCTACCCACTGCCAAAGCAGAACCTCTAAGCATAATCTTTGAAAAATCTTTCAGGACCAGCTCCTTGCCAAAACTATGGTCACAAGCCACAGTCATCCCCATCTTCAAAAAGGGAGACCCCAGCCTAGTTGAAAATTACAGACCAATCTCCTTATGCAGCGTCACCTGTAAAGTCATGGAATCAATAATTAACCAATCCATTATCCTCCACTTAGAAACAAACTGCCTACTTTCTAATAAACAATTTGGTTTCAGAAAAAAACTATCCCGTAATCTGCAATTCTTACACTGCAAAAACATATGAACTACACAACTCGACCAGGGCAAAGCAATAGATGCAATCTAAGCCTTTGATTCAGTGGTACATGACAAACTACTCCTAAAACTAAAATCTTACAGTATCTCTGGACACCAGCATAACTGGATAGAAACATTCCTGTCAAACAGACAACAAATGGTCAAAATTGGGAGTGTCCTATCAAATTCTGTACCTGTCAACAGTGGTGTCCCCCAAGGCAGTGTTCTAGGATCAACTCTCTTCATACTCAACATAAATGACCTCTGTGATCATATCAAGAGCAACTGTGTCCTCTTCGCTGATGATGTCAAGCTATTCAATACCACAGACAATACTGCTACCCTTCAAAAAGATGTTGACTATGTATCAGAATGTTCAAACAAATGACAACTTCAAATCTCAACAAATAAATGCTCTGTCTTACATATTGGCAAAAAAATAATAATCAGAAAATAAAATACAGGCTGAAAAGTCAAGACCTTGTTGATGATCCAAACTCTTGTCAAGAATCTTGGAGTACTCATCTCAAATGACCTAAGTGCTAGAGCCCACTGTAACTACATAGCCAAAAAGGCATTAAGAGTTGTTAACCTAATCTTACGTAGCTTTTTCTCTGGTAATATCACACTACTAACTAGAGCATACAAAACATTTGCTGGACCAATACTCAAATACAGCTCATCAGTCTGGAACCCACATTATGTGTCTGATATTAACACAGTTGAAAAAATTCAGAAATATTTCACAAGAAGAGTTCTCCACTCCTCTACTCGTTGTAGAATACCTTAAGCCACCAGACTTGAAATTCTAGACCTAGAAAATCTAGAACTATGCTGCCATTGGTCTGATCTAAGTATAGTATATAAAATCATACATTGCAATGTCTGACCTGTCAATGAATACTTCAGCTTCAGCCATAACAACACAAGAGCAAACAATAGCTACAAACTCAAGCTTAATTGCACCAAATTTGATTGCAGGAAATACAACTTCAGCAACAGAGTGGTCAATGTCTGGAATGCTCTACCTGACTCTGTGGTCTCTTCCCTAAACCCCAAAAACTTAGACTTTCTACTATTGACCTCACCCCTTTCCTAAGAGATTTGTAGGGGGCGTGCATAAGCGCACCAACATGTCTACCATCCCTGTTCTATTGTTTCTTTTATTTTTTTTATATGTATCCATGTATTCATAAGTATGTTTTTACTTATACCTATTATCTGGTAAGCAATTGAAAAATAAATAAAAAAAGAAGGCCCAGCCGATCATCTGGGACTCGGGAGGTAGAGAATAGATGGAGGTGGGGCCAGTCATAGGTGGTATTTGCTGGTTCTCCAAACTACTCAAATTTTCCACTACTGGTTCTCCAGAACTGGTCAGAACCTTCTGAATACCACCTCTGACCCAAATGTTTACCATTGTGATGAAGTGGTAATAAGAATCATAATAAGTCCCCCATTAAGCACTCCCATTTCAATCCGAAGCACGGGGTGCAAAAAGCTTTGGTCTCTCTGTTGCTTGCCATCTATTGCACGACAGATTGCTTTCATGTAGGCTGAAGGAGCTACTTCAGCTGTCTCTGCACTGAAAACCTATCACTGAGACAACTTCAAGCCGTTTGCCTTTTTCAAGAGCACAAACATTTTCATAAGGGAGGAGAACAATGCATGCAAACAAGGGCTGTCAGACTTCTCAGCCTCTCCTAGCAAAGCCTCCTTCTGTGTGGTACGGATGGTGTGTGTGTTGGCATGCACATGTATATGTTTTTACAGGATTTACAGGTAGTTCTTGACACACAATCACAAATGGGAACAGAATTTCCATTGCTAAACAAGGTGATGGTTACGTGAGCCACACCAGATTTTGCTATATTTTTAGTCATATTTAAGTAAATCACTGCAGTTGTGAAGAGAATCATATGGTCCTTAAGTGGATCCAGTTTCTTCCATTGACAGTGCTTGTCAGAAGCCAGATGGGAAGATCACAAATGGCAATCGTGTGACCCCAGGATATTGCAATTGTTGTAAATACATGCTGGTTGCCATATCCTTGAATTTTGATCACATGTTCATGAGAATACTACTATGGTCTAGAGGTGGTATTCAGCAGGTTCTGACCACTTCTGGAGAACCGGTAGCAGAAATTTTGAATAGTTTGGAGAACTGGCAAATACCATCACTAACTGGCCCTGCCCCCATCCATTCTCTGCCTCCCAAGTCCCAGCTGGGAGGCTGGGTCTTCTTTTGTTGCCCTGGACAGAAGAAGGGAGCTGGAAAGCAGGTTAGTGGGGTAGGGAGGGAATGGGGATTTTACAGTATCCTTCCCCTGCAGTGGGGTGGAAATTCAGATTTTGCAGTATATCCTCCCCCTGCCATGCCCACCAAGCCACGTCCACCAAGCCACACCACACCCACCAAGCCAAGCCCATAGAACCAGTAGTAAAAAAAATTTGAATGCCACCACTGACCAGAATGTGTCCTGGTGGCCGTATCAAACTGGATCCTGCAACATTATCCTAGGACATGTACATTTGCCTTCATTTGTGAGAATTTTGGATGTGTGATTGTGCTGTTCCTCCTCCTTACAGTTCTGAGAATTAGGGAGGTGTCTGTCTGAGTTGCTTCAAATGTTATCTGGAAGTTTTGGACTTAAAAAATGTTTCAGCTTCTTTTTGCCAGACAACCACTTGTTCATTTCTCCATCAAGGTCCTGTTCCTTACTCTCAACATTTATTAAATGCTCTCTTTTCAGAAAAGGAGAAAGAAAGAAAAAAAAAAAAAACAGGTTGCCCCTGAGTTTCAATTAGGAGCAAAGATTGAAACTGGAAGCTCCATAGTTGTTGAGACACATTTAATTTTTAGTTGAGAGGAGGAAATTATTATTGTTTCTGATGACAAGGAAGGTGAAAATCCATCAGATCTGAAAGAAATGGAAGGGTTTTTGATGCTTGATTGTCGCACAATCAGATAAATGTTTTTCCAAGCTCTTGACTTTAGTCATTCATTGCAGTGTCTCATTCTTGCTCATGCTACTCTTGATATCTTGTGAGTCAGTTATGACTCCTTACTCTTGAACAGTCAGAATTTAGTTATTTCTGAATTACTTTATGAATCAGTTCCCCATGTTTTCCTTGAACTATATTATAACCTGAACTTCCTCCTCTTGCTCCTGCTCCTGCTCTTCTTCCTTCTTCTCATTCTCCTTCTTCCATTCCTCCTCTCTTCCTTCTTGTGTTCCTCTTCCTTCTTCTTCTTCCATTTTTCCTTGTCCTCCTCCCCTGTTGAATATGCTAATGAGGAGGGAAACCAAGGAACAAAGGTTTCCCTCCAATCCACCTTTCTGGCAGGAAAAATAATAATTTAAAATGATTGGTCTGCCCTGCCAGTGGGAAATTAGAGAAATCTCATTGTTTGGGTTGCCTGACAGTTCCTTCTAAAAGAGGGAGCTGCTGGACAGCCACTTCACTTCTTTGTACTGGTCCACTAAATAAAGAGCTATTATCAGTAGCTGAGAGTCCTATTTCTTCACTCAGCCCCCAACTTAACATCCTCCTCCTCCTCCTCCTCCTCCTCCTCCTCCTCCTCCTCCACCTTCTTCCATAGTTGCAAGGTTCTCAGAAACGATGCCCAACTCAAAGACAAGACTGTATTTCAAAATTAACTTGGGATATTTCACCACCCCAGAGTTTTAGAATTTACTCCACCTCCTCTTCCTCAGTCTCAATTTATCCTCTTCCCTTTAGAACTGAGTTGTTTTCATTTTTCCTCCCTCCTTTTTCAGCTTTCTTTGTACCTTCTCCTCCTCCCTCCCTCCTTCTTCTCTTTAGTTGCCTTTGAGGTTCATAACGCCTGCAACTATCAGCTTGCCTTTTCTCATTTTATTTTATTTGGAAATTTACATGCTGCCCACTCTCTTAACAGCTCTGGGTAGCTTACAGAAATGAAATGCAAACATAAAATAAAACTTTAAACATGAAAACACTTCTGCCTTTTCTGCTCCAGCTTTTATTGATCAACTGTTCCAGCTGTGGAGATGTATCAACAATCTCAACTGTGTTCTCCACAACTGTTCCCAAGGCTTTTATTGGATACATTTTATGGTTTTATGCAGATAAGTGAAATAAATGGTATTAATGAAATATGGTTTTTAAATTCAATGGAGCTATTGTATTATGAGCAGGGAATCAACCTATTCTCCCAAAGCACCTGAGGGCAGGACAAGAAGTAAGGGATGGAAGCTTATCAAAGAGAGATCCAACTTAGAATGAAAGAGAAATGTCCAGATAGCGAGAACAATTAATCAGTGGAATAGCTTACCTCTAGAAGTTGTAGATGCTTCATCACTGGAGGTTTTTTTAAGAAAAACTGTACAGCCACTTGTCTCAAATTGCAGACGATCTCCTGCTTGAGCAAGAGGTTGGACTAGAAGACCTCCAAGGGCCCTTCCAGCTCTATTCTGATTGATTGAAAGCAACCCAACTTAGAAGTAAAGATAATTTTCCTGATATTGGGAAGAATTGATCAATTGAATGGCTTACCACTAGAAATTGTGGGCGCTCCATCATTGGAGGTTTGTAAGAAGAGATCGGATGGCCATTTGTCTGGAATGATATAAGCCTAGTTGCCCAGAGTCTCCTTGTGGTGAGATGGGCAGCAAATAAATTCAATAAATAAATAAGTCTCCTGCTTGAGTGAGGAGTTGGACTAGAAGACCTCTAAGATCCCATCTATTATTATGTTACATTACCTCTGGGGTAGGGAAACTTGGCTCTTTTATCACTTATAGACTTCAACTCCCAGAATTCCTGAGTGGGCCATAAAAGGTTCCCCATCCCTGGCCTACTTTTTAGCTGTGGGGGAAATCAATTTTTGACTTAAATGGGACTGTTTATGTTTTGTTCGGAAAACACACGAGGTAGACCGGGTTCCAACAACAAATACTTTATTGTAAACTAGTCAGTAAATAGGAACACTTGGCTGAAGCCGGAGCCAGCCTTTTATACAGGCTGGCTTGCCTGCTTGCAGCCAATGGCAGTTGTTTAGATTTGCCGCCTTTTTGGCAGCTCTTTGGATTGGTTCCTAGTGAACCAATCCAGTGTTCATTTTATTAACCAATCAGGTTTGTAGATTTGGAGCCATCCACTTTACATACAGAACAGTTTAATACACAAATGTAAGACATATAAAGAATATGTCCTACATTTGTATATTAAACAGTTCCATTCAAGTCAAAAATTGGTTTCCCCCACAGCTAAAAAGTAGGCCAGGGATGGGGAACCTTTCAGGGCTCACTCAGGAACTCTGGGAATTGAAGTCCATAAATGATAAAAGAGCCAAGTTTCCCTACTCCTGCCCTAAAGGATCATTTCCGAGCTTTTTTTTCTACACTGATTATATTTTTGCTTCAACTTTAGGGATGGGAGTTTCTGCCTAATCTCACAGTTGAAGGGTCAGAAATACCAAGATGAAAGTTGTGGCGATGCGATCAAAGCCCTGTCTCTTTTTCTGTGCATGCAACACCAACACATCTATTTAAAAAAAGGTCAGATCTTCAATCTCAATGCCCTGATGGCCAACTTGACTCTTTTTTTTTTTCGACCCTTGCTTCAGAAGCCTCTCATCTTTGGGCAGAGTATGTGATGTGAACACAGAAACGGTGTTTTGATAAGTACGGAGCTGAGATCCTTTTGTGAACTCAGCCCCAACTGGCCACATCAACTACTCCTTTGAGGAGCATAAATATTCAGATGCTTCCATGTATTCATGAGACGAATCACCAACTTTATGACTGGCTTCAAAGATTTCTTGTAGATGAGATTTTCTGTTCTTGGAAAGTCATCTTGTCAGAGAAGAATAAGCAAAAGCTGCTATGTTTCTGTTCTGTATAAAATGGTATACTCCAAACTATGCAATCTGATTGGCTAAAAGACTAAGCATTGGATTGGTTCATTAGGAACCAATCTAAAAGAGACGCCAAAAGGCGGCAAAGTTAAATAGCTGCCATTGGCTACAAGCTGGCAGGCAAGCCTGTATAAAAAGGCTGCCACGGCTTCAGCCTAACTGTTCCATTACTGTTGCTAACTTGAATAAAGACTTTGATTGTTGGAACCCGGTCTACCTCGTGTTTTTCCAGACGGAACACTGGTGACGAGGATGGGATCGTCCTAAACGCGAGTCCAAGCATGCAGCAGAAAGAATTCCAGACAAAAGAAATGGCTGGGAATAACGCGCCGCCCACACCCTTCAATCCCAACGAAGAGGATTGGGAATCATACGTAGACCGTTTCTTGATGTTCTTAGAGAGCAATGAGATGGAAGAGATCTCAGACCAGCGAAAGAGGGCTGTATTCCTAACGCATTGTGGACCAACCGTTTTTAAAATGGCCAAAGCATTGGCGAAGCCCAGAGACGTGAAACAAATGACCTGGTCTGAACTTCACTGAATGTTAAAGGCCCACTATGCACTAGTAGTGTCAAATCTCATCAAGCGGCACGAATTCTACAAAAGGGATCAGAAGGAAGGCGAAACCATCGCTGACTTCGTGGCAGCTCTCCGACAACTGGGAGGAGCTTGCAAATTCCTGAACTTAGATGAAGCAGTGCGAGATCGAGTTGTCCTAAGTCTGAGAGACTCTAACTTACAAAGTAAACTACTAAATAAACCCAATATCACAGTGGCTGAAGCAATCGCAGAAGCCACAGCAGCAGAAGCCGCGAAAAAGTCAGCGGCCACTATGAAACTAATGAACTCCAATAACGATGTGATGACCCTACCCAGAGGGAAGAAGCAAGCTCCCACCACAACTCATCACGAAGAATTCGACAGTCCATCAGAAACGGAAGATGAGGATGATGAGGTCTATCGCCTGTACGCCAACAAAAAAAGGCGCGAAAGAAGAAATTGGCGGGAATGCACTGGCTGCGGGGGAAACTACCCTCGAGCTGATTGCAGATTCCTTGATGCCATCTGCCGAGCTTGCAAGAAGAGGGGACACATCAAAAAGGTCTGCAGGAATCAAAAAAACAACAGCCCAAATAGACGCAGTAACTCCCCACTACCAACTGAAGCAAAGCAAGCCGAAAAGAAATGGGAGCGCAACAAACGAACCAGCAACCGAGAAAAGACCCATCAAACTGTCACTATTGGAAGCGCCCAGACGGAAAGCGGGAGAAAAGTCAAGATTGTTGTAAAAATTGAAGGAAGCCCCTGTGAGATGGAAGTCGACTCAGGATCCTTCCTGTCAATGGTGTCTTGGAACACAATCAGACGGCTGGTTCCAAACATCAAATTAAAAGAACTCCAGAAACAAAAATTAACTCTAAAAGACTACCAAGAAAACCGAATCCCTGTGGTAGGTCTATGACATTTCCGAGTCACATAAAAACAGCACGCTGAAGAAAAATATCTCCTACAGAGTCACTGAGTAGGAAAAGAGCCAGGAAGACAAGTGAGCCAATCCAGATCAGTGGTAGGATTCAAATATTTTTATAACTGGTTCTGTGGGCGTGTCTTGGTGGGTGGGTGTGGCTTGGTGGGCGTGGCATGGTGGGGGTGACAGGGAAAGGATATACTGCAAAATCTTCATTCTCACCCCACTCCTGGGGGAAGGTAACTGCAAAATCCTCATTCTCTCCCCACCCCACTAACCTGCTTTCCAGTTCCATTCTCCTGTGCAGGGCAACAAAAGAAGACCCAGCCAATCAGCTGGGACTCCGAAGGCAGAGAATAGATGGAGGCGGGGCCAGTCAGAGGTGGGATTTGCTAGTTCTCCGAACAACTCAAAATTTCCGTTACTAGTTCTCCAGAACTGGTCAGAACCTGCTGAATACCACCTCTGATCCAGATGTTAGGGGGTGGAGAAGACACACAAAAAATCCTATCCATGCTGTATTCTCAAGTCTTCACAATGCTAACTCTATTCAGCAGCCTGGCTCAGGAATTCTGGGAGTGATTAATTGTTCTCACTGTTAGGAAGTTTATATTATAAATCTCTCCTTAGTTTTAGGCTGCTTCTCTCCTTGATTAGTTGCCATCCATTGTTTCTTGTCCTGCCCTCTGGTGCTTTGCAGAATAGCTTGACTCTCCTCTTCTTTGTGGCAGCCCCTTAAATATTGGAAAACTGCTTTCATGTCACCCCTAGTCCTTTTTGCTAGACTAGACAAACCCACTTCCTACAACCATTCTTCATATTTTTTAGCCTTCAGCCCCCTAATCATCTATTTCCAAACTTCCAAGGTTGAGAAACACTGAACTGAAGGATGGTGATCATTCTCACATACCATTTCTTACCCCCAAATCCTAGTTGTATGCCATTCAATAGCTAAATAACTGAAACTGCCCCTACCATAGGGCAGAGTGAGACAGCCATCTCCAGCAGCAGATTCTGAGTTGCTGCAGTGGCAACTCTCATGTTAACACCACCCTCCACCCCCTCCCATTGAAAATCAAAACAAGTCCTTGACTTCATTAGCTGCTTAAATTCAGATGCTATTTGGCAGGATTATCTAATCAGCTTCCATGCCTTGAGAAGGAGGTTATTAGAATTGCATAACTGGACTGCTAACACAAATTGATGGATATCAGCCTAACAGAATTAGCATTTTGGTGTTTACTAGAGTGCTGGGTGAGCCCAATGACAGCATGTCCAAAAATAAATTCAGATTCACAAAGGCTGCTGATAATAGGCAACTTGGCTAAAAATAAAGGGGAGCAGTTTGGAGATTAGAAGAGATCAGCCAAAATCAATTTAAGGGTGAAAAGTAGACAAGTTTTAAGACACATAGGGTTAAAACAGAATTAGTACATGCTCACTGTTTACTCTGACCACATCCAAAATAACTGATTATACCCATGGTGGTGTAGTGATTAGAATTCAGTATTGCAGGCTAACTTTGCTCACTGCCAGGAGTTTGATCCTGGCTGGCAGATTGTTGGAGGCCATATGCTGACTCTGTAAACTGCTCAGAGAGTGTTGTAAAGCACTGTGGAATGGTATACAACTCTAAGTAATAATGGTATAACTCTTTGTGGTGGAATGTAGTCTGGACTGCCAGGTGAAGAACAGTAAAAAAAACTACTCAGAAATAATTCCAGTGTCATTCTTGGGGCCTGTTACACTTGTTTTCCCTATGTGCAATATCCTTCTTCTTGATATGTTTACCTCGTTTTTTTACTGATGAAAATTCAGTCATGGATCCTCTAGGACAGGGATGTTAAACTCATGTTTTCACAGCGGTGTCACACGACATATCAGACTTTTTCCCCTTTGCTAAACCAGGCATGGGTGTGGCCAGCACGTGACGCATCCAGCCCACAGGCCAGGAGTTTGACACCCTGCTCTAGGTTATGGGTCCCCCACCCACAGGCTGTGGCCCACTATTGGTCTGTGGCCTATTCAGAACTTAGCCACACAAATGGCAGGAAGCTCTACTTGAGCCCAGGGGTGGTATAACAATTGGTTCGGTGATCATGTGATTCATGTGCATCAACACAATGCAAAAGGCTTTATCTATTCTGTTACTTCAGGGAGTAACACAGCTGAGAAATGGCAATCTGCTCTTCCATGCTGATCAGCTGGGACGATAAAGGTCAGTACTGCACAGGGGTGAGTGGGTGGCCCCACATGATCATCACAGATAGCTGATCTTTGGAGCAAGGGGTTCATCCAAACCAATCCAAACTGGCAGAATCCCACCTGTGATGAGCCAGGGCATGCAAAAAGGCAACACAGTCAGAAAATCAGTAGGAGTCCCTTTATTAGCTCCAACTTTGCCCCCAATGTCCTGGTTACTTTCTGGGTGGAGAAAAACTCTCCTAGGAACAGCCTTTGCCTGCAGAGAATCAAGTCCAAAACATGGTCAACAAAAACTGTAACTATAAGTCCAATCAAGGCAAAGTGCAGTAATTGGTCCAGCAGGGCAGGAGCAAGAATTCCAGATGTCAAGGCACAGCAATAACTCCACATGGTTGAGAAAATGCCAGGAACACAGATAAGCCAAGTCAATACAAGATAAACTCACATTTGCTCCCAACAGCTGCCACACTCAGCATGCATTTAAAAAAAAAAACCTTATTCCCAGGTGTGGCTAATGAAGGGAATCCGGGCCCTTTCCTCCCCATAAGCCATGAAACCCACGTTGCTCTCTTCTCCGTTCCTTCATGCCCAAGGATGAAGAGGGGGTGGGCCTGGGTCTTCCTGTGAACTTGCTTTCACTTGTTCTACTCTGCCCAGCAGGACTTTGCCCTTCCCCAGTTTCCTCCAAAGCCAACAGAGCAACACTCCCACTTCCTGTCAGCTGTTTGACTTCCTCCTGTGATTCAGACTCCGACAGGGGCCTGCTTGAACCACAGTGGGAAGAGAACAGACATCACAGTAGCTGAAGACAAAATATATAAGGAAAACAGCAACCCTGACAGCAAGGAAACAGCATTCACAATAGCCACAATAGCCAATCAGAGTGCAGATGTTTGCCCATGAAGCATACTTGGCTAATTGCATGTACTCCTTAAGATGACAGATGTTTGAAAATATTATTTTTGCCCCTGCAAATGGTCAGGATTTCCTTTGATTCACTTTCTCAATGTTGTGTTTGAAAGTACGCTACATTAAATTGAAACTCTGCTTTTCAAATGAATAGGCATGAAAATAAAATTCATTCATTCGCTCCATGAAATACCTTCATTTTGTTAATGTACAGTTGTACCTTTTTGTCTTTATGTGATCTTTTCAACTGTTAGCAAAGCAGATCCAAAATCTTTGAATTCAGAGAATGCAAAAGCAATTCCATGCTTTTTTCACAGCTGGAGGGATTGGTGTCATTTGCAGGAAGATAATTTTGTGGTGTAATAAACTTAGTAGATTGAAAGGCAGGACACACTGTAGTCATTAATTTACCTGACAGCAGAAACAACCTTCTTACATGGTGTAGAAAGATACAGGAATGCCGATTTTCTGCATTAAACACACTTCAGAAAGTATCCCAATTGTCCCACAATTTATCTTAATCAGTTCAGGATGAGCTTTAGCAGTATATAAAATGAATAGGCTGTGTGAGGTATTGTATATGGGTGTAGATCAAATATAAAGCTGTTGTGGATTGGGCAGCTTGAAGAACAAATTAAGAAACCAGCAAGAAATGGGTCATATTAGAAATCCCAACCATGTCATCCATAGTACACATAGTACACCATGTCATCCATAATAAACCATGGAGGCAAATGTATGACACTAATACAAATTAGTGTAGAATGATGTAGAATAGAGATGTCAAACTTGATTCCATTGAGGGCTGCATCAGGTTTATGTTTCACTTTGGGGGGCCAGGGGGTGGGGGTGGCTTGGGCCATGTCCAGGTATGGCAAGCTTGATGTCCTCATCAAGGCTCTGTTTTTGGTTGTGATGGCTTCCTATAGCCCTCTTCCAGTGAAAATGGAGTTCAGGGAAACTGTGTGTGGCCTGCTTTTTGTTGGCAGAGGGTTGTAGGAGGTCATTGTGGTCAAAAACAGAGCCTGGGCGGGCTCCATTTTCATTGGCAGAGGCACTGCAGGCTGGTCCTTTGCTCTTTCCGGGGGGGGGGGGGGGGGGCGCACAGGCCAGATCTTAGCACCTGGGGTGCTCATGTGGAATGACGTTAGTGTACTAATGATGCAGGTTGCACAACTATGTCATCACATGACTGAAATATGATCATGAACACATCTTTGCAATTTTCTCCTCCCCCTTTGCTCGCTCCTCTACTGGCAGATCTATAAATTCTACCTTTCCTCTGATTTCAGAGTGGCAGATGGGGTGCTATGGATGTGGTCTCACAAATAATCATGTAAGGTCTTGGATCAAGGTTGCCCAGTGAGCTTCCTAGTTCATTGAAGAGGATAATAATAATAATAATAATAATAATAATAATAATAATAATAATAATAATAATAATAATAATAATAATAATAATAATTGCGAGGACAAAAGATAACATTAAAAGATGGCAGGCACAATAAAGCAAGAGGTCCCACTTTCCTGAGTCAACAGTCTGGGTGAAGAACCATGCCTTCATGTTCTTCTAAATAACAGTTCTAAATTACAGTTCTTCTAAATAACATCAGAGTGGGCACAATCCAGTTCTTGGCCAGGGGGTATCTTATTGGGATGGGGGATTGCTACAGAGAAGGAATGTGTTATGACCCAGGTAGCCAAGGCAAGGTAGGTTTCTGGAGAGTTCTTTATTTCTCTCAACAAATGCTCCAGCCAATGGCCCTCCAATGACCAGTAAGGCTTCATCCCACACTATCCTGAAGGCAGCCACCCTCAGTTTCCCAAACACAGCTCCATAGTACACAGAATGCCCACAGAATAGCAGCCTTCTCACAGGGCAAGATCCAGGGTTCCAAGTCCAGTCTACAAGGCAGAGTCCAGGCACAAGAAAAGGCCAGTCCTCAGGATGAAGAACAGGTCCCAGGCAAGAAGCAGTTCCTGTTGTGTATAGAACTTGGTAGACTCCAAATACCTTAAACTGATTGCCCGAAAAGGCCGTTCTCGGATTGGTTACTTAAGCGCCATTCCGATTGGCCCACCTGACAGCGGGAACACTTAAAAAACTGTCATTGGCCACAAGCCGCAAGCAAGCCGCTATAAGAAGGGCTGCCGCGGCTTGGGCAACCGTTCCGTTACAAGTCACTTTGCTGTTTGATTAAAGAGTTGTTTGTTGGAACCCGGTCTTGCGCACCTTATTTCCAGACAGAACACTGGTGACGAAGGTGGGATTGTCCTAGAAGAGAGAGACCGAAGCACGCGGTAACCAGAACCGAGTGACAGAGATGGCTGGTAACAATGTGCCACCCACACTGTTTAACCCAGCCGAGGAAGATTGGGAGTCGTACATTGATCGCTTTCTGATGTTCTTAGAAAGCAACAAGCTACAGGAGATAACTGACCAGAGGAAGAGGGCTGTATTCCTCAAACACTGTGGGCCAGCCATTTTTAAAATGGCCAAGGTGCTAGCTAAACCGAGAGACATTAAGCAGATGGCATGGCCTGAACTGAACAGAATGCTTTGAGCCCATTACACACCTGTGGTCTCCAACCTGATCAAAAGACATGAGTTTTACAAATGAGACCAACGGGAAGACGAGAGCATCGGAGACTTTGTAGCAACCCTAAGACACATTGGAGGAGCCTGCAAGTTCCAGAACATGGACGAGGCCATGAGAGACCACGTGGTCCTCAGATTGAAGGATGCTACACTCCAAAGCAAGCTGCTAAACATACCGAATATCACAGTGGCCATCGCAGAAGCCACCGCCACTGAAGCAACCAAGAAATCTGCAGCCACTACACGCCAGATGAACTCAATTCCAGATCCACTGAATCAACCCAGAGAAAAGAGGGAGGTAGGAAGCAAGAAATAGCCCACAGCGACTGCCCACCATGAAGAATTCGACTCCCTGAGTGACACTGATGACGACAATGAAGATATACATAGGCTTCAGTCAGAAAGAAAATGGTGGGAAAAAAGAAGAAGCAGGCAAGAATTCCAGTGTGCTGTATGCGGAGGAAATCCCCTGCACTCAGAATGCAGGTTCCTAGATGCCATTTGCAGAGCTTGTGAAAAACGGGGGCAGAGCTTGTGAAAAAACCTGCCCCAAAAAGTGACCATAGCAGAACCTTTACATCAATTGTTAGATAAAAAAACTATATGGAAATCGGGCCACCAGGAACAAGCAGCATTCCAGAACATCAAGGACTTATTAACTTCTAACACTGTTTTGATATAGTACAGCAACACCCTGCCTTTGACGGTCACCTGTGATGCATCGCCTTTTGGAATTGGTGCCATCCTGAGCCACAAACTACCAGACGGCAGAGAGGCACCAATCACCTTCTATTCCAAAATGCTGTCAAAATCGGAAAGGAACTACAGCCAACTCGACCGAGAAGCCCTCGCAATCATAGCTGGCATCAAAAGATTCCACAAATACCTATATGGTAGGACATTTTTGATTATCACTGACCACAAACCCCTGCTAGGGATCTTAGCAGGAAACAAACCAACCCTGAACATTCTGTCACCAAGAATGACAAGGTGGTCTATATTCCTCGCTGCATACAACTACACACTCATCCATCGCCCAGGAAAGACCATCACCCATGTGGATGCCTTGAGCCGTTTTCCCCACTGCCCAACATGGAAGACGACCCAGCTCCCACAGTCTCCACTCTCCAAATCGAGTCCTGGCCGAATCTGCCAATAACTGCAGCAGACGTCGCTATAGCTACCGCGAAAGACCCACTGACAGCTCGAATCCTGCATTGGGTAGGTAAGGGCTGGCTGGATGAGAACAGAGGCGAGACTTTTAAACCTTTTCGCACCCGACAGACTGAACTGTCTATTGAAAAAGGCTGTATACTGTGGGGGGACAGGGTGGTAATCCCAGAAAAATTACAGGAAGAAGTGTTGTGCATATTGCACGAGGGACACCCGGGCATAGTCAAAATGAAAGCCCTGGCCAGGAGTTATGTCTGGTGGCCAGGGCTGGACAAGGACATTGAACGATGGGTGGAAACATGCCATGACTGCCAAAAATCAAGGCCTACACCCCCACTGGCACCAATCATGGAATGGGAAACTCCCAGAGGCCCATGGTCGAGACTGCATATTGACTTTGCTGGGCCAACAAAAGGGAACACCTATTTTGTAATCGTGGACGCCTGCTCGAACTGGTTAGAGGTTATCCTTATGGCGTCCACTACTACTGAGGCAGTCGTGAAACAGTTAAACAGACTTTTTGCTACGCATGGCCTGATGTAATAGTCTCAGACAATGGGCCCCAGTTTACCGTTTTAGCTTTCGAGCAATACTTGGCTGCACAGGGCATCCGACATGCCCTGACAGCGCCGGCTCATTCGGCTTCAAATGGACGGGCTGAATGCATGGTTCATTATACTAAGGAGGCCCTAGAAAAAATGGTCACGGGGGACGTGCAAGATAAATTTAACAGATTATTAACCATTCAACATATCACCCCTTGCACAACCACTAACAAAAGCCCAGCTAAACTCCTCATGGGTAGGAAATTGCATTCCTACCTTGATAGACTGCGCCCCACCTATACCTGGGACAAACCCCCTGACTCCTCCAGTAGATATCATTCTTTTGAAATTGGTGATTTAGTCTATGCTAAAAACCTTACCGGGGACCCATTATGGCTTCCAGCCACAGTTAACCAAATCACAGGGCCCTGGTCATACTAACTTGCATTAGACAATGGCAGAACATGGAAGCAGCACATCAACCAGCTTCGCTCTCACACATTAGAATGCAACACTACACTACCACTGCAAACTACAATAAATGAGCCAAAAACAACCAAGGAGGGGGGGGAAACACAAAATAATACAAAAGGGAGAGACGAACCTCCAGTAACAAGACAACAATCACTACACAAACCCGAACTAGAAACTCAAATGAAACAAAAAGAGCGCTTACCCATAGATGACCTCCAGAGAAGAAGTCCGGGAGCAGGAGAGCGAAGCGAGGCCTTCCTGGAAGGAGACAGCCAGGCCACCTCAACCAGCCCAAGAAACTCAGGTGGGAGCAGCAAGGCTGACTCACCCTTCCAGGAGGTTCCATGGAGAAGACACGGAGAGAAAGCAATCCCGTCCGAACCGCTTGAGGATCATGCTGAGACTGAGCTGCGCAGGTCAAGTAGGACCCGCAGAAGCCCCACCTACCTGTGTGACTATGTTACGCATGTTGGATAAAACCAAGGGGGGAGGGGAGTTGTGTATAGAACTTGGTAGACTCCAAATACCTTAAACTGATTGCCCGAAAAGGCCATTCTCGGATTGGTTACTTAAGCGCCATTCCGATTGGCCCACCTGACGGCGGGAACACTTAAAAAACTGTCATTGGCCACAAGCCGCAAGCAAGCCACTATAAGAAGGGCTGCCGCGGCTTGGGCAAACGTTCTGTTACGAGTCTCTTTACTGTTTGACTGAAGAGTTGTTTGTTGGAACCCTGTCTCGCGCACCTTATTTCCAGACAGAAGAGTTCCAAAGGCTCAGTGGAGCAAAGGCCAAACACAATCCCCAGAGAATGGCTTGGTCCAAAACAAAGAGGGAAGAACAATCTTCCAAGCGAAGAAGGCAAACAGTACAAGAGAAGAGTCAAAGCTGGGAAAATGTAAGCCAACAATTGTTCCTGGCAAAGACTAACTCCCCATGGCTTCTCCTTAAGTTACTCCCCTCCAAATATTCTACTTATTTTTTATTTATTTATTTGTCAAGCGTTTATTTGATAACAGATATAATTAGAACATGATTATGATTACATGAAATGGGTACGAATAAAAAGGGACATTAGGATGGGAACTGTAGGCATGTTGGTGCATTTATGCATGCCCTTACAGGCCTCTTAGGAATGGGGTGAGAGCAACAGTAGACAGTCTAAAGTTAAAGTTTTGGGGGTTTGGGGAAGAAACCATGGAGTCAGGTAGTATATTCCAGTTATTGACAACTCTGTTGCTGAAGTCATATTTTCTGCAATCGAGTTTGGAGTAGTTTACCTTAAGTTTGTATCTATTGTGTGCTCATGTATTGTGGTTGAAGCTGAAGTAGTCATTGACAGGTAGGACATTGCAAAGGATAATTTTATGTACTACGCTTAGGTCAGACTGAAGAAGGCATAGTTGTGTTCTTGTGAGGAGGGCCGCAAGGCTCCTGGGTAGCCTTGTGGCCCTTCTCTGGGATTGCCTACAATCCACTCTCCTGGCCCTTAGATCAATGGAGTAGACAGCTGTTCCTCATCAAAGGAGATTGGCTGCCTGCCACTGCTGGTCAGCTGCCAATCCTCCCCTATGTCTGTGCAGGCAGGTAGTTCTCCATGTGGTTGACTATCTTCCCCAGTGCCCAAGGAGCCTGGGACAGCATCATCCTCAGCCCCTTGTCAGGGTTCCAAGTAATACATAACAAACAGAACTCCAAGTCAAGTAGGTTCCTCAAAAATTGGTTTATTGGAAGTATCATATTGGCATAAACTGGTGAAAACCAACTCTGAATATTCCCACAGTTTTTATCTAATTAAAAATAAAAGTTTCCCATTTTCCCAAACAGTCAGTCGCAAGATCCGATCAAGGCCCCATCCAGTTGCCAGGTAACATCACTCCTCCTCTCTCTGGCCACCTGTGGGAATGTCCTTGGTTCCCAGGAGAAAGTATTTTGTTTTGACTACAAGCCCCTTCAATATCCCTCAGCTCCAGTTTGGCAATACTGAAGCCTCAAAATGGCCTCGGTCAAGTCAGCTTCAGGGTTGACACCCCTGGCATCTCCAACATATGAAGGAAGATGTGCCTTCCCTGTAAGACGGTCCCAGTTCCAACTCCTGCTCCTCCAAACTGGGCTCTGATGGGGCTATGACAGGATGATTTTGGTGCCCTGATGAGATTATTTAACCAAAGTAATCAGGAGGACCTGCAGAAGTGAATTGGCTGGGCAATTGGTATGGCTGTGTAGAAAGCTAGCACCCACCCTCTTCTAGAAGAATGAAATATTCTAGGAAATATTAAAAAGGCAGAATATTTTACCTCCCTGGATGAGAAAAGGAGAAACATACTCTTGGAAAACAGCCTCCATCTTTGTTAATAGCCCCAGAAAGACTGGGCCAACCTATCTACAAGATAAAAGGCCAACTTATCTACAAAACAAAAGACCTTCACCCTCAAGACATAATAGGATTAGCCTTCTACCTATCTCACCATATGAAACCTGGGAAGATTGCATCACCCAGCAAGATTCAACCAAGCCTGGGACTCAAGACAACCTACAAAGTTACCCCTGCATGGCCCCGTGGGAGTGACAATCAATCAGAATACATTTCTTTCACAGGAACAGGAAGCAAGTTCAAAACCCAAAAGAGGTTTATAAATCTTTCTCTCTCTCTCAGCCATGTGCTCAGTTTGTCCCAGGATTTCAAACCATGTGGTCTTGTCCACCATTAAACCATCTTTCCAAACAGCTTCCATGTGTCCAGTGTCTTTCTCCCCACTTGGAACTGAACCCAGATGGACATTTCAACAACTGTCCCTGAAGTACTTTGCTCCTGCTAGATGCAGAGGTTTATGGAAATAACCAGCACCGGGCTGAGAATCCTGGCTGTCCCTGCAAATATTATATTACCCTTAGTCAGCACATTATCTTAATGCTGTCAACAGAGAAACTATTGGCATAATAAATAATCTCTTTTGCTTGAAAGAAATTCAGCAGAGGCTTACTCACTTTAAAGAATCACATAGGGGATGTTTTCAGATAAATACATTTTCTGTTGCCCAATTTCCCATTTTCTCAAATTTTAAGTTGAAATAGAGCAGGATACCAGTGGGTTAATCTAACCTTGAATATTATGAGGATCTTATGGGAATACATGTAAAAACTCTCTTTAGGACTGTCATGGGGTCTGGCAACTGTGGTCACGTTGGTCTTAAGTGGGAGTGACTGCATGACCAAGGCCCGGTTTATATGACTTTTTGCAGTGGTCGTTAAGCAAACACAAAGGTTGTATACTGAATGCTGTGATCGTAGAGCGAACACTATGGTCACTGAACAAATGCTGTGATAGTTAAGTTCGCTATGGGATGGTTTTTTTCCAGAAACCTGGGATTTTGATCATGTGACCGTGGGGATATTGTAACAGTTTAAGTTTGAAAATCAGTCATTAGTCCCTTTTTCAGTGCCATTGTAACCTTGAATGGTCACTAAATGGACTACCTGTACTGTAGTTTGATAATGAAACATCTGAAACAAAACCATCAAGCTCAGAGAGCACCAAGCATCCCACAGGATCACTAAACTGTGATGACAAGCTCACAACTATTGCTGCAGCTCCATCTTTTTGGATATGTGGTAAACAAATGTCCAAAAGGGGCAGTACTTCCACAGCAAAAGGGGTGGTACTTCCACAAAAAAGGGGCAGTATTTCCACAGCAAAAGGGGGGGTACTTCCACAGCAAAAAGGGGTGGTACTTCCACAGCAAAAGGGGGTGGTACGTCCACAGCAAAAGGGGAGGCACTTCCACAGCAAAAAGGGGCAGTACTTCCACAGCAAAAGGGGCAGTACTTCCACAGCAAAAGGGGCGGTACTTCCACAACAAAAGGGGCAGTACTTCCACAGCAAAAGGGGCGGTACTTCCACAGCAAAAAGGGGCGGTACTTCCACAGCAAAAGGGGCGGTACTTCCACAGCAAAAGGGGCAGTACTTCCACAGCAAAAGGGGCGGTACTTCCACAGTAAAAAGGGGCGGTACTTCCACAGCAAAAAGGGGCAGTACTTCCACAGCAAAAGGGGTGGTACTTTGTGCTAGTGCTGTTGCAGATTTTGAATCCCTTTCTTCTGCAGATGCCCGTGTTAATTTATGTGGAGCTTTGCAGGATTTAGAAATAGAAGGGCTCTTCCTTATGCCAAAACAAACTGTACCTTTCGCCTAGGCCCTAGGGTTATCTTCTCCATTTAACGGCAGCTTTGTAGAGCAGAAAAGGTGATTTTGTGGTGATCATAGATCACACCTAGCATTTGGGGAAGACAAGGGACAAAAGATTCTGCACAGTATTGACAAAAGAGAATATTTTAGCTCAGGGTTGGACTGTGGGGGTCCTTTGCACTCTGTGAGCGTGGTTATTTTCTTGCAGACATTTCATTACCCTCCTAGATAACATCATCAGTGCTCGAAGGGTACTGGTTTTGTTTTTGTTTTGCTTTTACAAACCCCCACTCCCTTCAGCACTGATGATATTACCTAGTTGGATGATGAAACGTCTGCAAGAAAACAACCAAGCTCACAGAGCACCTAAGATTCCACATTACACACAGAATATTTAAGACATTTGTGTAATGTTAGGATTTTTCATTTTTCCCCTGTTGGTCATTTTTTTTTTCTTTTGCCTCTTGAGCATATTTTAGACTTGTGTTACAACTTTCTTGTGCTTCCTGATTAAAAATAGTGGAAAGCCCTGAAGCCAGTTGGAGCAATTGTGGTCAAAGGCGGTTGACTGTTATATGCGAACCAAAGCCTTCATTTTGTCATCTCTGTTACTGAATTACTTAAGAGCGATGCTCCCTTTGCCACCTGCTAGATAATCCAATAAATGCCACACTTTGTAGCTAACTGACTGTGCAAAGCAGGTGTGCTACCACCAACTTTTCACCCCAGTGGGCTCTATTTGTATTAGCTGATATACTAGAATGCTTTCAAAACTCAATTCAACCCCTTTATATACTCACTTCAGCTGCCTCTCCATTTTAAAAGCTATTATTCTTCCTTTCCCAACCTCTTCTTTTATTTTCCACCCACCTTCCCCAACCTTCTGTAATCTCATTTTTTACAGCTCATTTATATGTTTTTATTCAGTTTAACTTGTAATTCCTTCCCATTCACCCATTTTACTTTGTAGCAAGGCTTGTTTTAAAGGAGGGAGGTGAGGTAGGCTTTTTTTTTTTTGTTCCTTCTGTCTGGCACCTGTAATTATGCACTTCAATTTGGCTACTCAAACATCTCACACAATATATAATAACAGGGGAGATCATGCTGACTGCAGCCTTGTAAAAGAGGAGGGGAAGACACAAACCAGGCCATCTTTAAATATGTGCCTGGCAGAGCAAAGCCTTTCTATTCAGTATTTCTATCTGATCAAAACTTCAGGTTTCCACCTGTAATTATCTTCTCTTTCTTCCCCACTTCCTGGCATCAGTGACTTTAAAAGAAATATATATATTAAAAAAAAACCTTTACCAAACATTCTGTTCAGCTGAACCATCTTCAAATATCTTATGAGGGAGAAAAAAAAAATCCACTTCCAAAGCCATTTGTTTTGGGAACATTCACAATAGTTCAGCACAGGTAGAGGGCAGGTTTAATCTTCACCCTGTTTTCATCCCAGGCCTGTGCACTTTTTGACTCATCAAGCTGACAGGTCATTGCCCTTTGTTGTCCTGCTGTGGCTCATCTCCTCCTCTTCTCTTTCACCAAGCTCAGACTGCAAAAAATAAAAATAAAAATGAGGGTCTGTCAGTCTATAGCTCCCCTAGTTAAGTTTCCATAAGCTTAAAGGTTGCAAGGCAGGAGGCACTGACAAAAGAGCCTGGACTTGGAAAGTTTGAATGCCTTCAAAACAGAGGTCAATGAAAGACAAGGAGGCATGGTAGCTTCATTGACAGTACAAGGAGATCAGGGGTGGGCTTCAAAAATTTTTGCAGGTTGCTGGGTGGATGGGTGTGGCCTAGTTGGCCTCGTGAACCATGGGGGGTGTTTTGTTCGGAAAACACACGAGGTAGACCGGGTTCCAACAACAAATACTTTATTCTTTAACTACTCAGTAAATAGGAACACTTGGCTGAAGCCGAGGCCAGCCTTTTATACAGGCTGGCTTGCCTGCTTGCAGCCAATGGCAGTTGCTTAAATTTGCCGCCTTTCAGCAGCTCTTTGGATTGGTTCCTAGTGAACCAATCCAATGCTTTAGTTTATTTGACCAATCAGGTTTGCAGATTTGGAGTCACCCACTTTACATATAGAACACCCCTTCCCTCTTAGTTCAGTCCTACGTGGTGACGTAGTCTCGCAGGTAGGTGGGGCTTTTCCGGACTCGACTTGACTTGCACGCTTCATTCTTAGTGAAGACTTCGACCGGTTCGGATGGGGCTGCTGTGTCGTCTGTTCTTCTCCCTGGAACCGTCTGGAAGGGTGAGTCAGCCATTTTATGGCCGCCTGAGTCTCTTAGGCTGGCGGTTTTGCCGCTCCCTCCCGTTTCCTCCGGGCAGGTCGAGCTGGCCTGGCTGGCCCCTTCTGATGGGCTCTTCACGCAAGTCTCTCCAAACAGTGAGTCTTTTATTTGCTCTTTTTGTTCATATGTTTCATTGGTTTTATTTTTTAACGGTTCTTTATTTAATTCTTGCGATTCCCCCCCCACCTTAGTTGGCAATTCGTCGGTTTTTTCGATGAATGGTTGTATGTCTGTGGTTCTTTCTATATTTCGGGATCGAAGCTGGTCTATGTGCCGCTTCCATTCCCTGCCATCATCTACTGTTAACCGGTAGGATTTGGGGCCTGTTATTTGGGTAATTTGTCCTGGTAGCCATGCTGGGTCCCCAGTGAAGTTTTTGGCGTAGACTAAATCGCCAATTCCAAATTTTCTAAACCGTGTAGAGGAGTCGAGCGGGTTTTCTGGCATGAATTCTGGGTGCAGTCTATCAAGGTGTGACCTTAGTTTTCTCCCCATGAGTAGTTCTGCTGGGGACTTGTTGGTTGTGGTACTGGGTGTTATGTGCTGGAGTGTGAGCAATCGGTTAATTTTTTGCTGTACATCTCCAGTGTCCATTTTTTCTAACCCTTCCTTTGTAAATCGGACCATTCTCTCTGCCCTACCGTTTGCAGCCGGATGGGCCGGCGCGGTTAGGGCATGTCTAATACCTAGGGAGGCTAGGTATTGTTCAAAGTGTAGGCTGGTTAGTTGTGGTCCATTATCGGACACGAGGACGTCCGGAATGCCATGGGTGGCAAAAAGGGTGTCCAGTTGTTTTATTACTAATTCAGTTGTTGTTGATGGCATAATTTTTACTTCTAACCAGTTAGAATAGGCGTCCACAACAATCAGAAAGGTATGTCCTTTAGTTGGACCAGCGAAATCGATGTGGATTCGTGACCAGGGGCCCCGTGGAATTTCCCAATCTCTAATGGGTGCTTTGGGTGGGGATGGTCTAATTGTTTGACATTTGTTACACGAGGTTACCCAGTATTCTATGTCCCTATCAATACCCGGCCACCAGACATAACTTCTAGCAAGGCTTTTCATTTTTACAATCCCCGGGTGACCTTTGTGCAGCATACTAAGTACCCTAGGTTGTAGTTTGTTAGGAATAACCACCCGATCACCCCACAGTAAACACCCTTTTTGAATAGAAAGTTCGGTTTGTCTGGTCCGGAAAGGTTTAAAGTTTTCAGTTTTTTGATTTTCCGGCCAGCCTTTACCTACCCAGTTAAGAACATGGGCAGTCAAAGAGTCTTTTGCGGTGGCTCTGGCAACATCATATGCTGATATGGGTAGATCGGGGCAAGTCTCTATTTGTAGTGCTGTCATCGCTGGTGCCGGGTCTTCTTCAGTCGCTGGCAAGGGTGCTCTGCTTAAAGCGTCCGCGTGTGAAATCTGTTTCCCCAGTTGGTGTGTCAGAGTGTATGAGTAGGCTGCTAGGAACTCTGACCATCTCGTCATTCTTGGGGAGAGGATATTTGGTGTAGGTTTGTTTCCCGCCAAAATTCCTATTAGTGGTTTGTGGTCTGTTATAATTTGAAAAGTCCGCCCGTATAGGTACTCGTGGAAACGTTTCACTCCTGCGACAATTGCTAGTGCCTCTCTGTCCAATTGGCTGTAATTCCGCTCGGTTTTAGATAAAGTCCTCAAATAATATGCGATGGGCGCTTCTCTGCCATCCGGTAGTTGGTGACTTAGGATGGCACCTACTCCGAATGGGGAGGCGTCGCAGGTCACTCTTAAGGGCAATGTGTTGCTAAATTGAATGAGAACGTTTGAGGATGTTAGCAAGCTTTTAATTTTTTGGAAGGCTTGCTTTTCTTTGTAACCCCAAGTCCAAATTGTTTTTTTGTCTAAAAGACGGTGCAATGGTTCTGCTATAGTGGCCTTATTTGGCAGGAATACATTATAGAAGTTAATTAGTCCTAAAAAGGCTTGTAATTCGGTCTTGTTTTTTGGTTCTGGTGCGTTTTTATTCGCTTTAATCTTTTTGTCTGTAGGGTGTATACCCTCTCCGTCTATTAAATAGCCCAGGAATTCGACGCTATTCTTAATTAGGCAACACTTTTCTCTTTTTACTTTGAGGCCAGATTCCCTGAACTTAGTTAGTACTTCTTTGAGTCTGTTTTTTAATTGGGTTTCATCTTTGGCTGAGATCAGGACATCATCGAAATATGGTACAACTCCTTGTATGCCATTTAGGAGGCATTCCATTAGACTCTGGAAGATGCCTGGGGCCACACTCACTCCAAATTGGAGTCGGTGACATTTGAATGCGCCCTTATGTGTGACTATAGTCTGTGCTTCAGCAGTTTCTGGGTCCACTGGGAGCTGTTGATAGGCTTGTGCTAAGTCAAGTTTAGCAAAAACTTTTCCTTTTCCCAGGGAGTGAAGCAAATGCTGGACTACAGGCACCGGGTATGCGCTTGGTTGTAATGCGTGGTTCAGGGTAGCCTTCTAGTCACCACAGATTCTAACGGACCTGTCGGGTTTGACCGGTGTGACTATAGGTGTTTCCCACTTGGCATGGTCCACAGGTTCTAACACCCCTTGGGCTATTAATTTGTCCAGCTGTTCCTCTATTTTTGCCTTTAGTGTAAAAGGAACTCGCCTGGCTTTTATTCTTCGTGGGGCTATTTGGGGGTTTAGACTGAAAGAAATGGGATTTCCCCGATACTTGCCAAGTGAGCCATCAAAAACGTCCTGGAATTCTCAAATGAGGTCATCTTCCCAGCCAGTTGTAGTCACTCGATCGATCCCGGTCATCCCGATGCCCAATGGCGCGAACCATTCGATGCCCAGGAGGCTTGGTCTGTCTTGGTCGACTATGGTCAGTGGTAGCACCTTGACGTGATGTTTGTAGGCGACTCGGAATTGTCCCATGCCGACTACAGGGATTTGGTTTCCCTGATAGTCCTTGAGAGTTAGGTGCTGCTTCTTTAATTCTTTGGGTTTGATACCTGGGACTAGCTGTCTTATTGTGTCCCACGATACCATGGAGAGGAAGGACCCCGAGTCCACTTCCATCTTGCAGTGTTTTCCTTCGATTTTTACAATGACTTTAATTTTCTTCCTGCTTTCCGTCTGAGCGCTCTTTATAATGACAGTTTGGTGTGTATTGGCTCGCTTCTCTTGTTGCCACTTTCTCTCAGCTCGTTTAGGCTCAGCTCGTGTTGGGGAATTTCTGCGTCTCGTTGGGCTGTAGCATTTTTTGTTCCTGCAGACTTTCTCGATGTGCCCTCGTTTCTTGCAATGCCGGCAGATGGCATCGAGAAATCTGCATTCGGCTCGGGGATGGTTTCCTCCGCAGCCAGCGTGCTCCCGCCAATTCCTTCTTTCGCGCTCTTTTCTGTTCGTGAGCAAACGGTGGACTTCGTCGTCTTCTTCGCTCGATTCAATTGTTTCGCCCGACTCTTCGTAGTGGGTTGTGGTGGCAGGCTGCTTTCTGACTTTGGTTGGTGGTTCTTCGCTGTGTGTGTTCATCTTTTTCAT
This sequence comes from Laticauda colubrina, assembly GCA_015471245.1. Classification (NCBI taxonomy): domain Eukaryota; kingdom Metazoa; phylum Chordata; class Lepidosauria; order Squamata; family Elapidae; genus Laticauda; species Laticauda colubrina. The sequence continues at coordinate 18,532,732 of BLBF01000036.1, read as the reverse complement.
GGCTACGGCAGATTTTTTCGCGGCTTCAGCGGCTGTGGCTTCTGCGATGGCTTCGGTTACGGTGATGTTGGGCTTGTTGAGTAATTTACTCTGTGTGGTCGAGTCTTTCAGACCCAACACCACGCGGTCACTCATCGCTTCGTCAATGTTCAGGAAATCACATTCACCCCCTATTTGCCTAAGGGCAGCAATGAAATCGGTGACGGTCTCTCCCTCTCTCTGGTCTCTGCGGTAAAATTCGTGTCGCTTTATTAAGTTTGACACCATCGGAGCGTAGTGTGCTTTGAGGATTCTTTGCAATTCTGGCCACGTTAGTTGTTTAACGTCTCAGGACTTTGCAAGGGCCTTTGCCATCTTGAAAACCATTGGCCCGCAGTGAGTCAGGAACACAGCTCTCTTGCGTTGCTCTGAAATGTCTTCCATTTCATTGCTCTCCAAATACATTTGGAAGCGATCTGCATAGGAATCCCAATCCTCTTCGTTGGGATTGAAGGGTGCGGGCGGTGCGTTGTTTCCAGGCATCTTGGTTGTCATCTGGACTTCTTATCACCGCGTGCAGGTTTTTTAGTTTAGGATGATCCCATCCTTGTCGCCAGTGTTTTGTTCGGAAAACACATGAGGTAGACCGGGTTCCAACAACAAATACTTTATTCTTTAACTACTCAGTAAATAGGAACACTTGGCTGAAGCCGAGGCCAGCCTTTTATACAGGCTGGCTTGCCTGCTTGCAGCCAATGGCAGTTGCTTAAATTTGCTACCTTTCAGCAGCTGTTTGGATTGGTTCCTAGTGAACCAATCCAATCCTTAGTTTATTTGACCAATCAGGTTTGCAGATTTGGAGTCCTCCACTTTACATATAGAACAGGGGGCATTTTTGCCCTCCCTGGGCTCTTGAAGCTTTCCTTGAGCCTCTGGGAGGGTGAAAATGGCCTCCTTGGGCTCCGGAAGCTCTCTAAAAGCCAGAAACGGGCCCATTTCCAGTCTTCCCAAATTTCCAGGAGGCCCGTTTTTCACCCTCCCTGAGCCTCCATGCGTACCCTGCACTTACCTGCATCCAAAACGGGCCACGTGGCGACTCCTGGGAGAAGAAGGGAGAGGGAAGGGGCTAGCCAAGAGTGGGATTTGAGGATTCTCCGAATTGTGCAGGATCTTAGCTAGGGATCTCCCAAACCCTCAACAGCCCACCCCTAAAAGAGATTTTATAGATGGACAGACCTGACAGAATGATGTCTTTCAGGTCACTAAAAGTCAGAAGGACTGAACAAAAGCTTCTGGCTTAAGCCTAGTATATGAGAGAGATCTCATCTCTGGGCTCCTTTTCCTATCTCCATGTGTTCTTCCAGGTCTCTCCATCCTCAACCCAAATTATATGATGACTGGCCCGTCTTTATGGGCTGTTTGATCAGGTCGATAGTTCTCTCTGTTTCCCTTTCTCAATGACCCTAGTTCAGGCCCAGTGCTTTTGGTGACAGGCCTCATAACTTCACAAGGAACAGAAGAATATGGCTGCTGTGAAAAAGGAAAAAAAAAAACTGGGGAGAAATTGTCCTGATCCCAGGTCTTTTCCCCATTAGCAGAACACTTACAAGAATGGTTACAAGAACTGGGTATTGCTAGTCTGGTGAAGAGAAGAACCAGCGGAGACATGATAGCAGTGTTCCCAGGTGTGGGATTTTACCAGTTCAGACCGGTTCTATAGAACTGGTTGTTACAACTCTGTGCAATTCAAAGAATCAGCAAATTGTCCCACTGGCTGGCCCCGCCCCTCTCCACCCAGTCAGACCTTATCGCGCATGCGTGACATTGCGCACATGCCCGACATCTCTGACTGCACTATCCCCGCACAGTCACATCTTGAGATATTTTTTTTTTCCTCCTGACGATCAGCCGTGCCAGGAACCCCCTCCTGCTTCACCCAGGAGGCTTCCCTGAGGCCCAGGAGGCAAAAAGGGGTGGGGGGTTCTGTGCACCCCCCATGCTCCATTTTTGGCCTCTTGGTCCTCAGGGAAGCCTCCTGGGACCAAAAATGTCCCAACCAGGAGGCTTCCCTGAGGCCCAGGAGGCCAAAAAATGGAGCACGGGGTTTGTGTGCTGCAAAAATAAAGAAGCCACGCCCACCCAGTCACACGGCCACACCCGCCTAACCACGCCCACCTAGCCACACCTGCAGAACCGGTAATAAAAATGTTTACATCTGACCTCTGAGTGTTCCAATATTTGAGGGGTTGCCACAGAGAAGAAGGGGCCAACCTATTTTCTAAAGCAGCTGTAGGCCAGACAAGGAATAATGGATGGAAACTGATCAAGGAGAGATTCAACCTGGAAATAAGGAGAAATTTTCTGACAGTGAGAACAATCAACCCATGGAACAGAAGTTGCTTTCAGAAGTTGTGGGAGCTTTATCACTGGAGGCTTTCAAGAAGAGATTGGACTGCCATTTGTCAGAAATGGTGTAGGGTCTCCTGCTTGGGTCACGGGGTTGGACAAGATGACCTACAAAGTCCCTTCCAACTCTGTTAATCTGTAGACCTGTAGCACAGTCAAGTTGTGACAAATTGATAGTGGTCAAGAGGTATTGAGAGCTGCATTTTCAGTTTAAGGCAACTAGCTGTAGCGAAGGCAAGTTGGTAAATGAAGGAGCACCTTATCAGGAGCCATTCTGAATTGGCTCCATCATTACCTGATTTATGGCCAGAGGAATGGCAATGTAGTTAAAAGCACAGATTTTGTGCAGACTCAAGGGCCTCACAGATATCAAAGCACCAGGAGGAGGGGTTGTAGCAAATGCAGCTGCAAGATTAAGGGTCCTTCTACATCGCTTCACAAGAAATGAAGGAACAAAATGTTATACCCAGGAAAGGCTAATCTAGTTTAAGAAAAAGGAAAAACAGAGTGAAGAAATTGGCAGTGCTTCTCTCCTGTCTGTCTCCTCTCCTTTTTGCACTAATGATTCTACCTAAAACCCAGAAGAAAAGAGGTAGAGGGGAAATATTTTCAACCTTTCAATTACGGTCATAAAAATGAGTGATCAGGTCCGGGCAGACGTTGTACTTTAAATAATCCTTGGTCTCCACAATACCCTAAAATATCCAGATGATAGAAATGCTTCTGAGATGATTCAAGTTCTGTACAATAATAACTCAGCAAAGTCTCCACAGTGAAGACTTAATGGACGGGTTCAAATAGCACATTAAAGGCTAAAGCTAGGTGAAAATAACAGAACATGCTATGCTCCAATACACCATTAGGGCTTAATGGGATGGCCCAGTTCCCACCTATGTTGAACTAGAAAGAATTCAACTCCATTTTAGGCTTGCCTGATGTGAACCTGCCTGATGTCAAAGGTTCAGGAAACATGATTAATTGGGTAAGATAAGAGTCTAGTGTAATGTTTCTCAACTTTGGCAATGGTCTTAAAATTGCTAAGGTTGAGAAACACTGGCCTAGCATGTCACATTAAGTGAGACAGGAGAGGGGAAGGTTGAACTCAAAATTCTATGGGGCAATTATGAATAGAGAGGAGGAGAAACTTCATGACAATGAGAACAATTAATCAGTAGAATGGCTTGCCTCTAGAAAGTGTGGATTGTGCTTTGTTACTGGAGGTTTTCAAGAAGAATGATATAAGATCTCCTGCTCAAGTAGGGGTTTGAACTAGAAGACCTTCAAGATCCCTTCTAATTCTATTAGTTTTTGTTTTAATCTACCAGTCCTCGGTCAGGAGCATGGCTGCAATTCCAAAACCTAGTCAATTCTGGTATAACATCCAATCACTTCTCCCAGAAAAATAGACAGCAATAAACAGAAGCTCCTCCCCTTCAAGAACTTGCTGTTCAAGCTATAAAACATCTTAGAAATAAGGATAGGCTGGTATGTTTGAGTTATGCTCACCATACCCTATCTGTCCAAGGATGAAGACACCATTGAATATAAGACTTGCCTGCATTCTCTTGACATAAAGCTGGATTAAAACAGAAGTAAAACCAACTTTGCAAGTTTAGGGAACACTTCCTTTGCATAGGATTTGGAGGAGAGAAATAAGACTAGTGGTAGTGTTAGTGATGGAGGAATTTTAAGGAAGGTTCCCCTCCACGTATTCTCCTTCCCCACACCATGTTTCTTGCACTTAGATCTTCTTAAGGCTAAAAAGTCCCAACATTTCATCTAACAGTCCAATTTTAGTAGTGCAAATGCTGAGTCTGAATGCTATCACTTCTCTCTTCTTTTAATCTCTTCCTCAAACCCTACCCTTTCTTATTTTGTGATTGTTCATTGCTAAGTCATGTCCAACTGTTCATGATCCCATGGACATGCCAGCTCCCCGGCCCAAGAGTTTGTCCAAATTCATGTTCATTGCATCAATGACAGTATCTAACCATCTTGTCCCCTGCTGTCCCCTTTGCCTTTTGCCTTTAATTTTTCTCACTATCAGGGTCTTGTCTTTGGCTTATCATCTAGCATTTCATAGCCAGATATCCCTACCTAACCTCCACATATCTTGCCTTCCCTCCCTCCTTTAGCTGTCCTTAGCAATGAAATTCAACATCCTTAATCAGGTCAGCTAAAAAAAAACATATGCTGAACTTGGTTAGTTTTGACCTTGGTTAAATTTTGTATATGTGTGTTCTACTATCATGTGTGTGGATTCCTCCCTATTCCCTGTATTTTACGAACTCAGAAAATGAGCTAAAACAATAACTTGGTTAAGCATGCTACGGAAACACAGCCATTGTCTAATTTAGATTGTAAATGCCTTGTGGCCCAAAATCCCCTTGTATTGCCTGTGTAACTTCGTAAAAAACCCTGTGCTTTAATTACATGGCAATAACAACAGCAACTCACCAATCTACCTTTCTTAGGAGATGGTGGGAAATGAGCAGCTCTGGGGATTTGCGGACAAGATTCTGATTTTATTTCTGAAAGCTTGAATACTTAGAGCTACACTGATTTGATTTATCTGAGCATCCTGATGGCCCGCTGGTCGCTAGGCAACCCAGTCCCCGTCTGTACTCTTATATTGCTCTTGGGAGACAGACTGTGAATGATTGTTGCATGGATATGAAACTAAATGGGCCGTGGGTACCATTTGTAAGCAAGCCGAATGTATGTTTTGAGTAAGTAGAAGAATATCTATTTACTTGCAAGTGTCAACATGATAATTTTCTTCCCTCCCCTCTAATTTCTATATAGCTTGCAACACAAAGCAGACACACATTGTTGGAGAGGTAAGGATTTTCAAGACATAACAAACAGGCTCATTGATCACTAAGGAAGTGGGGAACAAAGTCAGCTTCTAAAAGCAGAAATCCCAATTGGAACACTGAGGCAGAGAAATAGCCAGCGTTGATCCAAAGGGCCTGCTTGTTTTCAAATAACTAAAGTCCTTGACTTACAATAATTTGTTTAATGACCATTCAAAGCTACAACGGCACTGAAAAAAGTGACTTAAGACCATTTTTCACCCTTACAACCATTGCAGCATTGTGTGATCAAAATTCAGACGCTTGGCAACTGTCTTCGATTTATGACAGTTGCTGTGTCCCAAGAGCATGGGATCATCTTTTGCAATCTTCTTACAGGCAAAGTCAACGGGAAAGCCAGACTCACTTAACAAGTGTTGCGTTCATCCACAGTCTTCACTCCAGTCCGTACTTCTGGCGGGAGTGCGAACTGCTCCCATTGGTTGATGCCGTTTGACAGCTGGCTATAAAAGGAGCTGTCAAACGGCATCAGCTGTTGCCGCCAACTGACTGCCTGCAGCCGCGACAACCCTTTATTCATTGTAATAAAGTTACTTGTCTGTTAGCTCCGTGTCTGCCTCAATAATTACCGCCACTCCACAACACTGGCGATGAGGGCAGGATTCGAATAAGAGGTGGCCGGACAGGAGCAGCTGAGCTCAGTCACTTTCAAAAAGAGCTGAAGCCACTATGAGCTGACTGTCACAGCTGCAGGCACTATTTCACAAGCGCAAAATTCAACCTCCCCGCTGAGGAGACAGACATCACCAATATGAGATGACTTCAAACCCTGCATTCCCACCTTTCAGACTGACGGCTGAGACTTGGGAGTCCTACAGGAACCGTTTTGACTGCTTCCTGGACACTATAGACCTCGCTGAAGCTACAGCCCATAGGAAAAAGTCCTATTTCTTAAGTTTTTGTGGAGCCGCTGTATTTGACACTGCCAAGGCATTGGTAGCTCCGCGTTCTGTCAGGGATATCCCTTGGGGGGAGTTACAAGAGATCCTTTCCAGTCACTATTCCCCTAAGCCATCTCAAATTGCAAGGAGGCATGCCTTCAGGTGACAAATTCAGTCTGAGGGAGAGACTATCAGTGAATATATGACTGCCCTGAGGTCAGCTGCCTTACATTGTGGATTTAGAGACTATCTGGAGATATGCTTTTAGACCAAATAGTCTGTGGATTTAGGGACTTAAGGCTGCAAAGGCTGCTGTTAGCCAAAAGGGACCTAACCCTAGCAGTAGCCATCGAAGAATTCCAGGCTGCTGAGCTATCTGCACTGTCTGCAGCAGAAATCCAGGGAAACCCCATCAGACAGAGTAGCTCAGCAGTCCATTTTGATGAGGTTTCTCCAGAGGAGGGCTCTGAGGAATCAAACGATATAAATGCCATCTGCTTGAATTGCCAAAGGAAGGGTCACTTAGCCAGGGTCTGCCAAGCTGGGAAAACTTTTACACAGAGGCCTCAGACAACCCCCATCTTTCAAAGGCAAGTTGAAGACTGCTATACCTGTTACCACTCCAATCAGACAAACAAAGGCTTCGAACAAAATCAGTATTTTTGTTTCCTTAGAAGGTAAACCCTGCAAGATGGAAGCTGACACAGGATCTGCTCTATCCATCATTTCCTGGGAGACCCTCAAGAGGCTACTTCCAAGACTATCAAAGAAGAAGCTCCTCGACTGCCACCTGACTCTGCGTGATTACCAAGGCAGGACCATCCCTCGGAAGAGGTAAGTTTTTTATTCAATTCAAAAACTTTAAAGGTCACTTGCCTCTAGTTGTAGTTGATGGTGCCCTTCCTAGCCTGTTAGGATTAGACTGGTTCCCTGCTCTTGGCCTCAATGTTACAGGCATCCACTCTATTTTTAAATGCTAAAGTGGACACCTTATTCAAGGACTATGCTGATGTATTCAGCAAAGGGTTGGGGTGTTACTCAGGCACCCCAATATCATTCAATGTAGATCCTCAGGCAATACCAATCCGCCTGAAGCTTCGTAGAGTGCCCTTTGCAATCCGCCCCAAGTTGGATAAGGAACTAGACAAAATAATCAAACAAGGGGTATTGGAGCCTGTGGACTTTGCGAAATGGGAGACCCCCAGAGTTACCCCACTTGAAAAAGACGGTAGCATGAGAATCTGCACTGATTATAAGACCTCCCTGAATAGATACCTACAAATCAGAGCCTATCCAGTCCCCGTCATACAACACCTTTTGCATTCTTTTGAGCCTGGAATTTTTGCAAAACTAGACATGTCACAGGCTTACCAACAGTTCCCTGTAGATGACCAAGCTGCAGAACTACAGACCATAGTAACACAGAGGGGTGCTTTTAGGTGCAGGCACCTCCAGTTTGGCGTGACCGTAGCCCCTGGGATTTTTCAATCTTTAATGGAGAGGCTACTCCAAGGACTCCCAGGCGTAGGCCCCTATTTCGATGATATTTTAATTTCAGCCATAGACAAACCACAATTGCTACAAAGAGTCAGAGCAGTTCTTGATCGCTTCAGACAGCATGGTCTCAAACTTAAAAAAGACAAGTGCACCATTGCCACTAAAGAAGTAGACTTTTTGGGCTACAGAATTGACGCCTCTGGTACACACCCAATTGAGTCCAAAGTCAGGGCTATCCACGAGGCACCCACACCTTCCAACAAGACTGAGCTCCAGGCCTTCTTAGGGCTTCTCAACTTCTATGCTGCATTCCTCCCTCACAAAGCTTCCATTGCAGAGCCTCTGCACAGACTTTTGGACAAACAATCCCCCTGGCATTGGGGACCGAGGGACCCCATGCCTTCCATGCTGTCAAATCTTTGCTCACCTCCAAAGCGGTACTAATACAGTTCAATCAACAGCTGCCTTTAGTTCTAGCTGCAGATGCTTCTCCTTTTGGCATAATCAAACCATACCAAATGGTTCTGAGGCACCCATTGCCTTTTTCTCCAGAACCTTTTCTTCAGCCGAGCGCAACTACAGCCAAATTGACAAGGAGGCTTTGGCTGCAGTTGCTTCTGTCAAAACATTTCATGAGTTCCTCTATGGGCACCATTTTGAATTAATCACCAATCACAAGCCTCTGTTAGGCCTTTTGTCTGGTAAAAAACAAACCCACAGATTTTGTCCCATGACCAGATGGATTATTTCTGGCTGCTTATTCTTACACGCTGATTCATCGACCTGGAAAAAATCTTTGCCACGCTGACACTCTCAGCCGCTGCCCTCTGCCTGTTCCTGTTGAAGATCCTGCACCAATCAATGCCGTTTTCAAGATCAATGATCTCAATCTTCCCATCACTGCCCTTGACATTGCTACCCACTCCTCAAGGGACAAGGTAATCGCCCAAGTTCTGGACTGGGTGGGAAGGGGGTGGCCAGCAATCCCTTATGCTCCTGAATTCCTGCCTTTCAAGGCTCGCCAGCAAGAACTATCGTCTCTGCAGGGGTGTTTACCATGGGGAACGAGGGTGGTCATCCCTTCCAAACTGCAGGGCTCAGTTCTGAAGGTCCTGCATGAAGGCCATCCTGGCATTGTCAGGATGAAGGCCCTGGCTTGCAATTACGTGTGGTGGCCTGGCATGGATGCCCAGATCTCCAGCTGGGTGAGCGCTTGCCAGCCATGCCAGGCTACCAGGCCAGCTCCACCCACATCAACTCCAGTCAGGTGGGAAGATGCTGGAGCCCCTTGGTCCCGGCTGCACATTGATCTAGCCGGCCCTGTGCATGGGCGAACATTCCTGGTAATGGCAGATTCCTTCTCAAAGTGGATAGACTTGGCCCTGCTGCCCTCAACAACCACTCAAGCCATTACAAAGGCCCTAACTAGGGTTTTCATTACCCATGGCATCCCTGACACCATTGTGTCCAACAATGGGCCCCAATTCACCTCCTGCAAATTTGAAGTTTATTTAGCCAACCTGGGAATCAGGCACGCCCTTACAGCTCCTTTTCACCCTGCTAGTAATGGGATGGCTGAAAGGGCAGTCAGGTCTGTAAAGGAGGCCCTGGAGAGGTTTGGCCAAGTTGACTGGCACTCTAAGCTTTCTAGGTACCTGCTAACCCAACATACAATCCCCTGTGCCACTACCAACAAATCCCCGGCCGAGCTCCTTATGGGCAGACGCCTGAGAACCACCCTGGATTGGCTACATCCTCATTATGCCCCAGTCACCTCCTTAGGGTCTGATAGCCAGACCAGGAAGTTTGCCCTGCACGACCAAGTATACGTTCACAATTACTCAGGCCACTCCTTATGGGTGCCAGGGCAAGTTGTGGCAGTAACTGGGCCTAAGTCCTACAAGGTCTTGCTGGAGGATGGTCATACCTGGCGCTGGCACATTGACCAGCTGAGGAGGCGCTGGAGGGTGGCTATCGATGACCCCTGTTGCCCGCCAACCGACACGGACCCACCGACGCTTGCTGAGGCTATCCCGGGGCACTTCGAGCAAGGGGACCTACCTGGACTGTTGCCTGTCTCTCTGCCAGAGTCACCCGATGACGAAGCTCCAGTCCCTTCAAACTCCAGCATGGCCCTGGAAGTGGAGGACTTCTTCCCTACTGCAGCTCCACCCAGACGAAGGCGATCCGGCTGCCTGCACAGGCACCCGGCCTACTTGAAGAACTACGTGTGCTCCTTGCCAGGGGAAAGGAATGTTGAATTCATCCGCAGTCTTCATTCTGGTCTGCGCTTCTGGTGGGAGCATGAACTGCTCCCATTGGTTGATGCCATTTGACAGCCGGCTATAAAAGGAGCTGTCAAACGGCATCAGCTGTTGCCGCCAGCTGACTTCCTGTTAGCCCGGCAGCCACGCCAACCCTTTATTCATTGTAATAAAGTTACTTGTCTGTTAGCTCCGTGTCCGCCTCAATAATTACCGCCGCTCCGCAACAAGAAGTATGTTACTAACTTAACAACTGCAGTGATTCACTTAACAGCTGTGGCAAGAAAAGGCATAAAACGGGGCAAAACTCACTTAATGGTTGACTTGCTTAGCAATCAAAGTTTTGTGTTCAGTTATGGTGATAAATGAAGGAGATAAACCAATCTGCAAAACCAAATTAAAATATCTAGATGAGTGATGGCTAACCTTTTTGGCACTGAGTGCCCAAAATGCAATGCATGTGTGTCCCCCACGCATGTGCTGCCCCCATGCATGCTTGCACATCCCCGTGAATGCACCTGCTGCACATGTGCATGCATCCCCTGCATGCGCCCTGTCCCACTCCTCACACATGTGTGGCAGAGACCCAATGGGAGGTGTGTGCAGCTGGTGGGAGGTGTGTGTGCATGCATGGCAGAGCTGAGCTAGGGTGAGGGCTCATGTGGTCACAGAGAGGGCTCTGAGTGCCACCTGTGGCACATGTGCCAAAGGTTAGTCATCACGGATCTAGATGAATTTAGTCTCTGCCTGAATACATCCACATAAGAAATTAAATGATGAATGTAATAATGAACCAATGAGAGAGACACTTCTGTGAACACAAAACCATATATCAAGGGAACCATAGCAATTGCATGAATAACAGTAGCAATAGCACTTAAATTTATATACTGCTTCATAGTGCTTTAGAACCCTTTCTAAGCAGTTTACAGAGTCAGCCAATAATTTGGATCCTCATTTTACTGACTGCTGCAGTTGTTTAAGCAACTCATGTTATTGTTTAGCAACGCAAGTAATTTAACTGTAAGGATTCACTAAACAATTGTTGCAAGTAAGGTTGCAAAATGGGGGCAAAATTCACTTAACAGCCATTGTACTTAGCAATGGACATCTTGGGCTCAATTGTGGATGTAGACCAAGGACTATCTTGGTTACCTTAGTTTTAAAGAAAGATTCCCCTGCAGATGTTGGGATTTAACCAGGGACCCTCAGTAAATAAAGCCTATGAGCCATCACAAATCAGGGATAGACAAAGAGAAGAAAGCAAGATGGCAGCTGCAACTGCATTATCATGCCACCATCTTGGTTTTGTGTATGTGTGGGTGCATGTGTTTTACACCCCCGACACTAGCTATAATTCTCCAGAAGATAAGAATATCCCCCTGTTTCCTACTCTATGTATGATCTGATCCACAGTTCATTTCTCTTAATTTTGAATCAGTTAGCAATATCTAAAAGTTAATTCAAGAATTAGAGCAAGACACAGAATCTGCTACCCTTTCAGTACCTTTCGTTCAGTTGGATTTGTTACTGTTTGAGAGAAATGTATTGCTAAAAAATTGGGATGTAGGGAATAGATCCAGGCAAAAACAAAAACAAAAACATTTACCAGTTATAATCCTACATAGGAAAAAAAACCACAAACCACTGTTAGGTATTTGGCTTCTCTTATCAGGATTATGTTTGGAAACAAAACAGAGGTTTTTGTTTTTTTTTAAGGGCTAAAGCCTGCTGAATTTTCTAAAACTTAGTGCATGAACTTCAAGGTAATTCCTTCCTTCTAAGAAAGGGGAGGGGAGATGTAGAATCCAATGCAGTTGAAGAAAATGATGAGATTAGCATTTATACTAGCCAAGTTTCAGATGGATTAGATGAGCAGCTGTTGGGCAGAGAGAAGAAAGTGATAAGGAATGAACAAGCTTCTTCCTAAAAGCCATGGGGCTAATGATCACAGGAATTGGAGAAGGAACACATTGTCTTATTCTTTTGCATTTTCTCCTTTGACTGGAAATAAAACCATGGAAATGATGGATGGTACCCTCAGAGTTTCTAAATAAGATATCACAAAGCACTCGGTGGTTTGATCACAATCTGGTAAGCTGTAGTCTAAGACTGGTACCTAAGGGAGCTCAGAGAATAACACCACACTATATAATACTGAAGATTAATTTTATTTATTTAAAGACTTGATATAACCACCCATCTTTCAACAAACCCTGGGCAGCACCCCATCAAAAATTAAAAGACCTATAAAACCATTTTAATACTATAAACCAAAAGAAGAAGAAAAGCCTGGTGCCAATCAGTTCTCATGCACAATCAGTTCTAATCTCCCAAGGCTTGGGGGGAAAGTCAAGTCTTTAAAGCTTTATGGAAGATTAAAAGGATGGAGGCCTGCTGAACTTCAGAGGGCAGGGTATTCCATACGGCAGGGGCTACTGTGGAAAAGGCGTACTTCCTAGATCCCATCCGATGGAAATATTTAAGGAAAGGGATTAGGACAGTGGTGGGATTTCAATAATTTAACAACCAATTCACCCAGGGTCAGGTAGGCTGTTGTGGGAGGGATGGCCCATCCCCATCCTCCAGCTCTGCCGCACATGCAGGACAAGCCTTCCACAATGACCAACCTTCCACAATGACCAACCTGACCCTGGGTGAACTGGTTGTTAAATTACTACCACCACCATCTCGCTATCAAAGTGGATCCTGGGCACTGTGCTGCAATGGAGAAATGGGCAATGAAACACTGGGGATGAGAAAGAAGGAAAGCGGCCTTCTCCTTCCCTTGTGCTGGCTGCTCCATTGCCTGTTTCTCCATTGCAATGCAGTGCCCAGGATCTACTTTGATAGCAGGGGAAGGGGGGTAATTTAACAACCAGATCGCTCAAACCAGTGCAAACTGGCTGAATCCATCACTGGATTAGGAGCAATCCCATCCTATCTGACCTGGTAGAATGGGCAGATGTACTTTCGGAAAGGTGGTCCTGCATTTAGCCCAGCCTTGTACCCTGTAGGGCTTTAAAGGTGATAATTCAAGCACCTCAAATTGTACCTGGGAAGAAATTGGAAGCCAATGCAGGCCATGCAATAGAAGTGTTACATGGGCAAGTCTAGGGTCCTGAGGTGGCAATGAAGCAAACTCCATGATGCAAACATTAATAAAGTTCATAGTTTCTCTCAGTTCCTGGTATAGTTTTACTCCATGTGATACAGCAACACGGATAACTAAAGATAGCAGATTGCAAAAATCCACAATATGAGGGCAGTTTTTGTCATCACTGTATTTTATGATGACTATGAACATGATTTTTCACTTACAGCTTTTATGCACAATAGAGCTTATGCACCGAAGACAAATTTCTTGTGTGTCCAATGACACCTAGCCAATACATTATTCTATTCTGTTCTATTCTATTCTATTCTATTCTATTCTATTCTATTCTATTCTATTTTATTCTGTTCTGTTCTGTTCTATTCTATTCACCATGTAGTGCAGTGGTCAAAATGCAGCATTGCAAGCAAACTCTGCCCACAGGCTGGAATTCAATCCTGACGGGGGTTCAAAGTTAACTCAGCCTTCCATCCTTCCGAGGTTGGTAAAACGGGGGCAACATGCCAAAGGGCCTGTCACATAGGCCGACGGATGCAAAACGTATGTAAAAAGGACACAGCAGACGAGAAAATGTTCCATCCGTTGTTATCTGCTCTCAAAAGTGCCCCAAATTTGCATAAGCAGAGCGGACAACAACGGAAAGGAACGGACAGGGGGAGGATGTAGCCAGGATGTAAGGTGGATGCTCCACGGAAGCCTAGTGGATGGAAGTGGATGGCACATCCATGGGGCTTCCGGGGGAGCACAGCGAAGTGGATGCACAACAGAAGGAACGGATGCAGAGCGGATGCCGAGCAGATGAAGCGGATGCAGAGTGGAAGCCTAGCGGATGCCTAGCGGATGCCTAGCGGATGCAAAGCATTCACTGCACATGCGGGGAGGATGCATTGCGTCAGCCCCGCGGATATAAAGGGATGCAGCTCGCAAGCAGATCACCATTCAGAGGAAAGACCTGCTGCCAGACACAGCTCCAGCCAGCCAACAACCATGGGGAAGAAGAGGAAGCCTGTGCCAACTGCTGCCTGCCCTGGCAAGAAGGACAGGGCCACCATCCCAACCCCTGGCCCTGACTCTGTTTCTGCTGCTCAGGCTGACTCTTCTGGTGCTGGGGCTTCTGCTGGTGCTTACTCTGCTGGTGCTGCTCCTGGTGCTGGTGCTTCTGCTGGTGCTTATTCTGCTGGCACTGCTCCTGGTCCTGCTGGTCCTGCTGGTCCTGCTGGTGCTCCTGGTCCTGATGGTGCTGATGGTGCTCCTGGTCCTGCTGGTGCTGCTGGTGCTGCTGGTGCTGCTGGTGCTTACTCTGCTGCTGGTGCTCCTGGTCCTGCTGGTCCTGCTGGTGCTGCTGGTACTTACTCTGCTGCTGATGATCCTGGTGCTGCTGGTGCTGTTGGTCCTGCTGGTCCTGCTTTTGCTGCTACTGTTGTTGCTGCTGCTGCTGCTGCTGCTGGTGTGGTGGAGCAGCCCCTACAACCTCGAAACCCCTCTGATGAGGGCCCAGATGGCCCTGCCAGAGGGAGGAAGAGGCATAAGCCAGAACAAGAACAGGAGAGGAGGCAATACTCCATCGAAGAGGAACATGAGGATGAGGTGCTGGAATGGCTGAGGGAGAACGAGTATCTTTGGCGGAAGGGACACAGGCTCTATTGAGACACCAAAAGGAAGCAGGCTGCTTGGAGAGAGAAGGCGGAGAGCCTGGGCTACACTTCGGAGGTTCTCCTTGGCTGGTGGAAGCACATGCACACCTGGTACGGGAAGCTGCACCTCAAGAAATCTGGCCAGGCCACGGTCAAGCTGATGGACCGAGAGACCTACGTGATGGCCAAGTGCAGCTTCTTGGAGGGTGAGATCCACCACCATGGAGCAGTCCCTCTTACAACCCTCTCTCTCAGTCAGCCCGCAGAGAGCCAGTCCTCTTCTGGCCAAGAGTCCAGGCAGGTATCTGTAGAGCGTGCCACGACAGAGAATACCCCCGACAGCTGCACTCCCCGTAGCGGAACGTGTGGAGGACCCCCTGACGCAGTGGGAGCAAGGAGAGGGCACTTCCACCACAGACCAACCCACATCCACCCCCAGTTCCACCTCCACAGAAAGCAGGCAGAGAGGCAGACGGGAGGGGCAGAGCCACACTGTTCTGCTGGAGATCAGGGACACCATCAGAAGCAGCGTAGATCTCCTCTCTCAGCTGGTACACACCGAGATACTCCAACTGCAAGCCCTTCCTCACCTACGTCAACCAGACCCTCATGGACATGTCCGAATCCCAGTACCAGGCGATAAAGGACAGGATCACCAGTCTTCTTCACAACCCTCCAGACCCACCTGAACCTGCTCCCACCCAGTCCAGGTCTACTCTTCCACCCCAGGTGATGTCACTGCCATTCCAAGGCTTTCCAAAGGCCCTCACCTCCCAAGGCTATGGCTATCAGGAGCTCCAGCAGCACAGGCAGCCCTTCCCAGTCCAGGCACAGGTACATCGTACGCCACCGGTGCCACCAATGCCACAGATGCCACCGATGCTACCGACACCACCGACGCCACCGATGCCACCCATGCCACAGATGCCACCCACACCACAGATGCCACCCATGCCACAGATGCCACCCACACCTCACCTCGCTCACCTGCAGAGCAGACATCCCCACTACACTCCTCCTTCCTCCACCCCACAGCCAAGCCCGGCCTCAGAACATCTGTCATCGGTATTGGGGCTGACATCCCATGTCCTGGAGGAAAGGGCTCTCAACATCACAGGACTGAGCCAGCTCTCTGAGAGCTTCCTCTACACACCATCCCCTGTTGTCCTCTCAGGGCCAGGCACCCCAATGGTGCCTCAGAACAGCACTCCAGCAGCAGCCACGTCCACAGCAACTGGACCCTTCACCCCTGAGACTATGGGCATGCCTCAGAGTGACTGATAAGAGTGCCAGAGACTGGGGGGCTACCTGTTGATTTTATCTTTGCTTGGGACACTTGGGTAATTTTGTTTTTACAGCTTGTTATCAATAAAGATTATCTTTACTTCACACACTTGCTTCATTTATTTTATTAAATAAAGTCTTGGTGGAAACTTTTAGAAATGGTTTAAGCCTTTGCATGTTTGTGGGATGGGTAAGGACAGCTGTGGGATGGGCAGGGATACCTTTGGAATGGGTAATAGCTGTGGGATGGGCAGGGATACCTGTTGGATGGGTAATAGCTGTGGGATGGGTTAGGATAGCAGGGGGATGGGCAGGGATACCTGTGGGATAAGGATAGCAGTGGGATAGATAAGCATCCAGTGCAAACATAGTGGGTCTGTATGGTCCACCCTCCCAGGTGCCACACCTTTGGCCCTTTATTATCAATAACAATGTAATCATTGATCCACACATTTCAGCATAAACACAACTCTTTATTAAATGCCCTGTTCATTGTAGGGCGACTCAACATACATGGCACAAACTCATCAGTGTGATGAGACAGGCTCAAGGAAGCTTCCTTTAAGCATCTACCATCCTGTCTTGCCACTCCACTGCTCCAGCTGGAGAGTTGCACCAATGTTTCAGGAGGTTGCGCTGCTTCTTCCCTTCATGTGAAGCTCTGTTGGGGCCTTGCACATCCACAGTATCTATCAGGTTTTGCCCTTGCCTCCATTCCCCAGGCTCCATGTCCCCATTGCCTTGTTGGAGGTCCACAAGCCTGTTCTGCAAGACTGGGTAGCGGGTGCGCATGAGATTGTGCAGGATGCAGCAAGCTTCCACGATCCTCCTCACGGTCTGTGGACAATGCTGCATGGTGGTGAGAAGTACCTGGAACTTGTTGGCCAGGATGCCAAAGGCGTTCTCCACCACCCGCCTTGCCCTGGACAGCCTGTAGTTGAAGATCCTCTCTTCACGGGTGAGGCATCTGGAAGTGTAGGGCTTCATGAGGTAGGTTCTGAGGGAGAAGACGTCATCCCCCACGATGAAGTAGGGCACATCTTGCGTGTTGTTGGGCAGGGGGTCTGGATCTGGGAAGCCCATGATGAGGTTGCGTTCCAGCCCATCCTTGAGGTCACTGGCATTGTATACCTGGGCATCTGAAGCTGGCCCGTTGCCTGAAGCAACGATGTACATGAACTTGTAGTGAAGCATCGACCATGGCAAAGAGGATGATGCTGAAGAAGCCCTTGTAGTTGTGATAAGTGGACCCTGATTTGGCTGGAGCTTTGCAGGCCACGTGCTTCGCATCTATGGCTCCAACGGTGTGTGGGAAGTTCAACTTCTGATACCACTGCTCTGCAACTTTCTTCCAGCCTTCTTCAGTGGAGGGGCACTGGAGGAGCTCCTCCAGGTGTTCTTCGATGATGGCCTGCACCACTTCTCTGACCACAATGCTTATGGTGTTGTGTGGCACCCTCCAGCCGTACTGCATGCTCCTGTAGGTGGTCTCTGAGGCCAGGTGGTGCAGAGTCAGTGCCACCTTGAGCCCAGGGTCCAGGCTGGGCCGGAAGTTGGTGCTCTGCTTGGTCAACCTGGGTGTCAGCCGCTGCACAACTTCATCAAACATGGCTGGAGGCATCCTCATGAAGTTCTGGAATGCACGAAGGTCTTCGTTCCTCAGCTCCACCATCAGCTTGTTATACAGTCCGTACTCTGCTCTTCTGGTGATCCATCTTCGGACTCAAACACTTCTTGGTCACCTCCTTTTCTTCGCCTAGAACAGGTGAAAGAACCTGTAGATGGCTTCGCACTGCTGTAGAACGATGGTGGCTACCAAAAGGAGTGTGTGATGATCCATGGTGGAGATGACTGGATGCTGTGGAAGAGCAAGAGCAAGATGAAGGCTGCAGAGGTCTGCACAGCAGGGCTGCTGGACTGAAAGTGAGATCCAGGTGAGTTCCTCCCCCTTTTTATAGGAAATATAGGTTTTCCACTTGGTGTCCTTTTGCATCCTCTAGGCATCCTGCAGACATCCTAAATATCCTAGATATGTCCCCTATGTGAATATTTTTTCCATTTTAATGCTTTGTATGTGAGCTGCATCCACTTTCATCCTTTCTCCGTCCGTGCTACTCTCGCTGCGTGTCCATTCCGCGTCCGTTTTGCTTCCTCCCTGTGTCCGTTTTCCGCTGGAGCAGATGCGAGTTGCACGGATGCGCAGCGGATGCCTAATGGATATAGAGGATGTGTAACGGATGACGACGGACGTCTAATGGATGTTCCCCGTATTCATAGCGGATGCAGAATGGATAGAGAGGAGGAAAAACGGACGCAGTGAGTACAGAACAGAAGCATCGCATTAACCAACGGATGGCAAGTGTTTCTCTCTGTTTTACATCCTCTTTCCATCTGTTGGTGCTTTGTGACAGGGGCTTACTTCATGAAGCCCTAACACCTCCAGACTCATCACCCGTGAAGAGAGGATCTTCAACTACAGGCTGTCCAGGGAAAGGCGGGTGGTGGAGAACGCCTTTGGCATCCTGGACAACAGGTTCCAGGTACTTCTCATCACCATGCAGCATCGCCCACAGATCATGAGGAGGATCGTGGAAGCTTGCTGCATCCTGCACAATCTCATGCACACCTGCTACCCAGTCTTGCAGAACAGGCTCGTGGACCTCCAAAAAGGGAATGGAGACATGGAGCCTGGGGAATGGAGGCAAGGGCAAAACCTGATAGACACTCAGGATGTGCAAGGCCCCAACAGAGCCTCACATGAAGGGAAGAAGCAGCGCAACCTCCTGAAACACTGGTGCAATTCCCCAGCTGGAGCAGTGGAGTGGCAAGACAGGATGATAGATGATTAATGGATGCTTCCTTCAGCCTGTCTCATCACACTGATGAGATTGGGCCATGTATGTTGGTTGGGCCTACAATGATCAGGGCATTTAATAAAGAGTTGTGTTTATGTTGACATGTGTGAATGATTATTATATTATTATTGACAATAAAGGGCCATAGGTTTGGCACCTGGGAGGGTTGACCATACAGTCCCACTATGCTTGCACTGGAGGTTTATCTATCCCACAGCTATTACCCATCCCACAGGTATCCCTGCCCTTCCCACAGCTATTACCCATCCCACAGGTATCCCTGCCCATCCAACAGGTATCCCTGCCCATCCCACAGCTATTACCCATCCCAAAGGTATCCCTGCCCACCCCACTGCTATCTTAACCCATCCCACAAGCATGCAAAGGCTTAAACCATTTCTAAAAGTTTCCACCAAGACTTTATTAAAAAATAGAAATGAAGCAAATGTGTGAATCAAAGATCAACTTTATTAACAACAAGCTGTAAAAGAAAAATGACCCAAGTCAAGTGTCCAAATAAAGTCCACAGGTAGCCAGCCAGCCAGTCTCTGACACTCCTCTTGGTCACTCGGAGATGTTCCCAGTCTCAGGGGTGAAGGGTCCAGGTGCTGTGGAGGTGGCTGGTGCTGGAGTGCTGGTCTGAAGCCCCACTGGGGTGCCTGGCCCCGAGAGGACAACAGGTGACGGTGTGTTGAGAAAGCTCTCGGAAAGCTGGCTCAGATCCGTGATGTTGAGAGCTCCTTCCTCCATGCCATGTGGTGTCAGCCCCAGTACTGACGACAGATGTACTGAGGCCAGGCTTGGCTGTGGGGTGGAGTAAGGAGCAGTGTAGTGGGGCTGTCTGGTCTGCAGCTGGGTGAGGACTGGCATTGGTGGCATCGGTGGCATGGGTGGCATTAGTGTCATGGGTGGCATTGTTGGCATGGGTGGCAGCAGTGGCGTGGGTGGCATCGGTGGCATCAGTGGCAATGGTGTCATTCGATGACTCTGTGCCTGGACTGTGAAGGGCTGCTGCCTGTGCTGCTGGACCTCCTGGTAGCCCTAGCCCTGGTAGGTGAGGGCCTGTGGAAAGCCTTGGAATGGGAGGGACATCACCTGGGGTGGAGGAGCAGACCTGGACTAGGTGGGAGCAGGTTCATCTGGATCTGGAGGGTTGTGAAGCAGCTCGGTGATCCTGTCCTTCACCACCTGGTACTTGGGTTCTGCCATGTCTGTAAGGGTCTGGTTCACATAGGTAGGAAGGGCTTGCGGTTGGAGGATGAGGAGTCATTGTGGACCAGCTGAGAGAGGAGATCTATGCTGCTCCGGATGGTGTCCCTGATCTCCAGCAGGACAGTTTGGCTCTGCCCCTCCGGTCTGGCTCTCTGCCTTTCTGTGGAGGTGGAGCTGGGGATGGATGCAGGTAGGGCTGTGGTGGAAGTGCCATCTCCTTTCTCCCCCTGCACCAGGGATTCTTCCACGTGCTCCACCATGGTTAAAACAGCTGTCCGTGGGTTCTCCACCGTGGGACGCTCCACAGAAACCTGCCTGGAGACAGGAGCTGACTCTCGGCCAGAAGAGGACTGGCTCTCATCAGGCTGCCGGAGAGAGAGGGTAGTGAGAGGGGCTGCTGTTGCTCCTCGGTGGCAGATCTCACCCTCCAAGAAACTGCACCTGGCCATGACGTAGGTCTCTCTGTCCGTCAGCTTAACAGTGGCCTGGCCAGATTTCTTCAGGTGCAGCTTCCCGTACCAGGTGTGCATGTGCTTCCTCCAGCCGAGGAGCACCTCCGAAATGTAGCCCAGCCTTCTCTCTCCAAGCAGCATGCTTCCGCTTGGTGTTCCCTGTAGAGACGGTGTCCCTTCCGCCACAGATAGTCATTCTCTCTCAGCCACTCCAGCACCTCATCCTCGTGTTCCTCCTCAATGGAGTATTGCCTCCTCTCCCGTCCCCGCATATGCCTCTTCCTCCCTTTGGCAGGACCAGATGGGCCCTTATCAGAGGGGCTCCCAGGTAGTAGGGGCTGCTCCTCCACACCACCAGCAGCAGCAGCAACAGCAGGGTCATCATCATCATCATCATCATCATCATCATCTCCAGCAGGATCATAATCATCATCATCATCATCATCAGCAGCAGCAGCAGCAGCAGGACCAGCAGGACCAGGATCAGCAGCAGCAGAGTAAGCACCAGCAGCGCCAGCAAGACCAGGAGCACAAGCAGCACCAGGAGCACAAGCAGCACCAGGAGCACAAGCAGGATGAGCAGGATGAGCAAGACCAGGAGCACGAGCAGGATGAGCAAGTCCAGGAGTACGAGCAGGATGACTAGGACCAGCAGGACGAGGAGCAGCTTCAGCAGGGTATGCACCAGCGGAAGCACCACCGCCAGGAGCAGCTTCAGCAGAGTAAGCACGAGCAGAAGCACCACCGCCAGGAGCAGCCTCAGCAGAGTAAGCACGAGCAGAAGCACCACCGCCAGGAGCAGCCTCAGCAGAGTTAGCACGAGCAGAAGCACCACCACCTGAAGCAGCATCATCAGCTCCTCCAGAAGCAGAAGCAGCAGAAGCCCCAGCACAAGCCCCAGCAGAAGCAGAGTCAGGGACAGGGCGTGGGAGTGTGGCCCTGTTCCTCTTGCCAGGGCTGGTGGCAGGTTGCTGAGGCTTTCTCTTCTTCCCCATGGCTGTGGGGTTGCTGGCTGGCAGGGAGGCTGGCAGGCACCAAGGCTGGCTGGAAGGCTGGCAGGCAGGCTGGCAGGCAGGCTGGCAGGAAGGCAGGCACCAAGGCTGGCAGGCAGACTGGCTGGCAGGGAGGCTGGAAGGCAGGCTGGCAGCAAGGCTGGCTGGGTTGCTGGCCAGGAGGCTGGGAGGCAGGCTGGGAGGCAGGCTGGCAGCAAGGCTTGCAGCAAGGCTTGCAGGCAGGCATGCTGGCAGGGCAGGCAAGGCAATCAATGCATCCGACAGCAGGTCTTTCCTCCGAATGGTGACCTGCTTCTGAGCTGCTTCCCTTTATATCTGCGGGGATCACGCAATGCATCCCCCCGCATGTGCAATTAATGCTCGGCATCCATTAGGCTTCCGCTGTGCATCCGCTAGGCTTCCGCTCTACATCCGCTTCATCCGCTGTCCATCCGCTGTGCATCCGCTTCATCCGTTCCGCGTCCGCTCTGCATCCGCTTCATCCGTTCCGCGCCCGCTTTGCTGAGCTCCCCCGGAAGCCTTGCGGATGTGCCATCCGCTCTCATCCGCTTCCATCCACTGGGCTTCTGTTCTGCATCCGCTTTTCATCCGCTCTGCGTCCTCCCCCTGTCCGTTCCTTTCCGTGTTATCCGCTCTGGTTATGCAAATTTTTGCCCCTTTTGAGAGTGGATAACAACGGATGGAACATTTTTCTTGTCCGTTGTGTCCTTTTTACTAACGTTTTGCATCTGTTGGGCAGTGTGACAGGTCCTTAACATTGTAAACCACCTAGAGACTGCTGTAAAGCACTATGAAGCACTAGTGCTGTAAAGCACTATTGCTTTCAAATCCTTAGGCACTGTGGTATTTTATACAAGTAATTATAGCCTTTTTTTAAAAAAAAAAATCTTTTTGATAGCTCCACAGAAACAAATCAGGACTATAGCTTCATGGAGGTCCCGAAGCAGAACAAAAGAAGAGATAAATTTAGTTTTAAGTACCTTTTTTTTAACCTGTAAACCAGAGTGGCTGACTCTGATATGAATCTAAATGAACCAGTTCCCAAAATACTCCTTCTCTCAAAATGACGCTATAGAGCATTACACACCAGAACAACTATACACAAGAACAGTTTTTTTCCCGAAAGCCATTACTCTGCTAAACAAATTATTCCGTCAAAACTGTTCAACTATTTAAAAAGTCTGCACTACTATTACTGCTAATCTTCTCGTCACTCCTTATCACCCATCCCCTCCCACTTGTGATTGTATGACTGTAACTTTGTTGCTTGTATCCTTAGGATTTATATTGACTGTTTCCTAGTATGATTTGATTGCTTATCCCTGTGACTATCATTAAGTATTGTACCTTATGATTCTTGATTCTTGATGAATGTACCTTTTCTTTATGTATACTGAGAGTATTTACACCAAGACAAATTCCTTGTGTGTCCAATCACACTTGGCCGATAAAGTATTCTATTCTATTCTATTCTATTCTATTCTATTCTATTCTATTCTA